>JAKOOJ010000013.1:18775673-19380673 GCA_022577455.1 Arizona elegans | reverse complement strand
AAAAGAAAAAGCTGGCATGCCAAGCATAATTGTAACTCTTTGCCCAATTGCTCTTATAGTCCTGTAGCCAAGACAGCTTTAGAGCATTGGAGACATGCATGAAACACTGCAGAAAATTAAGGTTTCATTACCCCAGACGACGTCTGCAGCTTTCGTAAGGAAATGGGGGAGAAACCAAACCACCGGTGGGCAGCATGAACTTCCGATGCCCTCCCTATGGTCAGGAAATGTATAATAATAGCCCAAGAGAAGGCCAGGCTCCTAACAGCTTGGGTTGATATTATGAGTTGAGTTTATTTGGAATGTGCCAGCACAGTGGGTAGAAATAACAGCTGCCAGTAACTTGCTGGATTGTGTTTTGACATCACAGTCATCTGCCCCATGGGGCATGTGAACCCATGTGAACCTCCATGATATGGATGAGGAAATCTGGGAAGGATGGCTTCAATGATATGCTTTTTCTTTATTCCTCGAGAAGAAAGGCTAATGCTTCCTCCTGGGGATAATTATCTCATGCAGAGTTGGAACCCCGATGCTTAATTTAGCCTTAGTAATTATTAAATTATTAGTCCCCCATTCCCAGAAACCAATTTCCTTTTTCCTAAAAAAAAAAGAAAGGGTGTGTGTGAAAACCTTGTTTTTTTCAAGTCTAAAGATGCTTTCGAAAGTTGCATCGGATTTGGCCCTCAAGTGATGTAGGCTAATGAATCCCTCTCCTGCCCAGATTGGACAATAAAATCCACAGATCCACAGAAAGCTCGTGTAACAAGCAGGAGGAACCTTTTCTCTCTTGGGGAAGCTTTCTCTTTGGCTCTGAGTGTGGGTGACACTATACCTCTGTGGCCTGTCTGTGGGAAAAGATGTGGGAAACTGGAAGTAGGGGTCAAGCGAGGGCTTAGCTTGGAGTCCTTGCACAGCCACAAGCAGCATACGTTTGGCCTCCCCAAGATCCACGACCAAATCTTGTCTGGTTACTCCCAGGGGAAGGCAGGCTGTCAGTTGGTTTAATGTCAGGGTTCCAAGTAATACACCCATATAGCAAACAGAACTGCGAGGCAGGTAGATTCCTCAAAGAATAGCTTTATTGTCCACCCACCATTGAGGAATGGACACTAAAAGTTGTGCATTTGGCAGAGATGGCAAAAATTTCATCATACCTTAAAGACCATTCAAATGAAAGATATATATTGGAATGGAGAAGACGAACTGACTATATACAAAAAAAGTATCCGAACAAGAAGATACATATATGAATCTTATGAATGAAATAATTTTTAAGTAGTTTATGTTTATAGTTTTTTGAGTTATAAGGAGTTAAAGACTTAGGGAGAATATGAATGCAATAATTTGTTAACGTATTTTAGCTTTATGTTTGTGAATGTTATACCCTGTGCTTGTTCTGGGAAGTCTAGGGAGGGGGGTGGGGGGAAGGAGGGGAAGGGGCGGTGAGGGGTGGGAGGGGTGGAGGGGGTAAAATGTTTGTATTTCCTATAAAACTTTTCAATTAAAAAAAAAAGAATAGCTTTTTTGGATATGTCATATTGGCACAAACTGGTGAAAACCGACACTGAAGATTCCCGCAGTTTTCACTTAATTGAAAGTAAATGTATTCCCCCTTTCCCATCAGTCACATGGTCCAATCAAGGTGCCATCCGGTTCAGTGGTGGGTTGCTCCCGGTTCTGTCCGGTTCTTGCAAACCGGTAGTAAAAGCAGCGGGAGGCTCCGCCCACCCGCCAGGATGTCATAATGGATGATCTGCACATGCGCAGAAGCGCAGGAGCGTGCAATTCGAAGCAAACACTCGCGTGCGCTCCCATTGCGAACCGGTAATAAAGCTATGTAGAACCTGGTCTGGTTGCCTGGTAACATCACTCCTCCTCTCTCCAGCCACCTGTGGGAATGTCCTTGGTTCCCAGGAGAAATTATTTTGTTTTGGCTATAAAACCCCAGCTATCCCTATTTCCCCCTTCCTATCCCTCAGCTCCAGTGTGGCAACACTGAAGCTTCAAAGATGGCTTCGGTCAGGCCAGCTTCAGGGTTGAAACAGGCAGTTTAAGGAGGTTCTTGTAATATAATGTACGTGATAAACAATAAAGTTACTGACTTTTGTTATTCACGAGTGGCTCTGAATCCGATGGAAGTAGGCTGAACCTTTTCCTGATTATTTCTTCTAGATACAAGTTGGGGTCTCATCGTCTCCTGCTCAGTTTTCTTGGTAAAGTTTCAAAGGTCTGAAGTTGAGGCAGAATAGTTTAAGAAAGGAAACCAGAGTTGTTTCTGTAGAAAGCAAGGTTCTACATTTAGGCAAGAAAAACAAAATGCACAGGTACAGTATAGGTGGTACCTTGCTCAATAGTAGTAACTGTGAGAAGGATCTCAGAGTCCTAGTGGGCAACCATTTAAATATGAGCCAGCCGTGTGCAGCAGCTGCCAAAAAAAGCCAACACAGTTCTAGGCTGCATAAACAGAGGGACAGAATCAAGATCACGTGAAGTGTTAATTCCACTTTATAATGCCTTGATAAGGCCACACTTGGAAGACTGCATCCAGTTTTGGTCGCTACAATGTAGAAAAGATGTTGAGACTCTAGAAAGAGTGCAGAGAAGAGCAACAAAGATGATTAGGGGACTGGAGGCTAAAACATATGAAGAACGGTTGCAGGAACTGGGTATGTCTAGTTTAATGAAAAGAAGGACTAGGGGAGACATGATAGCAGTCTTCCAATATCTCAGAGGCTGCCACAAAGAAGAGGGAGTCAAGCTATTCTCCAAAGCACCTGAGGGCAAGACAAGAAGCAATGGGTGGAAACTAAGCAAGGAGAGAAGTAACCTAGAACTAAGAAGAAATTTCCTGACGGTTAGAACAATTCAACAGTGGAACAACTTGCCTGCAGAAGTTGTGAATGCTCCAACACTGGAAGTTTTTAAGAAGATGTTGGATAACCATTTGTCTGAAGTGGTGTAAGGTTTCCTGCCTAAGCATGGGGTTGGACTAGAAGACCTCCAAGGTCCCTTCCAACTCTGCTATTCTATTCTATTCTATTCTATTCTGTTCTGTTCTGTTCTGTTCTGTTCTGTTCTGTTCTACTCTACTCTACTCTACTCTACTCTACTCTACTCTACTCTACTCTACTCTACTCTACTCTACGACTTGCCTAAAGATTTTTAAAGACCTTTGCGTTGTCCTAGGCCCCATATGCAAGCTACCATCCAAAGTTTCCCTTTTATGATGTAGTTCAAAATTGCTCCTGCGTTGGACTCCCACCACGTATGCAAGCATGAGAGAACAGCTCCTGTCTCTGTTCAAAACCTCTGCCTGTGTGATTTCGGAGGAGTACTGAGTAACTCAGGATTGTTTTGCTTTAGATTTTGAAGGAAAAGAAATCTAAAGTTAGCTGGAACTGATTTCCTAGTGTCATCTGCAAATAAAAGGCAGTGTGGTATATATAACATCTGGATACCTAAAAGATGCTGATCTGGCTGTATTTACATCTCTGGGTCCTTCTATTTTTCTTTGTTAATCAAGCTCTTCCCACAAGTGGAGTTAACAGAGGAACTTTTGAGTTTAACAGGAAATGTCCTGTTTTCCCCAATGATGCTTGGAGAATTACATGTATAACTTCCCTCCCTCTTTGGTCTTTTGCTTAGCAAAAAGTTAATTCTCCACACTAATCAGAGAAAGGATAAAATGTTCAGCTGGGAAGTGAGAGAACCTAATGGGCAGGTAATTAAGGAATTTGCCAGGGGGATTCGGAGATACGGTAGATGGAGGAATAAAGAGGAAGGAGGGAAGCGGGATGGAAATAGCTGCATTTATATATGCTCAGGGAGGATTAGAAGCAGAACTGCAAAAATTTGCATTCTGCTTTGATTCGGAAAGCCTCTACATACCTGAGCAGACTCCAGGCATTCAATGGCATTGTTGACAAAGAAGAAAAAGAAAAACCGAAAAGTTAAAGGCAGGAATGGGAAAGAGAAAGGGAAGGAGGAAAGGAAAGAAAAGGAAGAAAAGAGGGAGGAAAGGAAGAAAAGGGGGGCAAAGGAAAGGAAATAGGGAGGGGAGGGAAGGGAAGGAAGAAAAGAGGGAGGACAGGAAAGGAAGGAAGAAAAGAAGGAGGAAAGGAAAGAGGGAGGGGAGGAAAGGAAAGGAAAAAAGAGGGAGGAAAGGAAAGGAAGGGAAGGAAGAAAAGTGGGAGGGAAGGAAAGGAAGAAAAGAAGGAGGAAAGGAAAGAGGGAGAGGAGGGGAGAAAAGAGGGGGAAAGGAAGAAAAGAAGGAGGAAAGGAAAGAGGGAGAGGAGGGGAGAAAAGGAAAGGAAAGGAAGAAAAGAGGGAGGAAAGGAAGGGAAGGAAAGGAAAGGAAGAAAAGAAGGAGAAAAGGAAAGAGGGAGGGGAGGGGAGGAAAGTAAAGTAAAGGAAGAAAAGAGGGATGAAAAGGAAGGAAAGGAGAGGAAAAGAAAGGATGGAAAGGAAGGAAAGGAGAGGAAAAGAAAGGATGGAAAGGAAAAGAAGAAAAGAGGGAGAAAGGAAAGGAAGAAAAGAGGGGGAAAGGAAAGAGGAAAGGGAGGAAAGTAAAGGAAAGGAAGAAAAGAGTGAGGAAAAGGGAAAGGAAAGGAAAGAAAAGGAAAGGAAAGGAAAGGAAAGGAAAGGAAAGGAAATGAGGGAGGGAGGAAAAATGAGAGGGAGGGAGGAAAAATGAGAGGGAGGGAGGAAGGGAGGGAGAGAGGAAAGGAAAGGAAAGGAAAGGAAAGGAAAGGAAAGGAAAGATGCAGCACATTTCCATCTATTGCATCCTAAATCCCGCTGATCATCACTGTGCACTGAGCTGGTGTAACTGGGTCCCCTTCCACCCGGCACAATGGGAGGAGCAGCCAATTCACCTCTTCCCTGTTGCAATACCTGGGTTTAAGCTAGCATCATTTATTCATGAAGACTTCTGCATAGGTTTATTACTGAGCTTGCTGACTGATATGCTCCCAGTGGCCAACAAGGCCCTGCTCAGCTGAATGTGTCTCTCCGATGGTTCAGGCCTATTCATTTATTCATCACAGCTGTACAACTCCCATCTCATCTAAGTGTCTCTAGGGGGCTTACTATACATGTGGTGAACAGCCTCTGGGGACATTTCTCTGTTAAGAGGAATCCCATCAGCCTCTTGCAATCCACCTCCACATTCGGAAACAGGTGTGTGTATATGTCTGTATGTATGTGTGTAGCAGGGTAGCCAGATATAAGTGTCAAGAGCGTACAAATTCTCTTCTTTATTCTCTGCTTTTATAATTGGCTGATTAAGTCCCCTTTCCATTTGTTTTGTTTTGGGTTTTTTTCCTTCTTCTTCTGACAATCAGATGGAGAGCTATAATATCCACTTGTATCTTTTTTTTTTTATTTTTATTATTATTTTTAATTTGATTTATATGCCGCCCTTCTCCGGAGACTCAGGGCGGCTTACAATGCGTTAAGCAACAGCCTTCATCCTTTTGTATATTTATACAAAGTCAGTTTATTGCCCCCACAAACTGGGTCCTCAATTTACCTACCTTAGAAAGGATGGAAGGCTGAGTCAACCTTGAGCCTTGGCGAGATTCGAACCTGCAGTAATTGCAGGCAGCTGGTCTTAATAACCAGCTTAATAACAGGGTGCCTTAGACCACTGTACTACCAAGGTATCTTGTAATTACCATTACTTACCTCCATGTAGATTTGGGATGAGCTTGGCCAAGGGGACAGATGGGAGACAGATGGGAGGACAGAACATGTAGGACTTTATATACCCGTGTTTCCCCGAAAATAAGACCCTGTCTTATGTATATCTTTTTTGAACCCTGAAATAAGTGCTTGGCCTTATTGCCATGCGCTCAAAAGCCCGATTGGGCTTATTATCAGGGGATGTCTTATTTTGGGGGAAACAGGGTTTATATAATAACAGAGTTGGAAAAGACCTTGGAGGCAGGGGTGGATTGATAGATAGATAGATTGATTGATTGATTGATTGACTGATTGATTGATTGATTGATTGATTCGATTTATATGCCGCTCTTCTCTGGAGACTCAGGGCGGCTTACAATGCGTTAAGCAATAGCCTTCATACTTTTGTATATATCTGCTTAGTAGGACTTTCGCCCCCCCCCAAGCAGTGTTCTTTTTTTATACAAATTCAGTTTATTGCCCCCACAATCCAGGTCCTCAATTTACCTATCTCGGAAGGATGGAAGGCTGAGTCAACCTTGAGCCTGGTGAGATTTGAACTTGCAGTAATTGCAGGCAGCTGGTGCTATTTAACAGCACTTTAGTCTGCTGCGCCACCAAGGCTCTACTTGGGTTCTACTTACCTTTACTACCGGTTCGCAACGGGGCCGCTCGAGAGTGTACATGCTCTTCTGCGCATGCACAAAAGCATTCTGATGACGTCGGGGTCGATGAGCAGAGCCTCCCGCCGGTTTTCCTACTGGTTCTATAGAACCGGTGTGAACCGTGGGCAACCCACCACTGCTTGGAGGTCTTCTAGTTCAACCCCCTGCTCAGGCAGGAAATCCTACACCACTTCAGACAAATGGTTGTCCAACATCTTCTTAAAAACTTCCAGTGTTGGAGCACCCATAATTTCTGGAGGCAAGTTGTTCCATTGATGAATTGTTCTAACTGTCAGGAAATTTCTCCTTAGTTCTAAGTTGCTTCTCTCCTTGATGAGTTTCCATCCATTGCTTCTTCTCCTGCCCTCAGGTGCTTTGGAGAATAGCTTGACTCCCTCTTCTTTGTGGCAGCCCTGAGATATTGGGTTACTGCTAACATGTCTCCCCTGGTCCTTCTTTTCATTAAACAAGACATGCCTAGTTCCTGCAACCGTCCTTCCTATGTTTTAGCCTCCAGTCCCCTAATCATCTTTGTTGCTCTTCTCTGCACTCTTTCTAGAGTCTCCACATCTTGTTTACATCATAGTGACCAAAACTGGATGCAGTCTTCCAAGTGTGGCCTTATCAAGGCATTATAAAGTGGAATTAACACTTCACATGTTCTTGATTCTGTCCCTCTGTTTATGCAGCCTAGAACTGTGTTGGCTTTTTTGGCAGCTGCTGCACACGGCTGGCTTCTATTTCAATGGTTGTCCACTAGGACTCTGAGATCCCTCTCACAGTTACTACTATTGAGCGAGGTACCACATATATACCGTACCTGAACATTTTACTTTTCTTGCCTAGATGATCCATGATCCATATTCATGAAGCTGGGCCCAGAGGCAATGGGGTGGAAGAGGAAGCTGGAGGAGCTATGCAGGGTTGACAGCTGAGGACTTGAAGGAGGAGGCAGCCATCTTAAATCTGATAGAAAGGCAAATTACGCCCGGAAAGTGTCAATGTCAGCACAACAGCCTTACAAGCCTAATTACCATAATGAAGTGAAAGAGTCCAATCAGCAATCTGGAGCTAATCTTTCATGTATTACAGGTCTCTCTTTTGTCGGGCTCCAGAACTAAATGTATTTTTAATGAAGATCTTCCTAGACTCAGCTGATAATTTCCTTCTTTCTAACAGGGAGGCGATTGGAATTCTTGTGAAGAGGGCTAGTTCTTCCACCTCTTTGTTCAAAAATACTTGTAATCTAGTTGGGTTTTGGATTATTGTGGGAGATGCCTTGAGATGACATTGATGAGGGCAGGGGAAGGTTTTCTCCATTTTCCCAAGCCCAACTCTGATTTATAGCACTAACCCCTCCCCACCCCACAGTTCCTTTTCATTTATGACAACCTTCCTCCACTTGAAGCCCACCCAGTTGGGAATTCTGGAAGATACAATCCCATTGTATCCCTCCTTCCTCCTCCTCCTCCTCCTCCTCCTCCTCCTCCTCCTCCTCCTCCTCTTTATGAGCAAGGCAACATTTGGGATTTAATCAAGAGCCTTCGTGGCACAGCAGACTAAAGTGCTGTTAAGTAGCACCAGCTGCCTGCAATTACTGCAAGTTCAAATCTCACCAGGCTTAAGGTTGACTCAGCCTTCCATCCTTTTGAGGTAGGTAAAATGAGGACCCGGATTGTGGGGGCAATAAGCTGACTTTGTATAAAATAGAACACCGCTTAGGGGAGGCCGAAAGCTCTACTAAGCAGGTATGAAAAAAGTATGAAAAGTATGAAGGCTATTGCTTAACACATTGTAAGCCGCCCTGAGTCTCCGGAGAAGGGTGGCATATAAATCAAACCAATAAATAAAATAAATAAATAAGTCTTCTTAATAATTACCATCCTGCCCTGGGAGGGGATAATTAAGACCATTCTTGTTCACCAAATCTTACTCCTTGAAGGACATAACCATCTGCTGTACAGCAGGAATCCAAATATTTTGCACCTCCCCAAATCTCTCCAAAGGATCCTTAGAGATCCCGCAGCAGAGATGATCCCCAAGGGCAGGCTCGGAAGAAAAAAAAATACGGAATCTTTCCCTTAAGCTTTCATGGGAGACGCTCACCCTTTAATATTCAGGGTAAGATTTTTTTTTTTTTCCGAGGGCTCTTTTGGGGAAAGTGTATCATAATCATCGTCATCATAATAAATACAATTAAGGCCTCCTCTGGGCAGCAATAAAAAAAAAAAAGAAGAGGAAGAAAAAGGAAATGTAATAATTGCACCTGCTTCAAATTCCACAGGCTCACAGAGCTGTAGCTCTTTGGTAGTTATTGCCAAATCCCTGGTCAGGAAACCTAGCAAAGGGGGAGGCCGATAAGCCTGGTTGACCTCTTGACTGACAAGGTATTTTGTCCTGTCTTCCTGAACCACTGGTCTGCTTGAAAGTAATGGGCACATGGAAAGGCGACTACGCCTCATTGCTCTTCACCTCAGTTGAGAGCGCAAGGCTATTCTAGAACATATGAAGCACCCAGCTTGCTCAGATGGGGGGGTGGGGAGGCAGAGAAATGGCACATATGTTCGCATCCTCTCAACTCCTATTAAAAGCTTTGCAGAGATGGCGAAATTAATGAACGAACATCGTTTCAACTCCTACTCTCAAAACGATGCTATAGGGCACTGCACACCAAAGCAACTAGACACAAGGACAGTTTTTTCCCCAAACGCCATCACTCTGCTGAACAAATAATTCCCTCAACACTGTCAAACTATTCACTAAATCTGCATTACTACTAATCTTCTCCTCGTTCCTGTCACCCATCTCCTCCCACTTATGACTGCATGTCTGTAACCTTGTTGCTGGTATCCTTATGATTTATATTGACTGTTTCCTAATATGATTTGATTGCTTATTTGTTCTCTATGACTATCATTAAGTGTTGTAACTTGATGAACGTATTTTTTCTTTTATGTACATTGAGTGCATATGCACCAAGACAAATTCCTTGTGTACCAATCACAATTGGCCAATAAAAAAAAATTCTATTCTATTCTATTCTATTCTATTCTATTCTATTCTATTCTATTTATTCTACTCTACTCTACTCTACTCTACTCTATTCTATTCTATTTATTCTAGTCTAGTCTAGTCTAGTCTAGTCTAGTCTAGTCTACTCTACTCTACTCTACTCTACTCTACTCTACTCTACTCTACTCTACTCTTCATTCCAATATTCTATTCTATTCTATTCTATTCTATTCTATTCTATTCTATTCTATTCTATTCTATTCTATTCTATTCTATTCTATTCTAATTAATATTAGAACCAACCAAGTTAATGATCAAATTCAAACTCATTGTGAGCTTAGTGGATGGCATACTCAGTAAGGTCTAGTGGTTAAGGTCTAGTGGCACTGTGCTAGAAAGCAGGGGGCCATGAGTTCAAGTCCTGCCCGGGGTGAAATTTACTTACTTTTGCTACCGGTTCACACATGTGAACGCGCACCCCTCCTCCACACATGTGCAGAGCCTTCTGCTCATGCACAGAGGGCCAAAAATGGGACATGATAAACGTCCGGGTGGGTGGGTGGAGCCTCCCGCCACTGGCTTTACCAGTTTGCCCGAGCCGGATAGAACCAGTTCAATTTCACCACTGGTCCTGCCTTATATCAGCCCTGAAGCCATTTCGGAAATCTTCAGGGCTGCCACAGCAAGGCCGGTTGTAGCTGTAGGAACGTAAGGGGGCAGATTGAGATAAACTGGGGGGAATTGTAGCCAAAATAACATTTTTTCCTGTGGGAGCCAAGGACGTCCCCACCAGGTGTTTGGAAGGCATGGCCCAAAGGCAGCTGAAGGAGGGCTGTGACCTGATTGGACCATGTGATGGATGTGTCACCTGGAGGCAAGAACTTTGAGTTTTGATTTGGGTGGGGAAAACCCTGGGTCCTTCAGAGTCGGGTTTTCACCAGGTGTGCATTCCTAATGCAGCTGGCAATCCTAATAAATTCTTACTTTGAGGAAACTCCAGGCCTCAGAGTTTTGCTTTCATTGCTTTCATCCACCCCACTCTAGGACCAGCCAGAGATGGTATTTGCTGGTTCTCCGAACTCCTCAAAATTTCCGCTACCGTCTAAATTTTTTTTAGACTGTGCAGAAATGAATAGACTAACTTTGATGATAAAGATAAGGAGGAATCAGAATATTTTAAAACATGGAATTATTTTTATAGTTGTAAGAGATATAAATGATTGATACTATAATTGTGTACAAATGATGACTATAATATTGATTTAGAAATGAAATATTAGAATAGTTTGGATGGATGTGAAGATAGAAGAAACTCATGGAAGATGGAAAAAGAAGCCTAGAAGATAACATCGAGGCATCACAGGGAAGGGAGGATTGATGTATTAAATGTTTGTCTGTCTTAAATATACATATATATATATATATATATATATATATATATATATATATATATATATGTGTGTGTGTGTGTGTGTGTGTGTGTGTGTGTGTGTGTGTGTGTTAAATATATATATATTCTGGTGTTCTCGGCTTCATGCTTCTAGGAGCAATGCTCAAATTGCCAGTAGTGTCTCATGCAATGTAGTGTAGCATTGCTCCTAGAAGCACAAAGCCGAGAACACCAGCCTGAAGATGATGAATGAGACTTTGTCAAAACGTTGCCAAGACACCTCCAATTTTACGCGGGAGAAAACCCGAATAACCAAAGACACATTATACATACATACATACATACATACATATATATATATAATTATATAAAAAAAATCCGCTACCAGTTCTCCAGAACCTGTCAGAACCTGCTGAAATAGCATCCCTGTTTCGAAGCTTTTCTTGCTTTTTCAAGACTGATGATTTTTGAGGCTTTGATTTTAGGAGGACATGCGACGCCTTGAAAACATCTCTCTCTCTCTCTCTCTCTCTCTTTTTCCTTTCTGCCAAAGCTTTGGCAACCAACGGCCTATCAGGAGGCCCTCGTGTGCAGAACATATCATGTGCAAAGCTTGAAAAGTGAAAGGTAATTTGGGGATAGAGTTCCTTTTTTCTCTTTCTCTCATTGGCTGCATCTTCGCAGATGCAGCTGGAGTCGAGATAATGCCTAGATTGGTGCCCGAACTGTGGGCCTTTTGTTTCTTGAAATCGCTGGCAAAATAATTTGCGCTGGGTTGCTTGTTGAAGTATTTGGACAGGCGTTCGAACGGAGGCGCATTAATTTTATTGGAGGGATGGATTAGGCCATGCAATATGATATCAAACCTAGCCGTATACGTCGGCTTTTTACTAACCCCAGAAAGAAGAAAGAAAAAGATTTAGAGACGGCTGAGTTGTTTTATATGGAGAGAAGAATGACAAACCACAACATTGGTATAATACAGTTGCTTAGGTCAGTGAAAAGCTGTCATGTTTTTATGCCCTCGGTTGTCAAGGATGTTATCGCGTTCAGGATTAAATTATTTCAAAACAATGAAACCGAGAGGACTTCCTTTAGCAAGTGAGGCCATTAAGTAAATTCTGCAGTTTGCTTGGGAAGAATTTTAAAGATGCTTTGAGTTTTTGAGGTTCTCCTTTGATTGCCCCTGGGAAACAATAAACCCCAACCTTGGGAGATTTCTCGAGATTGTCCCCCCTCATGTCATTTATTTCATCCTTGCACCAAAAAAAAGAAAGCGAAGATGGTACGGTCACCCCCCGACCCCACCCCCGTTTTTTTGTTTTTTTTTTAAATTTGATTTATATGCCGCCCTTCTCCGGAGAATCAGGGCGGCTTACAATGCATTAAGCAATAGCCTTCATCCTTTTGTATATTTATACAAAGTCAGCTTATTGCCCCCACAAACTGGGTCCTCATTTAACCTACCTTAGAAAGGATGGAAGGCTGAGTCAACCTTGAGCCTGATGAGAATCGAACCTGCAGAAATTGCAGGCAGCTGTGTTAATGACAGGGTGCATTAAACCACTGTACTACCAAGGCTCTTTGTTTGATGGCTGGATGCAAACGATTGACTTCTGTCAGATTTCTATTTTACCATTTAGCCTTCAATAAACGGCCTTGAGGGGAAAAAAAATAATTAGTGACTGCTTAAAGCGAGTTAGCCATTTGTGAAAGGAGGGGGGGGGGGGGAAATATCTATTATTGTGCTGGCTTTGAAGACCAGGATTCCATAGAGCTGTAAGGAACACCAAAAGAAATTTCTCCTTTTTTTTAAAAAAAAATAATAAAATGAAATCAGATTATGAATCCAGGCAGTTCCAACAGCATTTGGGGACTGTTTGTGGCAAATCTGAGAAGGTGACATTTGCCTTGGGTTTTTCTTTATGCCGATTTTTGACAGCGACAGTAGAAATATGACATAGAGAAACAGAGTTGGAAGGGACCTTCGAGGTCATCAAGTCCAGCCCCCTGCTCGAGCAAGAGAGTCTTTATTGTTTCAGACTAATGCCTGTCCAGTCTCTTCTTGAAAGCTTCCTTTGATGGGGAACCCACAACTTCTGAAGGCAAACCATGTCACAGGTTGATTGTTCTAACTGTTAGGAAATTTCTCCTTAGTTCTAGATTGCTTCTCTCCATGATTAGGTTCCATCCATTGCTTCTTGTCCTGCCCTCAGGTGCTTTGAAGAATAGCTTGACCCCCTCTTCTTTGGGGCAACCCCTGAGATACTGGAACACTGCTATCATGTCTCCCGTAGTCCTTCTTTTCATCAAACTAGACATACCCAGTTCTTGCAACCGTTCTTCCTATGTTTTATCCTCCAGTCCCCTAATCATCTTTGTTGCTCTTCTCTGCACTCTTTCTAGAGTCTCCACATCTTTTTTACATCGTGGCAATCTTATATTCACTTACTTCAGCTTAGGGTTCACTGAATTTGATATGGAATTATTGCTCAAGTTTCCGGAAAAGCCTGTACAGGAACAATGGAAGAAACAGCATAGTATCTTTCTCGTGAATTCAAGCCTACTGCGAAAGCCTAAAATTAGCATTAAAGTGACCTCTGGCAATTTTCCTGCCAATCCGGCCCCTTGATTGGCATTGAATTGGTTGCGATGAAGCCCTCCTCCACTTCCCTGATTAAGCCATCAGGGAGGAAAAAAAAAAAATAATCGCACACATTACATTCTACTTAATGCACCTTTCAGTTTAATTCGTAGCCACAATTAATCTTCATTTCTGGCACTGATGTTTGCAAATAACCTCCTCTCCACCCAAAAAATAAAAAGAGGGCACAAGACTATTCACCCGCATAGTAAATATAAGTGGCTCAGTTTGTTTTCTTTCTTTGAAGTTGGCCCACTCTACCTGTGGGTGGAAGAAGGAGGGGGAGGCAAACAGAAAGTGAGGCTCACCAGGTCCCTGATTTTAAGTTCATCCTTTAATGGAATTCCATTTAAAAAAAACCCCTCCCTTTCTCAACGGTCTAATCTCATTAGATCTGCCCTGTGTAGATGAGATTTTATCTTCTAAAAATGGGCCTCTTGTCTATGGGAGTGGCTTTATCATACTCACTGAAAATATTATGAAGGGGGAAAGTTGGGATTAAAAGGTAACCCTGTGCTGCATAGCAATAGCATTTAGACTTATATACCGCTTCACAGTCCTTTACAGCCCTCTCTAAGCGGTTTACAGTGTCAGCCTTTTTTTTAACCCTCATTTGAACCGATCAAGATCGAACTCCTGGCAGTGGGTAGAATTAGCCTGCAATACTGCATTCTAACCACTGTGGAAGGAAGGAAGGAAGGAAGGAAGGGAGGGAGGGAGGAAGGAAAATAGCAATAATACTTAGATTTATATACCGCTTCACAGTTCTTTACAGCCCTCTCTAAGCAGTTTACAGAGTCAGCGTATTTCCCCCAACAATCTGGATACTCATTTTACTGAGTGGTGAAATTCAATTTCTTTTACTACCGGTTATGTGGGCGTGGCTTTGTGGGCGTGACTTTGTGGGCATGGTGTAGCTTTATGGGCGTGGCTTTGTGGGCATGGCAGGGGAAGGATACTGCAAAATCTCCATTCCCACCCCACTCTGGGACCAGCCAGAGGTGGTATTTTCCGGTTCTCCGAACTACTCAAAATTTCCACTACCGGTTCTCCGAACTACTCAAAATTTCTGCGACCGGTTGTCCAGAACCTGTCAGAACCTGCTGGATTTCACCCCTGATTTTACTGGCCTCAGAAGGCCGGAAGGCTGAGTCAACCTTGAGCCGGTGAGACTCGAACTGCTGGCACTGGGCAGAGTTAGTCTGCAATACTGAATTCTATTCTGCTGAACTATCATGGTTCATGCCATACAAATCATGAATAATGAAAATTCCATGATTGTATTTACACAAAATTGGGAAAAAGTGAAGAGATCCCTATGGGTGAGAATGTGATTAGGAAAATATTAGAATGCACAGAAATGAATAGATTAACACTTGAAATGAAAGAGAAGAAACAATTTGATTATTATAGCATATGGGAATGAGTTTATCAATGGTTAGAGGATAAATATGAAAAGTGGAAAAAAGCAGAGGAGAGTGAAATAGGGAAAATGTTTTAATAAAGTTAAATACCTTAAGAAGAGGACTGTTTTAGCATTAGGTATGGTATATATTACTATTAGTATTAAGAATAGGTAAAATAATAAATATGCCTGTAAATTGTAATTGTTATTGTATAAAATATTTGCACAAAATATTTGTACCCAGACGACACACTGTTTAAAGGAAGATGATGTTCAAATAAGAAAGAAAACAAAATTGGATTTTAAAAAAAAAGAAAATTCCACAAAACAAAGACAAAACACAGGCAAGGAAGGAAGCACCCTATGGTTCCCGTTCATTCACTCACTCATTAAAGTGAAATGGATAGATCAGTGGTGGGTTTCAAAATTTTTTACTACCGGTTCTGTGGGTGTGGCTTGGTGGGCGTGGCATGGCTTGGTGGGCATGGAAAGGGAAAAATACTGTAAAATCTCCATTCCCACCCCACTCCAGGGGAAGGATAATGCAAAATCCCCATTTCTTCCCGATCAGCTGGGACTTGGCAGGCAGAGAATAGATGGGGGCGGGGCGAGTCAGAATTTTTACTACCAGTTCTCCGAACTACTCAAAATTTCCGCAACCGGTTCTCCAGAACTGGTCAGAACCTGCTGAAACCCACCTCTGGGACAGATGTCTTGGGAAGTTTTGCTCTTCATTCTGGATGTCACACTGTTCATATTTTTTCTACCTCTTCTGTGTATTGAAGTGTTTACTTCTTTTCCTGGCATCTTTGCCTCATTTTTGAACTTCAGCGCAAGTCTCTCTCTGAACACAGAAACCGACTTGGATAGAAGTGCATCTGAAACAGGGCTCCAACAAACCCAGTGTTCAAAATCAGTTCATTGGGACTCAAGATTATGCCTTTTTGGGGTCCTTAACTCTTTTGGAACTTGGACATTGAGGAAATCTTTCTACCGTTCTGTTGATACCGAATGCGGCTTTCTGAGTTCACAGGGATTTTGAATACAAAATGACAGTAAGATGTAATTAGGGGAAATATAGTTGAATCAAATAAATTAAAATGTGTGCCTATGCCAAGATTACCAAGGGATGTGGTGGCTCAGTGGCTAAGATGCTGAGATTGTCGATCGAAAGGTCGGCAGTTCAGCGGTTCAAATCCCTAGTGCCGCGTAACGGGGTGAGCTCTAGATTACTTGTCCCAGCTTCTCCCAACATAGCAGTTCGAAAGCACATAAAAAATGCAAGTAGAAAAATAGGGACCACCTTTGGTGGGAAGATAACAGTGTTCTGTGTGTCTTTGGCATTTAGTCATGCCGGCCACATGACCATGGAGACGTCTTCGGACAGCGCTGGCTCTTCGGTTTTGAAATGGAGATGAGTACCGCCCCCTAGAGTCGGGAACGATTAGCACATATGTGCGAGGGGAACCTTTACCTTTGCCTTATGCCAAGATTACCCATTGCAAGAAGCATAAATAAGAAATTGGTGATCCTTGGGCCTTAAATAAAGTCAAAGGCAACTCACTAGAGAGCTGTTTTATGCTAGCAAGGGACAACAATTATCAGGGGCCAATCCAAGCCACCTCCTGGGAAGAAAACCTCATGGTGCACCTCATACCATTTTTGTACATGATCTTCTTTCTATGAAGGTAATAGTAAAGAGGTTATGGGTCTACTTAAAGAGCATGGAACAGTCTCTTTTCTAAGATGTTCATGAGAAGGTTCTTCAAGGCTTTAGTTGTGGTTGTTGGAGACTCCTATGGATATTTGATGGAATGGAGTAAAATGGATTGGAGATTACATTCTAGTATAGGGCAAAATCTGAGGAATGTACCAGGGCTGTATAGATCCCTCAACATGAAACATTGATTATGGACAAAGATCTTTTCCAAAGAATTGTGAAGCAACTGCAACCCTTTAAAGGCTAGAAATCAAAGGTCTACTGTGCTTTGGACACAGAATGTGGGTGAATTAGAAGCTGCTCAGAAGAATCCATGAAATAAATCAGAGTGACCCAGAACTTTCAGATTTCCTCGGTTTTTCTACAGATATAAATCAAAGACCTGGCGTTTCATCTTCAGTTGGACTTCAGTTGGACTCTCTCAAAGGTCTGTCGGGCAATTATTTATTTAGGATTTTGTGCTGCTGTAAATAATACCCAAATTTTGCACTGAGAATTATTCTAAATTAGAACACTTGGAGAAATGTGTAAGCCATTATAGTTATTGCAATTCCTCTCTCTATCTACTGGAGATAGTTTGATTAGGTTAGGTGACAATTCCTGAATTTGCTCATTGTCCCCCCCAATCACTATTAATGTATCTCTTCACATATTGAGTTACAAAACAGTTATGTATGGGTCAATGGAGGACATATGAGCCATGGAGGTGCAGTCATTAGAATGCAGTACTGCAGGCTACTTCTGCTGCCTGCCGGCTGCCTGCAGTTTGAATCTCACCAGACTCAAGGTTGACTCAGCCTTCCATCCTTCCGAGGTGGGTAAAATGAGGACCCAGGTTGTTGGGGACAAGATGCTGACTCTGTAAAAAGGCTGTAAAGCACTGTAAAGTGGTATATAAGTAAGTGCTATTGCTATTTCTTTTGTGATGAGTAGTTTTGTAACCTTACTAGCTGGACGCCCGTGCTTCGCTACGAAACTATGTGATTGGGAGTGATAAATTGACATTTACAGCCTGATCTACCTTACTTAATGTAGAATGTGTAATTCCGTAGCATCAGAGCATGTTAATATAAGGCAACTGGCAATTGGAACAGAAGGGGAGGGGAAGTAGAATGTCCCAGCCTGCAGGCCGGATGAGTCACGCACTGGCCACGCCCATGCCCAGTTTAGTGAAGGGGTAGCATTAGAGAGTGTTAATATAAGGCAACTGGCAGTTGGGACAGAGTTCCTTTCAGGTGGGGAGGGTGAGTAGAATGTCTAACTCATTAGCATCAGAGCATGTAAATATACTGTATATGAATATACTGTATACGAAATACTAATGATCTGATTGTCATTTCGAAAAATCCTTTCTTAACAAGCACCTAGAAGCAAGTGGAACATACATGCCAAATTTCAAGTTTGTAGGCTTTACAGTTCTGGATATTTCGTGATGAGTGAGTGATATTTGGCTTTTATATAACCGTATTCTTCCTTTGGTCTTGAGGTTCCTATCCTAGAGATAGTAAGGTGACTTTATATCATGTCTATCACGACTGAGAAATCTCAAACTTTACTATTGTAAGATTGCTAGCAGCATTCTAAAATAGATACTTGGTAAGTTTGGGGTTGTATTCGCACGTATAAGTGTGCGTGTGAGAGAGACAGAAGGACTGACAGCTGTCTCTAATTGAACCATTCACTTAGTTCCTATTCTTGCTGCAGATTCTAAAAGAGAGTATTCGTTTGCACATCGCTTAAGCCATGGAGTATGGAAAGTTGACATCTTTGATGTCAAAACTCTCGAAAGTGACCTGACAATTGTGGAAATAGCTTTATTTCCTTTCAAATAAACTTCATTTACAGCGTGGACAGAGGTTTCGAGATCTGCTTTCAGTAGTGAAAGTGATCGTCAGTTTTCACACAGCCATGATGACAGCGAAGCAGTCACTGAGAATCCAACTCTTCTAGGGATCTTCACAGCAGGAGGAGAAATAGCTGAGAGACGGCAACGCATCTGCTTCTCAGTAGGAGTCTCTGCCAGTGAGAATCCTGCTAATTAATGTCAAATTTACTTTGGCAAATAATACGTATTATCTCCTTCCACGGAAGTAAATGGTGCCAGTATCTCCGATAACTACCTCTTGAAGAGAAGATTCTGAAGGCAGAAATGGAGACTGAGGGTGTTAGAAATGTACATGCAAACACTTGGAAATGAGACAGTACTGGGCCCCTCTCTCTTCTTGATATAATTAGAAACCATTTCAGTAGACTTTTCAGAGGCCGAAAGAATTATTATCATTATTATTTTTAAATCACAATATTTTATTTGGACGGATATGATCTTATGTTTAATAATGTAGGAGAATGGATAGGCAGAACCTGAGGGAGGAGTCAAGACAGGAATCAGCATGGAGTCATTACGTTTCCACAAATGGTCTAAATTCAACCCCTTTTGAATTCCATTAACTCTTACCTTGTTGCTGTTGTTGTTAGTTGCAAAGTTGTATCCAACTCATTGTGAACCCCATGGACAACGTTCCTCCAGGCCTTCCTGTCTTCTACCATCCTCTGGAGTCCATTTAAGCTCACGCCGACTGCTTCAGTGACTACATTCAGCGACTCCATTCAGCCACCTCGTTTTCTGCCATCCCCTTCTTCTTTTGCCCTCAATCGTTCCCAGCATTAGGCTCTTCTCCATTGATTCCTTCCTTCTCATTAGGTGGCCAAAGTATTTGAGTTTCATCTTCAGGATCTGGCCTTCTAAAGAGCAGTCAGGGTTGATCTCCTCTAGGACTGACCGGTTGGATCGCCTTGCAGTCCAAGGGACTCGCAGGAGTCTTCTCCAGCACCAGAGTTCAAAGGCCACAATTCTTAGGTGCTCAGCCTTCCTTATGGTCCAACTTTCACAGCCACACATTGCAACTGGGAAAACCAAATTCTTACGTAGGGCCAGTTTATTGCCTCCTATTAGTTGACTTTTTTTGTGTTTAGGTACGAGCAATAAATCAGCTTGATTGGAACATATCATGTGGTCCCAATTCTTCATACCTGACAAATAATGTTTCATTTTCCTTGCATTGAAGAATTCCTGTTTCAGAAGTAAGGAGGTTCTGCCCCAGTGTCTAATTGGACCCACCTGATCTGTGGGTTTGAACAAGATCTCCCAAAAGTTCTTGTTGCTCCCAGTGACCGGTAAGATCCCACAGAGTTGGTCTCCTCCAGGTCCCGTCAGCTAAACAATGCTGGCTGGCGGGCCCGTGGGGGAGGGCCTTCTCTGTGGCTGCCCCAACTCTCTGGAACCAGTTACCTCCTGAGATCCGGACCATCCCCACCCTATTGGCCTTCCGAAAAGTGGTGAAGTCCTGGCTTTTCTGGCAGGCCTGTTGATCTCGCTGTTGCGATCTGGCGAGATCCGGCCATGAATGGCATGAATGAGTTTTTAATGTTTTAATTTTTAATGTTTTTATATATGGTTTTTAAATGCATTGTAAGCCGCCTTGAATCTTCGGAGAAAGGCGGCATGCAAGTTGAACAAACAAACAAACAAACAAATAAATAACTGGCACTGAGAGTGAAGACTTCTAGGGCTCTACTTGAGGTCCCTGTTTGAATTTGAAACAGTGCTTCATTCACCAATACCTTGATCAATCGATTAATTGCATAAAGCTATATGGTTGTTATCTTGTAATCAACAAACATGGAATCATACTCATAAAACCAGTAGAAAAATAATAAAGATCAATCAATCCATTCATTCATTCATTCATTCATTCATTCTGTTTGGGATATGGGCCAGTGGGGGGGTTCAAATTTGTTTACTACCGGTTCTATGGGTGTGGCTTGGTGGGTGTGGCATATCTTGGTGGGCGTGGCTTGGTGGGCATGGCAGGGGAAGGATACTGTAAAATCTCCATTCCCACCCCACTCCAGGGGAAGGTTACTGCAAAATTCCCATTTCCTCCCAATCAGTTGGGACTCAGAAGGCAGAAAATAGATGGGGGCGGGGCCAGTCAGAATTTTTACTACCGGTTCTCCAAAATACTCAAAATTTCTGCTACCGGTTCTCCAGAACTGGTCAGAACCTGCTGAAACCCACCTCTGATATGGGCCTTATTCAGTGGCATAGAGGGAGCCTCCATTTGTAATTCCATTGCTCTGATTTGCATCTTCTGGCCCCAATTACATCCTGCTTAATCTCATCAGAGATTGTGTTCAGCTCCCCTTTTCATGTTATTTTTTTTTATTACACGCTCATTTTATTTCCTACTCTAAAGGCATTGCTATTTTCTTTTTAAAAAAATATTTCCAATAGATAACTGCAATTTCCTTAGAAAATCATAGTGCATGCCGCCCCATTTGATTAGGCACCATACAATCCCCCAAATCTGTTTGAACAAAAGCCCATGGTGCATGAATGGTTTTGCCAGGGATTTGACCTTAGATAACTTCGCGGCAATTTTAAATTGGTGGGGTGAGAACAGCAGGCAATTAACCATTTCTAAAGCTCTGCTGGATTGCACTAGCCAGGGTGGTAAAGAGATTTTCTAGAAGGCCTATTTTGTCTATAAACTGCCTAGTGGAGGTTGAGTTCCAGGGGAGTTGATGGCCTTCACACCTGAGCTTTCTTTAGAAGGTGGAAAGCACTTTAGAGTCAAAAGATTGAATTTTATTTTATTTTATTTTTTAAATTTTGTCAAGCATGACTCACCAATAATGGAAAGTCCATAGTGGAAACATTTAGCAAAAGGTCTAGTCATCAGCATTTTTCCACGATCCATTCTATTCTCAGAAACACCTATAACTTTTCCTGAAAAACAAAAAACAAAAAACTTTTCTAGGCAAAAAGAAAAACTTTCCTGATCACCAAGCACAGGGTTGGCTTTGTAAATTCAGATTCTACAACTGTTTGAACTTACCTGTCTGCTGGTCTGCAAGACTAGACAGAAAACTTTTTTTTTTAATGTTTAAAAGGTAAAGGTTGCCCTCCTACATATGTGCTAGTTGTTCCCACCTCTAGGAGGCATTGATCATCTCCGTTTCAAAGCTGAAGAGCCAGCACTGTCCGAAGACGTCTCCATGGTCATGTCGCCGGCATGACTCAACACCAAAGGTGCACGGAACGCTGTTACCTTCCCACCAAAGGTGGTCCCTATTTTTCTACTTGCATTTTTTACCTGCTTTCGAACTGCTAGGTTGGCAGAAGCTGGGAAAAGTAACGGGAGCTCACCCCGTTACGCGGCGCTAGGGATTCGAACCGCTGAACTGCCAATCTTTCGATCAACAAGCTCAGCATCTTAGCCACTAATACTCCTTTGGTGAAAACGCTCAAATTTATAGGGCATGTGCACAAGGCTTTTGCCTGAGTCACTCTCAATTTTTAGATGTTTTTTTTTTTATAAGAAATGAATGTTCTTTCTTTCGATTACCCTATCCCTTGCATTTGCAAAGCAGGTGTCAGAATACAGCTGTTTAAGTTGATATTTTGAATTACATCCAAGGTTTTCCTTCTGTAATCTTTTGCAGAGGTGTTATTGTTTGCTGTTTAAGTCCCCCCGCCTTTTTTCCCCCTAGAGATAGCTTGATTAGTTGCATCAATTTTAATTTCATTGTAGGAGAAGGACTGTTAATGCAGTCATATTATCAACATACATCATCCTTTTATGAAAACGGTGAGGCAGTCATTGTGTGCAATCACCATCGCTGGAGCTGGTAGAACCTCTATGTCATACCGTGTTTTTCCGAAAATAAGACCCTGTCTTATATTTTTTTGAACCCCGAAATAAGCACTTAGCCTTATTTTGGGGAAAACAGGTCTTATTATTTTGGGGCATGTGGAGCAAGATTGGGGCTCCTCTTGCCATTTTACCTGATTTCCTCCAGGTCCCATCAGCCAGACAGTGTCAGCTGGCAGCCCTCAGGATGAGGGCATTCTCTGTGGTGCCACCGACCCTCTGGAATGGTTTACCCACTGGGCTCCGGACAGCCCCTGACCTCCGCACCTTCTGTGCTGACCTAAAGACATGGCTCTTTCAGCAAATTCCCTGATCTGCCGTTCATTTTAATTTGGGGGATTTGGGGTTTTTAAATCGGGTTTTAACATTTTAATTCTATTTATTGTGGGGTTGTTTTATTCTGTGAGTCGCCCCGAGTCCCTCGGGAGAAGGGCAGCATATAGATATGACAATAAATAAATAAAATAAATTTCCAGCTCTGCATTTAAATATTTTTGGGAGGGCTTATTTTTTGGGGGAGGCTTATTTTAGCGCGTGTGCTCTAAAGCCCGACTGAGCTTATTATCAGGGGATGTCTTATTTTCGGGGAAACAGGTATTTACCTTCTCCATCCAATAAATGTATGTCAGGATCATGGAACTGTGATGTCCGATATAATATACAACATTCTTAAAAAAAAAAAAAAAAAAGCTAAAAAATTACAAGGGAAAACATTCTGTTACTCCTCTAAGAATATCTGTAATACAGTTAGTCTTCGACGTATGACTACAATTGAGTCCAGAATTTCTGCTGCTAAGCAAAGCATTTATTGAGTGAATCAAAACTGATTTTACAACTGCTTTGCCACAGTTGCTAAGCAAATCATGGCAGCTGTTAAATGAACCCTGTGGTTGCTAAGCAAATCTGGCTCCCCCCCACCCCCGCATTGTCAGAAACCAGTTATTATTATTATAAATTTAATTTGTATACCGCCCTTCTCCCAAGGAGACTGTTCTGTCCCCATACCACGCACACACCCAACCAGCCAGCCGAGGATTAAATAAACTCTTCAAACACTCAACGTCAGTGATAAGGAACTTGGCAGCAACTCCATGGCTGCCTGCCAAGAACTTTTACTCCGATAACACAGACAAAAATACACACAGTTTGAATAGTCCAGTTTGTAATTAAATCCACAGCAAATACGTGTTGTGTCCGAAGGTGCAAAGTGCCTCGTCAGAGATTAGCTTTGTCCATCACAGAATCTGAATGGCCACCACACTCCCTTTTATAGCCTGTGGGGTGTGGTCCAGTGACTCAGCTTAATCTCTGGCATGCCTCCTTTTCTGCTGCACCCGCTTGTCTCTCCAAAGCTGGCGTGGGTCCAACCACAATGTTTCTTCGTCACTATCCGACAGCTCGGAAACACCTGGTTCCTGGCCAATCTCTTCTCCTTCGGGAGACACCTGAGGCATTGCCAGAGAGGAGGGTCCTGGAGAGGGAGGCCTGGCCGTCTCCTCTCCTTCATGTTCGGAGCCTTTTTCCTCCGATAAGATAGGCTCAGAGGACGGAGCCACAACAGGGACTCAGGGCGGTGAACAGCCAAAATTAAAATACATACAATACAAAAGTTAAGATAATTAAAAAAAGATTAAATCAATCGGCCTCCCATTTTAAAACCCCAAGTCTATAAAATTTAAAAATCCCATTAAAAACCCATTAGGCTAGGCCGGCTTGCTGGAATAAATAAGTCTTCAGGGCCTTACGGAAGGTCCGGAGGTCCGGGATCAGTTGTATTCCAGGAGGTAGCTCATTCCACAGGCCGGGTGCCCCCACAGAGAAGGCTCTCCCCCTGGGGGCCGCCAGCCGACATTGCTTGACCGACGGCACCCTGAGGAGGCCCTCTCTGTGAGAGTGTATTGGCCGGGAAAATCACAAATGGCAATTGCATGACCCCAAGATGCTGAAAACATTATAAATACATACTAGTCAGGGGTACTGCTGGGGGTTTGCAGGGGTTCGGGAGAAGCTCTAGCTAAGATTCTGTGCAGTTCGGAGAACCCCCAAATCCCATTCCTGGCTGGCCCCGCCCACCCACCCCTCCCAGGAGTCCCCACGCGGCACATTTTGGATGCAGGTAAGTGCAAGGTGTGTGCGGAGGCTCGAGGAGGGCGAAAAATGGGCCTACTGGAAGTTCAGGAAAGGCCAGAAACGGGCCCGTTTCTGGCCTCCAGAGGGCCTTTGGAGCCTGGGGAGGCTGTTTTCGCTCTCCTGGAGGTGCGAGGAAAGGCTCTGGAGCCCGGGGAGGGCAAAAATCTCCCCCCCACCATGGTGCAGGAGGCCGGCTAGGTCACGCCTGCCCAGCAACCGGGCAGAGAACTTGCTAAAATTTTTGAAGCCCACCCTATTTGCCAAGCATCCAAATTGAGATTAGGTAACCATGGGAATTCTGCAACAGGTGTAAGCGTGAAGATGAGTCTTGAGTCATCTGTTTTTTTTTCCAGTCCTGTTCTAACCGCGATCAGTTTGCTAAACAACCGATATATTCTGCATTAAGTTTCACCCTTTTTTTATATCAATGTATTTTTGCATTGTTCCCCCCCTCCCCCCGTCATTACTACTCAAACTCATTTGCAAAGTTTATGAGAAGCATAGCGAGTTGATTGGCCACTATAGATTCTACTTGCCGGAGTTGAGTAATATTGCTCTGGCGTGAGCCACTAAATAGCCTTATTCACTTTGTTCCATGTTTTTCATTGGTTGTGAAGACCCATAAAATCTTATTTAAGAAATTCATTGCTGTTATAAATTGGCTTCCCTATTGATTTTTAGGCAGGCCTCCTTTTCCCCTGGCAGCTGTGTTTTCTGGTTTTTAAGTGCAAACTCAGCTCTGAGTTGCTTGCAGTCAGAAGACCAAACTGACTCGACTTCGCTTTGTATCATTTATCTTGTTTTATTGTCTTGATTTGTGCTGTGTGCATTAAAACAAAACAAAACATCCTGTGGGCTATCTTAGATTTATAGCTCTTTTCCTTTCATTTTGCAAAATCAGAATAAAAATAACAAAGGGAAATAATTAAGGCATGCACACACAAGCAATGCTTGCAGGATTTTGAATGCAGGGTATGTTCATTGAACTCACGTCTGGCATTTTGTTAACTGAAATTCCTTTAGTTTCACCTGAAAATCAATTTGGTCTGGACTCTAGATTCAGCCAGTAGCCTGCCTGCCTTCCTCCCTCCCCCCCTCCCTCCCTTCCTTCCTTCCTTCCTTCCTTCCTTCCTTCCTTCCTTCCTCATATTCTATTCTCCCTTCCTTCCCTCCCTCCTTTTTCCTTCCTTCCTTCCTTCCTTCCTTTCTTTTCTATTAACTCTATTTTTTCTGAACTTTTGGTCTTCCTTCCTTCCTTCCTTCCTTCCTTCCTTCCTTCCTCATACTCTATTCTTCCTTCCTTCCTTCCCTCCCTCCTTTTTCCTCCCTTCCTTCCTTCCTCCTTTCCTCATACTCTATTCTTCCTTTCTTCCCTTCCTCCTTTTTCCTTCCTTCCTTCCTTTTCTATTAATTCTATTTTTTCTGAAATTTTGGTCTTTCTTTCTTTCTTTCTTTCTTTCTTTCTTTCTTTCTTTCTTTCTTTCTTTCTTTCTTTCTTTCTTTCTTTCTCCCTCCCTCCCTCCCTCCCTCCCTCCCTCCCTTCCTTTTCTATTAACTCTATTTTTTCTGAACTTTTGGTCTGTCTTTCTTCCTTCCTTCTTTCCTTCCTTCCTTTCTTATGTTCCAAAATATGTGCTGATGATGATTTTAAGTCTGCATTGATGGAGATGATCAGAATTCAATATAAAATCCATCTTGATAATGGGTTAGCCAAAAGAGATGGTAGGGGTGTGGCGTGCAATGTTCAGACAGATTGTAGTTATATTGTGTATGTGTGTGTTTCCATTTTTGACACAAATAAGTCCTCACAATTAATCAAGACAAAACTGCATGAGGACGTATGCTTCCAGAACAATATGAGGTATAACTCTTAGCTAGAATTTCTTGAAGGTTTTTCAAGTAGCGTGTTAGCCATACAAGCATATCCTCACTCAAAAGTCCAGGCATCTTAACTTCGCATTGCAACATGTGGACGTCTTTAAGAATGGTGCATATTCCACACATTTTGTTCTAGAGTTCCTAAACTGGCCATCTGTGCTGAGTAAAGAATGGGGAAGGTGTGTAATCCCACTGCTAGATCATAGGCAGTGGTGGGATTCAAGTAATTTAACAACTGGTTCTCTGCCCTAATGATTTCTTCCAACAACCAGTTTAACAAACTGCTCAGAAAGTTAACAGCCGGTTCTCCCAAAGTGGTGTGAACTGGCTGAATCCCACCACTGATCATAGGTCAGATTTAACTGTCAGCCCAACTGAATTCCATACATGAAATGAAAAGAGATGTCACTGTTGTGGTCCGCCACTACAGAGGTCTGCTGGCAGCAGATTCGGACAGTGAGGAGGTTGGGGAGGAACATGGGCCAGTCCTAGAGTCTAGGGAAGGCTCTGATGAGGGCTCTGCGTCGGAGGCAGAGAGTGAGTCAGGGCCGTCTGACAGTTATCAGCTGCCTTCGGAGTTGGACATCAGTGAGGCAGACGAACAGCTGGAGCCTATTCCTAGTGTGCATGCCCAAAGTTGCCAGACGAAAAGAACAGATAAAGAACAAGGGTTGACTTGGGAGTAAGGCCACAGGTGGACAATGAATGGCCCCTCCCAGAGGCAATCAAAGAGGAGCGAAAAGGGAGTGGAGTTTGCAGGAAACAATTAGTTCACTTAATTGGTTCATGACTCCTTGCCAAGTTTTGAAGATATCGGCCTGGCAGCTCTCCAAGCCAGATAAGGTCTGTGACTGTAAATTCACCCTTGAAAGACTTTGCTGGATGTGAATGAGAAGAATTCACATTAACTTAACAAAAAGGTTTTTTTTTTTTTTACTACTGGTTCTGTGGGCGTGGTTTGGTGACTGTGGTAGGGGAAGGATACTGCAAAATCCCCATTCCCTTCCCACTCCTGGGGGGGAATGATATTGCAAAATCTCCATTCCCACCCAACTCTGGGACTAGCCCGAGGTGGTGTTTGTCGGTTCTCTGAACTGCTCAAAATTTCCACTACTGGTTCTCCAGAACCTGTCAGAACCTGCTGGATTTCACCCTTGAGTCTGCTTCGTGGTTTGGGGAAGCCTGGATCAGAATAGTCACCTTACTAACTAGAGGGCCCTCTCTGGTGGGACCAAGAAGGCCTTCTCTGTGGTGGCTCCAATCCTATGGAAAATCATACCTGTAGACATAAGATTGGCCTCCATCATGACACTCTTCCAAAAGGCCCTGAAGATGTAGTTTTGCCAGCCAGCCCAGGGACTTCAGGGTGAAATTTATTTATTTATTTATTTATTTATTTATTTATTTATTTATTTATTATTTATTTATTTATTTATTTATTAGTTCGATTTATATGCCACCCTTCTCCGGAGACTCAGGGCGGCTTACAATGCATCTCCCGTAATTACCAGCGCGACTGCATTCTGGACCAGTTGGAGCCTCCGGGTGCTCCTCAAGGGGAGCCCCATGTAGAGAGCATTGCAGTAGTCCAGGCAACTGGCAATAGCCTTCATACTTTTGTATATACTGCTTAGTAGGGCTTCCCCCCCCACAAGCGGTGTTCTTTTTTATATAAAGTCAGCTTATTGCCCCCACAAACCGGGTCCTCATTTTACCTACCTCGGAAGGATGGAAGGCTGTGTCAACCTTGAGAACCTTGGATCTTGTCAAGTAATTGGTTCGATTGTCATCACCAGCAGTGACGAGGGTTCATTGGTTTTTTTTCATATTTGGGGTTTTATTTCTGTAAGAGTCAGTTGGGTGGCCATAGCCGTTTTCTTCACAAACAAATCAAAGAAATGTTGATTAACCTCAGGCTGTAAAACCTCCAGATTTGAAGCTAATGTTGATTTAGTTGCTTTACTATGATTTAACTTTAGTATGATTATTATTCCCCACATGTTAGAAACCCTTCCAATATCAAACTTATCAATTTGGCATCAGATTCTGGCTTAAATATGGTTACAAGGCTTTAGACTGAGTGAAATTGCGGCAGAAGATTGAATCCTGGCATTTTTCCTGTTTCTTCAATTTCTTGAAACAAACTCCAGAATAAGATGCCTGTATTTGATGATTTATCAGCTGAGCAGCTGGGGAGTAATTAATATTGCTTAAAAAACACTTTTAATTTTCAGGTATTATTACCTTCAGCTTTTTTTTCTTTTGTTTTTTTGTTTTTTTCCCCCCTCCAGGCTGATTTACTTTAATCCCACAATTTTTGTTCTACATATTTTAACTTTTATGTTATCACTTTAATTATGCAGTCTTTTGGAGCTTTCAGAATAGCTAATGAAAGTTATTTACTTTCATTGATGATAGTTTCTGTTCATTTCTCTGTTTCTCAGAAAAGAAGCCCGTTACGGGAAATTTTGCAAGATTGGGTGGAAATCCAAAGGAGTGTAAGACAAGGAGAAATAGGGAGGGAACTGAAAAGAATAAAAGGTATTTCAGAGAAAGTACTTACTCAGAGATAAAAGCTACGACATGGTGACAATTCTCGAGGAAAAATAATATGAGCAGAGGGACGGAAAAAAGAGAAAGAAAAAATGTTCATTTGTGGGAAAAGAAGCATTGTCATGTACATTAGATTACTGACACAGAAATAAAAGTGCATTTCATACTCCCAACTTGAAAATTTTTCATGTTGAGCAACTCCTATTGATTTTCACTGAATTAATATCAAATGAACATAATGTTCAGAGCTGTAGGTTAATTTATGAATTACATATTGTTTGTAAGTGAAAAGCCTCTCTGAAAATAACCTTAGTGGCGCTAGCAATATTTACAGATTAACAGAGTTGGAAGGGACCTTGTAATTTAATTTAATTTAATTAATTCAATTTATATGCCACCCCCTCCTCCGAAGACTCAGGGCGGCTCACAATACATTCTAAAAAATCATCATAAAAAAACATTTAAAAATTAAAAACATTAAAAACCCATTCACGCCATTCATGGCCGGATCTCGCCAGATCACAAAAGTGAGATCAACGGCCCCAGGCCTGCTGGAAAAGCCAGGTCTTCACCGCTTTTCGGAAGGCCAATAGGGTGGGGATGGTCTGGACCTCAGGAGGTAACTGGTTCCAGAGAGCTGGGGCAGCCACAGAGAAGGCCCTCCCCCACAGGCCCGCCAGCCAGCACTGTTTAGCTGACGGGACCCAGAGGAGACCAACTCTGTGGGATCTTACCGGTCGCTGGGAGCTATGCAGTAGAATGTATGTCATCTAGTCCACGCCATTGCCCAAGCAGAAGATCCTACATAATTTCTGACAAATGGCAATCTAGTTTCTTCTTGAAAGCCTCCAGTGATGAAGCTCCAACGACTTCTGAAGGCAACTTCTGTTCCATTGGTTGATTGTTCTCACTGTCAGAAAATTTCTCCTTACTTCCAGGTTGAATCTCTCCTTGTTCAGTTTCAGTCCATTATTCCTTGTCTGGCTTTCAAGTGTTTTGGAAAATAGCTTGACCCCTTCCTCTCTGTGGCAGCCCCTCAAATATTGGAAGACTGCTATCCTGTCTCCCCTTGTCCTTCTCTTCACTAGACTAGCCAGGCCCAGCAACCGTTCATTGTATGTTTTAGCCTCCAGTCCCCTAATCATCTTGGTTGCTCTTCTCTGCACTCTTTCTGGAGTCTCAACATCTTTTTTATTGTGTGGTGACCAAAACTGGATGCAGGATTCTAGGTGTGGTCTTACTAAGGCTTTATAGAGTGGTATTAGTACCTCCCTTGATCTTGATCACATCCCTCTGTTAATGCAATTTAGGATTGCATTGGCTTTTTTGGCTACCGCACATTCTTGGCTCATATTTAATTGGTTGTCCACTAAGACTCCAAGATCCCTCTCACGGTTACTGCTATTAAGCCTGGTTTCACCCAGTCTATATGTGTACTTTTGGTTTTTCTTGCCTAAGTGTAAGACTTTACTTTTCTCTACATTGAATTCATTTTGTTAGATTGGGCCCAGTGTTCAAGTCTGTCAAGATCCATCTGGATCTTGAGCTTATCATCTACAGTGTTGGCTATTCATATAGAAATGCATGGGGAATACAGTCCAATTAATTAAATTAACTTTTGGGATGGAGTTCATCTTAAAGAAAGCAGATGAGATATGAAAAACATGCCATTATAGTCTTGGCATTATGTCGGTCTCTGAAAACCAAGAAAGAAAAATTAAGATGCTTCTAAGCAGTGTCCTTTATCGTTCCTCAACTATTTCCTCTCTCCCTTTTTCTCTCTGTCCCTCCTCTTTCTTTCTTTCTTTCTTTCTTTCTTTCTTTCTTTCTTTCTTTCTCTTTCTTTTTCTCTTTCTTCCTTTTTCCTTTTTTCTTTCTTCCTCCCTCCCTCTCTTTATTTATTTATTTCTTCCCTCCCTCTTTCTCTCTCTACCTCCTCTTTCTTTCTCTTTCTTTTTTTCTTTCTTCTTTCTTTCTTTCTTTCTGATTTTCTTTCTTTCTTTCTTTCTTTTTTCTTTCTTCCTCCCTCCCTCTTTATTTCTTTATTTCCTCCCTCCCTCTTTCTCTCTCTCCCTCCTCTTTTTTCTTTCTGATTTTCTTTCTTCCTTTCTTCCCTCCCTCCCTCCCTATTTATTTATTTAATTTTTTCCTCCCTCCCTCTTTCTCTCTGTCCCTCCTCTCTCTTTCTTCCTTCCTTCCTTCCTTCCTTCCTTCCTTCCTTCCTTCCTTCCTTCCTTTTTTATTAACTCTATTTTTCTGAACTTTTGGTCTGTCTTTCTTTCTTTCTTTCTTTCTTTCTTTCTTTCTTTCTTTCTTCCTTCCTTCCTTCCTTCCTTCCTTCCTTCCTTCCTTCCTTCCTTCCTTCCTTCCTTCCTCCTTTCCTCATATTCTTCCTTCCTTCCCTCCCTTCTTTTTCTTTTCTTCCTTCCTTCCTTCCTCCATTCCTCCCTCCCTCCTTTCCTCATACTCTATTCCTCTCTCTATTTAGAGAGAGAGAGAGAGGGAGAGGGAAAGGGAAAGGGAGAGGGAGAGGGAGGGGGAGAGAGAGACCTTCTTTGGCTGATCTCAGAAGAGAAGGTGACAGTCACTCATCTGTGGCTGCGTTGACGAAGTCATTAAATCTGCACAAGAAATAAGAACAATGCTGCATAGGAGGGGAAAAAATATGTTATACAAAACGTGTGCTTTTTTTCCCCATTGCATGTTTAGACGACACATTCAAAAGCAGGCAGAGCACTTCCTGGCATCCTTTTACAAGCCTTTGTAGGAAGGATAAGGTTTTCCCTACCCACTCATCCCCTCCCAAAAAACAAACAAACCCAAACAGGCATACTATCTGAAGAATTCTACAAGGACCTCAAAAAAGCTGAGCAGATGAATGAGGATTGTTGTGGAAGGGGAAGGAATAACTCTGCATATTTCTACCACCAGCTCTGCTTTCCTCTAAGTGAAATTCAAAGTTAAATTCAGAGGCCATCCTCTGGCACCTTCTAAGGACTTCCTTTCTTTGCTGAGGTCTCAGAAGAACGTCTGCTCCCCAAAGCAAACTTGAACGACAGACTCGCTTCTTCAATGACGCCATTCAAACAGCCCAAACCAGCCCTCTCCATCCCTACAGATGCCCTTTAAATATTAGCCAGGATCAGGGGTGGGCTCCTGGGGGTTCGGGCAGGTTTGAGCGATCCTCTAGCCAAGGATCTCCAGGCTTCAGTGACCCGCCACATGCCACCCCTGCCTGGCCACACCTACCCCACCCCTCCCACCCCACCCCACCCTTCCCAGGAGTCTCCACATGGCACGTTCATCATTCCAGGTAAGTGCAGGGGCTGCACGGAGGGTCTGGGAAGGCAAAAAATGGGCCTACTGGAAACAGGCCTGTTTCTGGCCTCCGGACCCTGGAGGAAACTGTTTTCGCCCTCCCAGAGGCTCAAAGAAAGCCTCCGGAGCCTGGGGAGGGCGAAAACTCCCCCCATCATGGTGCAGGTGGCCGACTAGGCTACACCCACCATGGCCACGCCCTCCCAGCCATAGGGCAGCGAACCCGTTGCTAAAGGATCTGAAGCCCAATTCTGGCCAGCATATAATTGTGAGGAGTGCTATTTCCTGATTCTTTCGCAAGGCCAGACTCCTATCGGACTTCCTCCCACCAAACTGGGCGGGTGGGCTATGTTGGCCCACCCTTTGGTAGCCAAAAAAGGGATCCGGTGGCCTTCTACAACAGGTCACCTCCAAGTCTCTGCTGCAGTGAAGTGAGGCAGTTCGTATTCATTACCACAAAAAAATAAAATAAAATAAAATAAATCATACAGCCCAGTGGCGTTGGGTGCTAATTAATTTTGTGAACTCGAGCGGGCAAATGGGGTAATTGCCCATGCTCTGTAGGTGAGTTGTTCCTCTCACCTTTTTCTCTGTTTACCCGCTTTCCCTTGTTTTATTTTAAGCCTTCAGACACCCTTTTTACGCAGAGAAGGGAACGAAAGACGCATTTCAAGCCCAGATCAGGGGGGGAACAAGGAGCCTGGCGTATCAAAAGGCACTTTTGAATTCTAAAGCCAAACGCATCCTTGCTTGCAAATGCATAAGGAGGGAGGTACAGGAAGGTTAAGGACTCGCGTGGGTCCTAACACGGCAGTTTTTATCTCTTTGCACAACCAGGCTGTTAAGCAAATCTTTTAATTTGGAGTCCCTGTTTTGCCTTGGTGTTTTGCAAAACAAAATGAGAAGAATGCTGATGGAGAGTTTTGTGTTTTTTTTTCCCCCCTACTTTTCTTTTTCTTCGGTTGAGTTGCACGGCTTCCTGAGAATTTGCCACCACTGCTTCTTAAAGCTACAGTTTTACTATTGGTTATGGAGTATGTTAAGGATATTGGTGTTGTGTTACCAACCAGCAGAGTAAATGCACAAGGAAACGTTGCTGAGAGCAATGAATAGGAGTTATGCAAACTGGTTTATCAAAAGCTTACTTTATAGTAGAAAAACAATCTCATAGTCTTTAAACAAATTTCAAGTCTTTGCCAGTTAAATCAGTCCAGTAGTTACAGATATTTTCTTACCAAACAAACATTAGTTGGTTAGAATAACAAACTCACTCTGGTTCACAAACCACGATGGTAGCAGATCCATCAAACGATGATTAGCAGATAGCAACTCCTCTCAATGGTAGCATATCATACTCTGGTAGCATATCATATCAGCTTCATCATCAATGGCAGCATATCATAGTAGCTTCATCATCAAACTGAATACGTTACAATACCTTGCTTAAATACTCTCACAACCAGTCATTACCTAATTACAGCATGACTCAGCATTACAATGAATCAGCAAGAAAACCTTTAAAGTAACATAATACATTTACAGATTAAAGTCACAGAACACATTTATTGCCTGGACAACTGGTTAGGCTCAAACCATATCCTAACAGAGTATTTGTTTCTTAGATTAATCTCTTGGCTTTCCTTAAGGAGTATCAGTAGCATTATTATTATTATTATTATTATTATTATTATTATTATTATTATTATTATTATTTCTTAAGGATGAGATAGGTTGGGCTGAGAGACAATGAACCTAAACACCTCCTCCTCAGTAATTGACATCCAGGTGAACAAAGATTCATCAAGATTAGCATTAGACCAACAGTTAAGAAGCAAATAATACCTCAATCAAGAAAGTACCAAATCAGACAAATAAGCTAGCTGTCAGGGTTTCAAGTAACACCCCCAACGAAATAAACCTCTGAGGCTTGAGTTTCCTCAAAGTTACATTTTATTAGAGATGTCATATTGGAACATCTGGGAAAACCCGAATCTGAAAGTTTCCAGGTTTTCCCCACCCAAAGAAAAGTTGAAGTCCCTGCCCAACCACCACATGCCCAACAACCACATGTCCATCACATGGTCCAATTAAAGTACCGTCCCAACTGGAGATGCCTCCCAGTTCCATCCGTCCAGAGCTGTTTAGGGATGCAATAGTCTGGCATCCTACCACCTAACATAGGGTGGGTAAGCCTATGTTCTGTCCCCGACCCCACACAGACAAATGCAATATCAGACATGCCTGCCAATAATTTATTCTATAAACAGACCAAAATTCCTGGCAGACAAGAGTTCTGGCAGCTAACTGTAAAACGCCTGCCCAGTCCAATTAGTACTCCCAAAAAGCAGGAGAGGCCTTATCTGCAGTCCGTTTCCAGAGCGACAAATTATCCATAAGAGTTTAGTCCAAAATATATCTGAGCCGAAGTGCAGGATTCACGATGTGACTCTTTAGAGTTTAAACTTTTGTCCGTCACAAAACCTGCTGAGCAATCACGCCCCCTTTTATCCCTTGTGGGGCATGGCTCAGTGACTCAGCTCAATCCCTGGCCCTCCCACGCCTCTTCCTTTGCTGTGCATGCTTCTCCCTCCGACGCTGCCTGAGATCAAGCCAGGATTCATCATTATCATTCTCCATCAATGGGTGCTCCGAAATGCCTTCCGCCTGGCCCATCCCAGGCTGTTCCTCCTGGCCTTCAGATGGAACCTGAGGCATTGCCAGAGAGGAGGGTCTTGGAGAGGGAGGCCTTGTCAGTTCCTCCCCCTCACCTTCTGAGTCCTCTTCCTCCATGAGGACAGGCTTGGGAGTCGGAGTCACAACAGCCTACCACCTACCCACTCTATATTAGCTGCTTCCAGTGTGCTGAAAGTACCCAGATGTGGAGTGGTCCTGGCACGTTAGAATTCAAGATGATGTTAAGGAATGGGGAACAGATGCAGATTTATCTCCAAATTCCCAGCCAGTGCAGACTAACTCATATTCATGAATATTAGTACATCCATTTGGCACCTGAGCTTGGCAGTCTTTTTGCTTTGGATGAATTAAAAAATTGGCAGAAATTGTTCACCTGCTCGCCTGCGTCTTGATTTATCTTGGAAATGGTTCATCGTTCACTTGACCAAAAGGTGGCCACAATTGGTAGCCCCCGTAAAGCACACATCTGCATTCATATCCACAGCAGGATAACCCATTTTAATTTCCTTTGATCGGTCCTCAAACACTTATCCTGGACTTACAAATATGAGGGCAATTTTTGAGAAAGAGTTCCTCCTGCACTGTTGTTGCTCTAATTGTCTAAGCTTTGAGCATCTAACAGGAAGGAACCTCAGCGGTACATTGATGTCCCTTGTGGACAACAAACTGTCTAAAACAGTAGGGGAACCATAGTTAGCTTCCAACATCTCAGCAAAAGAGAAATCCCATTTCCCCTCTTGCTATCTGCCACATTCCCAGTTCAAGATCCAATGGTTTTCTCCGATTTAAACGGCATTTGGGCAGTTTGAGATTATATCCGTATGGATTTGCTCCTAGAAACCACAAAATTTATTTTATTTATTGGTTCGATTTATATGCCGCCCTTCTCCGGAGACTCAGGACGGCTTACAATGCATTAAGCAATTGCCTTCATACTTTTGTATATAACTGCTTAGTAGGGCTTTCGCCCCCCCCCCCCCAAGCGGTGTTCTTTTTTATACAAAGTCAGCTTATTGCCCCCACAAACTGGGTCCTCATTTTACCTACCTCAAAAGGATGGAAAGCTGAGTTAACATTGAGCCTGGTGAGATTTGAACTTGCAGTAATTGCAGGCAGCTGGTGTTACTTAACAGCACTTTAGTCTGCTGCACCACCAAGGCTCTTATGCATATTCATTCAAGCATTAGGAATGGAATGGAATTAGAATTAGAATTAGAATTAGAATTAGAATTAGAATTAGAATTAGAATTAGAATTATTAGAATTAGAATTAGAACACTGTGTTTCCCCAAAAATAAGACCCTGTCTTATATTTTTTTTGAACCCTGAAATAAGTGCTTGGCCTTATTGCCATGCGCTCAAAAGCCCGATTCAGCTTATTATTGGGGATGTCTTATTTTGGGGAAAACAGGGTAGAAGAATAGAATAGAATAGAATAGAATAGAATAGAATAGAATAGAATAGAATAGAATAGAATAGAATAGAATAGAATAGAATAGAATAGAATAGAACAGAACAGAACAGAACAGAACAGAACAGAATTCTTTATTGGCCAAACGTGATTGGACACACAAGGAATTTGTCTTAGGTGTTTATGCTCTCAGTGTACATAAGGAGGATAAAATGCATTCATCAAGAATAAAAAAGATACAACACTTAGTGAGATTCAAGGTTACTAGTAAGCTATCAAATCGTACTAGGAAACAAAAACAATATAAATTGAATGATACAAGCAACACAGTTATAGTAATAAGTGGGAAGAGACAGATACTAGTAAGGAAAAGAAGAATAATAGTAATACAGTCTTAGTGAATAGTTTGACAGTGTTGAGGGAATTATTTGTTTAATTATTAGCAATTATTTGTTTGAGAAAAAACTGTCCTTGTGTCTAGTTGTTCTGGTGTGCAGTGCTCTATAGCGTCGTTTTGAGGGTAGAAGTCGAAACAATTTATGTCCAGGATGCGAGGGAGTCTGTAAATATTTTCACAGCCCTCTTTTTGACTCGTGCAGTATATAGGTCCTCCATGGAAGGCAGGTTGGTAGCCATGGTTTTTTCTGCAGTTCTAATGATCCTCTGAAGTCTGTGTCTGTCTCATTTATAGATTTATAATTAGATAGGAGGAGTCCTCAACTTACAATTATTTGTTTAGTGAGCGTTCGAAGTTGCACCCAGCGCTGGAAAAAAAAAAGGGGGGGGATTTACAGGACAGTAAATGGCAAACATCATTTGCGACTTTCCTTGCTGGCGTCTGAGATGCCAAGTCAACGAGGGAAGTTGGGTTTGTTTAACAGCCACATGACTCGTTTCCTGAGCATGGTGATTTTGCCATGACTGTGGCCCCCAAAATATTCATAAGATCAGACACGACTTGCTTAATGACTGTATTACTTAGCAATGGAAGGTCCGGTCTCAATTGTGATCGTAAGTCAAGGACTACCTATAAACGGTAAGGCTCTACAAAGTTTGTGGGAAGTTCTAGGAAGCTCTGAGTATCTAAATTTCAGTTCTTTCAGTAAACAGGATGGTTTTCAGACATGGCAATATATTTTCCTTCCTCCCTCCGTCCTTTCTCCTTCCTTCCTCCCTCCCTCCCTCCCTCCATCTCTTTCTTTCTTTCTTTCTTTCTTTCTTTCTTTCTTTCCTTCCTTTTTCCTTCTCTCCCTCCTTTTTCCTTCCTTCCTTCCCTCCCTCTTTCTTTCTCTCTCTTTCATTCCTTCCTTCCTTCTTTCCTTCTTTCCTTCCTTCTTTCCTTCATTCCTTCCTTCCTCCCTCCCTCCTTCTCTTTCTTTCTTTCTTTCTTTCTTTCTTTCTTTCTTTCTTTCTTTCTTTCTTTCTTTTTTTCTTATCATCATGTGTGACTGTCATTCCTAGTTCATTTCAACAAATGCTTCCATTTTGTTTTCTATCCTCTGGTTACTGCAAGACACATGAGAGACGCATGCAAACGTCTCAGGGGAGACATGAACGCAATCACACTCTTATGACTGATGCTCCCGGCCTCTTTCTTCTTGCTACCTCACTTTTCCAGAATGAAAAGCACCCAAATCAGGTTTGTGACTTTAGATTAACCTCCATGGAAATACATTTACTCCACTGCTAGGTGTGGAGGCCCAGAATCAGAGCTTATCTATATCGTATCATCTTTCTACTCTTGAATTAAGGAGAAATACTACTTCCCCCGCCCCATATAACTTCCATTTCCCAACGCCACCTCTTTAAAATCAACAACCAGAGCAACAAGAACAGCCAAGAATAGAAAGAAAGAAAGAAAGAAAAAATCCCTAACGCTGTTGAAAAGTAATTTAGTGCTTTGCCTCGACAAAATAAATAAAAATAAAGGGACCCCTTTGGCTTCTTTTGAAAATATAATTATATTCACTTGTTATTAAAACAAGGGAAGGCTATTGAAGAGAATTAGGCGTTCAGGAAGAAAGAATTCGTGCACTTTTAATATTTGCACATGATCTTCCGCTGCCTCGGTGTTTCTCCTCCCTGTAGATCAATTGCCTGCCAACTTTGTGAGAGCTGGTTACAGATATTAATTTCTAGTGAGGGGCAAATTGCATGTTTCCAAGAAGGTGTTTCATTCATTTATTCATTCGTTTAATAGATGAACAATTATGTGTCTCACTCTTCTGTTTAAAAAAAAAAGGGGGGGACCTCTAGGACGGCTGGCAATCACAATAAAACCAGCCTAAAATGAATGGCACCATGGAACAATGCAGTTAGTATCAAAGGATAATTCCAAGAGTAAAAGCTAAAATTAAATTAATATTATGAGATGAGATGAGATGTGATATGATATGATATATATGAAATGATGATATGATGTATGATATATCATCTTTTTTTTTTAAATTTGATTTATATGCCGCCCTTCTCCGGAGACTCAGGGCGGCTAACAATGCGTTAAGCAATAGCCTTCATACTTTTTGTATATTTATACAAAGTCAGCTTATTGCCCCCACAAACTGGGTCCTCCTTTCACCTACCTTAGAAAGGATGGAAGGCTGAGTCAACCTTGAGCCTTGGAGAGATTCGAACCAGCAAGTAATTGCAGGCAGCTGTGTTAATAACAGGGTGCTTAGACCACTGTACTATCAAGGCTCTTCAATTAAGGACCCCATAATCCCTTGTGGGCTGGAGTCTGGGCAACTGAATGGAACTAGCAGAATGTTTTAATGGCCAGATGCCTTTCCTGTCGCCAACGCAGAGTTTTGTTCAGCAGATATATCAGCTTACAATGCGCTAAGCAATAGTCTTCATCCTTTTGTATATTTATACAAAGTCAGCTTATTGCCCCCACAAACTGAGTCCTCAATTTCCCTACCTTAGAAAGGATGGAAGGCTGAGTCAACCTTGAGCCTGGCGAGATTCGAACTTACAGTAATTGCAGACAGCTGGTGTTAATCACAATGCTATCAGTCTGCTGAGCCACCAGACCCTTGCTTGTATATTAGTAAAGAAAGAAGCAGACATCCTGCGAGCTCCGGAACTTATGTATGTATGTATGTATGTATGTATGTATGTATGTATGTATATATATATATCAGTGGTGGGTTGCCCCGGTTCAGACCGGTTTGCAAGAACCGGTAGTAAAACCAGTGGGAGGCCCCGCCCACTGCCCCTGATGTCATCATCGGTAATTTGCACATGCGCAGAAGCAAGGCACGAGCGCACGATCCCATTCCAAACTGGTAGTAAAGGTAAGTAGAACCTACCCATGATATATATGCAAGTAAAGTCCTCATGAGCTATTAAGTGAATCTGGCTTCCCCATTGTCTTTGCGTGTCAGAAGGTGATCAGATGACCCCGAGACACTGCTTATTGATTTCCTTTGCTCTCCTCTCCTTTCCTCTGTACACATATGAGCATTTGGGATGGGCTCCATTTATTTCTCCCCTTCACTCAGCTCAGGCCCCAAAGACAGCTGCCTCTCCACTTAGGGGAGGATGGAAGGCCCTGCCTCTGTCTCCGATGCTGTTTCCTTATCAGAGCCTTTCAAAGGCTCCGAAGCTGGCCCAGGCTCTCCCTCAACCTCCTCCTCGTCTGACTCTGCAGTTAGCTCTGCTGGCAGCCACACAAGAAGATCAAGCGGTGGCCTTTAGCCAACATGCTAAACTTTAAAGTGATTTAAAGAGGGTGAAAAAAAAACAAAAAAAGACATTGACAATAATATTGACAATACCATACAACCTCAACCTTCATCATCATGATTGCAAAAAGTAATCCTGAAAGAAATTCCTGTCATAAAAATAAAACAGGCTCAAGTACTTTTTCCTTGGCCCTTTGCAATGAGAAACCTCTAATTCAGGTATCGACAAACAGCCTATATCAACAATCCATTGCTGCTAATCAGCTATAGATTTCTCCCTTTATGGTAATTCTTTTAACCAGCCCCCATCCCTCAGAAATCCATAATTCCTGACATCTTGATAGATTCCAAAGGCTAAGGTTATAACCAAGAACATATGCATATTTATGATGCGGTGTTCCAGAGTAAAATTTACAATCATTTTTATTTCCGTTCGAAGTATAGTAATAATAACAGGAACAGTCCAAATCCTGTTTGTTTAATGTGCCCACTCCTAAATTGCTTGCCTGCAGGAAGGTGACTGTGACCAACTCAGTCTCAGAGGTTGACTCAGCCTTCCATCCTTTCGAGGTAGGTAAAATGAGGACCCGGTTTGTGGGGGCAATAAGCTGACTTTGTATAAAAAAGAGCACCACTTAGGGAGGGGCTGAAAGCCCTACTAAGCAGGTATATACAAAAGTATGAAGGCTATTGCTTAATGCATTGTAAGCCACCCTGAGTCTCCGGAAAAGGGCAGCATATAAATCGAACTGATAGATAGATAGATAGATAGATAGATAGATAGATAGATGATAGATAAATGATAGATAGATAGATAGATAGATAGATAGATAGATAGATAGATAGACTCTTCTGACAGATGGTCCCCGACTTAGAACCATTCATTTAGTGACCGTTTGAAGTTGCCATGGCACTGAAAAAAGTGACTCATAACTTGGTTCTCGCGGTTACAACCATTGCTGAATTCCTCTCCTCAAAGACATGATCAGAATTCGAATGCTTGGCAACCAGAATTTATTTATTCTGGGGGGTGGGGGGGGTCACTTGATTCGCCATTTGTAACCTTCCCAGCCAGCTTCTGACAAGCAAAGTCATTGGGAGAAGCCGGATTCGCTTAATGACCCCATGAATCACTGAACAACTGCAGTGATTTGCTTAATCATCGTCAACTAACGACTCCATAATCCCTTGCGGGGTGGAGTCTGGGCAGCTGAATGGAGCTAGCAGAGTGTTTTAAGGCCCAGATGCCTTTCCTGTTGCCAATGTGGAGTTTTGTTCAGCAGATACATTCTCAAAGAGAGAGAAATATCTGCCTCTACCTAGGATCGAACTGACTCCTGACTGTGTGGTGAGCGCTCTACCTCTAGGCCACCGCACCACTCTGATTTGCTTAATGGCTGTTTCAAAAAAAATAAATAAATCATAAAAGTATACATGACTCACTTAACCACTTTACTTAGCAATAGAAATTCTGGTGCCAATTGTGGTCATAAGACAAGGAGTACCTGTATAGTATCCCACATACCCTAATCATTTTTTTAAAAAAATGGGAAGATCATGGGAAACTAATTTCCTATGGTTATTAAAGAAAGTCTTTACTGATCTACATGGGTAGGGCACTTAAACTCATAATGCCAGTTGTAATATAAATAGTTAATAATAAAATTTGTTCACCATCCTGTGTAAAAGTCTGAGCTTGCTTAGTAATTGATTCTTCCATTAATCACGTGGAACTTCAATACTCTGTTTCCCCAAAAAATAAGACCCTGTCTTACATTTTTTGAACCCCAAAATAAGCGCTTGGCCTTATTTTCAGGGAGGTCTTATTATTTTGGGGTTCATGGAGCAAGATGGGGCTCCTCTTGCTGTCTTCTCTGATTTCCATCTCTGCATTTAAATATTTTCGGGGATATAATAATAATAATATATATAATAATATTAAGGAGTCAAAAGCGCAAACAAGAACATACAGTACAGTTACGATAAACTTGATATATATATATTTGAATTTCTGTTTATATGTTTACATGTTTTGTAGGTTTTGTCATGATTTGCTTTGTTTAGTTTGTATTTTCAAATAATTTTTTTTAAAAAAAATATTTTCGGGGAGGGCTTATTTTTGAGGGGAGGCTTATTTTAGCGCATGAGCTCAAAACACCGATTGCGCTTATTATCAGGGGATGTCTTATTTTTGGAAAACAGGGTAAGACCAATTGGGCTTTTGAGCACATGCAATAAATTAAGCCCCCCTGAAAATAAGCCCTCTCCAAAAATAGGCCCTCCCCGAAAATATTTAAATGCATGTACAGCCAGTTCCTGCCATTTCCTCTGGTTAGGGTTAGGGAGACAGAGTTGGAAATCAGGTAAGACAGCAAGAGGAACCCCGTCTTGCTCCACGTGGCCCCCAAAAATAAAGACATCCCCAAAAATAAGGCGAAGCTCTTATTTCAGGGTTCAAAAAAATATAAGACAGGGTCTTATTTTCAGGGAAACATGGTAGCAATAATAACGACTGAACCAAAGGGTCAAAAAACAACAAATTATTGAATTGAAAAATCTCCCAAGAAGGGTTCTTAAATTATCTCACTTGGTTCCCTTAAAAACAGAAATTCTGTGCTGGATTTAAAGTGTGAAAAATGATTTCCTGGGAACTGAATTGATCTAAGTTATAACACTGCGAAAAGACCTAATTTACCGTCTCCAAAAAAATGAATTTACCTCCTATTTTTAAACAGGCGTTATCTCATAATGTAATACTTCCTTTCCTAAAAGCATCAAAATTATATCTTCAACTTCTGTATTTCTTACACTTATCTTGCGGGATTAAGAACAGGTACACATATGGTTGCTATGCAAACTGGGAATCTAATCCTTGCCAGATTTTTTTTTTTTATTTTTTTTACTAAGGTTAAGTAAAAATAGAGTTCTAGGAGAAACTGAATTTTGCAATTCCTTACTTCAACCAGTGCGTAAAGGTAGAATAAATGTCCAATTATAAATCCGAAAGTTTAGAAAGTCAAATTCGCCTTTCCCAAATGTTAACTGTAATTTTTGCAAGAAAAAAAAAAAAAAACCCTCACAAGATATCCTTGCCAGGAAAAAAAAAATGTATTTAATGACCTGTAAATCAGTTTAAAATAATGCGATGATATAAACGCAAGAAGACCTCTGGAAACACAAAACAACCTTGGAGTTAAATTCATCTTCATCACATTTATCATAATCTCAAATACTCCATGGAATTCCAGACCATCTGTCTAGATCTACCTTCATTTGAATCAAAACATTGGATATATTTTTCAACGGCAACCGAAAGTTTCCTGCAAAACTTTTCTGCCAAAATAAATAGAGGACTTGGAAGGCAAACTAAAACTCTAAACATATTTTAGTAAAATTATAGCCTGACCCGGAAGCGTAATACCTCCAATTTATAGAACGCTCAGACAGGATACTAATGTATTGATGAACCAAGCTATAAACCAATATTATCAATATGCAGTAGAAATGTATGTTTTACTTCCTCCCACTCCCACATGCAAGTATTCCTCAACTTATGACCACAACAGTGGAGCCCAACATTTATGTTGCTAAAGGAGACAGTTGTTAAGTGAGTTTTGCTCCATTTTGCAACCTTTTTTGCCGCAGGTGTTGAATCGCGGCCGTTGTTAAATCAGTAACACAGTGAATCTGGCTTTCCCTATTGATTTTGCTTATCAGAAGCTCGCAAAAGAGAATCACATGATCCTGGGACACTGCAACCATCATAACTATGAGTCCGTTGCCAAGCGTCCAAATTTTGATTGTGTGACCAATGGGAATAGTACAGTGATTGCTAAGTGTGAAAAATGGTAATAAGTCACTTTTTTTTTCCATTGAAGTTGTAACTTTGAACAGTCGCTAAATAAGAATAGAATAACAGAGTTGGAAGGGACCTTGGAGGTCTTCTAGTCCAACCCCGTGCTTAGGCAGGAAACCCTATAGCATTTCAGACAAATGGTTATCCAACATCTTCTTAAAAACTTCCAGTGTTGGAGCATCCACAACTTCTGGAGGCAAGTTGTTCCACTGATTAATTGTTCCGACTGTCAGGAAATTTCTCCTTAGTTCTAGGTTGCTTCTCTCCTTGATTACCATCGTTTCCACCCATTGCTTCTTGTCCTGCTCTCAGGTGCTTTGGAGAATAGCTTGACTCCCTCTTCTTTGTGGCAGCCCCTGAGATATTGGAACACTGCTTCATGTCACCCCTAGTCCTTCTTTTCATTAAACTAGTCATACCTAGTTCCAGCAAACGTTCTTCATATGTTTTAGGATAAGGATAAGGATAATTTTATTTCTATACCACCCCTCTCCCGAAGGACTCGGGGCGGTGTACAGCCAGGTAAAAACACAATACAAATATCACAATTTAAATTACAAAAATATTAAAAGTATTACATTTAAGGCCAATTAACTAAAAAACCCAAAAATTTAAGAATTCCAAATTTAAAACTCAATTTATGAAGCTAGCCCTGACTGACCGGTTGGATCGCCTTGCAATCCAAGGGACTCTCAGGAGTCTTCTCCAGCACCAGAGTTCAAAGGCCTCCATTCTTTGGCGCTCAGCCTTTCTTATGGTCCAACTTTCACAGCCATCCATTGCAACTGGGAAAACCATCGCCTTGACTATACACAGTTTTGTTGGCAGGGTGATGTCTCTGCCTTTTAGTATGCTGTCTAGATTATATAGTGTCTAGATTATATAGTGGCCATATACATTTTTCTAAGTAAAATAAATGATAATGCTTTTGAACAGGAGGAGTTAAGCTTGATGAACCCCGCTTACTCAAAATCCCAGTTCCTACCAATTTCATTCCAAGTCTATCACAAGCATTACAAACACAGCAGCAAAGGGAGGGATCGTGAAAAGCAAAGGAACTAATTTACACACTGATTCATCTCCAGGATTCTTAATTTCTTCACTACTCCCTGCAGTAATGCACCTATAGACTTTGGCAGATGTTATCTCCGGCAATATTTTGTGCGGAAAGAAAAAAGACGGCAGTGTTTAAATGAGAAAAAGGAGAAGGGGGCTGAAATAAAACCCAGGTAAAAAAAAAAGAAGGCAACAGTTTTCTTCCTTTATCCTTTTATATGTATATTTTTTTTGAAAGCAAAAAAACCCTCAACCTTTGTTTACATAATAATAATAAAAAAGAACAGAAGAAAAGGAAACTACACCCCTCAAAGGCAGTTAAAATTAAGTGTGTAATTTATCTTCGCAAAAGGGGTTTTTTTGGGTGTTTTTTTTTTTTTGTATTTTACTTTAAAAGGAACAGCTCAACTGCGTGTTTCGTGTTATTAATATTTATACCTCATCACAGAATGTTGACAGATTAATTATGCAACATGGTATGAAAATCAGCAGGCAGCGTGGGAGGCTAGTGGCAAAGTTCATGTATTAATAACTCAGCGGGGTAGCTTGTATGCTCCTAGGATACTACCAGTGCTATCAGATACTACGTTCCCCTGTTTACCCAAGATGCCTTCAGCTGGTTTATCTCGACCTCTCTGCCTCATTATTGGGAGAGATAAAATGCCCCGGAGGCATGGAAAGAGAACGGGAAAGTGCTTTGTTTCTTATTTACTTAAAATCCTGCCCTGCAAAAAATGATGTTAATATGAACTAATGTTGTTGTTTTGTTTTGTTTTTTTAAAAAAATAGCTCAGTGCTTCGGAATGCAAAAAAAAAAGAAGAACAAAAGTAGGCAGTATTCTAAACTAAAAGGACCATCCATGTCCTTAAAATTCTCTCCCCCTCTCCCTCCCTCCTGTTGGGGTTAGGAACATATTTGGAAACGGCGAGTTAATGGGAATTTGGAGAACTTGCATGGATTAGAGAGGCGGTTTGGTCTAGCGATTGAGGCAGCGGGCTAGAAACTGAGAAACGGTGAGTTCTAGCCCCACCTTAGCCATGAAAGCCACCTAGGTTGCGATGAGCCGTGATGGCGCAGTGGTTAGAGTGCAGTACTGCAGGCTACTTCTGCTGATCACCGGCTGCCAGCAGTTTGGCAGTTCGAATCTCACCAGGCTCAGGGTTGGATTCAGCCTTCCATCCTCCCAAGGTGGGTAAAACGAGGACCCAGATTGTTGGGGATAATACGCTTAGAGAGGGCTGTAAAATCACTATGAAGTGGTAGATAAGTCTAAGTGCTATTGCTATTGCTAGGTGACTTTGAGTCAATTAGCAGGCAACTAAGTTCTAGTCCCACCCTAGGCACAAAAGCCAGTTGGGTGACCTTGGGCCTATCAACCGGAGACAGTGAATTCTAGTCCCACCCTAGGCACGAAAGCCAGCTGGGTGACCTTGAGCCTATCATCAGGAGATAGTGAGTTCTAGTCCTACCATAGACACGAAAACCACAAGGACAATGAATCAGTGGAACAACTTGCCTCCAGAAGTTGTGAATGCTCCAACACTGGAAGTTTTTAAGAAGATGTTGGATAACCATTTGTCTGAAATGGCATAGGGCAGTGATAGCTAACCTTTTTGCCATCGTGTGCCAAAAGTGGGGGGAGTGCAGGGGGGGTCTCTTGCGTGTGTGCCCACACCCATAATTCTATGTGCCCACCCCCCATGCATGTGTGTGCAACCCCCCTGGCACTCCCCCCACTTTTGGCATGTGATGGCAAGGGGGGCCAGTTTTTCGTTCTCCCCAGGCTCCAGAGCCTTTCTAGGAGCCTGGGGAGGGCGAAAATGGCCTTCCCCACTCCCCCGGAGGCACTCTGGAGGCCAGAAACAGCCTTTTTCCTGATTTCTGGTGGGCCCAAAAGGCCCAAAAATCAGCTGGCTGGCGCATGCATACACGCCAGAGCTGAGCTCGTGTGCCCACCGATATGGCTCTGCATGCTACCTGTGGCACGCATGCCATAGGTCCTCCATCATGGGCATAGGGTTTTCTGTCAAGCAGAAGGTTGGACTAGAAGACCTCCAAGGTCCCTTCCAACTCTGTTATTCTATTCTATTCTATTCTATTCTATTCTATTCTATTCTATTCTATTCTATTCTATTCTATTCTATTCTATTCTATTCCTTTTGACTTATGCAAATCTGTTCTGTCCCCGTCTCACACAAACAGACAGCCGGGGGTTAAATAAACTGGCAGACAACCAATTCTTCCGATAAGAAGCTTGGCAGCAACCCAGTAGCTGCTTGCCAAGAACTTTACTCACAAACAAAATACCCACAGTCAAGAATTATCCAGTTCGTAAAATAAATCCAAGGCCGATAATGTTGTTTCCAAAGATGCAATGTGACTCGATAGTAGTTAGTTTTGTCCATCACAGAGTCTGAATGGCCACCTCACCCCCTTTTATACCCTGTGGGGTGTGGCCCAGTGACTCAGCTTAATCTCTGGCACGCCTTTTCTTCTGTTGCGCTCACTTATCTCTGCGACGCTGCCGAGGATCCAGCCAAGACTCATTACCCTCATCACTGTCCACCTGTGGCTGCGTGGACGTGCTTGGCCCCGGCCCTATCTCTTGTCCTTCGTCAGACACCGAACGCATTGCCAGAGAGGAGGGTCCTGGAGAGGGAGGCCTTGCCAACTCCTCTCCTTCACTCTCAGAGTCCTCTCCTGCTGATGACACAGGCTCAGGTAATGGAGCCACAACAAAATCTATAGGGTAAAGACCAGACTAAGAGAAGAAAAGTTTCTATCTTTTCTTTTCAGAAGCAAATAAGAGCTTGCCAAAGGGAAAAAAAAAACATTAAATGTTGTCCTGGCATACTTATTTCTGACTCAAATTTCCTCTGAAGCCTGTCTCATTTTTTAAAACTTTTTGGACGTTGTTATTATTGTGCTTCTAGTGTGTTTCTTTCTGAATAGTTGGAGGTTTGATTTTGAAATGGAAGGATCAAAAGTATTCCGGACAACAGCAAGGGGTCTTTGAAAGGAAATTAGAGAAATTAATGGAAAACAAGGCTGTCATTCGCCACACTCTGGAAGTTTATTCGCTGTCTGCAAAATCAAAAGCAAGCCTGCATTTTAATGCCAATTACGTGCAGCAAAAGAGGCACTATTACGTTCATAATTTGCTTGTGAGCTTCCAAAAAGCATCTGGGGGTGAATACGAGGGAGATGAGTGGGAGGTTGAGAAGTTTGAAATATAAATAATAAATAAAATACAGTAATGGAACTACAGCTAGGCTGGAAAAATCTGGATGACAAATAAATAGCAGGCAAAACTCGTAAAGGTTTCTGCCTCTCTTTCCTGATCATGCAAATTTTTGCACCCCAGAAATGGTGTCACTAACCGTAACAAGGATGCTGGAATAAATGGGCCTTTGGCCCAGCCTAGCACAATTTGTATGTAAGAATCGTATACCTATGCAAGCAACAAGGAGAGATGCAATCTAGAACTAAGGAGAAATTTCCTGACAGTTAGAACAATTAACCAGTGGAACGACTTGCCTCCAGAAGTTGTGAATGCTCCAACACTGGAGGTTTTTAAAAAGAGTTGGACAACCATTTGTCTGAAATGCTATAGGGTTTCCTGTCTGAGCAGGGGGGTGGAGTAGAAGACCTCCAAGGTCCCTTCCAACTCTGTTATTCTGCTATCCTTCCCTCCTTCCTTCCTTCCTTCCTTCCTTCCTTCCTTCCTTCCTTCCTTCCTTCCCCATCACTGGAAGTTTTTAAGAAGAGATTGGACAACCATTTGTCTGAAATGGTATAGGGTTTCCTCAGTGGTGAAATTCAATTTTTTTTTTTTACTACGGGTTCTGTGGGCGTGGCTGGGTGGGCGTGGTATGGCTGGGTGGGTGTGGCAGGGGAAGGATACTGCAAAATCTCCATTCCCACCCCATTCCAAGGGAAGGATACTGCAAAATCCCCATTCCCTCACCATGCCTGGGGGAGGATATTGCAAAATCTCCATTCCCACCCCACTCTGGGGCCGGACAGAGGTGGTATTTGATGGTTCTCTGAACTACTCATAATTTCCACTACCGGTTCTCCAGAACCTGTCAGAACCTGCTGGATTTCACCCCTGGGTTTCCTGCCTGAACAAGGGGTTGGACTAGAAGACCTCCAAGGTCCCTTCCAACTCTCTTCTCTTCTCTTCTCTTCTCTTCTCTTCTCTTCTCTTCTCTTCTCTTCTCTTCTCTTCTACCCTACCTTACCTTACCTTACCTTACCCTACCCTACCCTACCCTACCCTACCCTACCCTACCCTATTCTATTCTATTCTATTCTATTCTATTCTATTCTATTCTATTCTATTCTATTCTATTCTATTCTACAGATTCAAATGCAGCAGTTAGGTTAATTTTAGGGTTTTGCACTTAACAGACCCTTGGTAAGCTCCCTATTTAGTGGTAATTAGAAGAGATTCCCTAAAATTCAGATTAGTCCTAACCAACTCACATCTTTAGCTGGGTCTTTGATCTGCTTGTAGATAACAGAAAGCAGAGTTGGAAGGCACCTCGGAGGTCTTCTAGTCCAACCCCCTTTGCTCAAGCAGGAGACCCTATATAATTTCAGACATAGTGACTTTGCTTGTCAGAAGTTCGTAAAAGATGATCACATGATCCCAGGGACACTGCAACGGTCATAAATATGAGTCAGTTGCCAAGCATCTGGATTTTGATCACGTGAGCATGGGGATGCTGCCACGGGTCATAAGTGTGAAAAACAATCATAGGTCACTTTTTTTGAATGCCATTGTAACTTTGAATGGTCACTAAATGAACTGTTGTAAGCAAAGGACTAACTGTAACAGACTTGGAAAGGACCTTACATTACATTGCAAGAAAATCTTGGAGATTCTTTGCTTTTGCTGTCATGAAGTCAGTAGCTTTGGATTCATTCTTCTGCCGATATTCCATGTATATCAGAATTCCCCAACTTGGGTCTGTGACAATTCGCTGTGACCAACTTGCCACTGCCAACTCAACCCCAGCCAACTTGCCATGGTCAACAATGGTCCTCTCCAAGGGACAACTGCCATGGCTAACTCTCTGTGGGACAACTCTCTGCAGAACAAGAGTTACACTAATATCAAAAAAATGGTGGAATAAAATCATCAAAGAAAAATGCAAAAGGAGGGACAGAATGAAATGTGAATGACAAAACTGAACATAATTTTTTATTTATTTTAAATAATTAAACTGAATTGTTAAATTGTCCTGCAGTGAGTTGTCCAATGGCAAGTTAGCCGTGGTGAGTTGTCCCATTGAGAGTTGGCCATGGCGAGTTGTCCTGTTGAGATTTGGCCGTGGCAAGTTGTCCCGTTGAGAGTTGGCCGGGGTGAGTTGTCTCGTTGAGAGTTGACCATGGTGAGTTGTCCCGTTGAGAATTGACCATGGCGAGTTGTCCCGTTGAGATTTGGCCGTGGTGAGTTGTCCCGTTGAGAGTTGGCCGTGGCGAGTTGTCCCGTTGAGAGTTGGCCATGGCGAGTTGTCCCATTGAAAGTTCGCTGTGGTGAGTTGTCCCATTGAGAGTTGGCCTTGGCGAGTTGTCCCATTGAGAGTTGGCCACAGCAAGTTGGCCATAGTGAGTTGGCTTTGGCAAGTTGTCCCATTCCACCCCAAACCTTTGTGGCCTGGTTGTGGGGGGAGAGAGGGGTTGGTTTTGCGCAGGTGGCAGGGAAGCATGAGTGCATGCGTGCAGCTTCATTGGCGTGAGCAGTGGGATCGAGCACCTATGCTTGCCTTATACTTTCTTGGCCCAGTTCCAAATGGCTTAAGGCCCAGTAATGGGCCATGGCTCAAGAGACTGGGGACCCCTGATGTATATAAACAGGTATAGCTGCCCCAAGTCTACATCCAGATTTCCAGTGCTGGCCTCTGTCGTTTTCTTGCCTTCCTTTTCCTTCACCACCTGTAACTGTGTTCTATTTTTCATGGATTATATGAAGTTGCACCATGACGGTTTTCTTTATTTCCCCAAACATCAGTTGGAATGAATGCCAGTTCAACAATAACAAATGAATAACATTTTTGTTTTTCCACACTGCAGCCATGCCAAATTTCAGAGCAAAGAATATTGCATTCGCGGTTCCAATCAACCATTGAAAATTGAGAATAATGCCCCTGGCAAACAGTAGTGCACAACTTGGTAACGCAACACGGTTGAGAAACAAATCAGAAACATTATTTTTTTCCCCCCACCATACAATAAGTGTGGAGGTGTTGATTATTGTCAAATAGTAAATTCATGGATGCATTATTTATCTCCATCCAATTGTTGGATGAGCTTCAGCCTTCAGCCCATTTCCTACGATTGCTCGAAAGGACTAAATCAGAGAAGAAAAAGAGTTGGTTCATTGTTAAGGCATCACATCGTTTCAACTGATGCTACATTTTATATTCCTGCGGTGGAAATAAGGAAGGCAAATAACCGTGTTAGAGCTGAATGCCATCAAGTGATTCTGTTGTGGCCTGTTGGCCGCTGGCCTCTCCAGCAGCTGAATCAGAAGAGTAGGAGTGTGGGAGTCCGATTCAGCATCAAGGCAACCTGAGAGCTCCGAGGGGGAAAGTGGAAATGGAGCTGGCAGTGAGAGAGGCAGAGGCGGAGCCTGGGCCGTCCGTCAGCCCTCAGATGGAGAGTCAACAGCCCCCAGCTCTGGAGGTGGTTGATGAGGAAGAGGAGGAACAGCTGGGTCCAGTGCTTGGCACGCAATACACAGAAAGCAGAGGAGAGGAGAACAGTGGAAATCTATGGGCCGGTCCTTGGGATGAAAGAGCCACTTTTGCTAGCAAAGCCCCACCCTAGCTCTGGGAATAAAAGGCAGGGAGCGGAGATGAATAGATGTGGCAAACAACTATTCATCTCCCTGCCGGACAGAGTTGTTAGCCTGTGGTGAAAGAAACATTTTGCCGGGGCTACTGGCGCTCCTAATAAAGAAATCATTGCTTCAACTACAGAGGGTTTGTTGTGTTTCTGGAGCTGGGTCAAGAGCAGATACATTCAAACCCCATCTCCTCTGATGGCTTCCAATGCTGCCTTCAACTCTTTGTGATCTACCCACAACCAAAGTGTTTGGCAGAGGCCGTTGCCTTGTTCCACCTGAAAAGGCAACTGAGGAGAAGAATTTTTTACTGGATACAACACCTTTTCCTTCCGTTCTGATCTAGGCTTCCTTAGAAATTAAACAGCACAAATGTAGTCCTGGCAAACCACTTTAATTCATATGGCTGTAAATTACTTTCATTTACAGTCCGCAAGGCTTGATAAACAGTCTTTCAGAGGAAGGTTATCAACACCCACCTATCTCACATGGAACGCTGCCAAGAGAGCTAATTTCCAGACGCAGAGCGAGGCCAAACTTGGCACAGAGTAACAAACAGAAGTTTCAAATCTTGAATCGGCCAGATGAAGAAATTGCTTCCTGCAAAAGCTCACGTCCCGTTCGCTTCTCTTTTATGTCTTATGGGAGGGGCCAATCATCTCCAAGCCTTACTCCCAAGTCGACCCTGTTTTCTTAATTGTTCCTGTCTCCTGGAAGTTTTGCGCATGCACACACTAGGAACAGGCTCACACTGTTCTTCTACCTCGCTGATGTCAGACTCCGGAGACTCTGGAGGCAGCAAAGAACTACCAGATGGCCTTGGCCCCCTCTCTGCCTCCAATTCAGAGCCCTCGTCTGAGCATTCCCTAGACTCCAGGACTGGCCCACGCTCCTCCCCAACCTCCACACTGTCTGAATCTGCTGCCAGGTCTGCTGGCCACTGGCGGGCCACAACATCTTCTTCGTCCCAACTTTCATCTCTTGTGTTATCTCTTTGCAGAACAATTATACTTAGTTTCTTCTGCGGCTGCTTTGTCAGTCCGTTGGAAGACATCCAGGGTGCAGCAATACTTCTAAGACTTGCTTTCATCAAGAGAGTTTTTCTGCTTTCCAACTCAAGAGTCTCATGATTCTTCCAGCTCTAGCTGGATTCCCGTGGCTGATGGAGCATTGAAAAGACACTAAAGTTTTGATACCCGAAGGAACTCATTTCTTTTTTGTCTGATTCTTCAAGCATGTTTCTCAGGCTATTGAGAGAGCTCCACATTTTTTTGCCTAAGGTGTTTTTGGGAATCTTAAAGCATGGCTTTGGGCTTTTTTCCAGCCAGAGCATGAAGCAATTCATGGAAATGCAGATTACAGGAAAAAAACTTAATAGGGCCCAGCTTTGTCAGTTTCAGATCATGGGTCTCTAAAATAGGGCTCTCCAAATCTTGGTGACTTGAAGATTTGTGGATTTCAATTCACAGGATTCCCCAGCCAGCATGGCTCGCTGAGAAATTCTGGGTGTTGAAGTTTACAATTCTGGGAGTGGAAGTCCACAATGAAGCAGTGGAATGGCTTGCCTTCAGACAGAAGTTGTGGGTGCCCCATCACAGAAGGCTTTTAAGAAGAGATTAGACGGACACTTGTATGAAATGGTATAGGGTCTCCTGCTTGAGCAGAGGGTTGGACTAGAAGACCTCCAAGGTCCCTTCCAAATCTGTTATTCTGTTTAGTCTTCAAGTTGTCAAGGTTGCAGGGATGAAATACTCCCGGTTCCGACCGGATCGCCTGATCCGGTAGCAATGGTGGTGGGTGGTTCGGAGAACCGATAGCAAAAATCCCTGCCCCCTCCATGCCCAGCTGAGCCACGCAATCATCAGAGGCTGTTTTTTTTTTTTACTTTTAAAAGCATTTTTTCTACAACCTCTTCGGCCGAAAAAATGATTTTAAAAGTGAAAAAAAAAAAAGCCTCTGATGATTGTGTGGCTTAGCTGGGATCATCAGAGCCTTTTAAAAGCATTTTTTCTACAACCTGTTCAGCCGAAGAGGTTGTAGAAAAAAAAAAAGCTTTTAAAAGCCTCTGACAATTCCAGCTGAGTTGCCTGATTGTCAGAGGCTTTTAAAAGCATTTTTCTGCAACCTCTTAAGGTTGTAGAAAAAATGCTTTTAAAAGTTAAAAAAAAAGTTGGCCATGCCCACCCAATCACATTAAAGCCCCCCCCCCACCAAGCCAAGCCTACAGAACCGGTAGTAACAAATTTTACATTTCACCACTGCAAGGTTGGAGACCCATGCTCTAAAACACTTTGCCAACCAACTCTACCACAACTATAATGCCATCCAGTGGTGAAATCCTCCGCGGATTGCCAGCAGTTTGCTGCCCACTCATGAGCAGTACACGCCAAATGTGTGCTTTGTGCGGAAAAAGAAGATTTCACAAGGTAAGTAGAACAACGAGGGGGGAACAGCTGTACCGCATGATTTAGATTTGTTAGAAAGCAGGATTTCCTGCTTTCTAGCGAATATAAACTGCGCAGCACAGCTGATCGTTGCAAATACCGGTTCAGACGAACCAGTAGCTTTTTTTAACTACCAGTTTGACTGAACTGACTGAAATGCCCAAACCGGTGTGAACCAGTAGCATTTCACCCCTGATGCCATCCCAATTCTGCAGTCTTTATTTGGAGATTGGATCTTCAGGTTGTGTTTGTTTGTTTGTTTGTTTTAAAGAATCACATATGTTCCAGTAACCATTTCTAAATTTCTTGTGTTTGTGTGCGAGTCAGGGACATAGGATAATTTAAACTTCACTTTAACAACCCTTCCTTCCCCCTCCCCCTCCCCCGCTTTCCCTCTAAATCAGGGGTGCCCAACGTTGGCATTTTTAAGACCTATGGACTTCAACTCCCAGAATTCCCCAGCCAACCTACATGACTGACTGGGGAATTCTGGAAGTTGATGTCCACAAGTGTTAAAGTTGTCAAGGTTGAACAGCCATGCTTAAAACGCTCATTGCTTGTTTACCAAAGCGAAAGCTAATTACAAAACCTGAAAAAGAAAGAAAGAAAGAAAGAAAGAAAGAAAGAAAAGAAAGAAAGAAAGAAAGAAAGAAAACCCCCACCGTGGTTCTGAAAATTTGTTTTTGTTTTTTTCAAGCTCTCCTCGACTGACTTCAGGCAAGGATCTGCAGATCTTTGGATAGTCAGCTTGGCAGGTATACTCTCTAGCCGCCAGGCAGGGAAGGAAACCCATCCTTTCCAGCTCTGGTGGGTACTCAGAGGCAATCAGAATCTCGGCTTGAGAGAAATCAGCCGAAGAGAAGGATGTTTTGAGGGGGAAAGAGAAGCTAAATCCAAGCTCTGGCACTTCAATTATCACAGCCCAGCTCCTTCTGAGCTGACAAAGCTGGTGTTACTGCCTGAGATGCAAAGACAGATACAAATTAACAGAGTTGGAAGGGACCTAATAGGTCATCTAGTCCAACCCCCGCCCAAGCAGACCCTACGTCAAGATTCTGACGGATGCCCTTATTAAATCATGAGCCTCGAGCCAAGCTTCAAAAGAAATCCAGTTATTTATTAGGAGCTCCATGTTGCCACATACCCAAATGAAGCCAACTCTGACCCCACGTAATTTACAGCCCTAATCATGACCCTGTTTTCCCCCCTCCCCCCACAGTGTGTCATCAATCACATTCACCAGTGGAGCAATTTTGCGGGTTGTAGAGATCGCTCCCCTCCGGCCGCTGTAGGTAACCCTAGAAGACAGCCTTGAGAATGATATATCTGGAATGTGCTCCTGTCTTTGGCTGCCATGTTCCTTCATCAGTTTCCCATCCCCCTTGCCTATGGCAACTTGAGATCAGGCCAGGAATGCTTTGTGAATTGACACCCTACACGATTTTTGACATTTTTGACCGTACTCCCTTTCCTTCTCTGTTTCTTCTTCTTGCTCTTCTCCAAGACTTCTGCTGCTGTTGTTGGACATGGACATTTTAATCTGGCTGGCTTCCCACCCCCACTCCAAATGGAGCGTCAACCTTTACAAATCAGTTCCCTGTCTCACTATTATCTCTCCTTCCTTCGGCTGTCAGTCTAGTTGGTGACAGCTCCCCGCTGATGCCTCGCCGCTTTCCGCCATAGCTATTTCTGTAAATGAGATCAGCACATCGGCTTTTGTTATTTGTCAGCAACTTTTTCTCCAATCCTCGTTTTGCATGTTGGCTGGTTTCTGATTGAAGGCTATGAATTTATGAGTTCTGCTTAACAGTTGGGCTGCTTTTTTTTTTTTCTTAAAGAAGTTAAAAGGATAACAGAATAACAGAACCCTGAGTAATGATGATATGAAGTTTTCTATTCTCTATTTATTCATTTGTTGGTCTTTTTAACAGAATAAAACAGAGTTGGAAGAAATCTTGAAGGTCTTCTCATCCAACCCCCTGCCCAAGCAGGAAACCCAATACCATTTGAGGCAAATATTTGTCCAATTTCTGCTTAAAAAGTCTCCAGTGTTGAAGCATTCACAACTGCTGTTCCACTGATTAATTGTTCTGACTGTCAGGAAATTTCTTCTTAGTTCTAAGTTGTTTCTCTCCTTGATTAGTTTCCATCTATTGCTTCTTGTCCTGCCGTCAGGTGCTTTGGAGAATAGGTTGATCCAGGGGTGAAATCTACTTACCTTCCTTACCGGTTCAGAAGTGTGTGCGCACATCACATATGTCCATATACCTTCTGCACATGCACAAAACCTTCTGTGCATGCGCAGAAGGTAAACAAACATTACTTCCTGGTTAAAACCATTCAATGCGCATGTGTAAGCCAGAAAAATGATATTTTCATTTCCAGTGTGTGCATACGCACCAGCCACCTGGTCTTCTGGGTTCAGGCGCGCATGCCTGAATGAAGAACAGCTGGCCGGTGCGCATGCACACAACGGAAACCAGAAAATCATCTTTCTGGCACGCACATGCCCACCGGGCAGCTACTCTTCCGGTTTCTGGCATATGTGTGGTTGCACATGCTCTCACACTCCTATTTAGTCACTCACTGCCGAAAAGGTTCACCAACAATGGTCTAGTCCAGTAATGGCTAACCTTTTTGCCATCGTGTGCCAGGAGAGGGGGGGAGGGTCACGCACGCACGTGCCCACGCGCATGCGTGCACAACCCCCTCCCCCCCGCTCCTGGCACATGATGGCCTGGTAGGCCTGTTTTTCTTTCTTACCTGGTTCCAGATCCCCTCTGTGTATCTGGGAAGGGCGAAAACAGCCTTTCCCACTCCCTTGGAGGCCCTACGGAGGCTGAAAGGGCCCATTTCCCAACTCTCGGTGGGACAGGAAGTGACATTTTTTGCTGTCGCCAGCCTCCAGAACCTCTCTAGGAGTCTCTAGGAGCCTCCCTAGGAGTCTCTAGGAGCCTTTCTAGGAGTCTCTGGAGGCTGGGGACAGGAAAAAACGTCACTTCCTGTCCCACCGGGAGTCGGGAAATGGGCCTTTTCAGCCTCCGTAGGGCCTCCAAGGGAGTGGGAAAGGCTGTTTTCGCCCTTCAAAGATACACAGAGAGGATCTGGAGCCACGTAAGAAAGAAAAACGGGCCTTCCCCATCCCCCCAGGCCCTCCAGAGGCAGGAAACAGCCTGTTTCCCTACTTCTGGTAAGGAAAATCAGCTGGCCGGTGCACGCATGGGCCCCAGACCTGAGCTGGCGTGCCCACTAATATGGCTCCATGTGCCACCTGTGGCACGCATGCCATAGGTTCACCATCACGGGTCTAGTCTACTGAAAAGATGGACTAGGGGTATATGATAGCAGTGCTCCAATATCTAAGGGGCTGTCACAAAAAAGAGGGGGTCAACCCAAGGGTGAAATGCTCCTGGATCGGACTGGATTGCCCAATCCGGTAGCAATTTTTCCCTGTAGTTCGGCGATCCGGTAGCGATCACCGCCCGGGTGTCATTACTTTCTGGTTTCCGGTGCATGCATGTGCAATGGCCAACTGGTTTTCACGCGGGCATGCAGGCCAGAAACTGGAAGACCAGGTAGCCGGTGCACTTGCATGCGCTGGAAATGAAAAGATCATATTTCTGGCATACACATGCACACGGGGCAGCTGCTCCGGTTTCTGGTATGTGAGTGCTTGCGTGCCTGCTTTCACTCCCATTCCGGCACGAGCTAGAAACCGGAAGATCATGTTCCCGGTGCATGTATGCGCACTGGTCAGCTGTTCTTCCAATTTCTGGTGCTCCCTGTCCCTGCGTTCTTGTATTTCCCAGCTGAGCTTCATATTTTTGGACTAATAGACTTACTGTAATTTGCCAAATTCCTTATCAATATTTTTACTGCGCATGTCCTACATTCCATTCCTTCATTACTACTCTTTCCTTTGTTCTCTCTGCCAGGAATGGTCTGGCAGAGGAACGCTGCCAAGATGTAGCTAATTAGATAGATAGATGTTTTGTTACTTTTTACAAATAAAAGAATTTTATTAGAGAATACTTCTTCAGGTTTTATTTCAGAATATTGCAACTTGGAGAAAGCCACAGTCCATCCTCTAATTAATGGTGAGATTATCCCAGAGCCAAAAATGGGATCGATCAAATCCCTGACACTCCCGCGCGTGTGAAGACCAGCTGGCTGGTGCTCCGGAACCTAGAAGAGCAACGGGTGACGGCTTGCATGCCGGCAGAGATGGCTCTGCGTGCCACTTCCAGCACATGTGCCATAGGTTCTCCATCACGGGGCTAGACATACTCAATTGAAAATAGCTTTATTTTCCAAATTCTCTTTTCCGTACAGCTTTTAGAAAGACCAGGAAGTGTACTGTTGAACGTTGCAAGCTCTCTCTGCTGATTATCCTGATTTCAACCTGTGTTGAAAAATTGATTGCTTCCTAATTTTATATGAATTTCCCAGAAGAATACCTTTTGAATTTATAGGAAAAACACGTGCAGGAAAATATGTTTTTCTTTTCATAAACATGGTATCTCCCTTGCCAGTTCTTTTTGATGAATATTATGTCAACTGTCTCCTTTCAGATAAGGAAATTTCTATCTCGTATAATGTTGCCAGGTTTTGTATAGCAACAGTTAACATCTGCAAATAACTGATACTGGATTGATAAAAAGCTTATTTTACATAGCTTTTATTACTTTATAAGATAACTTTTAAACTGCTGGCATTCATTTTATTCCAATGGGATTGTTGAATACAGTCTATCGTCACAATAAATTTATATCTTGTTTATTTATGTTGGGTAATTTTTAATGTTCCTCATGCAGTTTTTTTCCCTCCTCCCTCTCTCTGTAATTCTAAAAAAAAAAAAAAAAAAAATGTTAGTTGTCTTATGGTAACATCTGTCTGGACAAATTACAGACAGCTAAAAATAAATAGTCATAAATAAATAGAGAACATCTATTGCCAACAGCACTGTGATGGTTTTTAACATGCTGATAATATGTGGTAGATTTTAAATATATATTTTGATCGTATTTGGAAATTCCACCTGGGAATGATTGTGTCAGAATATTCATGGACTGGGATGGACATGGCAACAGGTCAGCCATTGGCAACTGGCTGGAATAGGACATGTAACAAGGCAGGGGTGGGTTCTACTTACCTTTACTACTGGTTTGCAATGGGATCGCGCCTGCACATGTACAGATCGCTGATGATGACATCCAGGGCAGTGGGTGGGGCCTCCCGCCGGTTTTACTACCGGTTCTTGCAAACCGGTCCGAACTGGGGGCAACCCATCACTGTAACAAGGTCAGCCTGTATAGGCATAGCAACTAAGTCAGCCAATGAGGGCTGTTTGGGAGCTGAGACAGCTAGGAGCCTGGGCGTGGCTTAGGCTTAGCTTAACTGCCCTGTAAAGAGGAGGTTCTCTTTGTCTGCATTAAGCTCTGAGTCTGTCTGCTGAAAATTGAAACTGAAACTAGTCTGCTGTACTCTGCTTGTGTTTTGCTTGTACCTGCTACCACGTTGGAAGAATCTGCTGTTGGTATTGTACATGTATTCATCTGTTATTATGTATATAAAGAGAAGTTAATGAATCCTGCTGCATCAGTTACCTGTGTGTGCTTTCTGGATTGATTTCTGCAACAAACTCTGATAGATTGGTCTCCAGGTTATGGTTAAATAAGCTGAAGTTGGTAGTTGATGAAATAAACAAAGCTTTTTTATGTGTGTCACACCAGATCTTTGGTCATGCCATTGTGGTTGCCATCTTGACCTTTTTTTAACCACAGCTTTCGGACATCTCTGGGTATGTAACGGCAACAAAGGAATATTGGTTTGTTTGCTTTGTTTACAGGTAAACCTTGCTTAGTGACCACAGTTGGCATCAGCAGCTCCGTTGCTAAATGACGTGGTTGCTAAGCAAAGCATTGTGTGACCATGGTGGGCTTACAACCGCATTTCTCCTTTGGTTGTTAAGCAGATCACACTGGTCAGCCCTTCTCTGTGCATAGATGCATTACCTGTAGTTATGGGTAATTATGGCCATACCAGTCATGGATAGCTTTAGTGTGTTACACCACCGTTCAGGAAATACTCAGAGGTATATGATTTCTCTCCTCTCCTCTCCTCTCCTCTCCTCTCCTCTCCTCTCCTCTCCTCTCCTCTCCCCTCCCCTCCCCTCCCCTCCCCTCCCCTCCCCTCCCCTCCCCTCCCCTTCCCTTCCCTTCCCTTCCCTTCATTCTTTCCCAATTTCATTCTTTCCCAATTTCATTCTATTCTATTCTATTCTATTCTATTCTGTTCTGTTCTGTTCTGTTCTGTTCTGTTCTGTTCTGTTCTGCTCTGCTCTGCTCTGCTCTGCTCTGCTCTGCATTCTCTTCTCTTCCCTTCCCTTCCAATTTCATTAATTAATTAATTAATTAATTAATTTTTATTAGAAAGTCTGTGGGGTTTGTGTAAGCCCATGGTGCTTTGAAGGAAAAACAACTCCTCCTCCTCCTCCTCCTTTTAAGGAGAGCAGAGCTGACCAACAGCAAAGGAAGTCTCTGCAGATTGTGGCCAAACCTCGCACTACAGTCTTAGCTTTGTGTTACTAGCATCTTCCTTCCTGAGGATTCCATCTTTTGAAAGCTGAGTTGTTCCAAGCTTGGCGTCTGAGCGGATAAGCTTTGCCATCTTCCTGCTCTGTGTTAAAAGTTCCCCCACTGTGGAAAGCCCAGGTGAGCTGGCAGGTAGCAGATGGAGCTGCCTCCTGCGGATTCCATGCCTCGGTGCCTAACCAGCTTCCCTTCAGAGGTGGATGGCTCCATAGCAGATCTGGGTATTTCAGCAAAGCATTTGCTGGCTGGTTTTTAAGGAATTGCCACAGGGAGTGTTTGCCAATGGCAAGGTTGGAGAAAGAGAGGGAGGGAGGGAGGGAGTGGGGAAGAGAGAAATGAGAAATAGATGATAGACAGCCAATAGATAGATAGATAGATAGATAGATAGATAGATAGATAGATAGATATGAGATAGGTAGGTAGGTAGGTAGGTAGGTAGGTAGACAGACAGACAGATAGAGATAATATAGGTAGATATGATATAGATGATAGATAGATAGATAGATAGATAGATAGATAGATAGATAGATAGATAGATATAATATAGATAGGTATGATATGATATGATAGAGATGATAGAGATAGATAGAGAGATAGATAGAGAGATAGATAGATAGATATAATATAGATAGGTATGATATGATATGATAGAGATGATAGAGAAAATATAGAAAGGTATGATATGATATGATAGAGATAATAGAGATAGATAGATAGATAGATAGATAGATTATAGATAGATAGATAGATGATAGATAGATAGATAGATAGATAGATAGAGATAGATAGATAGATAGATAGATAGATAGATAGATAGATAGATGATAGATGATAGATAGAGATAATATAGATAGGTATGATATGATATGATAGAGATGATAGAGATAGATAGAGAGATAGAGAGATAGATAGATAGATAGATATGAGGTAGGTAGGTAAGTAGGTAGACAGACAGACAGATAGAATAGAGATAATATAGGTAGATAGATATGATATAGATAGATAGATAGAGATAGATAGAGATAGAGATAATATAGATAGATATGATATAGATCAGTGATGGCTAACCTTTTTGCCATCGCGTGCCAGGAAGGGGGGGCAGGGGGGGTCGCACGCGCACATGCCCACACCCATAATTCTATGCGACCCACCCGCTACCCCGCTCACCCCACTCCTGGCACGCAATGGCCCAGAAGGCCCGTTTTTCTTTCTCACCTGGCTCCAGAACCTCTCTAGGCGTCTGGGGAGGGCGAAAACAGCCTTCCCCACCCCTCCGGAGGCCAAAAATGGCCCGTTTGACAACTTCCAATCCCATCGGAAGCTGAGCTCGTGTGCCCACTTATATGGTTACGTGTGCCACCTGTGGCACGCGTGCCATAGGTTCGCCATCATGGATATAGATGATAGATAGATAGATAGATAGATATGATAGATAGATAGATAGATAGATAGATAGATAGATAGATAGATAGATAGATAGATAGATTAGATAGATAGACAGAGATAGAGATAATATAGATAGATATATAGAGATGAGAGATAGATGTAGATGATAGACAGACAGACAGATATAAAGATAGATAGATAGATAGATAGATAGATAGATAGATAGATAGATAGATAGATAGATAGATAGATAGATAGATATGAGATAGATATGAGATAGGTAGGTAGGTAGGTAGGTAGATAGATAGATAGATAGATAGATAGATAGATAGATAGATAGATGTAGATGATAAATATTATAGGTAAATAGACAAACACACACACAGAGAGAGAGAGAGAGACAGAGAGAGAGAGACAGAGAGAATCAGAAACACACACACACACACACATACACAAACAAACAAACAATCTTCCCTCAAGGTTCACGTTGGATGCTGTTTCCAGATGGTTGCCATCTGATACCATCTGATACTTTTCATGATTGAGGTCAAACATCTCTGAACAGTATCATTCCCGGTGCCAAGAATAACAAGCTGAGTAAAAGAAGATCCTGCTGGTAAAAAGTCAGAAGAAAGGCAGAAAGGTCAAAAGGGAGGCCATATGGCTTGTGGAGTTTAGCCCCAAGACGTTGGCAGGAGTGATGGATCTCCTGAGCTTTCGCTCTGAATTTTTTTGTTTTTTGTTTTTTGTTTTCAACGTGCTGATTTCTCAGCTGTCTTGTTTTCTGGCCAACCCTGGTTATTGTCGCTTGACTTATTGTGAATTTTTAATTGGTGATTCTGTGAGGAGGTTACCCATTTCATAAAGATAGGGGTTTTGGTCAGTGGTGAAATGTAAAATTTGTTACTACCGGTTCTGTGGGCATGACTTGGGGAGGTGATATGACTGAGTGGGCGTGGCCAACTTTTTTTTTTTACTTTACTTTTAAAACCATTTTTTTTTACAATCTCTTCAGCTGAAGAGGTTGTAAAAAAGTGCTTTTAAAGCCTCTGACGATCCCAGCTGACTTGCCTGATCGGCAGAGGCTTTCTTTCTTTTTTATTTAAAAGCCTCTGACGATCCCAGCTGACTTGCCTGATCGGCAGAGGCTTTCTTTCTTTCTTTTTTTTTTAAAGCCTCTGACGATCCCAGCTGACTTGCCTGATTGGCAGAGGCTTTCTTTCTTTTTTATTTAAAAGCCTCTGACGATCCCAGCTGACTTGCCTGATCGGCAGAGGCTTTCTTTCTTTCTTTTTTTTTTTAAAGCCTCTGACGATCCCAGCTGACTTGCCTGATCGGCAGAGGCTTTCTTTCTTTTTTATTTAAAAGCCTCTGACGATCCCAGCTGACTTGCCTGATCGGCAGAGGCTTTCTTTCTTTTTTTAAAGCCTCTGATAATCCCAGCTGAATTGCCTGATCGGCAGAGGCTTTCTTTCTTTCTTTTTTTTTTTAAAGCCTCTGACGATCCCAGCTGACTTGCCTGGTTGGCAGAGGCTTTTTTTTTTCCTTTTTAAAAACATTTTTTCTATAACCTCTTTGGCCGAAGAGGTTGTAGAGAAAATGCTTTTAAAAGCCTCTGATGATCCCAGCTGAGCCGCACGATCATCAGAGGCTTTTTTTTTTTACTTTTAAAAGCATTTTTTCAGCCAAAGAGGTTGTAGAAAAAATGCTTTTAAAAATAAAAAGAAGCCTCTGATGATTGCACGGCTCAGCTGGGCAATGGAGGAGGGGAGGGGCAGGGATTTTTGCTACCGGTTCTCCGAACCACCCGCCTCCATTGCTATCGGATCGGGCGATCCAGTCTGAACCGGGAGCATTTCAACCCTGGTTTTGGTAGATATGTACACTTGGTTCCAGACCACGCTAAATGTCAGAGATGTAATTTACAGTAAAACCCTGGTTGACAATCACGCTTTTCAACAGCGTTCTAATTATACCACACACAATATTTTTTTCCGATTTCTATGCACTGACTTGTCATCCTTGCAAGGGAAAGTTAATTTCCCTCTGATCACATCTACTATATATCCTTTTAATTGTTTTTAATGTTTGTATTGTATGTTTTTATCTGGCTGTACACCGCCCCGAGTCCCTCGGGAGAAGGTGTGTTATATACATATGAAATAAAATAAAAATAAATAAAAATAAAATTTATATGCCGCCCTTCTCCCAAAGGACTCAGGGCGGCAAACACAAGAAAATTAGACTTTTTCCCCTAGAAATTTGTATCTTCTGTTCTTTTTACAATCTTTTGCCTTTTTTTGGGGGGCGGGGTCTGGGACAATATATTTTAATAAATTTACATCTAAACTTAATTTGAGTTCTTGTAAATCTGGACCGTCTCATGAAAAACCCACAATTGTGTCCTGCTTTCAGAACTCGTCTGAAAATGTCTGCTAAATTGCAGTTTTTAACGTGTTTTAAAACGGATACAGTATAGAAGTAAATGGCATATAAGTACTTGTAATAAGAAACAAAAGGGAAATTGGGATGTTGACAGAGAATAATCATGCTTGCACTATATAATTTAATACAATTTGCATTTAAATCAAATCAAGTTTTTTTTTTCCTCCTGACTGCCCAGATGGTGGGGTATAGATCTTTTAGCACAACGTCCAAAATGTTAAACAACTGGAAGGATAGTTCTAGCCTATAAAATACATAAAGGAATTTTCAAGTTTTCAAGCAGCATTTAGAAATTATATAATCAATGAAATTATTCTAAATGTTATTCTTGTCTTGTTATTTATGTTATTATTTACATTACCTTGTCCATCATCTTCATATCATACCACTGAATATGAAACATTTCTGAGCTGATTTTGCTGCCCAAGGACAACAGAAATTAAAAGCTCACAAATTTATATAATCTCAAATTTCTGGATTATCTTGGACCTTCCTTCCTTCCTTCCTTCCTTCCTTCCTTCCTTCCTTCCTTCCTTCCTTCCTTCTGGAAGCTTCCAAAAACACTGTTCATTGTCAATTGTTCCATAAATTGCTCTCTATATTTTGAGAATTCATCTTGTTTCTAGACCAGGGATCTCCAACCTTGGCAACTTTACGACTTGTAAAGTTGGCTGAGGAATTCTGAGAGTTAAGATCCACAAGTCGCAAAGTTACAGATTACAGATTACCAGAGTTAGAAGGGACCTTGTAGGTCATTTAGTCCAACCCCACGCCCACGCAGGAGACCCTACACCTGTGATGGCGAACCTATGGCACGCGTGGGCACGGAAGTTGGCAAACGGGACTTCCGGAAGGCCTCCGGGGGGAGTGGGGAAGGCCATTTTTGCCCTCCCCAGACTCCTAGAAAGTCTCTAGAGCCTGGTGAGAGAGAAAAATGGGCCTACCGGGCCATCACGTGCCAGGAGCAGGGGGAATTGCCAAGGTTGGAAACCTCAGTTCTAAACCATGGTTCTTCAAACTTGGTAGCTATTAAAGATGGGTAGACATCACCTCCCAACTCTCGGGCTTGGGAATGAGCCGAAGTGGCGCAGTGGTTAGAGTGCAGTACTGCAGCTACTTCAGCTGACTGCTAGTTCAGCAGATCAGTGGATCAAATCTCACCGGCTCAAGGTTGACTCAGCCTTCCATCCTTCCGAGATGGGTAAAATGAGGACCCAGATTGTTGGGGGCAATATGCTATTTAGTATACTGTCTTTAGTGTAAGCCACCCAGAGTCCTCGGAGAGTGGGCGGCATAGAAATATGAATAATAAAATAAATAAAAAATAAATTCCGGGAGCTGAAGTCCACCCCTTTTCAAGCTACCAAGATTGAAAAAATATGGTCGCAAAGATAGTTCAGATTTCTTCAGATAGCGTTCTGACATCTTGGCTATTTGCTGGTTTTGTGATGAATCTCTCAGAACTAGACTCCAAAAATCTATCTGGCCACTAGGTGAAAGCAAAACTACAGGCCTTTTCTCTATCCCTTTGCTGTTGAGAATTGATCTTCTAGATTCTTCCAGCACAAATCTGATATTCTTGTTTGTAGTTATTTGTCTTGCTGGTGTCTAGGGAAACAGAGTTACAATCCATGGGATGGTTTGAAAATGATTTCCTGGCTGATGAGATGCAATTGAGACTGGAGTTTGCTTCCCCAATTGTATTACGTGTTCAGGACATTTATCTCCACAGATAAATATGCTGGGTGCTGGAGAATGCAGACTTGCCTACTATACTCATTTTATTCCACAATTGATTTACCTGCCTAGTAAGTTACTGCTTTCTATTCCAACCCAGGCCCTTTTTAAATAAACTTATTTGCAAGAGCAAATTGTGCATTTTCATGAAACCCGAAGAGCTGCATCAAACTATTACTAGCCCATGCAAATGCATTTTGTGGTCATTGATAAGTTTATTCCAACACTCTCTTCCTGCATGAATCTGCAACAATGAAAATAAAACCAGCCTCCCAAATGCCATTTAGACCCCATTTCTATATACGCCTCTTAATGTATTTTGACATACAATCTGCACTTCGGAATGTTCCTTCTCTCTCTCTCTCAAGATTATGAATGGTTAAAAATGATTTTCTTGCAAAATAGGCAATTTTAGGTTCCGTTGGAAAACTTTTTCCAACTAAAATAACATCCTATAAAACTTCAATGGGGAAAAAAAAAGAAAGAAAGATAAAGAAAATCTTTCTCCCTGTACACATTACCGAGAAGCTGAAGATTGCATCAGCTTGTACTTTTAATTTGCAGAAAGATGTTTCCTCCAGCATTTCGCCATTCATACATAGCAAATCAAGAATGTGCCGTTCCCCAGAATGGCTCAGTGGCTAAGATGCTGAGCTTGTCGATCGAAAGGTCGGCAGTTCAGCGATTCGAATCCCTAGTGCCGCGTAACGGGGTGAGCTCCCGTGACTTGTCCCAGCTTCTGCCAACCTAGCAGTTTGAAAGCACTTAAAAAATGCAAGTAGAAAAATAGGGACCACCTTTGGTGGGAAGGTAACAGTGTTCCGTGCGCGTTTGGCATTGAGTCATGCGGGCCACATGTTGTAGAATAATTAGATCAACACAACTACATGACCACGGAGACGTCTTCAGACAGCGCTGGCTCTTCGGCTTTGAAACGGAGATGAGCACTGCCCCCTAGAGTCGGGAACGACTAGCACATATGTGCGAGGGAAACTTTTACCTTTCCCTTGTCCCCCAGAATACAGTACCTCTACTAGAAATTCCTATATTCTTTTGACCTCACCAAGCTCCTACTGTTGGCCGGTATTAGGACCCTGCTGAGAGCTGTTTGAAACCAGGTTAATAAAAATCAGATGTTCAGCAGTGCTGCAGTCCTGGCGTGGCATAGCCAACAATCAGCAGACAATACGATGGATGAAAATGCTCTGCTCCTGGACCTCCTTACTAAAACAAAGATTAGGAAGGGCTAACAGCTCTCTCTCCGTCCTTGCTACACTGCACTTCGCAGAGGTGTCGCGTTGCCGCGGGGAACACTTACCGTTCTGACCTCAAAGAACAATTTTGAACAGGGACAGAGTTGCTCAGTTGTTCATAAACCTGACATTTATGCCTCACAGACAATCTTGCCGCAGTATACATCGTTCTTTATGGGTTATTTCAAATGGAATGAAATTGCCCTGTTCGGTCGCTTCCTTCCTTTAACTTTCTGCAGTCTGGTAACTTTCTGCACTCAGTTCGACGCACTGCCCAAACATGTCGATGTGACTCATATTGGCATCAGCTCTACCATAAATAGAATACAGAAAGTCTGTGTTGAGGGGAGGAGAAAGGATTAATCAATCAATCAGAATAGGGCTGGAAGGGAGATTGGAGGTCTTCTAGTGTAACCCCCTTCTCAAGCAGGAAACCCTGTACCATTTCAGACAAGTGGCTGTCCAGTTTCTTCTTAAAAATCTCCAGTGATGGAGCATCCACAACTTCTGAAGTCAAGTTGTTCCACTGGTTAATTGTCCTCATTGTCAGGAAGTTTCTCCTTAATTCCAGGTTGCTTCTCTCCTTGATTAGTTTCCACCCATTGTTTCTTGTCTTGCCTTCTGCTGCTTTGTAAAATAAGTTGACCCCCTCTTCTTTGTGGCAGTCCCTCAAATACTAGAATACTGCTATCATGTCACCCCTGGTCCTTCTTTTCTCTAGACTAGCCCTACCCAGTTCCTGCAACTGTTCTTCATATGTTTTAGCCTCCAAGCCTTTAATCATCTTACTTACTCTTCTCTGCAGTTTTTCCAATTTTTTTTTATTTTTTTTTTTGGTAATGTGGTGACCAAAACTGGATACAGTATTCCAGGTGTGGTCTTACTAAAGATTAGGGTAAGTAGCATGTAAGAATGGGGTGGTTTTATGAAACCATGCTTTCATTTTCCCTTTGGGATGTTGGCATCAGCATTTCCTCCATAAATCACCCCAAAGGTGGACTAGGTAGAATTGCATATCATGGACAGTGGTGGGATTCAGACGGTTCGGGCCAGTTTAGGCGAACCAGTAGTTAAATTGCTGGCTGGCTCTGTCCCTCCCCATCCCACCCATTCCAGGAGTCCCCACATGCCCTATTTTGGCTCCCATGTAAGTGCAGGGAGGCCTACTAGGCCCAAAATGGGGCACGGTGTGTGCGGCGACCCCCTATGGCCTGTTTTCACTCCAAGGAGGCTTCAGGGAGGCCTTCTAGGCCCAAAATGGGGAGCAGGTAAGCAGCACATCCCCCCCACTGTGGCCCATTTTTGCTCATAGGGGTTGCAGGAGGCCGTCAACCCCCTGGCCACGCCCATCATGGCCACGCCCACCCAGCTTCTTATTAGGGCAGAGAACTGGTTGTTAAATTATTTGAATCCCACCACTAATGATGGACAATCATAGCTAGAACAGGAACACTTGCAGACATCTAAAAACGTGTCAGTTATGGAGTCAAAACCCCAAGGTCAGAAGAGACAAACGGCCTCTAAGGTGCGAATCCAAATTTTATTGTCTTTGAGAATAACCTCTGAGAATCCCACTATAATATCTCAGAACCTTGTTAAGATCTGAGAATGTTCTCCAGGGATAATAATAATAAAAATAAAAACCTCTTGTAACATGGCTGAATAATAATCACACGAATAATTAGAGCAGCTTTTTTTTTTTTAATATAACAGCAGAGATCAGCAAAAGGGTTATGAGAAAACTGTGTGTCACGATGTGTGACATTAAGCCAATTGTCTGCACACTACTGGGCTGTCACAGGTCAAATGTAACGGAGAAGTAAAAACGGTACGAGAGGCTAAATATCGTTTAAAAATAGGCTGAGAAAATACCAGTCAGTGACATAGGCAGTAACGAAATCTGCCCCAAAAGGAGAAGATGAAGTGAGGGAGTTTTCAGAGAGCAGATCATTAGATGTAGGAGTTTCCAAATGTGAAGCTTGGCGGGTGCACCCCATTCTCATAAACTGAGTCAATAAAAATAAAAGGTCTTGAGGGCCAAAGAGTCAACTAAATCTAGCATAATATCAGCCCGAGGCACCTTGTGAGTTGCTGCTATGCTGCACATTTTATGCTACAGTTGCTTTAGCTGCACGTTCAGATCTTCTGTTCATATTCCGCGCCTGAGTTTTCCTATTAATCCACAAATTAAACCATCTGGGAAGATCGTTCCGGTTAAGATGGGAGTTTGAGATTGATTCAGTGCAGCCGTTCCTATGATTCCAAAGTCTTCATGTTGAAATCTTGAGAGTTGCATCCTAGGATTACAGGTGATTTACAAGCATTCGTGAAGGACCGTTCGAAGTTGCAACAGTGAAAAAGGTGACCTATGACCAGTCTTTATATTTGCATCCATCACAGCATCCCTACAGTCAGGTGATCAAAATTTGGACGCTTGGCAGCCCGTATGTATTTCAATGGTTGCATCATCCCAAGGTCACATGATCATCCTTTGCAACCTTCCCAGCTGGTTTCTGTCAAGCAAAATCAATGGGGAGGTCAGATTTGGTTAATAAGCACATGATTCATTGAAATATCTGAAGTGTGGGATAGGACAAATCACCGCAGCCAATTTGACACAGCTAACTCACCATATTCAACTCATAGCAGGGCAATTCTTCATAGCGAACTCATGGCAGGACAGTTCTCCATGGCCAACTCATGGCAGGACAGTTCTCCATGGCCAACTCATGGAAGGACAATTCTTCATAGTGAACTCATGGTAAGACAATTCTCCATGGCCAACTCATGGCAGGACAGTTCTCCATATCCAACTCATGGTAGGACAATTCTCCATATCCAACTCATGGAAGGACAATTCTTCATAACGAACTCATAGTAAGACAATTCTCCATGGCCAGCTCATGGCAGGACAGTTCTCCATGGCCAACTCATGGTAGGACAGTTCTCCATGGTCAACTCATGGCAGGACAGTTCTCCATGGCCAACTCATCATGAGACAACTTGCTGCAGGACGATTGAACAATTCAATTTTAAGTATTTAAAATAATTAAACCATCTTTTGACTTTTTGTCATGCATTTTGTTCCCTCCTTTGGCATCCTTTCTTTAATGATTCTATTCCACCATTTCTTTGATATTAGTGTAACTCTTGTCCCGTGGTGAGTTGTCCCACAGCAAGTTTGCTGCAGTGAGTTGGCCATGGCAAGTTGGCCACAGCGAGTTGGCTGTGGCCAGTTGACCATGCCGAGTTGTCCTAAAAAGGTTATAAAATCGGGGGTGACTCATTTAACAACTGCCTTTCTTAGCAATGGAAATTCTGGACCCAGTTGTGACCATAACTCGAGGATCACCTGCATCTTCAGTGCTGCAGAAAATCTAAGCATACTACACAAAATTGTCTGCTACAACATCTTATCTCTCAAAGACTTTTTCAGCTTCAATCACAATAATACATGGGCAAACAATCAATACAAACAGAAGGTAAACCGCTCCAAACTCGATTGCAGAAAATACGACTTCAGCAACAGAGTGGTCAACGCCGACTCCATTGTTACATCCTCAAACCCCCACAACTTCAACCTCAAACTGTCTACCGTGGACCTCACCCCATTCCTAAGAGGTCCGTAAAGGGGGCATGCATAAGCGCACCAGCGTGCCTTCCGTCTTACTGTCCCCATTTATCTGTATTTACTTCCTTTGTTTATTTTTATACCTATATCTGCTATCTTGCACATTTGATAAACAAATTGAGCCTGAGTGGCATAGGAGGCTAATGCCTCCTACTAAGGCAGCATTTAACATCCAGCTGCCTGCAATTACTGCGAGTTCAATTCTCACCAGGCTCAAGGTTGACTCAGCCTTCCATCCTTTCTAAGGTAGGTGAAATGAGGACCCAGATTGTGGGGGCAATAAGCTGACTTTGTATAAAATATACAAAAGTATGAAGGCTATTGCTTAACGCATTGTAAGCCGCCCTGAGTCTCTGGAAAAGGGCGGCATATAAAAATAAATGAATGAATGAATGAATGAATGAATGAATGAATGAATGAATAAATAAATAAATTTAACAAACAAATAATTAAATAAATATCACCAAGCAGTTGTAGGTGGTGTACGATCACATGTGGCACGAGAATTAATTTCCAGCGTGATCTCTAAAACTACAAAGGAATCTGAGATGGGAGGGAGGATATACAATGAAATTTGTCTGTTCAAATTAGCAGAACAATTGTGTCGTCACTGCAGCTAAGCCAGTCTTCAAAATGCTTGCAGCCATCGAATTAACTAATGGTTGAGTGCCAACTTTGGAAGATAACACAACCTTCCTCTCACAGAAACTCCAGACTTTTTTTTAAAAAAAAATTCAGCAAAAATAGCTGTGTTGATCTTAAAACCAAACCTCTAACATCTGGTATTATCAACTTGGACCAACCAACGAGGAAGAATGTTTACATTTTAATTATTTTCTAACACCTTTATTAATCAACACTCTCTCCTACCAGTAAAGTGGAGAACAAACTTAAGGGAAAATAAATATTCCCATTCTAGAGGGCTAATCTTCTCAGGTTTTGCAAGAGAATGCAAAGGCTGATTAGCGACTGAGAACAGGACAAAGAGGAGCCTGGAAAACGCCAGGGATTTGGGGAACATAGGGTAAGAGAAGCTCAAGATAAGCGGCAAAGTGGTGCATTATATCATGGCATGCGTTCAGATTGACTGGCAGTTCAATCGAAGGTTACAGAGTCAAGATTCTAATCAGAAAGAAATAATTTGAGGTTGAAATCAAACCTCTGGATGCATCAATACGAACTGGTGGCCAAATACCGAGACACCTGGTCTACCCCAACATGTGGGAGGGGGCATTCTGCTCCCTTTTGCCTTTCAGCTCCAATCCAGGAGCCCTCAAGCAGTCGCATTCACGACAAACCATTTTTATACCAAATATATTTTGCTGATAAAGAAATAAAGGGAGACTAGTATAGATCTATTTCAAGCTTTTTAGCTCTCATCAGCCAGCCATACCCTTACTTGGATTCGAACTTGGGCTGCCTGCATGTTAGGCAGTTGTATTAACCATATATCACAATATATATACACAGGCAGTGGTGGGATCCTCCCGGTTGAACAACTGGTTTGGAGATTAAGACACCCCTCAAAAAGAAGGCCTAGCTGGTTTTTAGGGGGTCAAAAGAAAATAAGACCCGGTCGTATTTTCAAAGAAATACATATTTTCATAAGAGCCTGGTGGCACAGCAGACTAATAGCCTGTTATTAACATTCAGCTGCCTGCAATTACTGAAAGTTCAAATCTCCCCAGGCTCAAGGTTGACTCAGCCTTCCATCCTTTCTAAGGTAGGTAAATTGAGGACCCAGTTTGTGGGGGCAATAAGCTGACTTTGTACAAATATACAAAAGTATGAAGGCTATTGCTTAACGCATTGTAAGCTGCCCTGAGACTCCGGAGAAGGGCGGCATATAAATCAAATTAAAAAAAAAGAAAAAAGAAACACGGTAGTCTTGAACTTACGACCACAATTGAGCCCCAAATTTATATTGCTAATTTTATCAGTGAACCTCTGCTGTGGTTAAATTAGTAACATGGTGGTTAAGTGGATTTGGCTTCCCCATTGTCTTTGCTTGTCAGAAGGCCTCAAAAGGGGATCACATGGGACACAGCAACCGTCATAAATATGAGAATCAAGATCACGTGAAGTGTTAACAGCACTTTATAAGGCCTTGGTAAGGTCACACTTGGAATCCTGCATCCAGTTTTGCTCGCCACGATGTAAAAAAAAGAAGTGGAGACTCTAGAAAGAGTGCAGAGAAGAGCAACCAAGATGATTAGGGGACTGGAGGCCAAAACATATGAAGAATGGTTGCAGGAACTGGGTATGTCTAGTTTAATGAAAAGAAGGACTAGGGGAGACATGATAGCGGTGTTCCAATATCTCAGGGGCTTCCACAAAGAAGAGGGAGTCCAGCTATTCTCCAAAGCACTGAGGGCAGGACAAGAAACAATGGGTGGGAACTAATCAAGGAGAGAAGCAACTTAGAACTAAGGAGAAATTTCCTGACAGTCAGAACAATTAATCAGTGGAACAACTTGCCTGCAGAAGTTGTAAATTCTCCAACACTGGAAGTTTTTAAGAAGAGATCGGACAACCATTTGTCTGAAGTGAAGGGTTTTCTGCCGAAGCTGGGGGGTGGACTAGAAGACCTCCAAGGTCCCTTCCAACTCTGTTCTTCTAAGTTGCCAGGCATCCAAATGTAAATCATGTGACCATGGAGATGCTGCAAGGATCATCAGTGTGAAAATGGCCGTAAGTCACTTTGAACCATTGTAACTTTGACCATTCTTTGAAGGTTCAAAGTTACAACGAAGTGTTGTAAGTTGAGGACTACCTGTATTTATTTATTTTTTTCTGAGATATTTCTGCCTTTCTGTCAGTGGCCATCATAGATTTGGGACTCTTCTCCATTAAAGCGAATGCAACTGGATCCATACCAACTTTCCTGTTGCTAATTGCTTAACTATTAGTCTCTGCCGAAGGTTTAATCATATTCTTTCCTTCAAAAGCTCCGGGTTACAACATAGGGCACGTCTGAGTCATCTTTGTGTATTGGATACAGAACTGCCTCACTTCCAGTCAGAATCGCCCTAATGGTTCATCCGTTCCTCTGTTTTAGACGCGGAGCTAATAGCAGGAAACAAAACTAAATTCCTGACCTTATTGGAAGTTCCTTGGCTCCTGGTCAGAATATTTGCTCTTAGAATCCATCCTCGGCAGACTGGCAGACAGTATTCAAAGCCGAGACTTCCAAGGTGGATCTTTTGCCATTTAATTGGATAGAGGCCATTCTGGGAAGCTTTTCCGATGCAAATTGAAATTAAAGTTCTTGAAAGGATGATACATGATACCCAACGTTGCTGCTGATTAAAAATGGGAGTGGAGTGGAGTGGAGTGGAGTGGAGTGGAGTGGAGTGGAGTGGAGTGGAGTGGAGTAGAGTAGAGTAGAGTAGAGTAGAGTAGAGTAGAGTAGAGTAGAGTAGAGTAGAATAGAATAGAATAGAATAGAATAGAATAGAATAGAATAGAATAGAATAGTTGGAATGGAATGGAATGGAATGGAATGGAATGGAATGGAGTGGAGTGGAGTGGAGTGGAGTGGAGTGGAGTGGAGTGGAATGGAATGGAATGGAATGGAATAGAATAGAATAGAATAGAATAGAATAGAATAGAATAGAATAGAATAGAATAGAATAGAACAGAACCTTGAAGGTTGTCTATTCCAACCCCCTGCTCAAACAGAAAACTCTATACCATTTCAACAAATAGTTGTCCAATCTCTTCTTTAAAACTTCCAGTGATGGAGCATCCACAACTTCTGGAGGCAAGTTGTTCCACTGGTTAATTGTTCTTAACTGTCAGGAAGTTTCTCCTTAATTCCAGGTTGCTTCTCTCTTTGATTAGTTTCCACCCATTGCTTCTTGTCCTGCCCTCAGGTGCTTTGGAGAAATAGCTTGACTCCCTCTTCTTTGTGGTAGCTCTTCAAAAACTGGACCACTGCTATCATATCTCCCCTACTCCTTTTCATTAAACCAGACATATTCCAGCAACCTTTCTTTATATGTTTTAGCCTCCAGTCCTCTAATCATCTTTGTTGCTCTTCTCTGCACTCTTTCTAGAGTCTCAACATCTTTTTTACATCGTGGCGACTAAAACTGGATGACCTATTCCAAGTGGGGCCTTTCTTCAAACTCTGCTGAAATCTATTTAGGTTCTCAGAGGCTTTTTCCCTCTGCAAAAGGATTGACAAGTTTACTCACAGTGTTTGACAGTTTCTTACTCGTTTCCTCTTGTGTTGGTCATGTGATGGCAGCCCTGTCATCTTTCTGCTGCCATCTGGTGGCCATCCAGATCCTTGCAGCCCAGGAAACAGTTGCCTTAATACCATAGGTTGCCTCAATCTGAAACCATGAGTTGAAATGGCTCAATGTCTATGGAGATTCTCAATCATCCAGGTTATGGTTGTCCCAAAGGTGCTTTTTTCAAGAGGCGACTGGATTTTCTGGTTTTTTTTTTTTTTTCTTGGAAGACGTTTCGCTTCTCATCCAAGAAGAAGCTTGGAGACGTTGGGAGAAGCGAAACGTCTTCCAAGAAAAAACAGTAAGTCCAGTCGCCTCTTGAAAAAGCACCTTTAAAATGGTTCAGGGGAAAAAAAAGTGATTTATGACCAGTCCTCACCTTTACAACTATTGCAGCTTGCCCATGGTCATGTGATCAACATTCAGGCACCTGGCAAACGGCAGTCATTCGCTTAACGAGCATAGCAAAAGGTCGTAAAATCAAACACGACTCACTTAACAAACCTGTTGTGGCCTGCCAGCAGAGCTGGTGACAGACTCAGACAGTGAGGAGGTTGGGGAAGAACATGGGCCAGTCCTGGAATCTGGGGGAGGCTCTGATGAGGGTTCTGCATTGGAGGCAGGGGGCCAGGGCCGGATACCAGTTATCAGCTGCCTTCAGAGTCAGACATCAGTGGGGTAGAAGAACAGCTGGAGCCTGTTCCCAGTGTACGCATGTGCAGAGCTGCCAGGAGAAGGGAACAGCTAAGGAACAAGGGTCGACTCAGGAGTAAAGCCACAGGTGGACGAAAAATGACCCATCCCATAGGGAATAAAGAGGAGCGAAAGGGGAGGGGAGTTTGCAGGAGACAATAAATTCAATTCATGAGAGTGAAGATCTGTTCCTGACTTCTTGCCAAGTATTGTCTGCAACAGAGTGGCGTTTGGAAGATATCGGCCTGGCAGCTCTCCAAGCCTGATAAAGGTCTGTAGTTGTGAAATCTCTTGAAAGACTGTTTGCTGGAGAGGAATTCCCTTTAAACTAAATAAAAGAGGTTTTATCGGGACAAGGAATCGGCTTCGTCCTTTTGGGAAGCCTACGTCAAAACAAAACCACCTTGCTTAGCAAACTAAATTCTGGTTGTAAGTGGAGGACTAGAATTTTCTTAAAAGGCCTCTTTCCAATGAATTTCAAAAGCCATTTCTGTTTTATTGTATTGAACGAGAGCTACAGGATAACTGTTTCTGTGCCGTAGGATTAAGAACATAAAATGTGTGCTTTTCCACAAAGTACAGTGAGAATTAATCTGAATCTCTGCATCTCCCTCCCTCCCTCCCTCCCTCTCTCTCTCTCTCTCTCTCTCTCTCTCTCTCTCTCTCTCTATCTCTCTTTCTCTCTCTCAGCTTCGCCTGGCTCCAAAGTTAATAAATCAAAATTGGGAAAGCTGAGGGCTTTAGCACAAAGCTATGCAGCTCATTTCCAAGCTTTGTTCTTATCCTTTATTGAATTAATTTTTTTTCTTTATCTTAAATTATGACTCCCTAAGGAGCTTTTTTAGCATGGCAAATGATGTCAGTTTAGGGGAATTGTATCCCCAAACGTTAGGAAGCTTCAAGATTCTTAACCGTGGATATCAAGGCCAATGCTTTAACATCCCACTTAATAATAATAATAATAATAATAATAATAATAATAATAATAATAATAATAATAATAATTTATTTATATACCGCCTGTCAGCACTTCAAGATGCATTTACTCTAGTGCTGACATAAGGAGAAGCGGAGGCGTCTGGAAAGGGACGTTTGACTTTTCACCTACATATTTTCCCTGGAGATAATATCCCCTAGGAGATGGGATGGGAGGGGGGAAATTCCTTTGAGCTGGAGCAGTAGATTAGGGGTAGAGTGACTTGGAAAATGGCCAATGAGTGCAGAGGAGTGGGGAATGGAAAGGGAGGGTTTTAGGTCTGGAAGTCAGTGTTGGCTGCGATGGAGTTGGAGTTAGAATGTTGTGCTTAATAAATGGGAGTTTTTCATCAAAGACTTTGTTTGAAATGAAATTTATTTGAGACGACCTCGAAACCTGACACCGCCCTCCTCCCGAAGGACTCGGGGCAGTGTACAGCCAAAATTAAAAACATAAATATACAATATCATAGTTAAAATTAATTAAAATACTGGTACTGGTCTACCAGGCTTTTAACTGCTTGCACAGCTGTACCAGTCTACCCATTTGTTCTTGGAGCGTCCTGGTCTACTCATTTGTTTTTGGAGGCACCGGTCTACCACCACACTGCCTTTTAACACTGATCAGCTGTAGGGTGGCCCTTTGAAGCCCCGCGACAAGAGTTTAAACAATTTTTTCCCTTCTAGCCATCAGCTGGGATTTGGGAGGCAGCAAATAGATTGGGGACGGGGCCAAATAAAAGGTAAGAATAACGCGGGCGGGACAGGAGGGCCCAGCTCCTGAACAAAGAGAACCGGTTCGGTGACATCATATCATCACCACTACCAGTTCGGCCAAACCGGGAGGAACCCACCACTGGTCTCCAACCTTGGCGACTTTAAGACTTGTGGACTTCAACTTCCAGAGTTCCTCAGGGCTGAGGAACTCTGGAAGTTGAAGTCCACAAGTCTTAAAGTCGCCAAGGTTGGAGACCCCTGATCCAGGTCATGGTTGTCCCAAAGGTGCTTTTTCAGGAGTATCAATTCTTCCATTCCTCGCTCTCCTGTCTGAGCTGAAGAAGCTTCTTGGATGAGAAGCGAAACGTCTTCAAAAGAAAAACAAGGAAGTCACCTCCATTTGCCTGCCAAAAAAGCACCTTTGGGACAGTTGGTTGGTTGTTTGAGTCTCCATGGGCTAAAATCACATCTTCCCACTGGAGTCTCCTAATTCCTATATCATACTGCGTTTTATTCTTCACCGTCTCTGGAGTTTCATGCCTTTATTATTTATTTATTCATTTATTTATTAAACTTACATGCCGCCCGTCTTGCCAAAGGTGACTCCAGCTGGCTTAAGAACCGATCATTATAAATGCCAATATAAAACATGAAGACAATAAGCGGAGACATTAAAATGGATTTGGAGGCCTTGGTGGGTTTTTTGTTGTTGATGATGTTTTTTTGTTTTTGCATTCCTCTCAGTACGGATCCAGTTATGTGTCTTAGCACTGAGGCTTGAGGGGATGATTGGAATGAATGTTAATGATTTTCTTGGCCAAATCCAAAAAAAGAAAAAAGAAAAGAAAAGAAAAGAAAGAAAGAAAATTAAAAAAGGGGGGGATGCAAACCCTATAAGGAGATTGCTGTAAAAGGAAACCTCTGTCTCTGACTCAATCTCTTTCTCTTTTGTTTCTCTCTGTCTCTCTCTCTCTCTCTCTCTCTATCTATCTATCTCTCTCTCTCTTTCTCTCTGCCTCTCTCTGCCTCTCTATCTCAATCTCTTCCTCTTTTTTCTCTCTGCCTCTCTTTCTTTCTCCATCTCTCACTCTCTTTCTCTCTGCCTCTCTCCGCCTCTCTCTCTCTCTCAATCTTTCTCTTTCTCTCTCTGACTCGTTTTCTCCATCTCTCTTTCTCTCTCCATCTCTCTCTTTCTCTCTACCTCTACCTCTCTCTCTCTCAATCTCTTTCTCTTTCTTTCTCCCTGCCTCTCCCTGCCTCTTTCTCCATCTCTTTCTCTCTCCATCTCTCTCTCTTTCTCTCTGCCACTCTCTCTCTTTCTCTCTCCATCTCTCTCTCTTTCTCTCTTTCTCCATCTCTCTTTCTCTCTCCATCTCTCTCTCTTTCTCTCTGCCTCTCTCTCTCTGTCTCAATCTCTTTCTCTTTCTTTCTCTCTGCCTCTCTGCCTCTCTTTCTCCATCTCTCTTTCTCTCTCCATCTCTTTCTCTCTGCCTCTCTCTGCCTCTCTCTCTCTCTCTTTCTCTCTTTCTCCATCTCTTTCTCTCTCCATCTCTCTCTCTTTCTCTCTGCCTCTCTCTGTCTCTCTGTCTCAATCTCTTTCTTTTTATCTGCCTCTCTCTGCCTCTCTTTCTTTCTCCATCTCTCTTTCTCTCTGCTTGTCTGCCTCTCTCTGCCTCTCTCTCTCTTTCTCTCTCTCTCTCTCCATCTCTTTCTCTCTGCCTCTCTCTGCCTCTCTCTCTCTCTCTTTCTCTCTCCATCTCTCTCTCTTTCTCTCTTTCTCCATCTCTTTCTCTCTCCATCTCTCTTTCTCTGCCTCTCTCTGTCTCTCTGTCTCAATCTCTTTCTTTTTCTCTGACTCTTTCTGACTCTCTTTCTTTCTCCATCTCTCTTTCTCTCTCCATCTCTCTCACTCTTTCTCTCTGCCTGTCTGCCCCCCCTCTCCCCCCCCCCCCTCTTCACCAGATTCAATATCAATGAATGGCCTATTTCTCTGAGGCTTTTCAACAAACCATTAGCAACACAAATATATTTGTTGGCATGCAAATCACTGCACATTATGAGGCTTGATTAATATTATAATGTGTTGATGAGAGCCAGTCAGTGGCTTTTTGGAACTGAGCACCCTTAATATTGACTTGTTTGGGTGCCACGTATCTATTATAGATTGAATTTGGAGTGGGTGTCAATTTTTGTTCTCGTTTGGTGATGCACCGGTTTTATTCCTCTTTTCTTCGAGTGCTTAAATATGAGAGTTTGCTGATAACAAGTCAGGGAGGCAACCCCCTCGTGTGATGAATACAATTGGCATTTCATTCAGATGACGGAGGCCGTCTCTCCATTCATTCTCAAGGAAAACCACTTGGGAACACGAGGGCCTCTTCGGAATTCTTTCACATTATCCCTATGTAATTCGTGATAAGATACACCACTCTTTGGATTTACTTTATTTATTTATTAAATGGGTATGCCACCCACCTGGCCATCAGGCCATTCTAGATGGCTTAGCACATGGCAGAAAAAATACCCCGATGTAAAACATTAAAAATACATAAACAATGAATATTGGCATTAAAATTAAAAAAGATGGCGTAGTAAGGAAGAAAGATACAAACAGGGTGGAGGGAAAATCTTCTCTTAGTTCACTAACTGCCTCCAGTTAGTAGAACAGCCCCATCAGGACCCTGATACAATGCTTTACAGCCTTGTAAGCGGTTTACAGAGTCAGCATATTTGCCCCCAACAATCTGGGTCCTCATTTTACCCACCTCGGAAGGATGGAAGGCTGAGTCAACCTCAAGCCTGGTGAGATTCGAAATGCCAAATTGCAGGCAGCCAGTGATCAGCAGAAGTAGCCTGCAGTACTGCACTCTAACCACTGCACCACCTTGCAAAAGTTAAAGTGAATATTATACATGACTACATGTATAATATGAAGTCATGTATAATGAATATTAAGGGACACGGTGGCTCAGTGGCTAAGATGCTGAGCTTGTCGATCAGAAGGTTGGCAGTTCAGCAGTTCGAATCCCTAGCGCCGCGTAACGGAGTGAGCTCCCGTTACTTGTCCCAGCTTTTGCCAACCTAGCAGTTCGAAAGCATGTAAAAAATGCAAGTAGAAAAATAGGGACCACCTTTGGTGGGAAGGTAACAGCGTTCCGTGCCCCTTTGGTATTTAGTCGTGCCGGCCACATGACCACGGAGACGTCTTCAGGCAGCACTGGCTCTTCGGCTTTGAAACAGAGATGAGCACCGCCCCCTAGAGCCGGAAGTGACTAGCACATGTGTGGGGGAATCTTTACCTTTACCTATAATGAATATTACAAATATTATACATGACTACAAATAATTTTGGATTAACTTTCCGTAACTACTCCCTGCGTCTGCATCTCCTGGAATTTCAAACCACTGTCCGAAATGAAGTTTCCATCAGAATTTCTCTGATGGAAAACTTCCTTTCTCAGAATTATTTTCTATTGCAGAATGGTTTTGTTGATACGTTTAAAAAGATTCTACCGGATGATCCCTGACCCAAATGGAACACCTTTCAAAATTTAACCCAGTTAGCTCTTGTTCTGTCTCTACGGCACATCGCTAATATTTCTCTTTCCTTTTCGCCAAGTCAATCCTTCTCATTTCTTTTACTTGACTCTATGGAAATGAGCCTTGGGATTGCATGATGCGTTTGGACGGCGATATCGATCTCCGGGTTCTCCCCACACCCTCTGTTCCATCTTTTTCTCTTTCCATTTGATCAGTTTCCGAGGTTATTGCTTTCCCTTCAGCAAGCTCAAGTTATTTAATTCTGGTCATTTCAGCCCAGGGATCGGTCTTTTGAAACACACCACAGCAATTGGAAAAAGCTTACTTCGCCCAGCAGCACCCTGAACTTTTTAATTCCTTCTGTCTTGCAAAGTAAATTTGGCTTTAGAAGAAATGGCTTCTGATAGGGATTCTCTCATCTGTGACTCCAGCACAAAAAGAGAAGCTATTTTCTGGCAATCATGGTTCAGTTGGTTTGGACAAAGGGTGTCTCATGCAACTGTAAGGTCTGATGTATTTGGAAAAGGGGGAAAAGAAAAAGCAAAGGAAATGGTAGCAGGTTTTTTTAGTTTACAGATCCTCTCGAAAACTTTGGAAGTGTTGTGACACAGCGGAGGATTGGCATTCAAGAGATCTGAGTTTAACCTCTGCCATCCGCAGAGAGAAGCAATCGAAGATCTCGGCAAGATTTCCCAAGAGATTTCCGAGAAGCCATCTTGGAAATATTCAACCAATCAGTAGTGGGATTCAAAAATTTTTACTACCGGTTCTGTGGGCCTGGCTTGGTGGGCGTGGCGTGGCTTGGTGGGCATGGCTTGGTGGGCATGGCAGGGGAAGGATACTATAAAATCTCCATTCCCTCCCCACTCCAGGGGAAGGTTACTGCAAAATCCCCATTCCTTCCCGATCAGCTGGGACTCGGGAGGCAGAGAATAAATAGGGGCGGGGCCAGTCAGAGGTGATATTTACCAGTTCTCTGAACTACTCAAAATTTCCGCTACCGGTTCTCCAGAACCGGTCAGAACCTGCTGAATACCACCTCTGCAACCAATGTGATCCTTGGCTGCGCTCAGAGCTTGGTTGTTTTTTTGCAGACATTTCAATATCAGACTAGGAAATATTATCAGTACTAGGAGGGAGTATGGTTTGCCTCTGTTTATATACAACTGGCTTGCTCTGTCAGTGTTGTGGGCGTGTTCTTGATGGTTACTTGATTAGGCTGTTGTTTATTGTTCAATTGTCTATCTGAGTTGGTAGTTCCTTGATTGGGGTACTGTTTACGACTGTATTTATTTATTTATATAAAAAAAGTTTTTTTATTTAAGAAACATTAAAAACATGGGACACGGTGTGACCATCTTGGTCTTATCATATCCATACATATTTTTTTCCATAACAACAAATATACTTACTATTTAGCATACATTGCTACTTTGTTCTTATATACATATCCCTTGTCCTCATTTACATATTTGTCTGGATATTATCCACTATTAATTCTACAAACCCTAAATCTTTTTTGTTCCAACTCCTTTTCTCCTTTCCAACCATGGATACACATTTTGATTTTCAGATTCCCCAAATTTTCACAGGTTGAAAAAAAACCAAACCAGAATATATATATATATATATATATATATATATATATATATATATATATATATATATATATATATATATATATATATATATATATATATATATATATATATCAGCAAAAGTAGTCAACAAAGATCAAAGCTTGAAATGACCATTATACATTATGTGGATTTTCCTGATTACTGATCTTGCAAACATTCCTCTCGTGGAGAAATGAATACCTAATAGCTAAGAGGCGATGAAGAAGGAGAAGTGCGTCCTTTTGCCAACAATCTGGCAAGAGAAGCGTGGCATCCACGAAAATCAGGCTGGCAACAAGTTAGCTGATCTGATGGAAAGTAAAGAAAAGGGTTTTTTTGTAGGAACTGGGTATGTCTAGTTTAATGAAAAGAAGGACTAGGGGTGGCATGATAGCAGGGTTCCAATATCTCAGGGGCTGCCGCAAAGAAGAAGGAGTCAAGCTATTCTCCAAAGATCCTGAAGGCAGGACAAGAAGCAATGGGTGGAAACTAATCAAGGAGAGAAGCAACCTAGAACTAAGGAGAAATTTCCTGACACTTAGAACAATTAATCAGTGGAACAACTTGCCTCCAGAAGTTGTAAATGCTCCAACACTGGAAGTTTTTAAGAAGATGTTGGATAACCATTTGTCTGAAGTGTTGTAGGGTTTCTTGCCTAAGCAGGGGGTTGGACTAGAAGACCTCCAATGTTCCTTCCAACTCCCTTCCAATAATATTCTATTCTATCACAAGGGCTGCTTCAAAGAAGAGGGAGTCAAGCTATTCTCCAAAATACTTGAGGGTAAAACAGGAAGCAATGGATGGAAACTAATCCAGGAGAGAAGCAACCTAGAACTAAGGAAGAATTTCCTGGCAGTGAGAACAATTAATCAGTGGAACAACTTGCCTCCAGAAGTTGTGAATGCTCCAACACTGGAAATTTTTAAGAAGACGTTGGATAACCATTTGTCTGAAGTGGTGTAGGGTTTCCTGGCTAAGCAGGGGGTTGGACTAGAAGACCTCCAAGGTCCCTTCCAACTCTGTTATTCTGTTATTCTGTTTCTGTTCCTCGACTGTCAAGAAAGATCTCATTTTATTGAGGAAACGCAAGAACATTTGCAATTTAGTATGTAAATGCCATCCCTGGTTGTTAGCTGGGGGGATGGGGGGGAACCCAACCCTATCTTTTCTGATTTGGTGACCTTTTCTTTTACAAGAGTAATGACCCAGAATTGTGTGGTGTTTTTTTTTTTTTTTAATTGCCTTTGCAAAGCCATCAACAGATGTTTGAGTTGCAAGGCTTACCACTTGAACTTGACCATTGCTGACTAATCAATTGGAAGCAGGCACATCGTGACCAAGTCAACCTCTGTTAACTCGCGCTGATTACCATAGGAATGCGCTTAAGCGCATCTTTTCAAAAGCACTCTGAAACAGAAAAAAAAGAAAAGAAAAGAAAAGAGGAACAAGTAAACGCTCATCACGTGTTGAATCCTGCCTTGTAGGCTTCAGTTGATTTGTGTAATGATTAAGACAGTAGTGGAATTCATTTTTTTTTTTTTACTACCGGTTCTGTGGGTGTGGCTTGATGAGCGTGGTATGGCTTGGTGGGCGTGGCTTGATGGGCATGGCAGGGGAAGGATACTACAAAATCTCCATTACCACCCCACTCCAGGGGAAGGATACTGCAAAATCCCCATTCCTTCCCAATCCAAGGGAAGGATATTGCAAAACCCCCATTCCCTCCCCAATCCAGGGGAAGGATACTGCAAAACCTTCATTCCCTTCCCAATCCAGGGGAAGGATACTGTAAAATCCCCATTCCCTCCCCACTTCAGGGGAAGAATACTACAAAATCCCCATTCCCTTCCCAAACCAGGGGAAGGATATTGCAAAACCCCCATTCCCTCCCCAATCCAGGGGAAGGATACTGCAAAATCTCCATTCCCTCCCCAATCCAGGGGAAGGATACTGCAAAATCTCCATTCCTTCCCCACTCCAGGGGAAGGATATTGCAAAATCCCCATTCCCTTCTCAATCCAGGGGAAGGATATTGCAAAACCCCCATTCCCTCCCCAATCCAGGGGAAGAATATTGCAAAACCCCCATTCCCTCCCCAATCCAGGGGAAGAATACTGCAAAATCTCCATTCCCTCCCCAATCCAGGGGAAGGATACTGCAAAATCCCCATTCCCTCCCCACTTCAGGGGAAGGATACTGCAAAATCCTCATTCCCTCCCCAATCCAGGGGAAGGATATTCCAAAATCTCCATTCCCATCCCATTCTGGGGCCAGCCAGAGGTGATATTTGCCTGTTCTCCGAACTACTCAAAATTTCCGCTACCGGTTCTCCAGAACCTGTCAGAACCTGTTAGATTTCACCCCTGGATTAAGAAACTCCTCTTCTGAACGTTCTCAGTTTTCCTGTTAAAATTATCCCCTTTTTCAGTTTTTCTAAAGCATTTTAATACAACATAATACAGAATAATAGCAATAGCAATAGCAGTAGCACTTATTTACCACTTCACAGTGCTTTTACAGCCCTCTCTAAGCAGTTTACAGAGTGAGCCTCTTGCCCCCGACAATTTGGGTCCTCATTTTACCCACCTCGGAAGGATGGAAGGCTGAGTCAGCCTTGAGCCTGGTGGGATTCGAACCTCAAAATTGCAGGCAGCCGGCAGGCAGCAGAAGTAGCCTGCAGTACTGCACTCTAACCACTGCGCCACCGGGGCTCATAAAGGCCGTAAAACGGGGACAAACTTTCCTTAACAAAAGAGCCTCACTTTGCAACATCTGTTTTGGACTCAACTGTGGTCGTAAATCGAGAAGTACTTATACTCCACGCTAGCTTCCCAATCCTGTATTTTGTTAGGGTTTCAGGCAGGTCAAAAGCTTGTAAACGAATAGAAAGAGAAAAATGGAATCTATGCCAACCTCTTGAAGAATGATTCTTTGATTGATATTTTTTAACAGCCCAACCACGACCTTGATTTACGATTCCTCCTCCTCCTCCTCCTCACCTCCCTCTTTGAAGCTCCACTAGATACGCTGCTCTAAATAGAACTGACTTCCAGCCCCAATAAAACTCCACTTACACCTCAGTAACGCCCTTCTAATTAACTTTTCCCCCTTTAAAAAAAAAAAAATCACAGGGCACTAAAGTTGAGATTTTATAGGCTTTGAAAGCACTTGGAAGGGACCCAGATCTTCCCCAAAGGATGCAGCACCTGTAAGAAGGAAGGAAGGAAGGAAGGAAGGAAGGAAGGAAGGAAGGAAGGAAGGAGGGGGAGGAAGGGAGGGAGAGAGGGAGGGAGGGAGGAAGGAAGGAAGGAAGGAAGGGGAAAGGAAATAAGTAAAGGTGGGAGGGAGGGGAGGTGGGAGGAAAGGAGGGAAGGAGGAAGGAAGAGGAAGGGAAAGGGGAGGGAGTGGAAGGGAAGACAAGGGGAAGGGAGGGAGGGGAAGGAAAGTAAGGGAAGGTGGGAGGGAGGGAGGAAAAGGAAAGAAGGAAGGAAGGGGAAGAGAAATAAGGGAAGGTGGGAGGGAGAGGAGGTGGGAGGGAGGGAGGAAGAGGAAGGGAAGGGGAAGGGAGGGGAAGGGAAGGCAAAGAGGAAGGGAGGGAGGGGAAGGGAAATAAGGAAAGGTGGGAGGAAGGGAGGGAGGTGGAAGGGAAGGCAAGGCAAGGGAAGAAGAGATGGAAGGGGAGGGAGGGAGAAAGGAAGGGAGGAAGGAAGGAAGGAAGGAAAGGAAAGGAAAGGAAGGAAGGACATCCTTCTTAAGAGAACAGTGTAGTTGCTAGTCTCGCCTCTTATTTATTTATTTATTTTAAGAAGCAGCTGTGCCTTTTCTTTTTTTCCTTTTTTTTTCTTCTTCTTCTTTTCCTCCAGGACTTTTTAAATGGTTGCCAAGGAAACCGAGCAATGGAGAATGGAAAGGTTAGATGGATATTGGATGAGACTGTAGTACTTGTTTCAAACCACAATTGACAGGGGCATTTGAGGAGCGGAGGGCCAAGCAAGCTGTAAATCACGTACCGTCTTTCCAGCTTCTCCCTCCTCCCCTCCCTCCCCCCCGTATTTACCTAGCGCAGGTAATTGTCTTTTAATCACGGATCAATTATAATTATAATTCATCCTAATTAGGGTTTCTTTTTTCCCTCTCCCCTTTAAAAATGCCCTGAATTGGTACGATTCCTTTTCTTCCTTCCTCTTTTCCAATCTTTTAAGAAAGAAAGTCAATTCCTTGCCATGTTCGAAGGGCGAAAGGCTGACTTGAAAAGGAGCGGTCAGACACCGCTCGAGAAGCGAGCTTCGTCAATGGGCAGGGTAGCAACATGCCAATCCCAGCATCATCTGGCAGCTTTTCTGCATGAAATTGGATCCGGTCCAGTGGTGGGTTTCTACAGGTTCGTCCCAGTTCGGGAAAACCGGTAGCACCAGTGATGGGAGGCTCCGCCCACCCGTCCGGATGTCATCATGGACACTGCGCATGAGCAGAAGCAAGCTGCGCGCGAGTAAAGCAAGTTCACGTACGCTCACAGTTCTGAACCGGTAGCGAAGCTAAATGAAAACCACTACTGATCCGGTTCACTCCGGAACAAGGTATTTTTAAGTGGAGATCATCCTCGACTTATGACCACAATTGAGCCCAACGTTTCTGTTGCTGAGTGAGACAGTTGTTAAGTGAATTTGGCCCCATTCTATGACCTTTCTTGGCCTGGTTGTTAAGGGATTCCGAACTAATAATAAATCAGGCCTTCTGGGAATCCCGGAGGTCATTTTCAACCACTGCCAGCACTGCTACTATGGTAATGGGCCCCGGTTTTAAAGTTGCCAGGAATAACAGAGCTGGCAGGGATCTTGGAGGTCTTCTAGTCCAACCTCTTGCTCAAGCAAGAGAGGCCTTACCATTTCAGACAAATGGTTGTCCAATCTCTTCTTAAAATCCTCCAGGGATGAAGCACCTACAGCTTCTGAAGGCAACTTCTGTTCCATCGGTTAATTGTCATCACCGTCATCATCTCCTTAATTCCAGGTTGCTTCTCTCCTTGATTAGTTTCCATCCATTGCTTCTTGTCCTGCCTTCAGGTGCTTTGGAGAATAGATTGACTCCCTCTTCTTTGTGGCAGCCTCTGAGATATTGGAAGACTTCTATCATGTCTCCCCTAGTCCTTCTTTTCACTAGATTTGTTGTTGTTGTTAGTCGCAAAGTCGTGTCCAACCCATCATGACCCCATGGACAACGTTCCTCCAGGCCTTCCTGTCCTCTACCATCCTCTGGAGTCCATTTAAGCTCACGCCAACTGCTTCAGTGACTCCATCCAGCCACCTCGTTCTCTGCCGTCCCCTTCTTCTTTTGCCTTCAATCGTTCCGAGCATGAGGCTATTCTCCAATGAGTCCTTCCTTCTCATTAGGTGACCAAAGTATTTGAGTTTCATCTTCAGGATCTGGCCTTCTAAAGAGCAATCAGGGTTGATCTCTTCTAGGACTGACCGGTTGGATCGCCTTGCAGTCCAAGACTAGACATACCCAATTCCTGCAACCGTTCTTTGTATGTTTTAGTCTCCAGCCTCCCCCCCCCCCCAATCCATTAAATTGGATACCTATGGATGGTAGTCCATGCTTATTTCCATCAAGGTCATGTTCCTTACTTCTGCCTAAGGAAGATGGCTCCATCATTCATGTCACAAAAATGGAACCAAGCAATACACCACTTCCAGTTCCTGGGGGACTCGATAGAACTAAAGATAAGGACATGATAAAGGTCAATAAAGTTTAGAAACGGACTGGAGAGAATAACCAGCTCCTTTGTTGTTGTTGTTGTTTTCTTTTCAAGGTGTGTAGAGACAGGGGACAAAGCTCTTTGGAAACCTACCCCACAAAGTTTTCTTTCAAGATTTACTCATTTCTGGTAAAAGAGGGACTAAGCAAGAAAACCCAATTAAATTTCCAGGTTTTAACTGTGCAGATTTTGGTTTCCAATTGCAGCAGCCAGTAATGGGTTTCAAATTACGGCACTACCGGTTCGCTATCTGCGGCATGCGAAGAACGTTTCTGATAACGTCTGGGCCAGTGGGTGGAGCCTCCCACTCCCGCCGCTGCTGGTTCGCCCGAACCGGGATGATCAGGAGCAACCCACCACTAGCAGCAGCACGACAAGGAATGCTGATGAAAAAAAAAAATCTCCTTTCCTTTCTAAAATTCCTTTTTTGAGCCTTGAGTGCTTTTCAGCTGGAGTGTCAAGATGGCATTGAGATGTACACTCCTTTTGTCGTCCCCACTTCCCCGTTATGACACCTCAGATATCAAGGCTGATGATCTGACAGGCTCATGGGAAGAAGAGAACAGCATGAGGAAATATTAAAAGGTGACTTCTTGGCAACAAATCTGAATTGCTTTTATCCCCTAGACAAATATGGGCTTTTGGTGTGTGTTTCTCGCTGTGTGTTTCAAACCTTTCTCTATAAATTGTTTTCGGTCTGAATGTGCTTGGTGTTGATAAAGGGACAAACCAGGAGCATTGGAGATTAATCTGCGCTTTATAGATGAACAAATCTTAAAATGGTTGTAGGTACCAATGTAGTTCCGCTTCTGTCTTAATTTAAGTATTGTAATATGCACAATTGCAAGGTTTAGCAGGATATGCTTCTATGTAGTAAAGTAAGATTTTGGGGGTGTTTCTGTTTACCCTCTTTTTTTTTTTTAATTTGATTTATATGCCACCCTTCTCCGGAGACTCAGGGCGGCTTACAATGCGTTAAGCAATAGCCTTCATACTTTTGTATATTTATACAAAGTCAGCTTATTGCCCCCACAATCTGTGTCCTTATTTTACCTACCTTTGAAAGGATGGAAGGCTGAGTCAACCTTGAGCCTGGCGAGATTCGAACCTGCAGTAATTGCAGGCAGCTGTGTTAATAACAGGGTGCTTTAGATCACTGTACTACCAAGGCTCCTTGAATTGCAACTGTGTGTGCTAGTGTGTACTCTTGACTGGGACTCGGGACTGGGAGTCCCAGACTGGGAAGACTGGGAAGGGCAGACTGCATTTGTTCTGCTTGGGTCATGTGACCAAGAGAAGGGGCTGGGGGATTCTGGGAGTTGAAACCCACACATCCTCAAATTGCTAGGGTTGAGAAACAGTGATTGAACACAAAGTTATTGGTGGGAAGAAAAGGAAGAGGAGGAGGAGGAGGCAGGAGGGGGAGGAGAAGGAGGGGGAGGAGGAGGGTGGAGGAGGATGGAGGAGGAAGAAGAAGAGGAAGAGGAAGGAGGAGAAGAAAGGAGGAAGAGGAGGAGAAAGGAGGAGAAGAAAGGAGGAGGAGAAAGAGGAAGAAGAGGAGGAGGCAGGAGGGGGAGGAGAAGGAGGGGGAGGAGGATGGAGGAGGAAGAGAAGAGGAAGGAGGAGGAAGGAGGAGAAGAAAGGAGGAAGAGCAGGAGAAAGGAGGAGAAGAAAGGAGGAGGAGAAAGAGGAAGAAGAGGAAGAGGAGGGAGGGGGAGAAGGAAGGAGAAGGAAGGAGGAGGAGAAGGAGGAAGAAGAGGAGGAGAAAGTAGTAGAAGAAAGGAGGAGGAGGAAGATGAAATAGAGGAAGAGGAGGGAGGGGGAGAAGGAAGGAGAAAGAGGAAGGAGGAGAAAGAAGAGGAAGAGCAGGAAGGAGGTGGAGAAAGGAGGAAGAAGAAGAGGAAGAGAGGAGGAAAGAGGAGGAGAAGGGGGAGGGGGAGGAGGATGGAGGAGGAGGAAGAAGAAGAGGAAGAGGAAGGAGGAGGAAGGAGGAGAAGAAAGAGGAAGAAGAGGCAGAGGAAGGAATAGAAGAAAGGAGGAGGAGGAAGAGGAAGAAGAGGAAGAGGAGGGAGGGGGAGAAGGAAGGAGAAGGAAGGAGGAGGAGAAGGAGGAGGAAGGAGTAGAAGAAAGGAAGAGGAAGACGAAGAGGAAGAGGAGGGAGGGGGAGAAGGAAGGAGAAGGAAGGAGGAGGAGAAGGAGGAGGAAGGAGTAGAAGAAAGGAAGAGGAAGACGAAGAGGAAGAGGAGGGAGGGGGAGAAGGAAGGAGAAGGAAGGAGAAGGAGAAGGAGGAACGAGGAGAAGGAGGGAGGAGGAGAAAGAAGAGGAAGAAGAGGAAGGAGGTGGAGAAAGGAGGAAGAAGAAGAGGAAGAGAGGGGGAAAGAGGAGGAGAAGGAGGGAGGAAGGAGGAGGAGGAAGAAGAAGAGTAGGAGGAGGAAAGAGGAGGAAGGTGGAGAAGAAAGAGGAGGAGGAAGAGGAAGAAGAAGAGGAAGAGGAGGAGGAGGAAAGAGGAGGAAGGAGGAGAAGAAAGAGGAGGAGGAAGAGGAAGAAGAAGAGGAAGAGGAGGAGGAGGAAAGAGGAGGAAGGTGGAGAAGAAAGAGGAGGAGGAAGAGGAAGAAGAAGAGGAAGAGGAGGAGGAGGAAAGAGGAGGAAGGAGGAGAAGAAAGAGGAGGAGGAAGAGGAAGAAGAAGAGGAAGAGGAGGAGGAGGAAAGAGGAGGAAGGTGGAGAAGAAAGAGGAGGAGGAAGGAGGACTCATTAGGCTGAAAACCCAAGTCCTGACTAAGCTAAAATCAAGCTACAAGGCAAGGCCCAACATTGTTCATAAGTTTCCTCTGAAGTTAAAGTCAGGGGAATTTTTGTTCGGTATTTTTTTTCGGGAGGTGGGGGATACAAAAGCCTTTTGAGAAATTAAAGCAGTTCTGATCAAGTCAGCAGAAGTTTCTCAATAAAAGTTGCAATGACATCCATAAATCACTGCAAAGCTTTGGCTCTTGCAAAACTGGACTTGAATTTGAATGAAAAGAAAAGAAAAAGGGGGGGGTGGGATTCCAAGAGCAATCTTCCCAAGGGCCTCGTGCGAACTGGAAGGAAAAAAAAAAAATCAAAACTGAAGGACCAAGGAGTCTTCAGAAGAGTGGCAAGCCATATCACAGAAAGGAACAAAAGTAGCAGCTACATTCCCAAGAGCAAGTAAATTTCAGGGAAATCACCCAGCAGAAATCATCTTTGAAAGTCAGGTAACAAACAAAAAAACTGTTGTGGCTCCGTTACCTGAGCCTGTGTCATCGGCAGGAGAGGACTCCGAGAGTGAAGGAGAGGAGTTGGCAAGGCCTCCCTCTCCAGGACCCTCCTCTCTGGCAATGCCTTCGGTGTCCGCCGAAGGGCAAGAGATAGGGCCGGGGCCAAGCACGTCCACGCAGCCACAGGTGGACAGTGATGAGAGTAATGAGTCTTGGCTGGATCCTCGGCAGCGTTGCAGAGATATGCGCGCGCAACAGAAGAAAAGCCGTGCCCAAGATTAGGCTGAGTCACTGGACCACACCCCACAGGGTATAAAAGGGAGCGTGGTGGCCAGTCAAACCATGTGACGAACAACACTGAAAGCTTCCACGCCATTCTGCATTGCCGGACTTTTTGCTATAGACTTTGCTGGATTATCTCTGGACTTGATTGACTCTGTAATTATTGAGCTGTTTCCTTTGATGTACCAGAAGCGGGGAGAAGTTATCTCTCCTCTTCGTAAGTAATAAAACTCTTGGCAGGCAGCCACTAGGTTGTTGCCAAGTTCCGTTATCATAAGGAAAAGGATTTTGCCGGCTGGTTTGGTCTTTAACTCTTGAACATCTGTTGGTGTGTGTGCGTGTGGGACGGGGACAGAACAAAAACAAACAAAAATCAGAATCCTTTTGGTGGAGGGAAAAAGAAAGACTACGGAGTTCCAAAGCTGATTTCACAGAGCATCAAAGCAGAACCATTTCATCCCTTTCTCATCTCTTCCCGTTTTTACCCGGTTGTTTTGCTTAGAATTGAAATGTGGATTTAGAAACCTTAAATCGGTCACATTTGTTCTTTTTTTTTTTTTTGTCAGCTGCATTTTATTGTTCCATTGTGAAGTGTCACCCTGTAAGATTATCTACAAGAACAGCAAACGTTTTGAGAAGTGGGAGTTGTGCATTACTCACCTTCACCTAAAGAAATGTGCAGGGTATGAATAGGCAGATTATAATCATCTTCTTTTAACGACCCCATAATCCCTTGCGGGGTGGAGTTTGGGCAGCTGAATGGAGCTGAGTGTTTTAATGGCCGGATGCCCTTCCTGTTGACAATGTGGAGTTTTGTTCATGTTCTGCCCCAGCTACGGACCCCAAAGAACGCAGCACACACAAACCCTATACGAAGCTTATTTTACTCAAATAACTCAGTCTTTATCAACCAAAGGCTGTTAATAAACTGTCTTAACAGCCTATCAGAATTCTGAGATAAGATAATCACACTTACTAGAATTGGCAGAAAGTCCAGAAGCAATTTTGCAGAGAATCCAGACGCGAAGGAGAGTGAACTAAAGTTGTTGCTGCAAGCGGCATTCCTCCTTAAATAGGCTAAGGGAGTGGCCAATTAGCCCCAAGCCTTACTCTCGAGGAGACATCCTCCTGAGGAACCACTCCTGCCTTTTGGCAGCTCTGTGCGCCCGTGCATTGAGAAAAGGCTCCTCCTCTTCCTCCTCTTCACTTAAAGGAGCTTCTGGAGGTTCTGAAGACCCTGGATGAATCCCTACCTCTGGCACCACATCTTCTCCAGCCTCCTCATTGTCCGACTCAAGTGCCAGCTGCACAGGCTGCTGGCGCAGCACCACTCCACCTCCTCATTGTCAGAATCAGCTACAATCTGCACAGGCCGCTGATGGACCACAACAGTTCAGCAAATATATTTTCATTGTGCCCAGAGAGAGAAATATCTGCCTTTACCTAGGATCAAACTCACAGCCTCCTGACTGTGAGGTGAGTGCTCCATCACTAGCCCACCACACCACTCAATATGCAGATTATAATCATCTTCTTTTAACAACTCTATAATCCCTTGCATTGGGGTGGAGTCTGGGCAACTGAATGGAGCTGAATGTTTACTGGCCAGATGCCCTTCCTGTCACCAATGCAGAGTTATATTCAGCAGATATATTCTCATTGTGCCCAGAGAGAGAAATATCTGCCTCTACCTAGGATCGAACTCACAGCCTCCTGATTGTGAGGCAAAAGCTCCATCTCTAGGCCACCACACCACTCAATATGCAGATTATAATCTGCATATCAAAACGACAATATTAGAGAAAGCTGATTAAAAGTCTCCCCCTTCTCACAAGAGCTGTTCTTTTACACACAAGTTTCTTTTGCAATTCTTGTTTGGCTTCAGCTCAGGGGTGAAATGCTCCCGGTTCGGACCAGATCACCCGATCTGGTAGCGATGGCGGCGGGTGGTTCGGAGAACTGGTAGCAAAATTCCCTGCCCCCCCCCACCATGCCCAGCTGAGCCGCTCAATCATCAGAGGCTTTTTTTCTTTTTTTTACTTTTAAAAGCATTTTTTCTACAACCTCTTCCGATGAAAAAGTGCTTTTAAAAGTTAAAAAAAAAAGCCTCTGATGATCCCGCGGCTCAGCTGGGATCGTCAGAGGCTTTTCAAAGCATTTTTTTCCTGCAACCTCTTGACCGAAGAGGTGGTAAAAAAAATGCTTTGAAAAGTCTCTGACGATCCCAGCTGAGTTGCCTGATCGGCAGAGGCTTTTCAAAGCATTAAAAAAATGCTTTGAAAAGTTTTTTTTTTAAAAAAAGTTGGCCACACCCACCCAGTCACATTATCCCCACCACCAAGCCACGCCCACAGAACCGGTAGTAACAAATTTAACATTTCACCCCTGCTTCACCTTGCCATGTACCTGCCTCCCGGCCAGTGGCGGGTTCCTCCCATTTCGTTCCGGTTCGGCCAAGCCAGTAGCTGTGATGATATGATGTCACCGAACCGGTTCTCCCCCCCACCCCCCACATTATTCTTACCTTTTATTTGGTCCCACCCCCAATCTATTGCTGCCTCCTGAGTCCCAGCTGATGACTAGAGGGAAAAAAACTGTTTAAACTCTTGCCGGGGGGCTTCAAAGGGCCGCCCTACAGCTGATCAGTGTTAAAAGCGAACAAATGAGTCGGGTCGTAAGTGCGAGGACTGGTCGTAAGCACGAGGACCTTCTAGAAATGACTTTGACCAGCTAGCTATGCCCACCTAGTCACATGAGCTCCAAGCCACACCCACAAAATAAGCCACGCCCACAGTACCGGTAGTAAAAAAAATTAGAACCCACCCCTGCTCCCGGCGGTTGTTGAGTCATCCTCTTCTCATCCTCCACCTCCCTCACTTCCTTCCTCATTTTCCATTCTGCACATCCTCAGGTTGGTTCGTCTTTAAGTGCAAGGCACTAACCTCCCCTGTGAGCTGACATTATCTCGCCTGAAAGCAAAATCAAGCGTAGGAAAAAAAAAAAAGAATGATTTATGAGGCATCCCTTGCTCAGCCAGGACATTCTCAGGCACATCCCAAAATAATTTCACATCATCTATTTCTCCTGCAGTGAGCATTTGTTAAAGGAATTTTTTTCGAGGGGGAGGAAGGAAGAAACCGAGTTTAAAAAGAAACTTTGAAGGTTGTTTGTTTTTTTTTTTTTAACATCTTAGGGTTATTGAATGGATTGAAGCTTCGACTTCAAATACTTTGAAAGTCCATCGTTTTTGTTTTGTTTTTTTAAATGGTTATTTTTCTTTTGTACACATTTGGAGCGTTGATAATCTGTGTCAAAGCAGAACGCTTAATTCCATCAGGGTTACAATTGCCCAGAAGTGAGTTTCATTGTAATTACATTGTAATAATGTAAAAATACAGATGAGCAACTTCACGAGAAGTTGAGAAATCTCACCTAATAAAGCCACCAATGATCCACTCCTTCCTTGCTCTTTTAAATAATCCCTTTGTCAAGCAAGGTAGCGAATTAGACGGCCCTACAACACCAAGGCAAAGTATCAAACCAATCTATGGTTCTTTTGATTTCCTTGGGACTCAACCCAATTTAAAATATTATTCTGGGTATCTTGATCTAAAAAAAAAGAAAAACCCTTTTTCCTTCAGGGCTATTAATTATACGTATGTGCAAACTGACTGAAATTGAACTCATTGATTAATCAATCAAAATTCACCACATGAATTAACAGCGAAGCTATTTTTAAATCACCTCATCTGAACATTCTGATCGCTTCAGCCTTTCTACTTGCTCCGTCAAGGAGTAACTCTTTTGTTTCTTCCATATCCTCCCATTCTCTCCTAACCCTTTCTTTCCTTTCCGTTTTCCTCTTCATCTCATTCATTCATTCATTCATTCATTCATTTATTTATTTGTTCGATTTATATGCCGCCCTTCTCCGGAGACTCAGGGCGGCTTACAATGCGTTAAGCAATAGCCTTCATACTTTTGTATATAAAGTAGGGCTTTCGGGCCCCCCTAAGTGGTGTTTTTTTTTATACAAAATCAGCTTATTGCCCCCACAATCCGGGTCCTCATTTTACTTACCTCGAAAGGATGGAAGGCTGAGTCAACCTTGAGCCTGGTGAGATTTGAACTTGCAGTAATTGCAGGCAGCTGGTGCTATTTAACAGCACTTGAGTCTGCTGCACCACCAAGGCTCTTATATATTTGAGTTTCCTGAATGTTATTTAATGTAAGTCTATCTACTGACTGAAAGTCATTCCTATTCTAAACTAAGGCTTGGTATGCCCGAATAGATGGGAGATTATCAAAGAGAGATCCAATCTAGAATAAGGAAAAAATTCTTGCCAGTAAGAATATTTAATCAGTGAATATTGAATCTCGTGGTGCTCCATCACTCGACGTTTTTAAGAAGAGATTGGACAACCATTTGTCTGAAATGGTGTAGAGCAGTGGTTGCGAATCTTTTACTCACTGAGTGCCAAACAGGTACGTGCTTCACGCACTTCACTTGTGCGTGCTATCTGCGTTAACACACAGCTCCTCCCCCATGCACTGCGCGCACAACCGTACCATCTGCGCCAGGAGCGGTTTCAAAACCCATCGCTTCCGGTTTGCTCATGGACGTGCGCCCACTCGCTCACACGCACCCACTCGCGTGCCCACGATGCCTCTGTGCATGCGCAGAAGCTTCTATGCATGAGCAGAAGCGTCTGGGTAGGTGGGCGGAGCCTCCTGCCACTGCCGCTACACTGCCGCTACCAGTTCACCCGAACCGGGGTGAACCAATAGCAACCCACTACTGATCTGCACATGTGCACTGCTTTTGCACATGCCCCCCGTTCGGTGGTGGATTCCTCCCAGTTCAGCCCGGTTCGGCCGAGCCGGTAGCGGTGACAATATTACATCACCGAACCGGTTCTCTGTTTTCGGGAGCTGGGCCCTCCCACCCGCCCCCGCGGTATTCCTACCTTTTATTTCTTCGTTTGTAGCCAGAGCTGAGAGGTGCGGCACTGTGGATAGCCACACCTCAGCTGGGCAGATTTGTAACCCACTTGCGCAAAGCGCGTGACCGAAGAGGTGATCGCGCGCAAAGCGCGTGCATAAAGAGAACCGGTAGTAAAGCCGGTTAGAACCCACCACTGCCCCCATGCGTGTGGCTTTTGCATGGCTCCCCCATTGCGCTGCATGTGCAATTGCACCATACATGCTATTTTCACACGTACGATGCATGTGTGCGAACTGCATGCAATACTCTCGCACGCATGAGCAAACGTGCGAGCATGTGCAGGAGAGCTCCTAAAACCAGCTGGGTCTCCTGAATTGCACACATGTGCACCAGAGGCCTGAACACCAGCTGGGAGGCATGCACACCTGCACAGCTGCAGGTGAGTTGGGCAATAGCTTGCTTCTCCGGAAAGATATCTTTGTATGCCACCTCGGGCACGCGTGCCATAGGTTCGCCTTCCCAGGGGTAAAGTCTCCTGCTCCAGCATGGGGGTTGAACTAGAAGACCTTCAAGGTTCCCACCAATGCTGTTATTCTGCATTCTGAAACCCCCCCCCTTTTTTTATCACAATTGATCGTAGGAAGATCCAATTGTATAAATAGAGCTGTGGATTCTTTTTCCCTGGAACATTTTGTTACTGCTTTAATTTTTCCTCTTCAGAAATCTATCATTCCTTCTTGTGAATAGTGTTTTTGCTTCCTCCTGCTCTCAACCAAAGACCCTTTTCCTCCATCCTCGTTTCAGTGGTCAGCCATAAAGCGATCTTTTGCTTCTCCTTCCCATTATTATTCTTACAGTTACAGACAGTGATTCATTTCCTCTCTTACTTTGCTAAAAATGTCCAATAAAGCATTATTCAAAGCCATTTCCTGAAAGTTGTGGCGCCGTTCTATAATCTGGACCGGTTCCTGTAACCAAATATATATATATATATATATATATATATATATATATATATATATATATATATATATATATATATATTAAAAAAATTAAAAAATTAAAAAGAAAGCTTATGTTCTTTATTCGCAGCATCTCTTGTTTCTTTTAGTCAAAATCTTGGCTCGTCGCAAGTTGCTCTCCTGATTAATAGCCCCTCTATAAACAAACTGCAAGAACTGGGACAGAAAGCAAAAAGTAAAAATAAATCAATAAAAGTTGATGGGATCGTAAACCAGACGAGCCCTTAGTCTAGAGAGTTCTCCTACCAACCTCCTCCTTGGGTTGGTAGCGATGGAAGAGAAAATGATTTCTTCCTATTGCTTTTTTTCCCCCTCCTCTCTTCTTTTCAAAAAGACTATTTTGGAGGCTTTAATTAAAATATTCCCTCGCCACCTCCCATCTTCAGCTTTACAGCTATGTTTGCCAGCCGGCAAAAATCAGGCAAGGCAGCAATTCCTGCCTTCTTCTCCCCCACTTTCTTAACAAAGTATTTACGATACTTACTCCGAGAGCCTTGATAGTACAGTGGTCTACGCACCCTGTTATTAACACAGCTGCCTGCAATTACTGCAGGTTCGAATCTCACCAGGCTCAAGGTTGACTCAGCCTTCCATCCTTTCTAAAGTAGGTAAAATGAGGACCCGGATTGTGGAGGCAATAAGCTGACTTTGTATAAATATACAAAAGTATGAAGGCTATTGCTTAACGCATTGTAAGCCGCCCTGAGTCTCCGGAGAAGGGCGGCATATAAATCAAATTAAAAAAAATTGGGGGGGAGTGAATGAGATATAGAGGGATGGAGGGAGAGGGTGAGAAAAAGGAGACAAAGGAAGGACCACAAACCCTGGCACTAGACACAGCTTCAGAGGATGCTTTGAAGCAGCACAGCCATCCAGGGCTGAAAGGAACCTTGGAGGTCATCTAGTCCAACCCCCTGCTCCAATGGTGCAGGAAACCCTGTACCATTTAAGACAAATGGTCAGCCAATCTCTTCTTACAAACTCCAGTTTAAACTCCAGAGCATCGAAAGTTCTGGAGGCAAGTCATTCCACTGATTAATTGTTCTGTCGGGAATTTCCTCCTTAGTTTTAGGATGGATCTCCCCTTGATTAGTTTCCATCCATTGCTTCTTGTCCTTCTTGTCAAGTGTTTCAGAGAATAGGTTGACCTCCTCTTCTTTGTAACAACCCTTTACATATTGGAACGCCACTATCATGTCACCCCTAGTCCTTCTTTTCACTAAAGTAGACTAACACAATTCCTGCAAACATTCTTTGTACGTTTAGCCTCTCGTCCCCTCATTATCTTTGTTGCTCTTCTCTTCACTCTTTCTAGAATCTGAACATCTTTTTTTATATATATAAAGGGATTTCAAGGAAAAACAAAGTAAATCCAGTTCTAAGTTTTGGGAAAGGACCTTTGGGGCATCCAATAAGCTCTCCCAACAAAACATCCAGTTTTGGTCACTACAATATATATATATATATATATATATATATATATATATATATATATATATATATATATATATATATATATATATATATATTGTAGTGACCAAAACTGGATGTTTTGTTGGGAGAGCTTATTGGATGCCCCAAAGGTCCTTTCCCAAAACTTAGAACTGGATTTACTTTGTTTTTCCTTGAAATCCCTTTTCAAGGGAAAAAAAAAAGAAAGAAAGTCTAGTTACCTTTTGAAAAAGCATCTTTGGAATAACCATGCCAGTGGTGGGTTTCAAAAGCTTTTACTACCGGTTCTGTGGGTGTGGCTTGGTGGGCGTGGCATGGCTTGGTGGGTGTGGCAGGGGAAGAATACAGTAAAATCTCCATTTCCTCCCCACTCCAGGGGAAGGTTACTGCAAAATCCCCGTTTCCTCTCTGTTAGGTTTGAGCCTAACAAGTTGTCCAGGCAATATGTGTGTTCTGTGACTTTAATATGAATATCTATTGTGTATCTTTAAGGCTTTAATGCTGAGTCATGCTGTAATTAGGTAATCACTGGTTGTGAGAGTATTTAAGCAAGGTATTGTACTGTGTTCGGTTGCTGCTATGATATGTTGCCATTGTGTATGAAGCTGATGTGATATGCTACCAGAGTGAGGAGTTGCTATCTGTTATCATCGTTGGATGGATCTGCTACCATCGTGGTTTGTGAACCAGAGTGAGCTTGTTATTCTAACCAACTACTGTTTGTGTGGTAAGAAGATTTTTGTATCACTGGACTGATTTAACTGGCAAAGACTTGGATTGATTTAAAGACTATGAGATTGTTTTTCCACTATAAAGTAAGCTTTTGATAAACCAGTTTGCACATCTCTTATTCATTGCTCTCAGCAACGTTTCTCTGTGCTCTACACTCTGCTGATTGGTAACACAACACCAATATCCTTAACATTGGTTATCGGCCCAGCACGCTTCCTTAACACTCTCAATCAGCTGGGACTCGGGAGGCAGAGAATAGATAGAGGCAGGGCCAGTCAGAGGTGGTATTTACCAGTTCTCCGAACTACTCAAAATTTCCGCTACCGGTTCTCCAGAACTGGTCAGAACCTGCTGAAACCCACCTCTGAATCATGACGTGGATGACTGAGAATCTCCATGGTCAGTGAGGTTACTGGATTGCGAGAATAACCTCAACCTATCCAAGGTACATCCTGGAGTAATTTATTGTTGTTGTTTTGTTTTTTTTCTGACTCATCTATGTAGGACTTACTCTTTGAAAAATACAAGGGGAAACTATCTTAACACTGCTATTGCATCCTAGGGATTCCCATCTGTTTCAATTTATTTCCTTAATTTTATAAAAGCCCACTTTGGCATAAAAAGAAGCATCTTTTTTTGTCCCACTTTTAATCACCAAGGACAGGTGACCGGGTTGTTTGCTTCCATTGTGGTGAAGTGGAAAGGATTGCTCTTGTTCACAATTGCCTAGAGACAGACTGAGGGTTATAATTCCTTAATGTCATGGCTTATGGGCTAATGCACCTTGGATGTGTTTTGTTTTGCTATCATGAACAAATTGTTTCCAATTTTCCACATTTTGCGTGCACCGTAAGGCTGAATAATGAGTTTAAAAAAAAAATTATGGTGAAAAGGAAAAAAAAAATGATTAGGAGTCTAATAATTTCAGGTTCTCTCTCTGCCTTGGCTGTGGGTTTCCAAAAGGTGAGTTCTGTTTCTTTAGAAAATGGAGGACAGTTGCATTTTTTTTTTTTAAAAAAAAATGTGCTGATGGCGCAGTGATTAGAAGGCAGTATGGCAGGCTAACTCTCCTCACAGCCTGGAGTACGATCCTGACGGGGCTGAAGGTTGACTCAACCATCCATCCTTCCGAGGTGGGTAAAATGAGGACCCAGATTGTTGGGGGCAAAATGCTGACTCTGTAAACTGCTTAGAGAGGGCTGTAAAGCACTGTAAAGCGGCATATAAGTCTAAGTGCTATTGCTATTTCCTTTGCGATGAGTGGTTTTTATAGGGGTGACATGATAGCAATGCCGACTGGCGGCCCCCAGGGGGAGAGCCTTCTCTGTGGGGGCACCTACTATCTGGAACGAGCTCCCCCCGGAGATACCGAGGATCCCAGATCTGCGTACCTTCCATCGCGCGCTTAAGACGTTCTTATTCCATCAAGCTGGCCTGACCTAAGTTTTTCCCCTTTTCAAATGGAAATTCTAAATTTGGTTTTAAATTATTGGGGTTTTAAATTTGTTCAGCCAAATTATTTAATTCGTTTTATTCTATTTTAAATTTTGTATTTATATGTTTTATTCTATGGCTGTTCACCGCCCTGAGTCCTTTGGGAGTAGGGCAGTATACAAATTCAATAATAAAATAAAAAAATAAAAAAATAAATTCCAGTATTTGAGGGGCTGCCATAAAGAAGAGGGGGGTCAAATTATTCTACAAAGCACCAGAGGGCAGGACAAGAAACAATGGTTGGAAACTAGCCTTGGTAGCACAGTGGTTTAATGCACCCTGTTATTAACACAGCTGCCTGCAATTTCTGCAGGTTCGAATCTTACCAGGCTCAAGGTTGACTCAGCCTTCCATCCTTTCTAAGGTAGGTAAATTGAGGACCCAGTTTTTGGGGGCAATAAGCTGACTTTGTATAAATATACAAAAGTATGAAGGCTATTGCTTAACACATTGTAAGCCTCCCTGAGTCTCCGGAGAAGGGCGGCATATAAATCAATTTTTTTTAAAAAAAAAAAAACTAATCAAAGAGAGAAGCAACCTGGAATTAAGGAGAAACTTCCTAACAGTGAGGACAATTATCCAGTGGAACTGCTTGCCTCCAGAAATTGTGGGTGCTCCATCACTGGAAGTTTTTAAGAAGAGACTGGACAGTCACTTATCTGAAATGATATAGGTGCGTGATGGCAAACCTATGGTACGCGTGCCATAGGTGGCACACAGAGCCATATTGGTGGGCACACGAGCGTCGCCCTAGCTCAGCTCCAGCACACATGTGCATGCTGATTTTTGGGCCTTCTGGGGCCACTGGAAGTTGGCAAACGGGCTGTTTCCGGCCTCCGGGGGGGTGGGGAAGGCTGTTTTTGCCCTCCCCAGGCTCCTAGAAAACCTCTGGAGCCTGGGGAGGGTGAAAAATGGGTTTACCGGGTCCACCAAGCCAAAAGCAGTCGGAGCATGGGGGGTTGTGCGCACATGCGCGGGGGGGGCAGGGCGCATAGAATTATGGGTGTGGGTATGCACGTGCACGACCACCCCTCACTCCCCCTGCTTTTGGCCCACGATGGCAAAAAGGTTAGCCATCACTGGTATAGATTCTCCTGGTTGAGTAGGGGGATGGACTAGAAGACCTCCAAGGTCCCTTCCAGCTCGCTCATTCATTCATTCATTCATTCATTCATTCAAAGTGAGGTGAGGTGAGGTGAGGTAAGGTGGTTGGTACAATGGTTGGAAACTAATCAATGAAAGAAGCAATCTGGAATGAAGGAGAAACTTCCTCACAGTGAGGACAATTAACCAGTGGAACAACTTGCCACCAGAAATCTTGGGCGCTCCATCCCTGGATGTTTTTAAGAAGAGATTGGACAGTCACTTATCTGAAATGGTATCGGTTCTCCTGCTTGAGCAGGGGGTTGGATTAGAAGGCCCCAAGGTCCCTTCCAGCTCTATTCTGAGTCTAATTTTTCCCCTCTCACTTTTGCAACTCATGACTACTTTCCTTCTTTCCTCCCACTCACTCATCATATTATTTTCTGTTCTTTTTCTCGCCCTCAAACTCTCAGAACACCCAGAAGCTCTCTGGTATCTTTGCTGTCATCCCAGATATAATAAAATATGACCGCAATGTGGAAAGGCACAGAAATCTAAATCAACCCACAGGGACCGGTTCCCCACCTCACCTGTCGGATAGAGAATCTACATGTCCTTGGAAAAAAATATGTATTTCGGGCCGCCAGGGTGCTAATTTGCAAGGACCATTACTCAAATGAAACATTAAAATGGCTGCCCATGAGCTAAATTTTTTATCCTTTCCTTCTCTCTCCGTGACTGAATTCTTCTTTCCAAGTATAGGTTTCCTGTCAAGGCAAGGAACCACAGGCGAAGATTTATCGATAGGGGCCTTGCCTCCAACTTGCATTTTAATTATGTGGCCATCCAAATGTTGCTTGGGAGTAAATGCGGTGCCTGTTTATTATACTTTAGTCTGCCTCTGCACATAAAGGCCCTGGGAGATGCACAGGGTAATGTCATGTGGAAAGCACCATTTCTTTAGCACCGAATGGTGTGAGGTTTTCACGTTTAGATGTGCCTGCTTTCTGAACTGGAAGTCAGGTTTGCCAGGATAAGAGAGAAGGTGATTGGCTTCCCTTTAGCTTTAAGCTTTGAGCTGAAGGTTCACCCAGGAGATGCCTGCTAAAGATTGTGTGAGATCTCTTAAGGAAATAGAGTAAGGTAGGGTAGGGTAGGGTAGGGTAGGGTAGGGTAGGGTAGAGTAGAGTAGAATATAGAATTGTAGGGTAGGGTAGGGTAGGGTAGGGTAGGGTAGGGTAGGGTAGGGTAGAGTAGAATAGAATAGAATAGAATAGAATAGAATAGAATAGAATAGAATAGAATAGAATAGAATAGAATAGAATAGAATAGAATAGAATTCTTTATTGGCCAAGACAAGGATTTTGTCTTTGGTGCATATGCTCTCAGTGTATATAAAAGAAAAGATACATTCTCCAAGAATCATAAGGTACAACACTTAATGATAGTCATAGGGTACAAATAAGCAATCAAATCATACTAGGAAACAATCATATCAATATAAATTGTAAGGATACAAGCAACAAAGTTACAGTCATGCAGTCATAAGTGGGAGGAGATGGGTGATAGGAACGATGAAAAGATTAATAGTAATACTAATGCAGACTTAGTGAATAGTTTGACAGTGTTGAGGGAATTTTTTGTTTAGCAGAGTGATGGCGTTCAAGAAAAAACTGTCCTTGTGTCTAGTTGTTCTGGTGTGCAGTGCTCTATAGCGTCGTTTTGAGGGTAGGAGTTGAAACAATTTCTATCCAGGATGTGAGGGGTCTGTAGATGTTTTCACAGCCCTCTTTTTGACTCCTGCAGTATACAGGTCCTCAATGGGAGGCAGGTTGATAGCAATTGTTTTCTCTGCAGTTCTGCAGAAATGGCAACTTGGATGACAACAGATCTCCGTGTTTCATTGTCATGGGTGGCCAGTTAAAGATTGTCAGATGGCAGGGCTACACAAGGATCTTGGTTGCATGAATTCAGTGGTGTCACTCAGAGTATAAGCTTTTTGTTTTTTTGGGGGGTTGTTTTTAACTCAGAGAACCTTGGCAACTGAAGACATTCCCCAGCTAGCAGTTGTTGTCCACAGGTCTTAAAAGTAGCCAAGATTGACAAACCCTGGCCTAAACAATTGGTACAATTGAGAGTGTCCCAAACTGGTCATCCAAAGTTTACATCTCCCTATAAAAGAATCTCTCTTTTTCTATTTTTCTACTACTTGATCAGAGCACTTGAGAATTCATTTCAAATTTATCCTGGGTTTGAGCTTACATAAAACCCCAAAATGTACTTCATTATTTTTCGCTTATTGGAGTTTATCGTTTAGAAGAGATGGATAATGATGCTGATATACTTGCCTTCACTAATGTAATTTTCCCTTATTCTGTTTGAAAAATGCCCATTGCATGAGTCCAGCCTTGATGGCTTGGGGTTTCAAAGTATCTTGGGAACATTGGATTCAGGGGTAAAATCCAGCAGGTTCTGACAGGTTCTGGAGAACCGGTAGCAGAAATTTTGAGCAGTTCAGAGAACCGGGAAATACCACTCCTGGCTGGCCCTAGAGTGGGGTGGGAATGGGGATTTTGCAGTATCCTTCCCCTGCCACCTCCACCAAGCCACATCCACCAAGCCACACCATGCCCACCAAACCACACCTACAGAACCAGTAGTAAAAAAATTTGGATTTCACCACTAATCGGATTATACAAAGAAAAGATTATTTCCTTCCTTCCTTCCTTCCTTCCTTCCTTCCTTCCTTCCTTCCTTCCTTCCTTCCTTCCTCTCTCCCTCCCTCCCTCTCTCCGAATTAGACTGTATAGTTTTTCTGTGTCATATATGTGGGTACATGGGTATATGAATTTATTTATTTATTTATTTATTTATTTAGTTAGTTAGTTAGTTAGTTAGTTAGTTAGTCATGTTTACGTACTGTATGTTGGAGGTGAAGACATTCTGAGAGCTGTATTCAATGAAATTTCCTTTTAAGGTATGCCAGTTAGCGTACGTTTAAAGCGACAATACAGTTATTATAAGTTATTATTCTAAGTGTCATACACATGTACAAACAGCCCCCTTGGCCATCTCATAAAATCTGAAGATGCAACAGCTCTATCTCTCATGACACTATATTGTTCCTTTTGAGCAAAAGAAGTGATTTTTTTAAAATACCAAATGGCATTTTTAAAAGAAAGAAAAAAAGGGAGGGAGGGAGGAAGGAAGGATTGAGAGATGGGAAGGAAGGAAGGAAGGAAAGAAGAGAAAGAAAGAAAGAGAAAGAAAAAAGGAAGGAAGGAAGAGAAAAAGAAAAAGAAAGAAAGAAAAAGAAGGAAGGAAGAAGGAAGGAAGAGAGAGAAAGAAAGAAAGAAAGAAAGAAAGAAAGAAAGAAAGAAAGAAAGAAAGAAAGAAAGAAAGAAGAGAAAAAGAAAAATAAAGAAGGAAGGAAATTTAAGTTTAAGTTTATTAAAATTTATATGCCGCCCTTCTCCCGAAGGACTCGGGGTGGCTCACAGCAATAAAATCACAATAAAAACAACAATAATAAATACAATTAAAATTAACAATTAAAAGGAAGGAAGGAAGGAAGAAGCAAGCAAGCAAGCAAGCAAGAAATAAAGAGAAAGAAAGAAAGAAAGAAAGAAAGAAAGAAAGAAAGAAAGAAAGAAAGAAGAGAAAGAAGAAAAAAGAAAGAGAAAAGAAGGAAGGAAGGAAGGGAAAAAGAAGGAAGGAAGGAAGGAAACAAGCAAGCAGGAAGGAAGGAAGGGAAAAAGAAGGAAGGAAGGAAGGAAACAAGCAAGCAGGAAGGAAGGAAGGAAGGAAGGAAAGAAAGAGAAAGAAAGAAAGAAGGAAGGAAGGAAGAAAGGAAGGAAGGAAGGAAGGAAGGAAGGAAGGAAGGAAGGAAGGAAGGAAGGAAGAAGCCGAATGTTCTTTCTTATTATTATTTTGAGGCTGTTTCTAGGAAATGATGGTGGGTATTCCAGAAATGAACCCACTGCTGAAATGGCTGTTTAATACACCCATTGTGTTTTAAACAGAGAATAACAGGGACATTAGACCCATTTATGGAGATAGGGATTTTGAGTGCTCTCTTTGCTCTGTTTACTCTGGTTGCTGAATAGAGCCTCCCTGTTCAGGAGTGCAAACCTTTCAATAGAGACCTCAGTTGCTCGGGAAACAGCCTTTGCTTTCTCCTCCTTCCTTCTCCAATGAAGATGGGGGTCTACTAATTCATTATCCTAGCTCCATCCAACTTGAGAGCTGTATTGTGCAGGCCTTGCCGCTGTAGGTTTTTTAATTGCTCCTTAATTCACGAGAACACAGACAATTGAGTCGAGTTGGCCACGATTCGATCCAGACTTGGGAAGAGCGTTATGCGAATGCCTGCGTGGTCCATGCACCTTCTGGATGACGTGTCTTTTCCTTGGTCCTACTAGGACCAAATACACAGACGAAGACAAGGCCGGTAGTGGGGAAAAATATATATATCAGGAATAAAAGTACAGAGTTGTTATTGTCTCATTTGGAGGTAATTCGTAGCAGATGTGGTAGGACAGTGATGGCTAACCTTTTTGCCATCGTGTGCCAGGAGAGCGGGGGCGGGGGGAGGGTCGCACATGCACATGCCCACGCGCATGCCCACGCAACCCCACCCACCCCCGCTCCTGGCACATGATGGCCTGGTAGGCCCATTTTTCTTTCTTACCTGATTCCAGATCCTTTCTATGCATCTGGGAAGGTCGAAAACAGCCTTTCCCATTCCCTTGGAGGCCCTATGGAGGCTGAAAGGCCCCATTTCCCAACTCTCGGTGGGACAGGAAGTGACGTTTTTTGCTGTCCCCAGCCTCCAGAACCTCTCTACGAGTCTGTAGAAGTCTCTCTAGGAGTCTGTAGGAGCCTCTCTAGGAGTCTCTGGAGGCTGGGGACAGGAAAAAACATCACTTCTTGTCCCACCGGGAGTCGGGAAATGGGCCCTTTCAACCTCCGTAGGGCCTCCGAGGGAGTGGGAAAGACTGTTTTCGCCCTTCCCAGATCCATAGAGAGGATCTGGAGCCAGGTAAGAAAGAAAAACGGGCCTTCCCCACCCCCCACCAGGCCCTCCAGAGGCAGGAAACAGCCTGTTTCCCTACTTCTGGTGGGCCCAGAAGGCCCAAAAATCAGCTGTCCGGCGCGCACATGTGCCCCAGAGCTGAGCTGGCGTGCCCACTAATATGGCTCCACGTGCCACTTGTGGCATGCGTACCATAGGTTCGCCATCACGGTGGTAGGAGATGGTTTAATTGAAGAAGGATTTAGAAGCGGTACCCGGTTTCCCCATTGTGTCTCTTACGACCCAGGTGGTCAAGACAGGGCAGAGCAGGCCTCTTGAGTCAGTTCTTTATTTCTCTCAACAAATGTTCCTGTCAACGGCCCTCCAATGACTGGTAAGGCTCCATCACCATGTTACCCTGAAGGTAGCCACCCTCAGTCACAATCATATAATCATAATCATAAGTTTATTTATCAAGCATATATAAGATAACAGGTAATATAAGCATAATTTGAATACATGAAAAGAATAAGTAAAAAGGAATATTAGGTCAGGGATGGAAGGCACGCTGGTGCACTTATGCACGCCCCTTACAGACCTCTTAGGAATGGGGTGAGGTCCACAGTAGACAGTCTAAGGTTAAAGTTTTGGGGGTTTGGGGAAGAAACTACAGAGTCACGTAGTGCATTCCAGGCATTGACCACTCTGTTGCTGAAGTCGCATTTTCTGCAATCGAGTTTGGAGCAGTTTACCTTGAGTTTGTATCTATTGTTTGCTCTTGTATTGTTGTGGTTGAAGCTGAAGTAGTCATTGACAGGAAAGACATTTTGGCAGATAATTTTATGTACTATGCTTAGATCAGACTGAAGTCGGCGTAGTTCTAAGCTGTCTAAGCCCAAAATTTGGAGTCTGGTGGCATAAGATATTTTATTGCGGTTAGAGGAATGGAGGACTCTTCTCGTAAAATATCTCTGGACTCTCTCAATTGTATTTATGTCTGATATGCAGTGCGGGTTCCAGACAGATGAGCTGTATTCAAGAATTGGTCTAGCAAATGTTTTGTATGCTCTAGTCAGTAGTACAACATTACCAGAGAAGAAACTACGCAAGATTAGGTTAACAACTCTTAATGACTTTTTGGCAATGTTGTTACAGTGGGCTCGGGCACTTAGATCTTTAGAAATGAGTATTCCAAGCCCCGTTGTACTAACACAGCCCCGTTACTACAAAGAAAGCCCATAGAGTAGAAACGCCCTAAAAGGCAAGGTCCAGGGTCCCAAGCAAAGATGGGATTCATATAATTTACCTACCTGTTCGCCCAGCACCGAAAATGTGAGCTGGCTTCGCTTGCACGCACCACCTCCACGCATGTGCCCGGCCTTCTGTGCATACACTTTGATTGTGCTTGCACCTTCCGCACATGTTCCCGGCCTCAAAAATGTGCCTAAATAGGACAGCATAGGGCCTGGGCCCACCCGCTATTTCCGTTACCAGTTCGCCCAGATTAGTCCAAACCGGTTGAATACTGGTCCCAAATCCAATTCTCAAGGCAGAGTCCAGGCACAAGACAAGGACAGTCCTCAGGACAAGGAACTAGTCCCAGGCAAGAAGCAGTTCATTCCCAAGACACAGTGAAGCAAAGGCTAAACAGAGTCCACCAGAGAAGGGTGAGGTCCAAAACAAAAGGCAAACAGCAATCTTTCAAGTGAGGCAAGGCAAACAGCAACAGGCACGAAGTCGAAGTTGGGAGAGTGTAAGCCAAAGCAAACAACTCTTCCTGGCAAAGAGTAACTCCTCACGGATTCTCCCTTCTAGGTATTCCTTGTGAGGAAGGGTGGGGCGACCTCGTCCCAAGTAGCCTTGCAGATCTTCTCTGGGCTTGCCTACGCTCTACGCTCCTTTCCCTTGGACAGAGTGGAGTAGGCAGCTGTTCCTCATCAAAGGAGATTGGCTGCCTGTCAGCACCAGTGCTGGTCAGCAGCCAATTCTTCCCTGTGTCTTTGCAGACAGACAGTTCTCCATCTGGTTGACCACCTCCCCCAATCCCTAAGGGGCCCAGGTCAGCAACCTCCTGTGCCCCAGCCTTCCATGTTAGACGGTCCCAGTTCCAACTCCTCCGAACTAGGTCCGGATGGGGCCAAGGCAGCATCACTTGGCCAACCAACCTCTCTATTTGTACATCACGTCAACATGGGGAAGGCCAACAAATTGTCCAAGTTGAAATTGCTTTTAAATGGTCTAAATTTTATGCTCCGATGGCAGCAGCACCTTGGAGATGATTTGAAAAACCAAGCTGGTCACAGATGAAATGCAACGGGCTTCAGAAATGGGCCATTGTGTGTGGGTTTTTTTGTTCTTAATTGACACACAACAGCCAATTTTGGCTACCGCTGCCCACTATCCCTTAAATGCCATGCTTCTATGAGAGAGAGAAGATTACACCTGAGGCATTCTACCTGGAGAAAATTATTCATATTTATATCGCTGGAGTGAGGAAATGGGATAATAATTGACCTGGAGTGTGAGATATTGTCTCAGCAAAAAATCCAGAAGTGACCATCCGTGAAGGCAAAAATGGTTTCTTTGACTGTTTTCTTTAAAGTTAATTTTATTAAGGTGTGACTTTACCAATGCTAAATATTGTCAACATGGAACTCTACTCTTTTTTTAAAATAGTAATCCTTGCTTACAGACTTTTAAACAATATAGACAATTCCACTTGGAAGACATCAGACCACACTCGAATCATAGAATCATAGGGCTAGATGGGAGCTTGGAGATCTTCTAGTCCAGCCCCTTGGCCAAGGCAGGAGTCTCTAGACCAGGAGTGTCAAACTCGATTTCATTGAGGACTACATCAAGGTTGTGTTTAACCTTGGGGGACCGGGGGTGGTAGTGGTGTCATGGCCAGGATGGGCATGGCTAGCTCGACGTCACTCGTCAAGGCTCCGTTTTCAGCCATGATGGCCTCCTACAGCCCTCTGCCAGCAAAAATGGAGCCCAAGGAGGCTCTGTTTTCACTGGCAGAAAGCTGCAGGAGGCCGTCATGGCTGAAAACAGAACAAGGGAGGGCTGTGTGCGGCCCTCCCGACCTCTGTTTTCCCCGGCAGAGGCACTGCAGGCCAGTCCTTTGCTGTTTCCAGGGCAGCCCCATGGGCCAGATCTAAGCACCCCACAGGCCAGATCTGGTCCACGGGCCCTGAGTTTGATACCCCTGCTCTATACCATCCTGAACAAATGCTTGTCCAGTCTCTTCTTCAAAACCTCCAGTGATGGAGAACGCACAACTCCAGCAAGCAAACTGTTCCATTGATTAATTGTTCTCACTATCAAGAAATTCCTCCTTTTTTCCAGGTTGGATCTCCTGCTGATAAGCTTCCACCCATTGCTTCTTATCCTACCTTCAAGTGCTTTGGAGAGTAAATCAACACCCTTTTCCCTGTGACAGTCCTTCAGGGATTGGAAGATGCTACCATGTCTTCCCTAAAACTTCTCTTTGTTAGGCTAAACATCAGGGTGGATTTGATTTAAATCGAGTTGATTTAAATCACAATTTAAATCATGATTTAAATCACTGGTAAAAAGGCTTGATTTAAATCAACTCGATTTAAATCATAATTTTTAAAGACCAACTGTCATCTCTGCTACTCCTTTGACCCACTGTTGACTCACCTATAGTCCCAGTGTTGCAGAGTTTACAGCCTCATGCTACATAACTAAGCTCCATTTCATGCTGAATAAGCTAAATTATTTATGTATCTTAAATAGAAAACTATCTTACGATAGATTTTTACCCCAAAAGTTTTTTTATTAAAATAAATTCGATAAAAATCAAAAAAATCCAATTTAAATAAAAAAAATCTGATTTTTTTGATTTTTTTTAAAAAAAATCATTGATTTTTATCCACCCTGCTAAACATGCTAGTTCCCTTAGGTGTTCATGGTATAATTTAGCCTCCAGACCTCTTCTCATCTTTGTTGCTCTTCTCTGCATTCGTTCTAGTGCCTTGGGATCTTTCATTCTACTGTGGTGACCAGAACTGGATCCAGTATTCCAAGTGTGGTCTCACCAGTGCAGTATAAAGTGGTACCATCACTTCTTGTCATCTTGATGATCTCCTTCTGTTGATGCAACCCAGAATTACACTGGCTTTTTTGGCAGCTGCAGCACACTGCTGGCTTATATTTCAGCAGTGATTCATCAGAATACCCAAATCCCAAGAGTGGGATTCAGCCGGTTTGTACCGATTTGGGCAAACCGGTAGTTATAGCTAGTGGCGCTATCCTGTCTCATACAATCGTCGTGTTTTTGATGCAGTGCGTATATGTGAAAGGCGTGCGCGTGGGCAAAGCTATCCCATCCTATACAATCACTGTGTTTTTGACGCAACACACATGTGTGCAAGGCACGTGCGCGCACATTTTTAATTCTGGGTGAACCAGTTGTTACTATGTGAAGCCCACCTCTGCCAAATCCCTCTCACACACCTAGATCCCTCTCACAATGTTCTAGCTTTCTTCCATTGCAAATCTGGAGACATTGTACAGATATCCAGATGCACTTAGTTTTAAAAATGTAACTTCCTAATAGTTGAGATAATGCGGACCACAGGTGCAGATGCATATCTGATATAGGTTTGTGTCAGATGTGTGTTGTCACCTCGGCCCAAGTAGTTATTACCAGACACAATCAGTCCTAAACAAACATATTTTATTAGAACAGCTGAGAATTACTTCATTCTCAGCTTAGTCCAAATTAAAAGTCCAAAACAAATTCTTCATAAACAGTCCTTCAGCCTTATCACCAACCTTGGTCTACTTTGGCACCCTGTCAAAGACTTTTCTTGGCAAAAGTTCAGAAGCAAGAGACGCTGACAAGAAACAAATGTAGCAAGACAAATGTAGCAACATTGCTTTTCTACAAAGACCCCACGAGCCATTGCTGGTCTTTTAAGCCTTCTGGGAGGGGCCAATAATCTCCTGGCCTTACTCCCGAGTTGTCCTTTTTTCTTTAGCTGCTCTTGCCTTCCGGCAGCTCTTCACATGCATGCACTAGGAACAGGCCCCTCCTGTTCCTCTGCCTCTCTGCTGTCAGCATCTGGAGGCTCCGGAGTCTGCGCATCGCTCCCAGGTCACCCTGGCTCCATCACTGCCTCTGATGCAGAGCCCTCGTCCGGGCCTTCCCCAGACTCCAGGACTGGCCCATTGTCCTCCCCAGCCTCCTCACTGTCCAACTCCACTGCCAGCTCCACAGGCTGGTGGCGGGGAACACAACAATGTCTGTGTATGTGTGTGTCTGTGTACTGTATGTGCTACAAAAGAAGTTAAATGCTCAATTCCCAATTTTATATCTGATTTTTTTTTTTTTTTGACTTTTTGCCTTGTAAATGAAGGGGAATATATCCGCATTCTTTTCAGTGTTTTGCAATGTAATTCCCCAGCAGCCACAATTATATGAAATTGTTGTGATAAAAATATGTACAAAAATGTATTTATTTGGGAGAAGTGCACAAGAATGTGTTATATTAGGGAAATTGCTGTGGAAATGTATGTCATTGTTGTTTCTACTATTCGTGTAGAGCAAGTGAGTCAAAAATGTCTTACGTAGAAGACCTTTAGATAGCAATAGCAGTAGCATTTAGACTTATATACCGCTTCATAGTGCTTTACAGCCTTCTCTAAGTGGTTTACAATCAGCCTATTGCCCCCAACAATCTGGGTCCTCATTTTACTGACCTTGGAAGAATGGAAGGCTGAGTCAACCTTGAACTGGTCAGAATCAAACTGTGGCTGTGGGTAGAGTTCGCCCACAATAGCAATAGCACTTATATACCGCTTTACAGTGCTTTACAGCCCTCTCTAAGCAGTTTACAGAGTCAGCCTATCGCCCCTAACAATCTGGGTCCTCAGTTTTACCCACCTCGGAAGGATGGAAGGCTGAGTCAACCTTGAGCCTGGTGAGATTCGAACTGCCGAACTGCAGCTAGCAGTCAGCTGAAGTAGCCTGCAGTACTGCACTCTAACCACTGCGCCACCTTGGTGCTGTAACGCCAAGATATGCAAGATATGAGATTGTTTTTCAGTTTCCAGACTGATAAAACTAATAATTTGAGAGACCCACTCACGTTTGCCGTTTACTCATTCCTAGGGTGAAGAGTGGGGAAATATATTAGCGATGAAAAGTTGATTCACTTCCTGAGCAGCCATGGCTGGATTTCTCTGTGCTTCATTGCTTTCTTTCTTGATAAATGGCAACTGAATATGAGAACTGACTCCTTGGAAAGTCTTATATCCTGAGCTGACTTGGGATAAAATGAAAAGTGTTGTCTGATTACTTATTCCGATATGCATCTCGTCGTTCGCTCTGGGGGTCACACGATCTTAAACCTGTTTTTCACTTCTTATTGTTCAGCGGAATAAAAGCACATACAGTAGTTTACTAAGAAAGAAATCTGATTTTGGTGGTTTTCAGAGAAAGATTAATTGCAATAGAAAGTGCTGGCAACTTATATACATGCATTTCCCGGTAGGTCTTTTCAGAGTTATAGATTGTCCTCGATTTAGAACCACAATCGGGACCAGTATTTCCATTGTTAAGCAAAGCAGTTGTTAAGTGAGTCACACCCAGTGGTGGTATTCAACCGGTTCAGTCAAGTTGGGGAACTGGTAGTGGTGACCTGCAGGTGGGCCTGCCCTGCCTCCCTGCCCCAGCACTATGCCATCCTATTTAGCCACGTTTTCTAAGCCACGTGAATGCATGCAAGCCATACGCCGTTTTGGCCCGTCAGCGGCCTGTGCAGTTAGTAGCTGATTCCGACAGCGAGGAGGCCGGTGTGATGCTGCGCCAGCAGCCTGTGCAGCTGGCACTCGAGTTGGACAATGAGGAGGCTGGAGAAGATGTGGTGCCAGAGGCAGGGATTCAGCCAGGGCCTTCAGAACCTCCAGAAGCTCCTTTAAGTGAAGAGGACAAAGAGGGGGAGCCTCTTCTTGATGCACGGGCGCACAGAGCTGCCAAAAGGCAGGAGTGGCTCCTCAGGAGGAGGTCTCCTCGAGAGTAAGGCTTGGGGCTAATTGGCCACTCCCTTAGCCTATTTAAGGAAGGACAACGACTGAGGCAATTTGCAGGAAACAACTTAGTTCACTCTCCTTCTCTCCTTGATCTTAGTGCTCTTATCAGTTTCCTGCAAATTGCTTCTGGGCTGCCAATCCTAGTAAGATTACGATTATTTATTCTTTGGATTCTTGTAGGCTGTTAAGAAAGTTAATTAACAGCCTTTGTTTGAAAAAGACTGATTTAATTTAGTAAACTTAGGTTTGTACAGACTTTGTGTGTGCTGCGTTCTTTGGGATCTATAGCTGGGGCAGAACATGAGCGTGAGCAAAGCATGTGTGCAAAGTATGCGTGTAAGCTGCACATGCTCACATTTTTGGTGCACGGTGAACCGGTGGTAAAATTATGGAAAACCCGCCTCTGGTCACACCTGATTTCATGACCTTTTTTTTTTTTTGTCATGGTTGTTAAGTAAATCATGTGGCCGTTAAGCGAACCTGTCTTCCCCCGTTGACTTTGCTTGTCGGAAGCCAGCTGGGAAAGATTACAAATGGTAATCATGTGACCTTGGGATGCCGCAACCTGTCATAAATACAAGCCGGTTGCCAAGTGCCCCATTTTTGATCACGTGACACAGTGGAGATGCTGCGATGGTCATAAGTGCGAAGACCGATCACAAGTCACTTTTTTTCAGTGCTGTTGTAACTTCAAACAGTCACTAAAAAATGACTGTAAGTTGGAGACTATTTGTGTGTGTACTTATGTATGTGTAGTATTTATGTACAGGTAGTCCTCGACAGTTCACTTAGTGAACATTCGAAGTTACAACGGTGCTGAAAAAAGTAACTTACGACCATTTTTCACACTTATGACCATTGCATTGATTTATTTATTTATTAGTCCAATTTATATGCCGCCCTTCTCTGTAGATTCAGGGCGGCTTACAATGCATTATAGCAATAGCCTGCATACTTTTTTGTATGTACCTGCTTAGTACAGCTTTCGGCCCCCTCTAAGCGGTGTTGTTCTATACAAAATCAGCTTATTGCCCCCACAATCCGGGTCCTCAATTTACCTACCTTGAAAGGATGGAAGGCTGAATCAACCTGGAGTCTGGTGAGATTCGAACTTGCACTAATTGCAGGCAGCTGGCAGCTAAGTGCTAGCACTTAACAGCACTTTAGTCTGCTGCGCCACCGAGGCTCGATTAGTGCAGCGGCACTGAGACCATGGAGACAGCAGGTCACGTGATTCACATTTGGATGCTTGATAACTGACTCACATTTCTGACAGTCACATGATCCTTTTCTGCGACCTTCTGACAAGCAAAGTCCATGGGGAAACCAGATTCCCTGAAAAACCGTGTTTCTAATTTAACATCTGCAGTGGTTCACTGAACATGAAAGTCGTAAAACGGGGCAAAACTCACTTAACAAATTTCTCACTCAGCCACCTAAATTTGGGGCTCAATTGTGGTTATGCGTTGAGGACTGCTTATATGTTTATGTATGTGCGTCAACCGCTCAGAGAGCGATGCAAAGTAGGGTCCCCAACTTTTTTTGGTTCTACAGATCGATGGCAGATTCGGCAATTTCAGCGGTGGGGAAAAATAGTTTTGCACATCCTAAATCCCCCACATGTGGAAATGAAGCTTTGCACACTTACCTGCCACTTCCAAACAGTCTACAGCTTGGGTTGCGGGACCCTGCTTTAAAGTACTGTGTAGTGGTATATAAGTCCAACCACTAATGCTACATATGTATATCTGCATTCATGACATGTGTTTTGTTAAGGAATTCGCAGAGTAACCCTTGAATAGCAAGGGTGTGTGCATGAAAGCGATTGAGAGTAGGTATGATTAAACACAGTCAACACACAGATGCACTGAGTTGTGTTTACTTTCAGAAAATAGCAAGGCACAGTCCAATAAACAGTCCAGGTCATATACATAAAGCAGGAGATAGCAAAACGACAGGGATAATCCAATAACAAAGTCTTCTTACCAGTCATCATAGTCATTCACAATAAAAAGTTCTTCTGGATTTGCAAACAGTAGCATACAGAGATATCAGAGAGCAAGAACAACAAAGAGAAACAAACCATGTTTCTAGCTCCCTCTTAAGGAGATTGGCTACAGAGCTAACCAACCAGGACTCAGTATGATGCAATACAGCAGTCTTAAAGCTATATTGATGGTTTATATATTGCCAACCCAACAAGGTAGGTAACACTCATTTCCTAACATGTTTGCTACATTCACACTGTCAACTTTGAACCAAACCTGGCAGTAGCCATTTTCCTCTTCCTCAGTTGCCACATAGATGGGGAAGTGGGGGGGAAGGAGGTTGGAATGCCTTACTAGACAAAACAGAGAGCTTTCTCTTGGGAACCAAGGTTATCTCTACTGGATAAGGTCAGGGAAGGATTGCCTGGAGAGCCTGCCAATTGACCCAATTAGCCAACACGACTGCGGGAGAAATTTAGAGTTGGTTTTCCTTTAAAGCAGTGCCGATATGATGTACTCAATAAAGAAGTTCTTTGAGGAGGATTCTAGTCTCGGAGTTCTGATTTCCTTGGGTTCATTAGTCAGAACCTTGACACACACATTGTATGTGCTTACAGTCAGAGGCGTATATATGGGGTTTAACATAGTCAGATGGCTTCCATAAAGATGTGATTGAAAATGTATATGGAGATTCTCAGTCATCCAGGTTGTGGTTATCCCAAAGGTACTTTTTCAAGAGGCAACTGGACTTCCTGCTTTTTCCAGAAAGAAAAACCAGAAAGTCCAATTGTCTCTTGAAAAAGCATTTTTGGGACATATGATTGGAAACCTACCGCATGGATAAAAGACGTGGGGATTTGAACTGCCTGATTGCAGCTACGTTCTTCACGTTTTTGACCCCTTCTCCAGATTCTGCTGCTTTTGATAAAACTTTATTGCAAACCTTTAATAAAGAAAGACATTGGAACTGTAATTTTACAGCGGAAGACATTCGGAGTCTAAGTTTAGGTTACCACCTCTGGAGATTGGCTCCCCTATAACTTTACTTCATTGTCACGTCGGTTTTAATATCGTGATTTCAATACATTTCTTTCACGGATTCCTTGTGCCAATTGTCAAAACAAAAAGGGTTTTTTTTTTCCTCTTCTTTTCTTAAGAAGGAAAGGCAATTGCCAAGTGTGCTTTTTTTTCGAGATTGTAAACACAGGTGTGGGTGGAGAAGACGAAAAGGCAATACTTAAAAGATATTAATTCATAAAAAATAAAATTATGTTTATATCCTTGGCAGAAGTGCCAAGTAATATTAAAATATTCCCACAGCTAGTTGATTTCTTTCCTTCAAATCTTGTTACCTATATAAAAAGCTATCCAGCCATATTCTATCTTCATATAAATATTTTAATTCCCTTTGATGTTTTAATATAAATATATAGATATAGATATATAAAGCATACAGTAAGGTTCAAAACGGGTCACTATAACACTCCAACTCTATTCCATTCCCAGAAGGTTAATTGAAAGCTGGCCGTTTTAGTGACGTTTAGACAAATGAAGATAATTATGCCTTCACTTGGCTCTCTGAGAGGTTAATTGCTTGGATGTAGGAAGTTCTGACGAACAAAGGGAGAATAAATCAGTAAAGCAACTATGATCTGATAATGCAATTTGGTATATTCATGTACAACTCAAACAAATAAACACCCTAATTAGATGAACTTGCTCATTTGCGTGGACTTACATCTAGTTCATCTATGGTGAGATTACCCAGGAAATTCATATTGCCTCGATTTGCAAGTTAAATCAACAGTTCTTCCAGTAAAAGTCTTGGAAAGATAACTGCTCAGTTCAGGAAAGAGGTAGTAAATAGAGTCTCCTTCTCAAATGAGTAGCAAAGGATGAGGAAAATTAACAGCAACAGATAGTCACCCGGTCACTGATTTCTCAGTGGATCTTCCTGTGGCCCATCAGCATTCCCGGTTTTCTGATCAGGAGTTGAAGTCCATACATGTCAGAGTGTTTACAGCATAACTACTATTTTGAGACAACCCAGGAGCAAAATACAGCACACAGAGGTTTTGTCATTACAAACAGTGGTTTATATACAAGACTTCTATATACAAACATACACGTGGTAGGCACATACCAGACAAGCAATCAGTCTTCTTCAACTCTACACGGAGAACTACAATGCAGATACACGAGGAGAGAGAGACGCCCTCTAATGGCCTCCCTTATATAGACAGCTTCTTAAAGGGCAATAACCCTGCTAACTCATTCTCAGTCTTAAAGGGACTGGTCGCTTTAAATCTTCATTACCCTGCCAATACATCTTAAAGTAGCCAAGATTAAGAAACATTGGTTGAAATAAACTTTCTTGTCCAAAGCCCTGGCTTTGGACTTTTGTCTACTCACTAAGGCTATTCAATCAGAAGAAGACCTTGTTCATATATTGATAAGACTTTTCTCAAGTTGTTTAGTCAGGAACTGAAATCATTTTCTGTATAGTTAACCTTTATATCATACTACTGTATTTTTCGGACTATAAGATATACCTTTTTCCCCCCTTTCAAAGGCTGAAAAAAAAGCAAAAAAAAAAAAAAAAGCAAGGCACCGAGCTCACAACCAACGAACCTGTTGCTAAAATTCATCTCTGGGAACAGCTGATTGGGGGTATTATGGGAGGCCGATCCACCTGCCAATCAGCATTTTTCTTATTTTCCTCTCCAAAAACTAAAGTGCGTCTTATACTCTGGTGCATCTTATACTCCGAAAAATATGGTACTTTAAATTGGGGAAGTGTGTTTTGGTTTAGTGGTTAAGGATACTGAGTTTGTCAGTTGGACTGACAGCTTGGGTTCGAGACCCAAGCACCCAGAGGTGGGATTCAGCCAGTTCGGTTCTGTCTGGTTTGGGGTGAACCGTTAGTAGCAACTGTGGGAGGCTCCGCCCACTCGCCCAGACATAACGTGCAAGCACTGTGCAAGTGCACTCACATTTGCGAACTGGTAGGGAAGGTAAGTGAATCCCATCTCTGCAAGCGCCACACGATGGGGTGCACTCTCAATTCATTCTTCGAGCTCCTGCCCACCTAACAGTTTGAAAGCATGCAAATGCAAGTAGATAAATAAGTACCACTTTGATGGGAAGGTAACAGCATTTGATGCACCTTGGCTTACAGTCATGCTGGCCACATGACCATGGGAAATATCTTTGGACAAGATTGGCTCCCATGGCTAAGAAATGGAGATGAACAGCGCCCCCTAGAGTTAGACACAACTGGATAGGGGAAACCTTTTACACTGAACTATATTCTGCTCATGTGCAAACATATTAAAAGCAATGTTTACATAACTTTGATATCAATATTATACTTTACATGTAGCAGTAATGTAGATTTGTGTTTTTATAGGTTTGAGCTAGTAATTTTTTTTAATAATAATTTTATTTAGTTTATCAAAGTATAAAAGGAAAGGAAAATAGCGGAAAATGGAAGAGGAAAGAGGGAAGAGACAGAAGGATGGGGTAAAGAAGAAAAAAGAAAGGAAAAAACATTTTTAGCTTTTATCTTTTTAGCACAGTGGAATAAGATAGTGACATTACAGCCTCAACTTTTTACTTTTACATACTAATATGTACTTGCTATTTCTGCATCAGCAAACAGATTTGGGATAATAATCCTAAATTATTTTTTTTCCATAGCTTTTTCTATGTTAACATTTATATCACACTATTTTATACTGCCCTATATTATACTGGAGTTTCCATAATTGTCAACTTAATTATAATGTTTACATACATACGGATTTTACAGCTTTGAGTGAGTAATTCTAATTTATAGCTATTTTCCCGCAGTTTACAAGCTAGATTGTTGAGATTGGAGCCGTTGTAAATTTTTACCATCCTAATGTGATTTTTTATGCTGGTAGATAATCGAAAGAAAAAAAATGGAACTCTTGAGTTTGACTAAGTCTGACTTTTCAAGAGCCGTTATGCCATTTCTTCCTATCTTATTCCATTGCTACTTCTGAGCAGGGTAGATTTGATTTAAATCGAGTCGATTTAAATCCCAATTTAAATCATGATTTAAATCACTAGTAAAAAGGCTTGATTTAAATCAACTCGATTTAAATCATAATTTTTAAAGAGCAACTGTCATCTCTGCTACTGCTTTGACCCGCTGTTGACTCACCGATAGTCCCAGTGTTGCAGAATATACAGCCTCATGCTACATAACTAAGATCCATTTCATGCTGAATCAACTAAATTATTTATGTATCTTAAATAGAAAACTATCTTACGATAGATTTTTACCCCAAAAGGTTTTTATTAAAATAAATTCGATAAAAATAAAAAAAATTCCGATTTAAATAAAAAAAATCCGATTTAAATCAAAAAAATCTGGTTTTTTTTAATTATTTTTTTTAAAAAATCATTGATGTTTATCTACCCTGCTTCTGAGAATAGCTGACAGTTTGCGCCCACATTTTGACAAAATAGCAGAAGGCAAATGTTTACTTTGTTCTCACACCTTTTTTTTTTTCCTGGCTCATCTGAAAGATTTTCAGGTTTGCATAGTGCAGAGTTTATGCTTTTAATTAAACCCAGCTAAATAGCAGAAGCATTTTATTTATCATTTTTTTTAAAATTATTATTCATATTTCTATGCCGTCCACTCTCCAAGGACTCTGGGCGGCTTACACCAAAGACAGTATACTAAATAGCATATTGCCCCCTAACAATCTGGGTCCTCATTTTACCCACCTCGGAAGGATGGAAGGCTGAGTCAACCTTGAAACTGGTGAGATTTGAACTCACAAATTGCAGGCAGCCGGCAGGCAGCAGAAGTAGCCTGCAGTACTGCACTCTAACCATTGCGCCACAGTGGCTCATTGAAGCTATCATTGAACAAGCCCAGTATCTGATTTACATCAATGTCCTTACTTGTTTCTCTCTGCCAGATATGATTTGATTGCAGTATTACAAGAAGATTCTTGCTTCATTACACCCAAATCCTAAAACGTTTCATTCTTCCTATCACGAGCCATCATTTAGGAAATAACCTCTGGGACACCAAAATTGCAAGAGAAAAGAGAGTGGGAGTAGAAAAGATAAAACCTAGATTATGGAAAGCCCAACACAGATGGTGCTATTTGCACCTTGGTGTCCTCAAGCCGGTGAGATTTGATCCGCTGATCTGTTGAACTAGCAGTCAGCTGAAGTAGCTGCAGTACTGCACCCTAACCACTGCGCCACCTCGGCTCTATCTATTTTAACAGAATAATAGAGTTGGAAGGGACCTTGGAGGTCTTCTAGTCCAACCCCCTGCTCAAGCAGGAGACCCTATACCAGTGATGGCAAATCTTTTTGCCATCGTGTGCTAAAAGCAGGGGGAGTACGGTGTGGTTGTGTGTGCGCATGCCCACACCCATAATGCAATCCCCCTGCACTGCCCTGCCCCCTGCGCATGTGTGCACGACCCCCTATGCATGCGCGCATGACCCCCCGCATCCCATTTTGGGCCTAGTTGGCCTCCCTGAAGCCACCGGAGGCTGAAAACGGCCGATTTCCAGACTTCAGGTAGGTGTATTAGGCCCGTTTTTTACCCTAACCAGGCTCCGGAGGCTTTCCTGGAGCCTGGGGAGGGCGAAAACAGTCTCCCTCAGCCCTCCAGAGGCTGGAAACGGTCTGTTTTTGGACTTCTGGGAGGCCTGTTTTTCTCCCTCCCAGAGCCTCCGCATGAGCCCTGTACTTACCTGGCATCCAAAATGGGCTGCATGGAGGCTCCTGGGAGGGGAGGGGCAGCGTGGGCAGGGCCAGCTGAAAATCAGCTGGCTGGCACATGCGCACATGCATGGTGGAGGTGACCTAGCGCAATGGTTTGCGTGTCCGCAGAAATGGCTCCTTGTGCCACCTGTGGCACAGTTTCACCATCATGGCCCTATACCTGTGATGGCGAACCTATGGCACGCGTGCCACAGGTGGCACACGGAGCCATATCTGTGAGCACACGAGCATTGCCATAGCTCAGCTCCAGCGTGCACATATGCACTGGCTAGCTGCTTTTCGGGCCTTGTGGGCCCACCGGAAGTTGAGAAACGGGGTGTTTCCGGCTTCTGGGGGGGTAGGGAAGGCCGTTTTTGTCCTCCTAGAAAGGCTCTGGAGCCTGGGGAGGGCGAAAAACGGGCCTAATGGGTGCAACCGTAACTTTTTTGCTGTCATATGCCAAAAGCAGGGGGAGTGCGGAGGGGTTGCACGCGTGGGGCATTTGGGGGCATTGAATTATGGGTGCGGGCACAGCACGTGCAACCCCCCCTGCTCCCCCCCCGCTTTTGGCACGCAACGGCAAAAAGATTAGCCATCACTGCCCTATAGCATTCCGGACAAGTGGCTGCGCAGTCTCTTTTTAAAAGTGATGGAGCCACCCACAACTTCTGAAGGCATTGGTCAATTGTTCTCACCGTTAGGAAGTCCCTTCTTAATTCCAGGTTGTTTCTCTCCTTGGTTAGTTTTCATGCATTGCTTCTTGTTCTGCCTTCTGGTGCTTTGGAAAACAGGTTGACCCCGTCTTCTTTGGGGCAGCCCCTCAAATATTGGAACGCTGTTATTTTGGAGCTGTTTGTCCAAGGAATAAGTTTGTTAGCTGGCAGAAGAAAACCAGAAGTGAAATGACTTCTTCTTTTTTTTTTTATTGAAAAGTTTTATAGGAAATACAAACATTTTCTCCCCCCCTTCCCCCCTCACCCCATCCTTCCCTCCTTGCCCTCCCACCCATCCTTTCCCCCTCCCCCTTCCCCCCCACCCCCCTCCCTAGACTTCCCAGAACAAGCACAGGGTATAGCATTCACAAACATAAAACTAAAATATGCTAACAAATTATTGACTTCAGATTCTCTCTAGGTCTTTAACTCCTTATAGCTCAAAACCCTATAAACATAAACTAAAGATTGAAAATGTTTCATTCATAAGCTATATGAATCTTCTTAGTCTGATACTTGTTTTGAATATAGTTGATCCATCTTCTCCATTCCGTTATGTATCTTTCGTTTGAATAGTCTTTAAGATATGATGAAATTTTTGCCATCTCTGCCAAATGCACGACTTTTAGGGTCCATTCCTCAATAGTAGGTGGATCTTCCTTCTTCCAATACTGTGCCACCAGTAACCTGGCAGCTGTTATTAAATTCAAAACCAACTTAGTCTCTTAGTCTTAGTCAAAAAACTGTGGTCTAAATTTAATCTTTTTCTTTAAAATATTTTGGATAATCCACCCTATTTTTATCCAAAAAGCCTTAATTTTTTTACATGTCCACCATATGTGAAAATACCTAGCATCTTCACACTCACATCGCCAACACTTAGGTTGTAAGTTTGGATATATATAGGCTAGTTTTTTTGGATCTAAATGCCATCTATAAAACATTTTATAAAAGTTCTCTCTTAAGTTTTGGGCTTGTGTAAATCTTACATTTCTAACCCATATCTTTTCCCATGTTTCCATCATTACTGGTTCTCCTATATTTTGTGCCCATTTTATCATATGGACTTCTTTTTTTTCACTGTGGTTTAATCCGTACTACCCAAGTAACATGTTTATTAAAGGACAGGCTGGGTTTGAATCTCCTGCTAAGCCTCCCAAAACTTAACAGTAAGGCTAACTGATTTTATATAAACAGATCTGCTAGCTTCTTATCTCCTCCTGGTTTAACACATTTGAAGACAAATATGAATATATTTATAACTGTATTTCATTAACACCTGACTAAAGATATTGTTTACGCCCAGAAAAGTTTTCAGGTTCAACCCACTGGGAATATCCTGTTGTGCTTATATCTTGCTAGCGCTAATTCCGTCGCATCTGGTGAGCCACTGCTGATGAACCTTTCATTAGATTCAACACCATTCTTTTTAGCTTTTTTTTTTTTTTATTGAGAAGATGGTCCAAATGGCAAGTGTGACCTGTGATGTTTTGTTTGTTGTGGTGGTAGTTATTGAGTCAGGCACTGACTCCTTGGTGCTTTCTGAACTTCCTTGTTTTCTTGTAGATGTTTCATTAGCACTGAAGATGTTACTTAGATGGGTAATGGAATGTCTGCAAGCTCAGAGAGTAGTAGTAGTCCTTCTCCTTCTCCTTCTCCTTCTCCTCCTCCTCCTCCTCCTCATCTTCCTCCTCCTCCTTTCTTCCTCCTCCTCCTCTCTTCTTCTTCTTCTTCTTCTTCTTCTTCTTCTTCTTCTTCTTCTTCTTCTTCTTCTTCTTCTTCTCCTCCTCCTCCTCCTCCTCCTCCTCCTCTTCTCTTTCTCCTTCTCCTTCTTTTCTTCTTCTTCTTCTTCTTCTTCTTCTTCTTCTTCTTCTTCTTCTTCTTCTTCTTCTTCTTCTTCTCCTCCTCCTCCTCCTCCTCCTCCTCCTCCTTCTTCTCCTCCTCCTCTTCCTCTTCTCTTTCTCCTTCTCCTTCTCCTTCTTTTCTTCTTCTTCCTCCTCTTCTTCTTCTTCTTCTCCTCCTCTTTTCCTCATCTTCCTCCTCCTCCCCTTTCTTCTTCTTCTTCTTCTTCTTCTTCTTCTTCTTCTTCTTCTTCTTCTTCTTCTTCTTCTTTTTCTTCTTCTTCTTCTTTTTCCTCCTCCTCCTCCTCTTCTTCTTTTCCTCCTCCTCCTCCTTCTCCTCTTTCTCCTTCTCCTTCTCCTTCTCCTCCTCCTCCTCCTCCTCCTCCTCCTCCCCCCCTCTTCCTCCTCCTCCAACCCCAATCCTTTCTCGCACTAATACTTGCGTCATGAAACAGCTTCAAGAAAACAAGCAAACTCAGAGAGAGCACCAAGGACCCTTCATTTCAACTTTGAGCTACAAATAGTCTCCTTTATTGGGCCCGAAAATAACGCTTGGCATGGATTCTGATAAAATATATATATATATGATGGAAGATTCTTAATGCTCTCTGAGCTTGGTTGTTTTCTTGCAGACATTTTGTTATCCTAACTAGGTAAATCATCAGTGCTAGTAAGGAGTAGGGTTTGCTCTCAATTTATATTCTAGTGCTTGTTCTGTTCATGTTGGTGAGAGTGGCCTTAGAAGTTCTTCGGTTGGGTTGTTTACCATTAACTTGTTTGGAAGTTCCTTGATTGGGGTATTGTTTCTTTCTTGATTGTTGGTTTGATGATGCTAATCTATGCTCATCTGGGTGTTGTACTATAGAGAAGTATGTATTTTGCTGTTATAGATCATTTTTTTAAAAAAAAAATGATTTATATGCCGCCCTTCTCCAGAGACTTAGGGCGGCTTACAATGTGCTCAGCAATAGCCTTCATCCTTTTGTATATTTATACAAAGTCAGCTTATTGCCCCCACAATCTGGGTCCTCAATTTACCTACCTTAGAAAGGATGGAAGGCTGAGTCAACCTTGAGCCTGCTGAGATTCGAATTTACAGTAATTGCAGACAGCTGGTGTTAATAACCAGCTTAATAACAGGGTGCTTTAGACCACTGTACTACCAAGGCTCTTTTTTTTTTCTTTTTTAAAGGCCTAGAGTAGAGACTGAACATTGCTTCCAACTTTTAAAGCTTGAGAAAACTTCTACCTTAGCTGTCCACTTTTGTCTATCTGCTCAAAAAATCTATAGTTGCAGCTCAATTCTCCATGGCTGTCCTTGCACTGTGTATTATGATACAGAGAGTTTATCCAGCTAACCCAGCTGTTTAGGAGATAATTACAACAGAATCCAACCTGTTGTATAATAATCCTCCTGGGCAAGCTGCCAAGAGCCTGAGGCTTATTCCCATGATAATTTCTCCAGCTCATTTAGGAGTTACAGAGATTGGAACTTGGGATCCTAGCACAAACAACGTTTTTGGCAATAATTGGATATGGGTTGGAATTGGATGCTTGAGTTAAATCTTATTTAGGGCCAACTTAATATGATGCCTACAAATACGTCATTTAAAATGAGTGTCACGCAATGGCCTTCACAAATCACAACTACAACAATCCCTCCGTTTGAATTATAATTCTTGGGGGTTGTGGAAGGAAATGGACAAGGAGGCAAATATTTAGAAAAGATGGAGTGGAGAATGGAATAGAATAGAATAGAATAGAATAGAATAGAATAGAATAGAATAGAATAGAATAGAATGAGTGGAGTGGAGTGGAGTGGAGTGGAGTGGAGTGGAGTGGAGTGGAGTGGAGTGGAGTGGAGTGGAGTGGAGTGGAGTGGAGTAGAGTAGAGTAGAGTAGAGTAGAGTAGAGTAGAGTAGAGTAGAGTAGAGTAGAGTAGAGTAGAGTAGAGTAGAGTAGAGTAGAGTAGAGTAGAGTAGAGTAGAGTAGAGTAGAGTAGAGTAGAATAGAATAGAATAAGAAGGAATGGAATGGAATAAGACAAGGGAGTGGAGTGGAGTGGAGTGGAGTGGAGTGGAGTGGAGTGGAGTGGAGTGGAGTGGAGTGGAGTAGAGTAGAGTAGAGTAGAGTAGAGTAGAGTAGAGTAGAGTAGAGTAGAGTAGAGTAGAGTAGAATAGAATAAGACAAGGAATGGAATGGGATGGAATGGAATGGAATGGAATGGAATGGAATGGAATGGAATGGAATGGAATGGAATGGAATAAGACAAGGGAGTGGAGTGGAGTGGAGTGGAGTGGAGTGGAGCGGAGCGGAGCGGAGCGGAGCGGAGCGGAGCGGAGCGGAGCGGAGCAGAGCAGAGCAGAGCAGAGCAGAGCAGAGCAGAGCAGAGCAGAGCAGAGCAGAGCAGAGCAGAGCAGAACAGAACAGAATAAGAAGGAATGGAATGGAATAAGACAAGGGAGTGGAGTGGAGTGGAGTGGAGTGGAGTGGAGTGGAGTGGAGTAGAGTAGAGTAGAGTAGAGTAGAGTAGAGTAGAGTAGAGTAGAGTAGAGTAGAGTAGAGTAGAGTAGAGTAGAGTAGAGTAGAGTAGAGTAGAGTAGAGTAGAGTAGAATAGAATACTTTATTTGGCCAATTGTGATTGGACACACAAGGAATTTGTCTCCGATGCAGAAGCTCTCAATTTACATACAAACAATAAAGTGATAAATCATAAGGTATCAATAGGAGAAGGTAATAGGAACGATGAGAAGGATAATAGTAACACAGCGTGGCAGGGGAAGGATATTGCAAAATCTCCATTCCCACCCCACTCCGGGGGAAGGCTACTGCAAAATCCCCATTCCCTCCCCACTCCAGGGGAAGGATATTGCAAAATCTCCATTCCCACCCCACTCGGGGGCCAGCCAGAGGTGGTATTTGCCGGTTCTCCGAACTACTCAAAATTTCCTCTACCAGTTCTCCAGAACCTGTCAGAACCTGCTGGATTTCACCCCTGGTCTGTATGAGTGGATAATATAGCAAATGAGAAAATTATGCCTTGGCAGCAATTATGCACCTTCCGACCCAAGTCCTATTGATTTCAATGAGGGATTGCATCACATGCTAAATTCCCTAATTGAAAACAGTGGTCTGTAGTTTCACTAAGCCAAAATCAAACAAAGCACAATATGGCTGAGCACAATTTGTCAACCTATCTATCCTCAACTAGAAGATCCCCTGTGTTTCAGCCTGAAGCAAGCATTGGAGTTTGGCAAGGTAAATGAGGCCAGATTGTATAACCCTCCCTGCATGCTCTTTTTTTTTTTTCTTTTTGGTCTATTCAATTTTGCTTCTCACATTTATTTCCTGCCCATCTCGCGGTTCCCAGCACATCCTTTGGATGTGGCCCAAGAGGTATCAGGGACAGCATAAGTAGTTCATGCATATTTCTGAGTTCCTTATGTTCACGTTAAGGCTGCAGCCAAGCTTACCAGCCTTCTGAACTTCAATGGTTGATTGGCCCCCTTTAAGATAGCCAAGTGAAATCATTGAACATGAGAGCAATAGCACTTAGACTTATATACCGTTTCACAGTACTTTACAGCCCTCTCTAAGCGGTTTACAGAGTCAGCATATTGTCCCCCAACATTCTGGGTCCTCATTTTACTGACCTCAGAAGGAGGGAAAGCTGAGTCAACCTTGAACCAGTCAGGATCGGTATATAAGTCTAAGTGCTATTGCTATTGCTATTTCAGAAGGCCAGGAGGGTTGGGGTAGATCTCATCTCAGGGACCATGATGTTCCAGAGGAGCCACGACAGAAAAGACCCTATCAGCCATAATTCCTTGGTGTTGTGACCTAGGCTTATTGAGTAATTGCAATACACAATTAGTCCCAAACAAACCTATTTTATTGTAACAGCTGAGAATTACGTTCATTCCCAGCTGAGTCCCAATTAGTTGCAAAACAAGTCCTTCAGAAGAAGTCTTTCAGGATAATCACCAACCTTTATCTTCTTTGACACCCTGCCAAAGGCCTTACTTGGCAAAGCCCCACAAAGTTCAGAAACAAACAAGAGATGCTGACTGGAAACAGAGTTAGCAACATTGCTTTCCTGCAAAAGGCCCAAGTGCCATTGATTCTCTTTTAAGCCTTATGGGAGGGGCCAATCATCTCCTGGCCTTACTCCCGAATCATCCCTTTTGCTTTAGCTGCTCTTGCCTTCTGGTAACTCTGCACATGCGTGCACTAGGAACAAACTCCTCCTGTTCCTCTGCCTCTCTGCTGTCTGACTCTGGGGGCTCCGGAGTCCGCGTATCACTCCCAGATGGTCCTGGCCCCATCTCTGCCTCCAACACAGAGCCCTTGTCTGGGCCTTCCCCAGACTCCAGGACTAGCCCATGTTCCTCCCCAGCCTCCCCACTGTCCGACTCCGCTGCCAGCTCCGCAAGCTGCTGGCGGACCACAACACTTGGCTGATGGAGTCCACAGCATACCCCTTCTCCCAGTGCAGGTGGAATGGACCAATCCCAAAGGGATGAGCCAGCTCCTCAGATACCCTGGATCCAAAGCATGGAGGGCTTTAAAGATAAGAACGAATACTTTTGAATTGGACCCAGAAGCAAACTGGCAACCAGTACAGCTTGCAAAACAGTGGCATAACATGGGTCAGCCTAGGGGCCCCAAGAACTGTCCACATGATTATGTTCTGCTCCGGCTGTAGCTTCCAGATACTCTTCAAGGGTAGCCCCATGTAGAACTCAGCGTACAACATTTGGAAAAAGGAAGGCACCTTTTATTGTGAAATACTTGATGTATGTGTCCTGCACCCTGACGTGAACTCCGTAGCTGTCTGCTGGGAGTCCCTGTGATTCACATGGCATCACTTGCCTTCTCATTTCCCAGCAGACACCTATAGTTAACACACTTTAATTAATCTTCGGTGAAAACGAGAAACACTGCATCTCCTCCTGTCTTCTTGCATTTCTTTCCTACACCCCTCCTTTCCACCGCAGACCGGAGCGGATTTATTTGTAAAGTGTGCACTTGCACAAAAACTAGAGGCTCTGGGTTCTTGAATTTTTCAGGCCTGCTTACACTGCTGGCAAGATAATCCTTTGCTTTCCTCCCCCCGACACGCACTTTTTTTTTTTTTTTGATTGAAGAACACTAGAAATCAGCCAGGGAGCAGGTGGTGTATTGTGTTAGATTAGCACTGATTGAATTCTTACACAACCGGTTGATTGAGGCTGGTGTTCGGCAAATGCACAATTCTGCAAACAGTAGGCTGCAATGAAGAGGCCATTTTGCTGGATCATGTCCCTTAATCAGTCTCCCCTCCATTCTATTGATATTGCCGCTGAGTCTCTCTCGTCTGTCACGCCGCTTGCTCCTTTCTTGGGCCCGCGGAGGAAAATTCATCGAATGGAACAATTCTGAGCCAAATGATTTTTGGTGAGGCGATTTCTCCCAGCCTCTCTATACAGAGGCATTGTTATCGCTATTATTATGGTTGGTTACACAGCCAGCCGGACGTGGAGACTGGATTTGACATTTTTTTTTTTTTTATCCATCTATTGAGTCCTTCTCAAGAACCTGGGATAGGCAGCTGTGGTTATTGGAGGGTACCGTTGTAGGATGTAAGCCATCCAAAGCAAAGCTGCCTTTCGTAATTGACTGATCATGATTGTGTCAATCAATGGCTAGTTGCATAATGTTGCATGCAAATTCCTAAAATCCCAATTTCCTAGGAGCAGGGGTGAAATCCAGCAGGGTTCTGACAGGTTCTGGAGAAGCGGTAGTGGAAATTTCGAGCAGTTCGGAGAACGGATAGCGGAAATTTTGAGTAGTTCGGAGAACCGGCAAATACCACCTCTGGCTGGTCCCAGAGTGGGGTGGGAATGGAGATTTTACAATATCCTTCCCCCAGGAGTGGGGTGGGAATGTGGATTTTGCAGTATCCTTCCCCTGCCGCGCTCACCAAGCCACACCATGCCCACCAAGCCATGCCACAGAACCGGTACTAAAAAAAAAATGGATTTCACCACTGCCTAGGAGTCCTTGGAAAACAGCCTGTATTAACCAGGACTAACTTTTTTGTGATGCTGAAACTTGTGTTCCAGCGAACAGAAGCTACATTTCTGTAGATTTCAGAAGAGAACATTTGCAGCTCAGAGTTGAACTGTAGAGTCCTCGATGCTCTCTGAGCTTGGTGCTAGCACTGCTGATATTTTCTAGTTTGGCAATGAAACGACTGCCTGGAAACCACCAAGCTCAGAGAGCCCCAAGAACCCCATAAATTTCTCTGTGTTTGGATTCCTATCAAAGAGATTGACAACTACCTCATCTCCACCATCCAACTCTTCTTCTGGTCACTTCAGCTTAGGGAAGAATCCTACAATTTAGGTTTTCCTAATATACAAAGAGTTCTTGAGAAATGTTTTGTAAAGAACTAGAGACAAGTACAAAATTGTAGAGTTTCAGTATCTGGACTGCAAAAAGCCAGATGGGATGCCTACATAAATTAAATTATGTAGAAACTTCCTAACAGTGAGGTCAATTAACCAGTGGAACAGCTTGCCTCCAGAAATCATGGATGCTCCATCACTGGATGTTTTTTTAAGAAGAGTCTAGACAGTCACTTATCTGAAATATTATAGGTCCCTTCCAATTCTGTTATTCTGTTCTATTCTATTCTATTCTATTCTATTCTATTCTATTCTATTCTATTCTATTCTATTCTATTCTATTCTATTCTATTCTATTCTATTCTATTCTATTCTATTCTACTCTACTCTACTCTACAATTCCCTATTCTATTCTATACTATACTATACTATACTATACTATACTATACTATACTATACTATACTACTATATTCTACTCTCCCCTACAATTCTATATTCTATTCTATTCTATTCTATTCTATTCTATTCTATTCTATTCTATTCTATTCTATTCTATTCTATTCTATGCAAATTAAAAGTATGGACTCTGTGACTAGGATAGCAGGTGGGGCGTACACATTTTTATTTTTGTTTTAATCATGAAGAAAGGAAGGAAGATTGTAAATTCATTTTGGAAAGTAGAAAGGCAGGTGTCCTACTAGAATTACAATTGTTGGATAGCAAAAATCTATATTATCGCTAGAGGGCAACAAGGAGATGTAAAAGTCTAATGCTGCCATCTAGTGGTTCTCTGAATTTTTGGCAATCCAGATACAGTAGCACTAAATAAAGGTAGTACTGTATAGATGGAAGCAAAAAAAAAAAAAAAAAAAAAAAAAAGCACATTGGCGGCTGCTTTAATACAATTCTCTCCTTGTTTTAATTCCAAGAAGGAAATATATTAAAAAATGAGGTATTGATGCACAAGACAACAACTGTGGCAAATAATCAAGAGCCTTTATATGGACATAAATTGCCCATTCCATTTATCTGAATTGCAACAATATAAAGGCTGCATTCTAAAGTGTAATTTATGTGAGGACTTCACATTTGTAGATACATCAGCAAAATTGGATGTACTATTAGTAATATTTTACTCTTTTCTCTGAGAAAGAATTGCAACATTATTCTAAGCCTGCTAACAAATAATTCTTGAAAAGCACCTTTCTTTCCATTTTCCCTCAAATCCCATTACAGAGAGTAAGTACTGTGATGTTTCTCTTCAGTTTACCAAACAATTTTCATGTTATCTACTTTTTTCCCCCCTGTATCGACGTTCCAATATTTTTGAACAAATGGAGTAAAACTTTAATGACAATAAGTTATTGCTAATAACTTGGTGCCAATAAACTAAGCCCATGTTCTATAACAGGTGTCAGGGTTCCAATTAACACCCCCAATGAAAAAAGACTCCAAGGCTTGAAGTTCCTCAAAGCTCCATGTTATTAGAGATGTCATATTGGCACATGTGGGAAAACCCAAATCTGAGAGCTTCCATGTTTTCCCCACCCAAAGGAAAGTCCAAGTCCCTGCCCAGCACTCACATGTCCATCACGTGGTCCAATCAAAGCACTGTCCATTCTGGAGATACCTCCCAGTCACACCCCTCCTGGGGCAAAGCAAGATGTCCTTGACTCTCTGAGAAAGGAATGTTATTATGACTACATATCACCCTTGCTCCATACAATCCCCCCTCCCAGTTTCCCACAGTACTAATTGTGGCAGGCATGAAGGCCCAAGGCAAAAGATGGCTTCTAGGCCTGACGCCAGGGATCTCAAAGTCAAGGACTATCTGGAACGAGCTCCCCCCGGAGATACGGAGGATCCCGGATCTGCGCACTTTCTGCCATGCTCTTAAGATCCTCCTATTCCAGCAAGCCGGCCTGGCCTAATTTTCTCCCCTTTCTTTTAAATTTTTACAATTGAAATTTTAATTTGTTTTAAATTATTGGGATTTTTAATTGTCTTGGGCTAAATTATTTAATTTGGTTTTAATTATGTTTCTAACTTTTGTATTTATGTATTTTATTCTGTGCCTGTTCACTGCCCTGAGTCCTTCGAGAGTAGAGCGGTATATAAATTTAATAAAACATAAACATAAAACATAAACAAGGCCCAGGAACGGGATCCAGCCTGCAAGGTACTTAGATCTGGTCCGTGGGGCCACTTTGGAAACAGTGAAGGATCACCCTGAGCTCCGTTTCTTCTGGCAGAGGGTTGCAGGAGGCAGTGGCAGCTGAAAACGGAGCTCGGGAGCCCATTTTTACTGGCAGAGTGCTCAGACTGCCACAAACACCCCTGACATGAGTGATGTCGAGCTGGCCATGCCCACCATGGCCACATCCACCACGGCCGCACCCACCATGACCCTCCAAGGTCAAACACAACCTTGATGCGGCCCTCATTGAAATTGAGTTTGACACCTGTTCTACACTAACTGTTAGGATATGGTTTGAGCCTAACAAGTTGTGCAGGCAATATATGTGTACTGTAACTTTAATGTGAATATGTATTGTGTGACTTTAAGGTTTTCCTGCTGATTCATTGTAATGGTGAATCATGCTGTAATTAGTTGTGAACGTATTTAAGGAAGGTACTGTAAAGCATTCAGATGATGATAAGCTACCATAGTCTGTGGAGTTGCAACCATTGTGCTATCATCGGTTGGATGGATCTGCTACCATCGTGGTTTGTGAACCAAAATGAGTTTGTTATTCTAACCAACTACTGTTTGTGTGGTAAGAAGATTTTTGTATCCCTGGACTGATTTAACTGGCAAAGACTTGGATTGGTTTAAAGACTATGAGATTGTTTTTTCCCTATAAAGTAAACTTTTGATAAACCAGTTTGCACATCTCTTATTCATTGCTCTCAGCAACGTTTCTCTGTGCTCTACACTCTGCTGGTTGGTAACACAACAACAATATCCTTAACATTAACGATGAGCCAAAAACCATCCCTTGTGGGTTTTGATATTAATTTTTGGCAGGACTGAAACAAAAATGCAGCAAAGGTGATCGTGTGGAGGGATAACGCTCCTAGTTCTTTTGAACACTTTCCCTCCTGGTTTGAGAGGGTTACCCTTTTTGGCTGACTTTTAAAAGATCTTGAAAGCAGGTAGCATGAGATGAACTTGTAACTGTTGATACTTATAAGTGTCTAGGTATGTGCATGTGATGATCACCTGTCCTTCGCATGTGCGACAGTGCTGAAAACCAGTTTACGCATGCATGCCGGCCAGCTGATTGTTGGGTGCGCATATACTTCAGAACCCAGAATATCAGTTTTTCCGGAGCACGATCCCATTGTGCGTATGGCAGTGCCAAAAATCAGCCTGCAAATGCATGCTGGCCATCTGTTCGTTGGGCATACATGCGCACCAGAATCCGGAAAATCAGCTTTTCTGGAGCATGATCCCTTTGCGCATGCAGCAGTGCCAAAAATTGCCCTGCGCATGGACGTCAGCCAGCTGATCGTTGGATGCACATGCTCACTAGAACCTGGAAGTTCGGTTTTTCTGGAGCATGGCCCCAACAAGCATCCGCGCACAATGTTTCTATGCACCGAAAAGGTTCACCATCACTGGTCTAGGTGCAAAGGATCAGGACCATATGCCAAGTTGCAATTCAAAAAAATATATTTATTGCTCAAGCTTATACATGAGAAACTATTCAATTGAAGTTCAATACTAAATCGATATGGGTCAATGGAATTCAAGAGGGATTTGACTTAGAATGTTTATGAGAACATAACGATGCTAGGCTGATGACTCATTTAACTCTCCCGCCACCCCCAGTTCTGCCTGCTCTCCTCCTACAATAAATCATTTTTTCATATTAGACTTAAATCTTGATTTACCAGATCTAAGTGCATTGGACTTCATATGCAATGAATCAAACTTCAGTTGCACTTGGTGTCATGGATGTAATGACGTCATTTGTCAAAGCCCACAGCCATGACAGCCTGATTCTCAGAGTAGGAATAGGGAATTTTAGCAAGAAAAAAGAGGACAATTGGCTATAATTTATCAGCAAATATGTTTCAAATTAAAACCTTCCTGTTATCTCTGATTACCTTTCTAACAGAGTGTTGGGTTCAGTGCTAATTGCTTATTTGACTCCTTAGAAATGTCCATCGGTTCTTGTTTGTCAATATTTTAGAAATGTCCAAATTCTGTCCTAGAGCCGGAGCATTATGTGTTGTTTGATGAAGTGATTACACAAGAGGAATCAGTTGTGTTGTTTACAGAAGGACAACAGATAAATAATGCAGTTTCATCATTTGTGTGACGGTGCCCTCCTAAATCTTGTCATATGGCCAACGACAACTAAGTCTTCAATTTATTGCACTTTCCTTTCCCTTCTTAATTGGATATAATGAGGCTTAACATAGTGAAACCTGATTTTAACAAACTGTCTTGGGGTTATGATTTTACTTGAAACTCCCAACTCTGGTAATTTACAGTATGTAAAATGAAAAGAAGAATAATTGGTCCTGCATAGCTTCTTTGATTTCAGCAAAATACCAGTTACTAGGAGGAGGTGGCTGATGAGGTTAGAATGCTGGGCTGATGATTGGCAACCTTGGGTTTGAGATCCGGTTAGTGCATTGGGATGGGATGAGCTCCCATCACTCGCTCCAGCTCCTTTCCACCCAATGATTTAAAAGTGGGTGAGCGCAAGTAGATAAATGGGTATCACTTCAGTGGACAACTTCATGGGGATGTGAAAGGAATCCCCAACTAGGCATCTCCCAGGCAACGATGGTGCTACTGGCAAATCCTTTCACCATGGAAGCACTTTGGCACTTCCGAACGGAAATATAGTACCAAAGATTCTTACCTTCCTTCCCAAGTGAGTTGATGCTTTCGAGTCCAAAATTACACTTCTCCCTGAAATGTCCAGATCCCATGTATAGGGAGAAATGGAAAACGGATGTGTTATGAGTTCAGGGAGTCCTTGATTTACAACTGGTTGCTTAGCAACCATTCAAAATTATGACAGACCCCCCCTTCTTAAAAACAACATACTTGGGATGACCCAATTCAGAATTTCCAACAGCCAGACACACGTTAACACATGGTCACAGGACTGTACTTCAGACTCTCAGCTACCGACTGTGATGTAAAAATGTTAAAAAACATTTTTTGCCATAAACTGGCATTTATTTCCGGTTTTCACAAAAACTGCTGCAGAGGGAACAGTGGTTTCACGTGACAAGTGTGGCATTCGCTTAACATCCATGGAACAACCATAGTGATTTGCTTAATGACCACCACAGAAAAAAGGTCATAAAATCAGGTTGGTCATGGGATCAGGTTAGTCATGTGACTTTACAGCCATCATGACTTACGACCTTAATAGGCAACCTTCATTACAGTTGTAAGTCAAGGACTTCTTGTAATCACAACTTTTTTTTTTTAAATTAAAGAACCAAAGATGGAAAAAATTATTCAACCACTTACACCGAGTTCACTTTACAAAATAACAAAACAAACGACTAGATTTAATAGATCCAAGATTTCCGTTTTAAAGCCCACTTCAACGTCTCCATGAAATTACTTCTCCATCAGCCTGTCTCATCATGCCCCAGACTCTTAAAAAATTCAAGCACCACATTTATCCCTGCCTTTTAAAAAATTTATTCCCTCTATCCTGTGACAGCGGGGTTTCCAGAGTTTTGCAGGAATAACTAGCAACCTGTAATTATTTTACCCACCAAAATATATTACATGGTCTGAATGAATTATGTCCTTCCTCCGTTGTCAAAATGCCAGGGTTTTTTTTTTGTGGCGGATAGGAAAAGGACCAACAGGAGGTAGAAGAAAGAAAACTTGAGCGGAAGAATGCCAAAAAAATATTAGTTTCCTTAGCAGCAATGAAGGGCCTGGGTGTTACAGCTAAAACCCTTTTATCCTCATCACCATGAATAAATATCATCCGTGACAAAAGCCCAGCAGATGATACCTGATCCTTCCTTTAGGACCTATTGTATTAAACTCGATATTACACGCCACAGATGTCATTGTTCGGCAAGCTAATTTGACGATTTATGTTGTTGAGAGAGGATTAGTGATACCTCGTGTTTTGATAGCCGGCTTCTAATTTGCATCTTTAAGACTCGGGACTTCAGCCAAGTTCTGCTCTTTTGTGTTTACTTTTTTTGTCAGAGTTTGTGGCACATCTGACCAGCACACAATTAAATAATTCTGCAGGATTCATCTACATAAGAAACTTCTTTATATACAATACCATACAGCGGAAGTCAGCATACAATATCAGGAACACAGAAGCAATATTCATAGAAGTAAGTCATTACAGAGTAGAGAGATAAAGGTAAAGGTTCCCCTCGCACATACGTGCTAGTCGTTCCTGACTCTAGGGGGCGGTGCTCATCTCCGTTTCAAAGCCAAAGAGACAGCACTGTCCGAAGATGTCTCTGTGGTCATGTGGCGGGCATGACTTAATGCCAAAGGTGCATGGAACGCTGTTACCTTCCCACCAAAGGTGGTCCCTATTTTTCTACTTGCATTTTTTTACATGCTTTCGAACTGCTAAGTTAGCAGAAGCTGGGACAAATAATGGGAGCTCACCCCATTACATGGCAGTAGGGATTTGAACCGCTGAACTGCCAACCTTTTGATCAACAAATTCAGCGTCTTAGCCACTGAGCCACCGCGTCCCCAGTAGAGAGATACAAAGGCTAATATATTGTACAGAGGCTGCAAAGTTACAGAGGCCAAACCAACTCTTATATACAGTTCAGTAAGTCTAAGCCATGCCCAGACTCCAAACTGACTCTTATGGCCCCATACAAACAAATACTATGTTTCAGTTTCCAAACAGTCCCCATTGGCTGATCTGTTGCCAAGTCTATCCAAACAATCTCCATTGGCTGACCTGTTGCCAAGTCTATCCAAACAGTCTCCATTGGCTGACCTGTTGCCATGTCTATCCAAACAGTCTCCATTGGCTGACCTGTTGCCATGTCTATCCAAACAGTCCCCATTGGCTGACCTGTTGCCATGTCTATCCAAACAGTCCCCATTGGCTGACCTGTTGCCATGTCTATCCAAACAGTCCCCATTGGCTGACCTGTTGCCATGTCTATCCAAACAGTCCCCTTGGCTGACATGTTGCCATGTCTATCCAAACAGTCCCCATTGGCTGACCTGTTGCCATGTCTATTCCAGCTCATAATTATTTATATACTGACACTTTTGAACAGCCCTGTTTATTTCTCATGATTATAAATAAATCTTCTCTTCCTCCTGTCCATCCTTCCAATCATCCTGCAACAAGATTTGGTTGGCGTTTCTTAACTCTGAGACTAGAAGCAACAACCAGGAGAGGACACTCAACTTTTTGGGTGAGGTTTCACCAATGTGTGGATGAGAGGCAGGTTGTCTATCTCCAACTGGACCAAGCAGAAGATGTTGTAGATGCCATGGTGGCACAGTGGTTAGGACGCAGTACTGCCGGCTGCTTCTACTGATCACTGGCTGCAAACAGTTCGGCAGTTCGATTCTCACCGGCTCAAGGTTGACTCAGCCTTCCATCCTTCCGAGGTCGGTAAAATGAGGACCCAGATTGTTGGGGAAAATATGCTGACTCTGTAAAGCACTTAGAGAAGGCTGTAAAGCACTGTGAAGTGGTATATACATCTAAATACTATTGCTAGAGGTTCTGACAGGCATCTGGAGGTTGTTAGGACCAAACACAGAGAGAGTAAACTCCAGAAAACCAGATCCAGAAATAGTTTGAGTCCTATATAACCCCATTGTCTGGTGCAAGAAATCAGGGGTCAAGGCAGTTCAAATGACTACAAATTTATTACATGCTAACACTCTACAAGAATCTGAGCTACTAACAGTCAAAGCAAATTGGCAGTAGATAAGAGTCAATGGAATTCAAGGTTGGCTGGAGTTAGTTCTCTTGTAGGCATGAAGGGACTCGAGACTGATGATGTACTTGACCCTTCCCTCGGGCTCAACCTGGTTTCTCCCATACCCATCTTGGTTCTTGAGGGGTTCATATTTCTATAGAAGGGTCAAGCATGCAAAAGATGTTGGAAAGATATTACATTATAGTTCCACACCTTTCATGAATTACGATTCAGTGTAATGATTCACAGGCTTTTTAAGAGTTGCTGTTTTCCAGTGGGAGTTGATGCAGTTCCACGCACACAGGTTTGCATCTGTAGGTACACACAAACACATGCAGTCCAGAAGCATGGATTTGTAATATTTCCTTCTCCTTCTTCCATGTCCAGATCAAACTTTAGACTGCCAAAAGGAAGCCACCTTCTTGGCTTTATCCTTGGCCAAGAATGAGTCATTGTTGGTACACTTTTCTAGTAATAGCTGATATGCCAGCAGATGGACCGGGCTTTGCATCTCTCTCTATTCACACAATGTGTTGTTGTATGTTAACAGCCTCCCACTTGAACATATTGGTCTTACACTTTGGCACTCCAACTCTCAACCTATTCAGGGTCCTTCAAGTAGTCTAAGGGAGGTTGGGTCCTTCAGCCATATCCTCCTTTAATGTTATTCCTTGGTCGATGGTCTCCTTCCTCCATCTTTTAATTCTGTTTTTCGTCTTGTGTACCCTCAATAATGTTTGTCCTTGCCATAAAGCTGTTCCAGAATAAAGTGGAGTGGAGTGGAGTGGAGTGGAGTGGAGTGGAGTGGAGTGGAGTGGAGTGGAGTGGAGTGGAGTGGAGTGGAGTAGAGTAGAGTAGAGTAGAGTAGAGTAGAGTAGAGTAGAGTAGAGTAGAGTAGAGTAGAGTAGAGTAGAGTAGAGTAGAGTAGAGTAGAGTAGAGTAGAGTAGAGTAGAGTAGAGTAGAGTAGAATAGAATAGAATAGAATAGAATAGAATAATTTATTGGCTAAGTGTGATTGGACACACAAGGAATTTGTCTTCGGTGCATAAGCTCTCAGTGTACATAAAAATTACATTCCTAGATTCCTACATTCCTGTTCCTAGATTTGTCATGTGATCTGAAGTTCATTTCTGCAGGCCAGCTCTCAGTGGGAAACTGGCATTAAATGGCCAATTGAGTTCCATTGAATAATTCTCCTTATAGCTTTCCTATCTATGGCTCCAGCTCATATTTCTTCCACAGAGTTATTCAAGGCAAATTACACTGATTTTCCAGACAATCTGCTCTCCAAGCAATGGCCCCATCCGTGTTAGGAAGGTGGAAACTTAAAAGACATTTTGGGGTTTGATCATTTTTTTTAAAAAATAGAAATTTCAGTATCATTTTAAAAGAAAGAAAAAGGGGAGAATGTAACTTTAGGAAGGTATAGGGAGTCCTTGATAATCAGACTCTTTTTTTTTATTTGTTTATAATATAAAAAAAATAGAAAAACAAATTTATTTGTTTATTAGGTCGATTTATATGCCGCCCTTTTCCGGGCATATAAAGGCAGGGCAGCTTACAATGCGTTAAGTAATAGCCTTCATACTTTTGTATATACTTGCTTAGTAGGGATTTCGGGCCCCCCCTAAGCGGTGTTCTTTTTTATACAAAGTCATCTTATTGCCCCCACAATCTGGGTCCTCATTTTACCTACCTCGGAAGGATGGAAGGCTGAGACAACCTTGAGCCTGGTGAGATTTGAACTTGCAGTAATTGCAGGCAGCTTGTGTTACTTAACAGTGCTTTAGTCTGCTGCGCCATCAAGGCTCTTGGTACATAGGAAAGACAGAGGGAAAAGGGAAGGAAAGAGTGCAGAAAAGAAGAGAAAAAGAAAGAGATAGTGTTGACTTTGGACTCTCTTTGGTGCAGTAAAATAAGATAGTAACACCAAACCTCCATTTTCTATTTTTACATGGTACTGTAAACTTTTGTTGTTAGTTGCGAAGTTGTGTCCGACCCATCTCAACCCCATGGACAACTTTTCTCCAGGCCTTTCTGTCCTCTACCATCCTCTGGAGTCCATTTAAATTCAAGGCTTCTGCTTCAATGACTCCATCCAGCCACCTCATTCTCTGTCGTCCCTTTCTTCTTTTGCCCTCAATCTTTCCCAGCATTAGGCTCTTCTCCAGTGAGTCCTTCCTTCTCATTAGGTGGCCAGAGTATTTGAGTTTCATCTTCAGGATCTGGCCTTCTAAAGAGCAGTCAGGGTTGATCTCCTCTGGGACTGACCGGTTTGGTCGCCCATATCTATATCAACGAACCTATCTAATCGGTAAAACCCGAAGTTTCATTTTTTTTCCACCTCAAGCACAAAGTCCAGAAGTGGTTTCCATGTAGAAACAAAAATATTTGTTTGTTTGTTTGTTTTCCTTTTATATCAAAGCAGTCAATTTAGCCATCTCTGCTAACTCCATTAGTTTAGGAAATCCTCGCTTAATGACTGGTCATTTAAAAAGTAGTTGATGTTATGATGGATCCTAAAAAAAGTTACTTATTACTTGAAATTACATACATACATACACACACGGTCCCCATGATCGGATTTCCGGAGCTCGACAACCGGCTAGCATTTATGATCAGTTGCAGTGTCCTGTCCAGTGACCACGATTTGCAACTCTTTGGACAATTTCCTGCAAAAAAAAAAAAAAAAAAAGATTTGCCCATTTGTATGAATTTACTTAAAGACCACATGGTTTCCTTAACAACATTATTTGCTTAACAACCATAGCGACTTGCAGTATGACCAGCATAAAAGCAGTCCAAAAATCAACTCTGGTCGTATGGTGACCCACTTAACAACCACAATGGCTTATGACCAAAATTCTGGGCTCAGCTGTGGACATTAAATGAGGACCGCCTGTAACTCAAATTCTTACAGATTCTGTTAAGAAAGTAATTTTAATTATTTTCGTCAGAGCTAAAGCCACAAATCAAACTAGGCTTTGTGGCTATTTCTGTTCTTCCTGGAATTGTACAAGTTTATTTTTTCTTCTCCGCAATAGTTTTGTAGCAGCCTGATTATTCTGAAGATGAATAGTGAGTGCCAGGAAAATATTTGGTTTTTTTTTTTTACTCTTAATTTGATCCTTTCTAGGAAAAACCCTCAGGTTATGATCCCTCTATGTCAACACTTGTTCCCTGTGTGTAAATTCATTAAATAATTCTCTTCCGTTAGGCACAAAGAATCTGCTAACTTGCTATTGAGAATATTTATTGTTCAAGCCTATACATAAGAATCTAGCCAACAAAGGTTTTTCTGTCCTCACTACACATCAGTCTGTGTGCAGCTCGACATGCAGCTAAACCCACCTATCCTCCAATAAAACAGACGGTGTGCATAGATCTGGATGCTTTATTGAAAGAACAGGATATGGTGAAACTGGGGAAAATAGGGATACATACAATGAGATAGACATTATTTTTTAATATTTTTTTTATTTTATAGACAAACGTACAATACATAATCGATTAATCAGTGTATCATCTGAGTTCATCTTTTGTGTCATCTTCCTACTCCTCCGCTATTTATCATATCTTAAAATTATCATTTCATTCATTATAACATTTCTCCCACATTTCTTGCTTTTCTATTAATACATTTATCTATCTTCTTTCTCTTACAACATTACCATATATAACATCTTTTATAACATTTATATATATATATATATATATATATATATATATATATATAGAGAGAGAGAGAGAGAGAGAGAGCTTGCTAGGTGTTAGAAAGGAAAAAAGCCCAGAACCGAGTAGATGAGATTCTACTGAGCTGGAGCTACAAAAAAACCTTGGCTACGTAGGGAAAACCTGGCTAGAAGAAAAACATATATATATATATATATATATATATATATATATATATATTATATCTATCTATCTATCTATCTATCTATCTATCTATCTATCTATCTATCTATTCTGAGGTTTTCGCGGGTGTTTGTATGTAGGTCTTTGGTTATTCGGGTTTTCTCCCACGTAAAATTGGAGGTTTCTTGGCAACGTTTCGACGAAGTCTCATTCGTCATCTTCAGGTTGGTGTTCTTGGCTTCGTGCTTCTAGGAGTTACAGCAGTTACTGCAAAAGACTGCTGACATAAGCCTGATGATGGCAGTTGGGATTCTGTCGAAACGTCACTTCTACCCTTTTAGGGATATATCCACAATTACACAGGAAGAAACCCGAAATATTAACTATACACACATACATACCCGTGAAAACTTATATATATATATATATGCAAAAAATTAAAATCTCGGGTGTTTTCCCGCGTCATTGTAAATAAGTTGGTTAAAATATTTAAAATCCTGGTTAAAATCCCAGCTTAAAATCTTCTAAAAATCCTTACAGAGCACTCTGCAAGGTCCTTTAAAACCTCAGCTAAAATCCTACCAGGGACTTTAAAAGTTTTTCTTAAAGCAACGTTTCGACAGGCTCACAACCCTGTCATCTTCAGGCTCTGTTTCATATAGAAGCGATGGTTCTACATATATCTTCTCTAACAAGATAGACAGTATTGTGTTACTGCTGAACATAACAATAAATACAAGCAATGTAAATCTCACTAGCGATGCTTTGTGTGTGTGATATGGGTTTGTCCTTGGATGACCCTGTGCCACGGATTAAGATTAATTCTTCTTTGTGCTTACTGCCTTCTCCAAATGCTAAAGGAAATGGAGTCTGGCTTCCCAGCGTTCACTTGTTTTGAGAGGGTGGGCTGATGGGTAAATGGGTTAGGTCAGCTTCAAACAATATAATTGGTATTTGTCTCTCCAGCCACTAGATGGGGCTAGAGAGCAACAACAGTATATAAAGATAGTATGTTTGGGCATATTTGTCTCTCCAGCCACTAGATGGGGATAGAGTGCAACAACAGTATATAAAGATCATATGTTGGGGGATATCTGTCCTTCCAGCCACTAGATGGGGCTAGAGAGCAACAAGAGTATATAAGTAATATGCTGGGGCATGAGAAAAGTTCAATATCCTAAATTAGGATCAACAGAATTCAAGAGCAGTTGGATTTAGATCATTTGTGGGAATGGACCCTGTTTCCCCCAAAATAAGACATCCCCTGATAATAAGCCCAATCGGGCTTTTGAGCGCATGGCAATAAGGCCAAGCGCTTATTTCAGAGTTCAAAAAAATATAAGACAGGGTCTTATTTTTGGGAAAACACGGTATTTATCTATCTATCTATTTATCTATCTATCTACCTACCTACCTATCGATCATCTATCTATCTATCTATCTATCATCTATCTATCTATCTATCATCTATCTATCAGTACCTACCTACCTACCTACCCTGTTTCCCCCAAAATAAGACATCCCCTGATAATAAATCCAATCGGGCTTTTGAGCGCATGGCAATAAGGCCAAGCAATTATTTCAGGGTTCAAAAAAATATAAGACAGGGTCTTATTTTCAGGGAAACACAGTAAGGATTCTTGGCTGATTTCTCTCTTGACTCTTGCTCTTCTCCGACATCTTTCCCTGTTGCCTTTTGGAGACATTGTCATAAAATGGCCATTGGAAAAAAAAGGCAGAAAGTGTAAGCATTGCATTTCATAAAACGAGACAGACTTCAGTCGTGATTGAATACTGGTTTCTGAGCAAGAATTAATCAGAGGACTCAATAGAATTATTCAGCATCATGGCACCTGGCTTGTATTTGCAAAGCCCCATTTTGGAGAAGCAAATCCTTTAGAGAAAGGGATAAACTTAAATGCAAATGGCATCAATACACCAAATTCTTCCATTGGCCACCTGCACTTCAGGGAGACGAGCAGTTATTGTTGGGACACTCTATATATCATCAAGGCTGATTCTTCCATTTGGTTCCGCTTGGAGGAGTTTTGATGGAAAACAAAAACGGGTTTATTCAACTGCGCCATCAGGTGAAATCGGCAGTGGATGTACAAAAGGCATGGACTTGAATTGGTCAGATCTCCATTCAGAGAAGGAATCAATGTCAGAACACAATGGCACAAAATATTCAGTTACACTAAGGAACCAACAGCTTGAGAATTACACTCCGCTTCGCAGCTTGGAATTTATTTATTTCTTTTGAAATTCCATTTCAGAGCCCCACAAATATATTCGTCAAAATTTGGAAGCAAATTTTGCATGATTTATCGTGATTTGCATAGCACTTTGTGGACGTCAAGAAACATAGGCTTGTTATCAGGGTTGGGATTCAGCCGGTTCAGACCGGTTCGGGAAAACCGGATGCTAATTTTACATCTCATTTGCCGAACCGATAGTTGCAAGGACTGGCTGGCCCCACCCACTCTGCCCCGCCCCTCCCAGGAGTCTCCACGTGGCCCATTTTGGGTGCCAGGTAAGTGCAGTGCCCACCTGGAGGCTCTGGGAAGGCGAAAAAACAGGCCTCCCAGAAGTCTGGAAATGAAATGGGCTCATTTCCAGCCTCCAGAGGGGCCTTTGGAGCCCGGGGAAGGCCGTTTTTGCCCTCCCAGAGGCTCAAGGAATGCCTCCGGAGCTAGGGGAGGGCAAAAACATCCCCCCTGCCGTGGTGCAGGAGGCCGAATAAGCCACACCCACCATGGCCATACCCACCCAGGAACTGGGCAGAGAACCGGTTGCTAATTTGTTTTTTTTTGAATTTTTTTTTATTTTTAAACAAAACTTAAAACATAAAACAATTATCATCCATTACAATTACAGAAAGTGTATTGATCGGTTACAAATCTTTTGTGCTTAATCCTCTATCCAACATTTTCTTATTTAACAGTTTATTACATTATTATTCTCATTTACCAATTATTTAACAGTAAGTTATCCTCCATAAAGGGAAAAAAAACCCTTTATATGTTTTATTATCTTATTCATTTCATGTTTCATATTTCATTTCCATTCTTTCTTGCCAAACCATTGATAAAATCAATCCCATATCAAATAATATTGTTTATCTTCTTGTTCCCTAATTTCAAATGTCAATTTACTCATTTCAGCACACTCCAAAATGTTCTTGATAAGGTCGTCATCTGTGGGTATCTTCTCTCCTTTACAGTTTTTAGCAAATACAATTCTAGCGGCCGTTAAAACATTCACAATTAAGTATCTCATTCCTCTATTGTATATTTCTGGTAAAATCCCTAATAAAAATATATCTGACCGGTTGCTAAAATTTTTGATTCCCACCCCTGCTTGTTATGCTTCCAAATACAAACCTATATTTATATTAAAGCACAGACACAAAGATCAACAAATGTTCTGAAACAAAGGGTCACATTTTCTGGCACTTAATTTTTCTAGTGATGTTGCATCATCATCATCTTCTTCTTCTTCTTCATCATCATCCTTCTTGCTGCCCATAGCAGCAAAAAAAAAACAAAAAAAAAAAACAATAACAGTTGTGTTAGAAAAGTACAAAACAAGTTTCCTAGAAGTTAACATATTGGATGTAAATCTGTGTTCCTAATAAAAAGTCAAGCGAGATATTCAACTGCTAAGAATGGAATTGTAACCATGCATGGGGATAAATGGAATGTCGAGGACAGAGATGGTCTTAAAGGAAACTTAAGGTGAGGAAGGTGAGGAAGATGAACTTAGTCTGGGAAAACAGAAAGGCACGAGAAAGAAATTCAAGACTGCCCTGTCTTCATTCTCTTTGGTAGAAGACGAAGAAGTTTTCAAGATTCTGTTACTATAGATTACATCAATAAAGTAGATGAGTAGTATTTCCACCAAAGGTCTAAGTCTGGGATGGCGAACCTATGGCACACGTTCCACAGGTGGCACGTGGAGACATATCAGTGGGCACGCGAGCTCAGCTCCAGTGCACTGATTTTCAGGCCTTCTGGGCCCACCAGTCAGCAAACAGGCCATTTCCAGCCTCTGGAGTGCCTCCGGGGGAGTGGGGAAGGCTGTTTTCGCCCTCCCCAGGCTCCTAGAAAGGCTCTGGAGCCTGGGGAAGAGTGAAAAACGGGTCTACCAGGCCCACTGTATCATTACGTGCCAAAAGTGGGGGGAGCATGGGGGCGGGGGTCACGCGTGCATGTGTGGGAGGCGGGGTGCATAGAATTATGGGTGTGGGCACGCACGTGTGTGACACACACACCCCACGCTCCACCCACTTTTGGCACGTGATGGCAAAAAGGTTAGCCATCACTGGTCTAGGTGATGTTTTACAGCATTTGCTCTAAAATTTGGCCTAGTGGTTAAGGTATTGGACAAGAAGTACACTGTGAAAATATATCCCCACCTTAGGCACAAAAGCCGACTGGGTGACTTTGGGCCAATCACTAGGAGGCAGTGAATTCTAGTTCCACCTTAGCCTCGAAAACTGGCTGGGTGACTTTGGGCCAGTCATTAGGAGATTGTGAGTTCTAATCCTGTCTTAGGTGTGAAAGCTGGCTGGGTGACTTTGGACTAATCATTAGGAGGCAGTGAATTCTAGTCCCACTTTAGCCTCGGAAGCTGACTGGGTGACGTGGGGCCATTCATCAGGAGACGTACATTAATCATGAAAAAAAGGTAGCCTGTCATATAGATTCGGATGATTCAGATTCCTGGACCCTACGTTTGGTTTTGAGAAAGATGCATTCTTGAAGATATCTCACAGATATATGTTCAAGTCTCAAAATCCCAAAGAGATTCCCACTGGAGAAGAGTACCTGGCTGTGAGTTTCTTCAGCCCAGTCTTAAAAAAAAAAAAAACCTAATTGAAAACGGTTAACCAAAATTTCCAAATAAAGAAAAGAAATTTTTATATATATATATATATATAATCTGTGGATCGTGATTTGTTTTTCTTTGTCTTTGGTAGGGGGTATGTTTGGGATTGGGTTAATGGAAACTCTTAATTTATTTTACTTCTTACCGCATTAACAGTACGCTCTGTGAATCTCAATCCAATATCAAACTCGGAGGCTCGGAAGAGGGCGAGACGGTATTTTGGCTTATTGCAAAATCAAAATTTAGGCCTCAGACAATTAGTCCTCTCCACCACCACCCCTTTTTTTTTCCCTGCACAAAGCAAAAAGAAAGAATCACTATAACACTGTCTCATCAAACAGTAAAAACACACACTTTATCTTTAATGAGGGGTGCGGTGAGTTGGCTTGAAAATCCTTCGCCTGGATATTTAGATGATTACAGGCATGGACGTTGTCTGTTTTACAGATTACTCTCCTGATTTTACCAGTCCATACAATGAATAATTTAACAAAAAACTCATGTAAGTATCTCTTTATTATTCATTATAATGAACTGAGAGACGGAGTAATAGTCCAACCGACTGCAATTCCCCTCAGGACTCAACTTAACTAGACTCTCCGGGAGTTAATCTGAATAAAGAGAAGGTTCTGATATTAAAACTTTAGCAGGGGTGGGTTCTACTTACCTTTACTACCGGTTCGCAACTGGATTGCATGCGTAGATCGCTTCTGATGATGTCAGGGTCAGTGGGCGGAGCCTCCCGCCGGTTTTACTACCGGTTCTATAGAACCGGTCCGAACCGGGGGCAACTCACCTCTGAACTTTAGGCAGCCACGTCACAAGTCGAGATAAAGATGGGTAGAAAGTAAGATGCTCTAGAACTCAGCAGAGGGGAACGCAGAAGAAACTTGTGAATGGAAAGAGAAAAGTGGATCTAACAGAATAACAAGAGTTCGAAGCAGTGGTGAGATGTAAAATTTGTTACTACCAGTTCTGTGGGCGTGGCTTGGTGGGGGGTAATGTAACTGGGTGGGCGTGGCCAATTTTTTTTTTTTTACTTTTAAGAGCATTTTTTCTACAAATGCTTTTAAAAGTAAAAAAAAAAAAGCCTCTGATGATTGCAGGGCTCAGCTGGGCATGCAGGGGGTGGGGGAGGGCAGGGATTTCTGCTACTGGTTCTCCGAACCACCCACTGCCATCGCTACCAGATCGGGTGATCCAGTCCAAACCGGGAGCATTTCACCCCTGGTTCGAAGGGACCTTGGAGGTCTTCTAGTCCAATCCTCCTGCTGCAAACTGGAGTTGAGAGTGGGGTTTTTTTAATACCTTCTCTGGGCTTTGTATTTGAGCTTCCTGTTCCTGTGCAAGAACATGTCCTTTAATATTCTATTGGCTGTTGTCAGATTCCTATGGGGTCATGTAGGGGTCATGGCTGGCTCTATAGGCAAAAGAAGAAATGCAAATCCTAGATGCTTCTCTGAGCTAATTTGACCAGCCTCTAGTTTATTGTTTATCTGAGCTCCCAGGTGAAGTTTGGACTGCTCTGGGACAGTGCAATGAAGGGACTTGTGTTCTGAAAGGGTGTTGAGCAATTCCTATTGTGGCTTTGCCCTGTGTTGGATCTTGGGTGAGGGGCTAATCCTACCATTCTGCCTTTGTTCAGACTTTGCTGCAGGGAGTTTCAAAATATCCTTGTCTTGAATGGATTACCAAATCTGCATTTCTAAAAGCTGGTCTCCTCAGTTTCTGCTTGGGGGCGGGGAGACTGGGGCTGCTTCCTGCCTCTAAAAAAAACTATGTTTCTCCATTTCTTCCTTTGTTTGGGGAAATATAATATTCTGCCTTTTTTTTTTTTTTAATATTCCTCAAAATATTTCATTCTTCTAGGACGGGGGATAGGTGCTGACTTTCTATAGAAGTAAGTGTAATTTGAGAAACCCTTAGATCTCACAGATGATATCTATGGAAGGGATGAGGCCATCTTACAAATGCTACAATGTTTCCCTGAAAATAAGACCCTATCTTATATTGTTTTGAACCCCGAAATAAGCGCTTGGTCTTATTTTTGGGGAGGTCTTATTATTTTGAGGCGCATGGAGCAAGATGGGGCTCCTCTTGCTGTCTTACCTGATTTCCAGCTCTGCGTTTAAATATTTTTGGGGAGGGCTTATTTTTTTGGGGAGGCTTATTTTAGCGCATGTGCTCAAAAGCTTGATTGGGCTTATTATCAGGGGATGTCTTATTTTCGGGGAAAAAGGGTACTTGCATGTTGGTTGAAAAACCAAGCAAGCTACCAATGTCTATGGGGATTCTTAGTAATCCAGGTCAAAAAGCATTTTAGGGCCAGGCTAAATACTTACTGTTTGAGATTTGCCAGGTAAGGACTGTCTTTAGTACTCAATCAACAGGAAAAAGGAGGCCCAACTGAAATCTAATTTGTACAATTGTTGTCTCTGGTGCTATTTACACCGTCCTCTAAAGCAAGGCAAAATGATAGGTTTGAGCAAATGTTTACTCAACGTAGACCGAAGGCTTCCTTGGCAGTTCTGAATCTCACAGCCTTTTTAGATCTCATGCAACTTCAGCCACTCAAGATACACATTTTGTTCTCCGGGAGATGTACAGTAGATTTTCAGTGTAGTGTCAGTGCATGTTCCTCTACTGAGTTTGCATTGAAAATCCACCCCAGTCTGTTGCATTGACTCTTTGTCAGATGCAAAACCAAGGGGCAGCTTTTCATTCCGCCTAATTAATAGTTGAATTTATTGTGGTTAGTTAGGGCTTTTTTTGCGGCATTCTCTTGCCATTTAATGCCATCCTGAGCTGCAGCTGAGTTTTAGAGATCTACATTGTGAATTAGGAGGATCTTCCAGGTCACAGTATGTGTTTCATCCCCGATAATTGGAAAGCAGTTCTCTGGAGCATATGAACATACTTTCCCGGTGGGTGGGCATGGCCATGGTGGGCGTGGCCTATTTAGCCGCCTGCACCACAGCAGGGGTGGGTGGGGGTTTCGCCTTCCCCAGGCTCCAGAGGCTTTCCTCAACCCTCCGAGAGAGCAAAAACTGCTTCCCCTGGGCTCCTGAGGCCCTCCGGAGACCAGAAACAAGCCCATTTTCAGACTTCCGGAACCTCTGGTAGGACCATTTTTTGCCCTCCCAGACCCTGCAAGTACCTGGAATGATGAACAGGCTGCATGGAGACTCCTGGGAGGGGCGGGATGGGGTGGGAGGGGTGGGGGGTGGGTGTGGCCAGCCAGAGGTGGCTGGCTGGCCACGCCTGCCAGCTGGCCGTTTGGGGGTTAGCTGAACCCCAGTGATCCTTGGCTAGAGGATCGCCCGAACCCTGCCGAACCCCCAGGAGCCCACCCCTGAATTTAGGAGATGTCAGTATTGGTATGAATTGTATTAGTGGTCAGTAGGTCTTGTGATGGGGAGGTCACATCAGGTGAGGGTCTTGTAATGGATCAGCACCTGCACCCGAGCAACAGATGTTCACCAGTATTTCAAATTTTAACACAATATTTCACTCAAGTATTTTAAGCAAAGAGCCTCAGATGGTTTCCATTCAAAAGGAATAAAAATGTAAATTCTGAGTATGTTGAATTTCATCCCAACAGGAGAAAGGGGGAAATATATCATCTGATTAGTTTTATCCATAATTTTATTTTACTTTAAAAAAAAAAAATCATGGATGCAGAACTAAGGAGAAATTTCCTGACGGTTAGAACAATTAATCAGTGGAACAATTTGCCTGCAGAAGTTGTGAATGCTCCAACACTGGAAGTTTTTAAGAAGATGTTGGATAGCCATTTGTCTGAAGTGGTGTAGGGTTTCCTGCCTAAGCAAGGGATTGGACTAGAAGACCTCCAAGGCTAAACGATTGAAAAATAATAGAGAACAGGAACAGGAATTTGTGATATTATTATTTTTATTATTTATTTTCTTCCCCCAGAAAGCACTAACAACCAACTCTTTTTCATTCTCTTTATTTTATTAGGTGTACTGTGGATGACCGAGTCACACGAGTAGCTTGGCTGAACCGTAGTACTATTCTTTATGCTGGAAATGATAAGTGGTCGATAGATGACCGGGTGGTTATTCTCACAAACACCAAAACTCAATACAGTATCAAGATCCATAATGTGGACATATATGATGAAGGCCCCTACACCTGCTCTGTACAGACAGACAATCATCCCAAAACGTCAAGAGTTCATCTTATCGTCCAAGGTAAGACTTGGTGGATGTTTGCTAATGAAATGAACATGAGGAGGCTTCGTCATCTTTGTATAATTGTTCAGGGTTAGAGGTCCTCAGGGTTTTATTAATAAAAATGGGTTGTGGCTCCTTTTCTGGACCATCCAATTCTACCTTGAATTCTTTCATTTAGAAATGAGGGGCTTCCACTGGTTAACGATGAATAAACAAATGCGCTAGGGACCCTGTTTTCCTGAAAATAAGACCTATCCTGAAAATAAGACCTAGCATGTTTTTACACATGTGCCTTGTCAGGGTCCCGACAGATGCCCTAATTAAACCATGAGCCTTAAACCAAGTTTCAAAAGAAATCCAGTTATTTAATAGGAGCAATATGCTGGCACATACCCAAGTGAAGTCAGCTCTGCCCCACGTAATTTACGGCTCAACTATAACCCTGTTTCCTCCCTCCTCCCAGGGTTTGTCATAACTCACATTCTCCAACAAAGCACTTTCCCGGGCTGTAGAGATCACACCTCTCCGGCTGATTCCGGTAACTTGGGATACAGCCTTGAGAAAAGTATGCATGGAATGTGCTTCTGGTTGTGGCTGCCATGCTGCTCTGTCAATTTCCCCCCCTCCTGCCGATGGCAACTTGAGAGCAGGCCAGGAATGCTTTACGAGTTGACATGCCTAATATAAGCCTACCCCCAAAATAAGCCCTACTTAAGACCCTGTGCAGCCATTCTGGTTGCTTATGATGCCACAGCCACGAGGTGAGGTGGGGGTGGGTGGAGCTGCCACACACACCCCTACTAGCTTACCTCAGGACCCCACAGCCAGGTCATCCATGGCCCGACACCTGCCTCGCAGTGGCAGCACCAGCAGTCATCTGCATCAGGAGCCCATGTGGCCACCAGCTCACTTCTGCTTGCTCACAGCCTCAACAGAGAAGGAGGCTGAGCTTCACCTTGTGGCCTTGGCACCCGTCCATCACTCAGCCTCCTGCTCTGTTGCGGCCACAAGCAAGCAGAAGAAGTGGGCCGGTGGCCATGCAGGATCAAATGCAATACAATAACAGAATTTGAAGGGACTTTGGAGGTCATCTAGTCCAACCCCTGCTCACGCAGGAGACCTGTACTAGGGATTCGAGCCACCAAACAGCTGACCTTTCTGATTCCTGCTGGATGGAACTGATGCAACTGCCACCGCAAGGCGAGGCTGGTGTGGGGGCATGGTTGGCTGGCTGCGGGGCTCTGAGGTAAACTGGTGCAGGGCACATGGGGCAGTTCCACCCCCTGCCTCACAGTCGTAGCACTAGTGTGCCGCATGGCCTCCTACCCCATTGCAAGCAAGCAGAAGAAGTGGGCCTCCCATATATGGAAAAAAGATAAGACACTCCCCGAAAATAAACCCTAGTGCTTATTTTGGGGCCCAAAAGAAAATAAGATACAGCCACCAGATCATGACTCGATGCGGACAAGACTGACCTTTTGCCCCCCAATCCCTCCCTTTCCGATCCCCAAATTTCTGCTTCTCATTGGCTATCTTCCAAGTCATTCTTCAGACTTCTTGTCTCGTCATTTCCCAGGAATGTCTCCCCCCTTCATTTCCACGACAACCCGACTTCAAAGGGATTTAGCAGGCAAAAGTTCAGAGCTTATCTCTCTCTCTCCTCTGCTCTCTATGCCAGCGTCGAAGCACTGACATCCTGGTCTTATTTTTGTGAAAACATGGTAGTAATTGACATATTTCTATCTTTTGATGTCAACTGGAGTCTTGGCGGTCCAGTCCTTTTGTGGCTTGAATTTTGAGTGAAGCTTGTTTGTTTGTTTTCACTATGCTAGTGAAAAATCATGGTTTGTATAATTTATTTTTCCTGCTCTAATACTACAAAAACGTAATGAACTTTTTCAGGCATTGCCTGAAGTTGAGGTTACGAAGCTTGACCCCAGGATGCACATGGTATACTACAGATGAGCCTAACCTAATTGTTGTGCATACAAGTGTCTCTTTCATAGAGAAAATATTACCCAGATCTGTTTTCAATTATGTAGAAATGAAATTGTGTTTTGGGTCATCAAGGGCAAAATCTGTTATTGGCTCTCTCTTTCCTAAACTAGTGAATGGTATCCCAAGTTTCATAGGAATGGAGATGCTTTTAAATAAGGAAGCCAAGTCTCATTCAACTACCATTGAATTATCATCTTTAGGAGGGAATATAGTGGCAATATAATAGACCTGACAGGTGCTGTAGAAGAAAAGACTCAAAAAGAACAAGTCTAACACTTTCCTCAGCAAGTAAGAAAAAGAAGACAGATAGCATAAGTATGTCAAAGTCATTGAAAACCATCAAGATATAGTTGGCAGAGAACTTCAAGAGATAAATGCACATGAGAGCTCTGTTAGCCCAACGCATTTGGGGAAGAATAAGAAGGACTGAAGCCAGGATTTTTCTGATAGGAACAACTCAAGAATGTCCAAATTAAGGGCTAAATTAAAAGGAGATTCATGTCCTCTATAGGTGTGTTGCACTGCAAGGATAGTTTTGATTTCACTGAGAGTAAGTTTTGTCGATCATCTTTTGAAGAAATGAAAATAAAGAAAGTCCTGCTTCCTTTTTTTTTTTAAAAAAAAAGGCGTTTAGTCTCACTTTTAATAAACACTAGCTGATAACCCGGCATTTTCCAGGTATTTATTTACCCCAATCCTGTATTAGACAGGCAAAGGAATGAATTATATCTATAGTGTCAAATCAATCCCCCTTACCAGAGGGAGCACCCTTGTGGAGTACTGTGAAGCTGTTACCATGGCAACTCCATTGTGCTGTACAGTAGAAGCCATTTTAAGGCATAACAGGCTGTATCTTAACAGAACTTGACTCCAAGTTCTTTTGACACTATCACTATCAAAAGTACTGTGATTTGACACTATAGATATAATTCATTCCTTTTCATTTCAGCGGCCCAGGCATTCCAGAGTTATGCTGGAAAACACACACACACACAGACATACACACCAAGTGTGTTAGGGGTGTCTTACCTCCACAGTATTTGTTTCCAGAGAGTAAGTCATCTGTGTACCAAGTTTGGTTGAAATTGCTCAAGGCGTTCCAGGGTTATGCTGGAACATACATACACACACACACACACAAAGCCATTTATATAGAGAGATAATAGAAATTAAAAGAAAAAAGACATTAAAAAGTTCAAATGGGCAGGGAAAAAAAGGACAAAGTAGAGAAGGAAAAAAAATAAGAATATTAATGAAAAAGAAAAGCATATAACACAATGACTTCATCACCAGTACAAACCATTTTAATAATTTATCACCCTCTTAAAATACAACAAATGATCTCTTCTTCCCATATATCATCTCTTATCTATAACTGAATTCTTTAAGTCAATGTTTCTGAGCCTTGGCCACTTGAAAACATCTGGACTTCAACTCCCAGAATGTCTGGACTTCAACTCCCAGAATTCCCCAGCCAGCCAGCAGGGCTGGTGGAGAATTCTGGGAGTTGAAGTCTAGATATCTTTAAGTAGCCAAGCTTGAGAAATATTGCTTTAAGCTTTATCATTCATTCCTGATTAGCAACATAAATCCATTAAGCGTTACCAGAGATAACAATAGGTCTATTTTAACCTTGATCAAATAAAACAACTTCACATCCCTTTCTTTTACTTTTAAGAATCTTGATCGTTGGTCCTTTCAAATAATGCAATTCAGCCCTGAGCTACAGATATTCTCTATTCATTTCCTAAAAGTTTTCTTCCTCTGCAAAAAGAGGCATTTGTTTGTCTTCCTTATTCTGGGGGACAGATTAGAATTAATTTCACCTTGTAAAACCAGGGATGTCCAACCTTGGCAACTTTAAAACTTGTGGATTTCAACTCCCAGAATTCACCAGCCAGCTATGAGAAAGTCTTAAAATTGCCAAGGTTGGACAGCTCTGTTGCAGACAGAAAGATCAGAAATCTTTCTTAGCTTTTTAATTCTTATTTTTTGGGAGGGGAAGTGGAAAGAAACATGGTTCCAGAATTCCATATTCCACCCAACACTTCTTCTCCATGAAAAAACAAAGTCCATGAAAACAAAAGTAAAGCCATGAATTTGCCATAGGGTTAAATAAGATTTTAAAATAAATAAATAAATAAATAAATAAATGAATGAATGAATGAATGAATGAATGAATGTTTATCTATGCTATAAAATGGAATATCATCAGAAATAAGCCCAGGAACATTGAAATCAGCAGATCAACACCTGGTCCACACACACCGAGGAAACAAATCTATCACCTACTTACTACCTTGTCTGCTATATTGAGATGTACTGTATTCCTGAGCAAATTATAACAATTATTTCTAAATCTGTAGCTATGCCTATGGATTAATGCAGGCAAAGGTTTATCCCTTCATTTTCCTTTTCATTGTTTTACATTGGCAGCTCTATTTAAACACCTCCCTCCCTCCCTCTCCCGCTCTCTCGTTCTCCTTCCCTAAATTAAACCCCAGCGCTAAATTATCTGTGGGTTTCATAAAGAAAAGAAATGAAAGGTCTTTATGCATTCCTCCTCACCTGTTGGTAGGTCATCAGAGCTTCTTTCAGCTACAGGTAGTCCTCGACTTACGACCACAATGGAGCCTCCAATTTCTGTTGCTAAGCGAGACATTTGTTAAGTGAGTTTTGCCCAGTGGTGAAATCTAAAATTTGTTACTAACGGTTCTGTGGGCGTGGCTTGGTGGGGGTGGGGGTGACTGGGTGGGCGTGGCCAATATTTTTTTTTTAACTTTTAAAACCATTTTTTCTACAACCTCTTCGGCGAAGAGGTTGTAAAAAAAAATGCATTCAAAAGGCTCTGACGATCCCACCTGAGTGGCCTGATCGGCAGAGGCTTTTTTTCTTTGAAATGCCTCTGCCGATCAGGCAACTCAACTTGGATCGTCAGAGGCATTTTCTTTTAAATGCCTCTGACGATCCAAGCTGAGTTGCCTGATCGGCAGAGGCTTTTTTTCTTTTAAATGCCTCTGAGTTGCCTGATCGGCAGAGGCTTTTTTTCTTTTGAATGCCTCTGACGATCCAAGCTGAGTTGACTGATCATCAGAGGCTTTTTAAAAAAAGTGATCCGGTCCGAACCGGGAGCATTTCATCCCTGATTTTGCCCCATTTTACAACTTCCCTGGCCACAGGCGTTAAGCGAATCACTGCAGTTGATAACCCGGCTTCCCCACTGACTTTGCTTTGCAAAAGGGGGAATCACGTGACCCTGCATAACTGTCATAAATACAAGTCAGTTGCCAAACAGCCGGATTTTGACCGCATGACCGTTGGGGATGCTGCAATGGTTGTAAGTGTGAAAAAAACAGTCAGAAGTCACTTTTTTTTCAAGGCCATTGTAACTTTGAATGGTCACTAAATGAACTGTCGTAAGTCAAGGATTACTTATAGTGCCAGAGGTGAATATTTGCCCATCGTTTCCTTTGTTTAGAGCTGCATAGCAGAAGAATTCTTCCGACTTCAGATGTGAATGTTGCATGTAAACACACTTAGAATAGAATTGAATTCTTTATTGGCCAAGTGTGATTGGACACACAAGGAATTTGTCTTTGGTGCATCTGCTCTCAGTGTACATAAAGAAAAAAAATAAAATATATTCCTCAAGAATCATAAGATACAGCATTTAGTGATAGTCATAGGATACTAATAAACAATCAAATCATACTAGGAATAGAATAGGATAGGACAGGGCAGAATAGAATAACAGAGTTGGAAGGGACCTTGGAGGTCTTCTAGTCAAACCCCCTGCTCAGGCAGGAAACCCTACACCACTTCAGACAAGTGGTTGTCTGAAGCCTTGATAGTACAGTGGTCTACACACCCTGTTATTAACACAGCTGCCTGCAATTTACTGCTGGTTCGAATCTCTCCAAGGCTCAAGGTTGACTCAGCCTTCCATCCTTTCTAAGATAGGTGAAAGGAGGACCCAGTTTGTGGGGGCAATAAGCTGACTTTGTATAAATATACAAAAGGATGAAGGCTATTGCTTAACGCACTGTAAGCCGCCCTGAGTCTCCGGAGAAGGGCGGCATATAAATCAAATTTAAAAAAAAAAATGGTTATCCAACATCTTCTTAAAAACCTCCAGTGTTGGAGCATTCACAACTTCTGCAGGCAAGTTGTTCCACTGATGAATTGTTCTCACTGTCAGGAAATTTCTCCTTAGTTCTAAGTTGCTTCTCTCCTTGATTAATTTCCATCAGTTGCTTCTTGTTCTGCCTTCAGGTGTTTTGGAGAATAGCTTGACTCCCTCTTCTTTGTGGCAGCCCCTGAGATATTGGAACACTGCTATCATGTCTCCCCTAGTCCTTCTTTTCATCAGACTAGACATACCCAGTTCCTGCAACCGTTCTTCATATGTTTTCGCCTCCAGTCCCCTAATCATCTTTGTTGCACTTCTCTGCACTCTTTCTAGAGTCTCAACATCTTTTTTTACATTCATAGGAAACAATAAAAACAATAGAAGTTGTAAAGATACAAGCAACATGGATATACCCATAAGTGGGAAGAGATGGGTAGTAGTGAGGATGAGAAGAAGAATAGTAATACAGTCTTAGTAGTTAATTTGACAGTGTTGTGGGAATTAGTTGTTTTAGCAGAGTGATGGCATTCGGGGAAAAAACTGTTCTTGTGTTTAGTTGTTTTGCTGTGCAGTGCTCTATAGCATCGTTTTGAGGGTAGAAGTTAAAGCAATTTATGTCCAGGATGTGAAGGGTCTGTAGATATTTTCACAGCCCTCTTTTTGACTTACCTGTGCACTCACCTACATGCATACCTCCTGTTGATGAATAAATAATTCACAGGGAATTACATGACCTCTTAATCCATTATCCCAGGAGAAATTCTTGTTTCTCCCACTTATTACTATAACCATGTTGCTTGTGTCTTTCAATTATGTTGTTTTTATTTGTTTCCTAGTACGATTTGATAGCTTATTAGTAACCTTGACTATCACTAAGTGTTATATATTTTTATTCTTGACAAATGTATTTTATTCTCCTTATGTGAGAATAAACTCCTTACACTGAGAGCATATACACCAAAGACAAATTCCTTGTGTGTCCAATCACACTTGGCCGATAAAGAGTTCTATTCTATTCTTAGTGCTTTCTACCCCACTAACTTTCTACCCCACTGTCCCGAGTGCTAAGTAGAATTAAGTAGTTTCTCCTCCCACCCACCTTCAATTAGAAAGGAACTCCAGAGAGCTGGCTTCTTAGCAACTGCTATTGGCTTTTGTCCAGTCTATAGATTAATTTTTCAGCGTTAGTGTTAGTTCAGGTTAGATAAAGATAATGAAAGTTTCCTAATCGTCTTAAAGAAGATTTATCTAGCTGAGTAAAAAGCTCTTGCTGTACAATAAGGCACGCATAAAACCTTCCCTTTAATTTCCAACAGCTGATGGATATTGACTTTGCAATGAGTCAGTCTGAATTGGGGAGGGAAGAATCTGTGCGTTGGCTTCCCCCCACCTTCCTTTTAGGAGGGGAAAAAAAAACCACTTCACAAAACTGTTATTAAAATAATGTCTTCCTTTGTACTCCATTTAAGGAGCTTCTTGGCGTGAGAAATCAGCCTTTCTTATAGGAGAAAAATACAACCACCTGTAAGCTATCTCTTATTAATTTTTATTTTATTTCATGTATTTATTAAATTTAGATGCCACCCATCCAGTGGTGGGTTGTTACCGGTTCTACCTGGATTGGCGAACCCGTAGCGGTGGCGAACCCGTAGCGGCGGTGGGAGGCTCCGCCCACCCACACCAGATGCTTCTGTGCATATGCAGAAGCAGCGTGCTCAAGGGCAGATGTGCACGAGTGAACCAGTAGCGAAACCCGCTACTGCACCCATCTCTATCCAAAGCGATTTCTGGCGGCTGCCTTTCATTTAATATTTAGATATTAGTTTGATGTTTTTTTTTATTATTATTTATTTATTTATTATTCAAATTTCTATACCGCCCTTCTCCTTTCGGACTCAGGGCGGTGAACAGCCAAAATAAAAACATTTATACATAAAGTGCGATTAAAAATAGATTTAAAATAATTAAATTTATCAATTTAAAATCCATATCAAAATTTAAAATCAACCATAAAATCATAAAATCAAGAGAGACCGGCTAACTGAAAGAGATGAGCTTTTAGGGCCCGACGAAAAGTCCGGAGGTCGGAGATCACTCGTATCTCTGGGGGTAGATTGTTCCAGAAGGTAGGTGCCACCACAGAGAAGGCTCTCCTCCTGGGGGTCGCCAGCCGGCATTGTCTAGCCGACGGCACCCTGAGGAGGCCCTCTCTGTGGGAGCGAACTGGCCGGTGGGAGGCTATTGGTGGCAGAAGGCAGTCCCGTAAGTACCCTGGCCCTAAGCCATGGAGCGCTTTAAAGGTGATCACCAACACTTTGAAGCGCACCCGGAAGTCCACCGGAAGCCAATGCAGCTCGCGCAGGAGAGGAGTCACATGGGAGCGCCCAGTCGCTCCCATAATCACCCGCGCGGTCACATTCTGGACCAGTTGGAGCATCCGGGTGCTCTTCAAGGGGAGCCCCATGTAGAGAGTGTTACAGTAGTCCAGATGGGAAGTGACGAGGGCATGAGTGACCGTGCGCAAGGAGTCCCGATCCAGAAAGGGGCGCAACTGGCGTATCAGGCGAACCTGATAAAAAGCCCCCCTGGCCACGGCCATCATATGCCCTTCTAAAGACAGCCGTGCGTCCAGGAGGACACCCAAGTTGTGGGCCCTTTCCGTGGGGGCCACTGACTTGCCCCCAATAACCAGCGATGGCGTCATCTGGCTATACCGGGACGCCGGCAGCCACAGCCACTCGGTCTTGGAAGGGTTGAGTCGAAGCCTGTTTCTCCCCATCCAGACCCGCACGGCCTCCAGGCACTGGGACATCACTTCCAAGGCATCATTGGGATGGTCTGGGGTGGAGATTTAGTTCATTGTGTACACATCAAGTAAGTAGTACTTGTACTGAGTGTTTTTATTATAACGATCTAGGGTCCTTGGTGCTCTCTGAGTTTGTTGGTTTTCTTGCAGACGTCTCACTAACCAACTAGCTAACATCATCCGTGTTAGAAGGGAGTAAGGTTTGTTACCTTCTAGCACTGATGATGTTCCCTAGTTTGGTAATGAAATGTCTGCGAGAAAACCACCAACATCAGGCATCACCAAATACCCCACAGTCCTCTTCCCCCTCCTCCCCTTCTCCTCCACTCTGCAAACCTCACTCCCTTCTAGCACTGATGGTGTTCCCTAATTGGGTAATGAAACATCTGTAAGAAAAGCCTTGATAGTACAGTGGTATACGCACCCTGTTATTAACACAGCTGCCTGCAATTTCTGCTGGTTCGAATCTCTCCAAGGCTCAAGGTTGACTCAGCCTTCCATCCTTTCTAAGGTAGGTGAAATGAGGACCCAGTTTGTGGGGGCAATAAGCTGACTTTGTATACAATATACAAAAGTATGAAGGCTATTGCTTAACGCATTGTAAGGGCGGCATATAAATCAAATAAAAAATAAAAAAAAACCCACCAAGCTCAGAGAGCGCTAAAGACCCCACATCCTTCTATTGTGTATGTTTTTTGTGGGTGGCGTAGGGAGAGGAAGATATAACTCCAAAACTTGTGTAGACTTTGTTGCTTTGGATGATGGCACTATTTGACTGTGGCCTACAAACTTAAGTCAAAGATCGCTAACCAATTTTTTCCTTGTGTGCATTTTTTCCCCCTGACTTGAAATCTGTCTACAAAAACACCACTTGTTCTCCTGAGAATTTTGCTTCTGTCTGAACCATCTGCTGAAGAATCTTGATGCAATATACTACTCTCTCTCTCCCTCTCCCTCCTTCTCTCTCTCTCTCTCTTTTTTTCCAAGAAGGTTAGAGATTTTCAGATATTCTTCTTTTTTCTGCATTGCTATAGCTCAGCATTTCTATTAAACATGCTCTCCTCCCTATGAAGATAGTCCTGGCTAAATCCTGTGGGCTACAGGCTTCATTCAGAGCATCCAATTAAATTGTAGTCTTGAAAGTATATTTTCTTTGATCTCTTCGCTTCTCTATTTCTGCACAATAGCTTGCGCTTCTGGTGATGTTGCCATACGCTGGTATGCCCTCCCTCAACCCCTAAATAATATAGAATTCTAGTCGATATGGAAGTATTGTTTCTTTCACTGTCAATAAGGCTTCAGCAGCATTTAAACCGAATCTCATATTCTTTTCACTAATGCTTTACATTTTGTCACTCTGTCCCACAGGATGTATTCCTGCTGGTAAAAAAATAAATAAATAAAATAGATGTAAAGACATTAGTATCTTATCTTTGACCATTTTTTTTTCAATTTAGGGAATAAGAAATCCCTTTTAGCTATTCCTTTGAAATGATGTGACAGTTTAAGTAAAATTCTCGTGGGTAGCCACAGGAATGCTTGTGCATAATTATTTACAAAGTGATCCAGGGATGGGTGTAAATCCCTGACTTTTAGCAACAGTCTGAAATTTAGTTGGCTTCCTGTGTTTCACTTAAATCCAGGGGTGGGCTTTAAAAATTTTAGCAAGGGGTTCTCTGCCCGGTTGCTGGGTGGGCGTGGTCATGGTGGGCGTGGCCTAGTTGACCTCCTGCACCACACCGGAGGGGGGGGTTTGCCCTCCCTGAGTTCTGGAGGATTTCCTCGAGCCTCCAGGAGGGCAAAAACAATCTCGCCAGGCTTTGGAGCAGGGGTGAAATCCAGCAGGTTCTGGAGAACTGGTAGCGGAAATTTTGAGCAGTTCGAAGAACCGGTAGCGGAATTTTTGAGTAGTTTGGAAAACCGGCCCCATAGTGGGGTGGAAATGGAGATTTTGCAATAGCCTTCCCCCAGGAGTGAGGAGGGAATGGGGATGTCAGCATTTCACACTGCACTTGCTCCAAGGCTGACATTAGAAGAAAAAGCGGAGGCATTTGGAAAGAGACATTTGACCCTTCACCTACTTATTTTCACTGGAGAGAATATCCCCTAGGAGATGGGATGGGAGGGGGGAAATTCCTTTGAGGGGAGCAATAGATTAGGGGCAGAGTGACGGGGAAGATGGCCAATGAGTATAGAGGAGTGGGGAAAGGAAAAGGAGCGTTTGCCTGAGGAAGTCAGATTTGGCTGCAATGAGTTGGGGATAGAATGTGCGTGCTTAATAAATTAGAGTTTTATTTCAAAGACTTTGTTTGAAATGCAATTTATTCAAGACGACTTCGAAGCCTGACAGGGGATTTTGCAGTATCCTTCCCCTGGAGTGGAGTGGGAATGGAGATTTTGCAGTATCCTTCCCCTGCCATGCCCACCAAGCCACACCCATTAAGCCACACCACGCCCACCAAGCCACACCCACAGAACCGGTAGTAAAAAAAAATGGATTTCACCACTGCTCTGGAGGCCCTCTGGAGGCCAGAAACGGGCCTGTTTCCGGCTTCCCTGAACTTCCGGTAGGCCTGTTTTTCGCCGTCCCTGAACCTCCGCACATGCCCTGCACTTAACTGCATCCAAATTGGGCCGCGTGGGGACTCCTGGGAGGGGCGGTGTGGGCAGGGACAGCCAGGAGTGGGGTTTGAAGGTTCTCCAAATTGCACAGAATCTTAGCTAGAAGTTCTCCTGAACCCCTGCGATGAATCTCAGCAGCCCACTTCCTGCTTAAATCTCAAAGAAGGACAACATCAGGAGACATTTTCATACTGGGTAGTCAAAGAGGTTATTTTTTTTCTCCCATTTATTTATATATATATATATATATATATATATATATATATATATATATATATATATATATATATATATATATATATATATATATATATATTCTTTACATACAATAAGTGCTTGGTGAATAGCGTACTGGCTGAGTCAGTTGCTTACATATTAATACTTTCTAAAATCCTAATTTCTACCTCTGTTATACAACCATTGATAAAACACATTCTTGTTCGATCGTACTTTGTGTCTTCCTTTTCTTTTATCTTCAGTGTTAGTCTGTCCATTTCTGCACAAAGAGGTTATGTGGTTGGCTTGAGCTCCAAGCATGGGGATTTGGTTAATGTTTTGTCCCCATCTTCAGTGTGCCTAGATTGACAAGATGTCTCCTCGAATGGGGATGAAACGTTGGCAACCAAATTGCCAAGCTCAGAGCTCAAACCATCCACATAACTATCATTCCGAGCTACTAATGTTCGAAGACATTTCAAGTCAAAGCGGTTCCAGAAATGGTGGGAAATGTGCAGTAGATAATAAAATAAAACAAAACAAACAAATAACAGTACTGCCTGCTCCCACTTCCAACAGGAATGTAATCTCAGTGGCATTGCCGAGAAACCTTTTTTTAAAAAATATTTTTTTAATTAAACATTTTTTTAAAAAAATATAAACTCACACAACAACAACAAAACACACAAACAAATAAACAAAAATCCATCTTTACATCTTCTTTTCAACTTGTCGCATTGGTAATCTATATTCATAATTATACATTTTCTCTTTCTTATTTTAACATATCTCTTATACCTATATTTCTAATACATCGTCTCTATGTGTTCTCTTCATCTGCATGTTTGATTTACTATTAACCTAAATTGGAACTTAATTTCCTATTTGTAATTTATTACTTCTCATTTATTTCCATATCTTTTTTTCCCCTCCAACCAATTATACCATTTCTCCCATACTAAATAGTAATCCGTTTCATCCTTTTCTTGTATCTCCTTCATAAGTTTGTCCATTTCCACACATTCCATAATTTTACTAATCACTTTGTCCTCCGTTGGTTAATCTTTATTTTTCCAATTTTGGGTGAAGACTATTCATGCTGCTGTCAATATGTGGATAATTAAATATTTTATTTCTTTTTCATATTGTCCAGTAATTATTCCCAATAGGAAGGTTTCAGGCCTCATTTCTATTTTTTGGTTTATGGTTTCTTCTATTTGTATTCTAATTGTTTGCCAAAATTGTTTTGCTTTCTGCCAAGAAACCTTCTTAAGCAAATTTGCAAGCTTTCTAGATAGTAAAGAGATGGAAACACAGAAGTTCGCTTGACAGAGTAGAGAAGCCTGGAGAAATTCTGAGACATATTTCGGCACGTATTTAAATTATAACAGCACGCAACTCTTTTCTGATATTCGGAGTCTGTCGGAAGTCCTTAAATAACCACCACAACTGAGTAACATTCGGTTGCTAAGCGAGACAGCCATGAATTGAGTTTTGCCTCATTTGCTAAACCTTTCTTCAGCCAAAGAGGTTATAGAAAAAATACTTTTAAAAATAATAATAATAAAAAAAGTTGGCCATGCCCACCCAGTCACATTACTCCCCCACCAAGCCATGCCCACAGAACCGGTAGTAACAAATTTTACATTTCACCACTGAGAGGCAGCCCAATATCTGTGCCACCAGCAAGCACTGGAGTTGGTTGGAAATGCCAACCCACTCTGGATAAAACAACTGCTTAGCAGCAATTTAGGCTAATAATCCAAACGGAATCTGTTTTGCACTCTCATTGGCCAGCCAGGCCTGGCGTTAATTACTCATTAGCAGCTATGTTCTTGTCAATTCATTTATATTTGTGTTTTTTTTTCTTTTTTCAAAATGTAAAAGTTGCCTGGTTAGATTATTGATTCTTTGTCCCTCTACTCAATCTGGTTTTAATTGCACCACTGTATGGTCCAGCTTTTTCTAGCCGGAAACCCTGTGATAAATCTGTCACGGACTCGGCAATCAACAATAAATGCGTCTCTTCGTGTCATTATTAATATGTCTCCTGGATTAGTTCATTACAGCCGTTAACCACGGTTTATAAGAGCTAGGATGGCAAAATGCCAGCATTAAAGTGAGGTTTTCCCTCCCTCTCTCTCTCTCTCTCTCTCTCTCTCTCTCTCTCTCTCTCTCTCTCTCTCTCTCTCTCTCTCTCTCTCTCTCTCTCTCTCTCTCTCTCTCTCTCTCTCTCTCTCTCTCTCTCCTCAATCCAGTTGCTATTTGATTGGATTGAAGGCTTTAACCGTATGGCTATGAGAGTAAAAGGGAGATGGAAAGCAACTGAGAATTTAATTTAATAAAGATACAGTGGTACCTCGGTACTCAGCTACAGGCATAGTGGTTAGGCGCAGTGGTTAGAGTGCAGTACTGCGGGCTACTTCTGCTGACTGCCGGCTGCCTGCAATTTGTCAGTTCAAATCTCACCAGGCTCAAGGTTGGACTCAGCCTTCCATCCTTCCGAGGTTGGTAAAATGAGGACCTAGATTGTTGGGGGCAAAAGGCTGCCCTGGTAGTACAGTGGTCTAAAGCACCCTGTTATTAAGACCAGCTGCCTGCAATTACTGCAGGTTCGAATCTCGCCAGGCTCAAGGTTGACTCAGCCTTCCATCCTTTCTAAGGTAAATTGAGGACCCAGTTGTGGGGGCAATAAGCTGACTTTGTATAAAAATACAAAAGGATGAAGGCTATTGCTTAGCACATTGTAAGCTGCCCTGAGTCTCCAGAGAAGGGCGGCATATAAATCAAATTGAAAAAAAAAGTGCTATTGTTATGATCAAAATTTGGATGCTTAGCAACTCATTTATATTTATGGCATCTATGGAGATTCTCAGTCCTCCAGGTCATGGTTGTCCCAAAGATGCTTTTTCAAGAGGCAAGTGGACTTTCTGGTTTTTCTTTGAAACAACCACTTCATAAATGCACGGCACAACATAGGAGAACAAGCATAAGGACTAGAATCAGCAGTCCACCTGCATTTAAAAGACACAGGCCACTCTGTTGAAGACAACAAAGTCCATATTTTGGACAGAGAGGACCGCTGGTTTGAAAGAGGGGTAAAAGAGGCCATCTGTTGTGGCTCCGTTGCCTGAGCCTGTGTCATTGGCAGGAGAGGACTCCGAGAGTGAAGGAGAGGAGTTGGCAAGGCCTCCCTCTCCAGGACCCTCCTCTCTGGCAATGCCTCCAGAGGACACTGAAGGCCAAACGATAGGCTCAGAGCCAAGCACGTCCCCGCAGCCACAGGTGGACAGTGACGAAGGAGATAAGTGCTGGCTGGACCCTCGGCAGAGGCGCAGGGAGAAGCGTGCACAGCAGAGGGGAAGGCGTGCCAGAGATTAGCTGAGTCACTGGACCACACCCCACAGGATATAAATGTGGGTGTGGTGGCCGGTTCAGTTTGTGACAAGCAAAAACTGTAACTAATCCATGATCTCTGCGTTACTGGACTCTGCCTGTTTTATCGGAATGCTTGCAGTCTAATCTTTGTTTTGTGTGAGTAAAGTCTGAATTGGCAGCTAGCCACTGGGTTGCTGCCAGCTTTATCATCAAAGAGTTTTGTCGTGTGGCTTATTAACTCCGGGCCGTCTGTGGGGGTGCGTGAGTGGAACGGGGACAGAACACCATCTATGACAAAACTGAACAGCCCACTCTCAACAGAGGGGGAGGGATACGACATTATCTATCTCCAGTCTACAACACAGTCCTTTCAACAAGGCTCCACACCCATTTGCACTACTCAGGTGACCGTGAGGACACAGATAAACCTCCCAGTGGCCTCAACAACTCCCTAAAAAGGATGCAAATGACCAGCTGTCTGCAAGGAGTATAAATCCTTCTATTCCCCTCCATCCATGCAGAGCTGAAGAAGCTTCTTGGATGAGAAGCGAAACGTCTTCATAGAAAAAACAGAAAGTCTAGTTGCCTCTTGAAAAAAAAAGCACCTTTGTGACATAGTTATGACGGTTGCAATATCCCAGGAGTCCTTTGATTACTTTTTTTGCAAAGTTTTTCTGGCAAGTAAAGGCAGTGGGGCAGCCAGATTTTCTTAACAACTGAGTTACTAATTTAACAGTTGCGGTGATTCACTTAACAACTGTGGCAAGAAAGGTTGTAAAATGGGGCAAAACTCACTGAAATGTCTCACTTAGCAATGAAAGTTTGGGCTCAATTGTGGTCGTACGTTGAGGACTGCGTGTACTTTGAAAGTCATCAAATTTTCTACTCAAAGTATTTGGACATGAAAATTTTGTCCCAACACTCATCATTTGTTTGGTACTCGACACACAAGCTAGAATTTGTCAGTGTCGGCAATCTTGTGACTCACTACATTATTCCTTATGGGGAAAATATTATTGGTTCTCATTATTTTTGGTACTCATTGCTCCTCCTGGAACCAATTAACACTGAGTAGTGAGATACCAGCGTAGAATGCAAGATGGCTACTTCGCTGTGTACATATGTAGATACACAGAGATACAAGCAGATATTGTGATTATGAAGCATATGATGGAGCTGAACACATCCCTTCTGTTTCCCCCCCCCCTCCGGTCTACTCCCACATCTCATCCGACTATCATAGCTTCGCTGTGCTCTAACAAACCTGAAATATTTTCTGCAAATCTGGAAGGGAAGATGTGCAATATGTCCTGATGATGTGAAACGTATTGCAGTGCCATCCTTTGAAGAACTGGATCCAAATTTAGCCATGTTTCCGAGAAAGAAAGGCATTTGCTGCACAGAACTTTGGATCCAACCCAATGAATTAAAAAAAAAAAAAAACCCTTCTAATTTGGAAAAAAAAAAGGATGGATGATCATGGTTTTATTTCAGGTATCAATTGCACCCTCTTTTTCTCCATCACAGACCAGGGCACTGTGTTGAGGATAAACTGTCCTCTGCAGAGTAGAGCAACGGACCAGATAGCGTAGGATAAGGATCCAATACACTGGTTTGATCCAAGACCTTTGAGAAGAGCTATGCTTTCAATGCTCTTTCAAAGATTAGCAAGGTGAGGTCTGAATCTCTTAGATTTTAAGCCTATCCAAGGTGAGACAGGTGCTGCCATCTGCTGAGACTCAACCTTAACCTTCCTAATAAGTGTCTTGTTTTTCTTTCTTTGTCTCAGGCATTACCTGACTATAAAATAAGTATTCCAGAATGTGTCTTGCTTAATGGAAGCATAGCTTAATTATATATAGAGCCTGGGCTTCGCATACAGAAGATTCCACATTTTAATATGAAGGTTTTTTTTTTAGATAGCACTGGAAAAGGTTTTGTCCTTCCTTTCTTCCTTCCTTCCCGCCCTCCCTCCTTTTTCCTTTTCTTTCTTCTTTTCTTCTTTCCTATCTTCCTTCTTTCCTTCCTTCCTACCTTCCTTATTTCCTTCCTTCCATCCTTCCTTCCACGTTCCCTCCTTCCTCCTCCTTCCTCCTCCTCCTCTTCCTCCTTCCTTCCTTGCTTCCTTCCTTTCTTCCTTCCTTCTGCTTTCCCTCCCTCCCTCTTCCTCCCTCCTCCTCCTCCAATCTTCCCTCTTCTTCCTTCTCCTCTCCCTCCTCCCTTCTTTTCTCTCCGTTTCTCCCTCCCCCCCCTACTATTTTCAGTTCTTTTAGCCCCAAAAATCAGCAGTAGAGCTTCCCAAAAGTGGACGACTGCTAAATAGAAGCAAAGTGACATAGGAAACTCACACTCCTTTGCCATTATTTTGCAGCCCAGTTGGATCGCCTTAATCAAAAGCTAGTTTACACTTCTCATTCCTGAAAATCTTGTAGATTGGAGCTCCCGTCAAGGGCAATAATTATTATTAAGCCCCATAGTAGCGGTGATGTCCTGCAGTTGTGCGATACCAGAGTGGCTTCCCCTCCCGCCTTTCAGTAATGTCAGTCCTATTCTTCACCGTATCTACTTTTATTTCCTTTGTTGATCTTCCAAAGTCAATGGCAGATCATGCTTTTATTTCTCAGAGACGTGATTGCTGGAATTTGATGGTGCATCAGTGATAGTCATAAAAACGGGATCCAAAATTCAAGCAGATCCTGAACCAGTTATTATTTGTGTGGTTGATGGTAGTAAAAAAAAAACCAACAATAGACGTTACCATGGACAGCTTGAATCAACACGAACCTGTCCCTGTTTATAACAATTCAAACTTCTTTCCACAACTGCTGGTTGCAAAATCATCTTTTGTTCTACAGTTTGTGGGGGGAGGGAGTCTTTCCTTATTTTAGGTCAGTGTTGGTGAACCTTTTCAGCACCAAGTGCCGAAACGGGAGGGCATGTGGGCATGCAGGAGATCACCGGAAGAGTAGCTCCCCAGCGTGTGTGTGTTCTGTCCCAGCTATGCACCCCAAAGAACGCAGCACACACAAAGTCCGTTCAAACCTTAGTTTACTGAATAAACCAGTCTTTTACAACAACGGCTGTTAATTAATTGCATTAACAGCCACCAAGAATTCAAAGAATAATAACTGAAAACTTACTATGGTTGGCAGAATGCCCAGAAGCAATTTGCAGGAAGCTGATAAGATAAGCAAGACAAGACAAGACACCAAGGTATGTGAACTAAGTTGTTCCCTGCAAATTGCTTCAGTCGGCGTTCCTCCTTAAATAGGCTAAGGGAGTGGCCAATTAGCCCCAAGCCTTACTCTCAAGGAGACCTCCTCCTGAGGAGCCACTCCTGCCTTTTGGCAGCTCTGCGCGCCCGTGCATCGAGAAGAGGCTCCTCCTCTTCGTCCTCTTCACTTAAGGGAGCTTCTGGAGGTTCTGAAGGCCCTGGCTGAATCCCCGCCTCTGGCACCACATCTTCTCCAGCCTCCTCATTGTCCGACTCAAGTGCCAGCTGCACAGGCTGCTGGCGCAGCACCACACCAGCCTCCTCGCTGTCTAAATCAGCTATTAGCTGCACTAAAACCCTCAGGTTTTTAGGTTCTGGATCTTTCCGTATTTAGATCTCAGATTGTAGAATTGTGAGAAAGGAAGAAACACAGACATATTTTTCTCCATGTATCTATACTGTGCTACAGTATATATCTATTATGTTTCCCCTCCATTCTGAGCCAAACATCCCCATGGCTGTGATTTCCCCCCCTCAAAATAGAACTGCGGCACTCATATAATCATTTGGGTTGCCCTATTTTCTGCCTTTTGTAGCGCTGTAATAAATTTAAGGTGTGATGGCCAAAACGGTACCCTGTACAGTACTCTTAAGTATAGCCTTGCCATAGATTTGTATAAGGGCTATTATTCCCGCAATTTCATCTTCAATTTTCTTTACTCTGATTCCAAACGTTAAATTTGCCTCTCTTCAGTTTATACATCAGGGTAACATTTTCGTTTCGCTTTTCACTCTGATTCAGATTTCCTTTTCTGTTCAACTACTGCCAAGTTCAGATAGCATAATGCTGGGGTTTGAAACCTTAGCAGCTTTATGACTTGTGGACTTCAACTCCCAGAATTCCTCAGACAGCAAAGGCAAGATGAGAAACAATGGATGGAAACTAACCAAGGAGTGGCTTATTTTGTGGGCATGGCTTGACGGTCATGTGACAATTCTTTAGGATTTAACAGAGATACTGGTCTACCAGGTTTTTAACTGCTTGCAGAGCGGTACCCATCTACCCGTTTATTTTTGCCGGCACCGGTCTACTCATTTATTTTTGGAGGCACCGGTCTACTCATTTATTTTTGCAGGCACTGGTCTACTCATTTATTTTTGGAGGCACCGGTCTACTCATTTATTTTTGCAGGCACCGGTCTACTCATTTATTTTTGGAGGAACCGGTCTACTCATTTAGTTTTGCAGGCACCGGTCTACTCATTTATTTTTGCAGGCACTGGTCTACCCGTTTATTTTTGTAGGCACCGATCTACTCATTTATTTTTGGAGGCACTGGTCTACCCATTTATTTTTGCAGGCATCGGTCTACTCATTTGTTTTCTTTTAACACTGATCAGCTGTAGCGCGGCCCTTTGAAGCCCCATGGCAAGAGTTTAAACAGTTTTTTTCCTCTCTAGCCAATCAGCTGGGACTCAGGAGGCAGCAATAGATTAGGGGTGGGGCCAAATAAAAGGTAAGAATAATGCAGGAGGGGTAGGGGGGGCAGAACCAGTTCAGGGACATCATATCGTCACCGCTACCGGCTTGGCGGAACCGGGAGGAACCCACCACTGCCATGATGGCGAACCTATGGCACGGGTGTCTGAAGTGGCACACGGAGCCATGTCTCCTGGCATGCATGGCGTCACCCGTTCCGGGTTTCTAGTGTGCATGTGCACATGACGATCAGCTGGCTTTTGTGCGTTCAGCGGTGCCAGAAACCGGAACAGCTGGTCTTCCATTTTCCAGCATGAGCATACACACCAGCCATCTGATTGGCACATGTCCAAGCATGGCAATAACCGGAAGAGTTGCTGGGAGGCACGCATGCGCGCACCGGAAACCAGAAGTTCATTTTCTGGGTTCCGTCCACAGCTCCTCTTCCTGAGCTTGAGAATTCCTTTTGAAAGTTGCCACCTGGAGAAGTTTGGTATTAACTAGTAAACGGGGTTACTTCACTGCCCTATCTTAATTCCCATCACTGTACATAACTTAAAAAGCATTCTCCCAACATCGATGCCTGAGTTACTTAGTTCAAGATTTGTTGATTTATATCTTGCTCCTTGTTTCCTGTTTTTTTAAAACAGCTGTCCATCCATAGGAACATCTGTTTTTATATTCCATGATATCTCTCAGGCATGGACAACCAGATCCACACATGAAGGGCTCAAGAAGGAATCTTCTCAGATTAACAGTTTGCTCCGGGGTAAAAGATAAGGTTCAATGGTATTCAAGGGCAGTTTGGCTTTGCCCTCTTATGACAACATTGTTGTTGTTGTTAGTTGTGAAGTTGTGTCTGACCCATCGCAACCCCATGGACAACTTTCCTCCAGGCCTTCTTGTCCTCTACCATCCTCTGGAGTCCATATAAGCTCACGCCGACTGCTTCGGTGACTCCATCCAGCCACCTCATTCTTTGCCACCCCATTCTTCTTTTGCCCTCAATCTTTCCCAGCATTAGACTCTTCTCCAGTGAGTCCCTCCTTCTCATTAGGTGGCCAAAGGATTTGAGTTTCCTCTTCAGGATCTGGCCTTCTAAAGGGCAGTCATGGTTGATCTCCTCTAGGACTGACCAGTTTGATCGCTTTGCAGTCCAAGGGACTCACAGGAGTCTTCTCCAGCACCAGAGTTCAAAGGCCTCAATTCTTTGGCACTCAGCCTTCCTTATGGTCCATGACAACATAGAGATTCTAAACTAATTTCCTATTTGACTCCTCCCCCTTGCTTTGCCAGTCTCTCTCCGACAGTGTCTGAGTTTGTATAGGAAGTAAACTACTTTCCCCACCCAAGAATTGATTTTTGGGTTGTTGTTTTTTTTTAAAAAAAAATCCAAACTTGAAAAAAGGATGAAAAAGACAAATAATGGAAAAAGGATGAGAAGGGGTATCAAAGGGCTTTTTAAACCATAGCAACTCTATATATTAACAAACATTCTCTCTGGCAGTAAATAAAATGCAACCCAAATGATGTCACTTGAGATTTTTAAAAAAGTTGTGAAATCTATTTTTCCTTAGATGTATTCACAGGTGGTTGCAAAAAGGGAAAAAAAGGTCCAGCTAGCTTCACACATTTTTATTAAACTGCACTCTCACTGACATAAAACGCGTAAGATGAGGGAGAAGAAAAAAAAATAAATAAACAGTGAAAATCAATTTAAGTTGCCTCCATTAAAATGAAGCCCGGGGAAGTGAAATGGGAATCTTTCAAAACAACAGAAAATTGTCACCCATCATGGTAAGAGAGACTAGTGACAAGATAAAGCCTAAATTTTAGCTCTAAGCAACATTTTAGACCAAGCCTGAACAATAAAAAGAATAATGATGGAGAAATATCTTTGTAGAACATCAGAAATACTTTATAGGGTGAGCTTTAGCTATCATCTAATCCAACATTCTGTTTTATGTAAGACTTATCCAGATGCTTCGCAGAGTGGCAAAATTAATTAACTGGATGGTTGCTAATGAGATATCTGTCAAGAATATTTTTAAAAAACAAATTTATGGACAAATTGATCTATTATTTTCAGTCCCATCAATTCATTCAACCTCATCTCCCCCATGAACTGCAAAATGGTTAATTTGTGTGAGAAATTGCTCTTAAACGTGTATTTAGAACAGATTTCAAAACTTAGTTTTCCCTTCAGAAACACACAATCTTAAAGCTACTTTGAGCAAATTAAAATATTTAGGAAGCATGGAATGGGTTGAATTCATAGCCATATGACTCCAGAAGGTGTTGATTACTGGTAGTCCTTGACTAACAACCATTTGTTTAGCGACTTTTCTAAGCTACACCACTGAAAAAAAGTGACTTATGGCCTTTTTTCACACTTATGACCGTTGCAGCATCCCCATAGTCATGTGATCAAAATTTGGACACTTGGCAACTGGCATGTACTTAAACAGTATGATGGTGGCAGTATCCCAGGGTCACGTGATGACCTTTTGTGATTTTCTGACAAACGAAGAGTCAGGTTTCGATGCTATCTCAAAATAAAGTCAGTGGGGAAGCCAGATTCACTTAAAAACTGTCTTCTTAATTTAACAATGGCAGTGATTCACTGAACTTCCTCTGTCAAGAAAGGCTATATCGGAGCTTGCCCATGTGCACACTCGTCTGGGCCGCAACCCAGAAGAGGAGCTGCCCAGGGCGCATGTGCACACCCGAAAATAAACTTCTGGTTTCTGCATGCTGGCCAGCTACTCTTCTGGGTTTCTGGCCCCCATGTTTGGGTGAAAATCAGCTGGCACATGCTCACACAGGAAAATGGACAACCAGCTCTTCCAGTTTCCAGCACTATCACACGCAAAAAGGCCAGCTGATCATCACATACGCAGGCGCATCAGAAACCCGGAAGAGAAATGGGCGATGCAGCACATGCCAGGTGTTCTGTCCCCGTCCCCCCACACACACACACACCAACACACATCCAAGAGTTAAAAAAAAAAAAAACAGCCGACAAAATCCTTATGATAACGGAACTTGGCAGCAACCTAGTGGCTGCCTGCCAAGAGTTTATTACTCATGAAGGGAAGAGATAACTTCTCTCCGCTACTGGTACATCAAAGTAAAATGTTCAATAATTACAGAGTAACTTAAGTCTAAATATAATCCAGCAAAGCCTATAGCAAAAGTCCGGCAATGCAGAATGGCGTGGAAGCTTTCAGCTTTGTTCGTCACAAGGCTTGACTGGCCACCATGCTCCCTTTTATACCCTGTGGGGTGTGGTCCAGTGACTCAGCCTAATCTCTGGCACGCCTCCTCTTTTGTTGTGCGCGCTTATCTCTCTGACGTTGGTGTGGATCCAGCCAAGACTCATCTCCGTCACTGTCCGACTGCACCTGCGCGGGGATACCTGGCTCCTGGCCAATCTCTTCTCCGTCGAGAGACACCTGAGGCATTGCCAGAGAGGAGGGTCTTGGAGAGGGAGGCCCGGCCAACTCCTCTCCTTCCCTTTTGGAGCCTTCTTCCTCCGATGAGACAGGCTCGGGGGTCGGAGCCACAACACCAAGTGACATGGCTCCACATGCCACTTTGGTCACGCGTGCCATAGGTTTGCCATCACGGGACTATATAATGAGGCAAAACTCACTTAACTGCTCTCACCATTAGGAAATTTCTCCTTAGTTCTAGCTTTGCTTCTCTCCTTGATTAGTTTCCATCCCTTTTTTTTTCTTGTCTTACACCTTTTTGGCACTTTGGAAAAGAGTTTGACCCCTGTCGTCTTTGTAGGAGTTTCTCAAATCTTGGATGAAGCTCTTCCTCTCCAGTGCCAAGGTCACAATCCTGCAATTGCAACAGAAGGACCTATCTGTGTCTCTGATACTTTGGCAGCCATGGTGCAGCATCTTGTTTTTAGATGCGGTGGCACGATTTGCCAGTCGCACTTTGTTTCGAAGGCAATTGGCCTCTATGGAATTCTGTTTATCTGTTGTGTTCGGCGCTACCATAAATTAAAAGAAGTAGGAGGAACACCCCAGCGTACCTGAATAATTACTACAAAGCTGAATTAAATAAAAAAAAGGGAAGATGATGGGATGGGATGGAGAGAGTTGTTTCTCCCATTATTATTTTTTTTCAGACAAAAATGAGCATTTTATAGTACATACAAATCACTCCCTGGGAAGCTTTTCCACTTCCTTAATTGTTCATAAATTTAGTGACAGGTGGTTACACAGTAGGTGCAACAGGATTATTTTCATTTTTATGGCAGGCATTCACTTAACGAGAAAAAAAAAATAGTCAGGCGCAAAAGGCGGTCCCCAGATTGACGTGTCATGGCGACCAGCAGGAAGGCTGGGTGGAAATTCAAAGTTAAATCTTTTAAACTGTCTTTGTCCTCAGATGCTCCCTTGGTGAAATCTGAGACACAATTTAAGCCACAGGTGCCCAACCTTAGCAACTTTTAACACTTGTGGACTTCAATTCCCAAAATTCCCTAGCCAGCCATACATGGAGGTTGGGAGTGTCAAAATTTACCTCAGAAGTGTCCAACCTTGGCAACTTGAAGACTTGTGGACTTCAATTCCCAGAATTCCCCAGCCAGCCATACATGGAGGTTGGGAGCGTCAAAATTTACCTCAGAAGTGTCCACCTTGGCAACTTGAAGACTTGTGGACTTCAATTCCCAGAATTCCCCCTCCAGCCATACATGGAGGTTGGGAGTGTGAAACCTTACCTCAGAAGTATCCAACCTTGCCAACTTGAAGACTTGTGGACTTCAACTCCCAGAATTCATGGCTGGCTGGGAAATGGCTGGAAGTTGAAGTCCACAAGTCTTCAAGTCTTCAAGGTTGGACATTTCTGATATAAGCGTCCACATTCCCAACCTAAGAGAAAGACGCTGCTCCCGTGTGTGTTGACTTTGGGCTCAGATGTTGTTCTGCCCCAGCTCCGGTTTTCGGAGGATATTGACACACACCAACGGTCCTTATCAAATTTATTAAGTAGCAAAAATAAACAAGACCAGCAAAGGTTGGCAACCAGCCCAGAAAACAAGATATGATAAACCAAAATACTCTGATAATAATACAAGTTGTTTCCAGCAAGAACACACAAGCTGCATGCGACTTAAATAGGTTAAGGGAGTGGCCAATTATCCTCAAGCCCTACTCTCGAGTAGACCTCCTCCTCCTGAGTAGCCACTCCTGCCTTTTGGCAGCCCTGCGTGCCCGAGCATTGAGGAGGGCTCCTCCACTTCGCTCTCTCCACTTGAAGGAGCCTCTGGAGGTTCTGAAGGCCCTGGCTGAGTCTCCGCTTCTGGCACCACGTCCTCTTCAGCCTCCTCGCTGTCCGATGCAAGCGCTGGCTGTGCAGGCTGCTGGCACAACACCACACCAGCCTTCTCTTCGTCAGGATCAGCCACGATCCGCGCAGGCTACTGGCGGGCCACAACAGATGTACAAGAACCACCCAAAAGCAGACAGCCTAAGATTCAAACCCTTCTATAAAAGGTTAAAGGATAGTTTGGTATCGATTGCATTTTTTATAAGTCTGAATTCTAGTCATGGCACAGGTGAATTACTCAGAATTGCTGCTCTCCCGGCTTCTGCTTTTATCATATTTGTAGGATTAGAGATGCTTTGGAGAATTAAAGATGAAATTTGACCTTTGCAAATTTCGGTAACATTGATTTGATCTTGCTGCACTTGAGAAATGTAGACCAGAATTAGGTTAATGTTTCCCAAATCTCTGACACAGGTTTTTTTTTTTTTTAATCTCCAAAGAAGCAGCAGCAGAATTTATATTTAAAACCGCATACATGTTTTTCTCCAAAAGTATATCTAGGAATGTGTCATTTAAGTTTGAATTCGCTGGGAAATTGCGGTAGATTTTGCAAAAAAAAAGAGCAGAAACGATTTATATAAAAACGGGGAAATAATAGAAATGGCTGAATCAATGTAGAAACTGCCCCAAAATGCAGGGTGGGGGGGATGATTTATCCACTCTGAATGGACTATTATATTATGTTAAAAAAAGCTTCATTAGTATAATTAATTTGTGTTTATTTTTCCTTTATTCATTTGTTGAATTTAGATCCCGCCCATCTCAGTCACAGTGGCTGTGGCTTTTTGGTCAGAGTCCCTTTATGTCCTCTTCTTAAAATTCCCCAAAATGTTAGATTATATGCAGTGGTGGGTTTCAAAAATTTTTACTACCAGTTCTGTGGGTGTGGCTTGATGGGCGTGGCATGGCATGGTTTGGTGGGCGTGGCTTGGTGGGCGTGGCAGGGGAAGGATACTGTGAAATCTCCATTCCCACCCACTCCAGGGGACCTTGGAGGTCTTCCAGTCCAACCCCCTGCTTAGGCAGGAAACCCTACACCACTTCAGACAAATGGCTATCCAACATCTTCTTAAAAACTTCCAGTGTTGGAGCATTCACAACTTCTGGAGGCAAGCTGCTCCATTGATTAATTGTTCTTAACTGTCAGGAAATTTCTCCATAGTTCTAAGTTGCTTCTCTCCTTGATTAGTTTCCACCCATTGCTTCTTGTCCTACCCTCAGTTGCTTTGGAGAATAGCTTGACTTCCTCTTCTTTGGGGCAGCCCCTGAGATATTGGAAGACTGCTATCATGTCTCCCCTAGTCCTTCTTTTCTTTAAACTAGACATATCCAGTTCCTGCAACCGTTCTTTATATGTTTTAGCCTCCCCTAATCATCTTTGTTGCTCTTCTCTGCACTCTTTCTAGAGTCTCCACGTTTTTTTTATGTCATGGCGACCAAAACAGGATGCATTATTCCAAGTGTGGCCTTACCAAGGCCTTATAAAGTGGTATTAACCCTTCACATGATCTTGATTCTATCCCTCTGTTTATGCAGCCTAGAACTGTGTTGGCTTTTTTGGCGACACAAGAGCAGTATTCCAGTATTTGAGGGGCTGCCACAAAGAAGAGGGGGCCAAATTATTTTCAAAACCAGAGGGCAGGACAAAAAAACAATGGTTGGAAACTAATCAAAGAGAGAATCAACCTGGAATTAAGGAGGAACTTCCTAACAGTGAAGACAATTAACCAGTGGAACAGTTTGCCACCAGAAATCATGGGCACTCCATCACTGGAGGTTTTTAAGAACAAACTAGACAGCCACTTATCTGAAATAGGTTCTCCTACTTGAGCAGGGGACTGGACTAGAAAACCTCCAAGGTTCCTTCCAGACTCGTATTCTGTTCTGTTCTGTTCTGTTCTGTTCTGTTCTGTTCTGTTCTGTTCTGTTCTGTTCTACTCTACTCTACTCTACTCTACTCTACTCTACTCTAAACATTGGGCTTGTGGGCTAGAAAGTTGGCAGCCCAGGTTCGAGACTCAATGGCCATGCGACGGAGTGAGCTCCCGTCCTAGCCCAGCAGTTCGAAAGCATGCAAATGCGAATAGATAAATAGTAGATACCACTTTGGTGGGAATTTCACAGCGCTCCATGATATGACCGTGGAAATATCTTCGGACAGCGTTGGCTTAACGGCCTTGAAACAAAGATGAGCTCCATCCCCTATAATCGGCAATGAGTAGCAGAGTAAAATCTGCAGGGACTCCTTTACCCTTTTTTAAAAAAATATATATAAAATAGGTTACTTTAGTGTCTGGATGTATTGTGGCTTTCAAAAAACATTTTATCTGCCTGGCTGAATCTGAGTTGAATCTGAGCCTGTGATAGTTCAGATGTATTTCAGTAAAAGGCTCTTTGTAATTGTGATACTGTGGCGCATGTTGAAGTCCTTGTGAAAGATGAAATAGGTTGTTACTGGCTTCACTCTTTGCTTCTCATGTGTGAAGCTATGATTGAAAAATGGTTATATAAGTTATGATGAAGATCACAAATGTTCTTCCTGATGTTTTTCTTCAAATCGGTTCTGTTTGGATACTTCACTGTCTTCCAGTATTATTCTATCTTCTATGACAGGGGTATCAAACTCGGATCCGACTCGTGGAGTGCTTAGATCTGGCCCGTGGGGCCAGCCTGGAAATATCAAAGGACTGGCCTCTGGTGCCTCTGCCAGCCAAAACGAGGGCCGGGGCAGTGGTGAAATCCAATTTTTTTTACTCCTGGTTCTGTGGGTGTGGCTTGGTGGGCGTGGCTTGGTGGGCATGACAGAGGAAGGATACTGCAAAATCTCCATTCCCTCCCCACTCCAGGGGAAGGATACTGCAAAATCCCCATTCCCTCCCCACTCCTCGGGGAAGGATATTGCAACATCTCCATTCCCACCCCACTCGGGGGCCAGGCAGAGGTGGTATTTGCCGGTTCTCCAAACTCCTGAAATTTTCTGCTACTGGTTCTCCAGAACCTGTCAGAACCTGCTGGAGTTCACTCCTAGCCCGGGATGTGTGTGCGTGCAATGACCCATAGCCCGTTTTTGGCCTCTACGGCCTCCTGTAGTACTCTGTCCCCCCCCCATCCCATTTTCAGCCAGCAGAGTGTTGAAGGAGGCCGTAGAGGCCGAAAACAGGCTGCAGGGGGGTTTCCGCATGGCCCACCCACACCCCATTTTGGCTGGGAGGGTGCTGTAGGAGACATCTGTCCCATCCCGTCCCATCCCCCCCGGCCGACCCGCGGAGGAGAACTACAATGCTGATCCAGCCCTTGAAGAAATCCAGTTTGACACCCCTCTTCTATGACATTTCAGTGGGAATACGCATTGAAATTAAACCCATAGTAACAAGTTGGACACAATGGGAATATGGCAGCATGCCTAGTTAGAAAATTTGACGATTATTATGTCCACAGAATCTGTTTGTCAGATGCCCTTCCTCTATTCTCTTTATAAAACCATCTCTAACTGTAACTCCCAGATTGTGCTGTCATCAACATTGATTTTATCAAACAAGATAATCTTCACTGTCAACAACCTGTACTTGGCTAATTTTTAAAAAACACACTATTCTTTTCTTTGGTTTTCTTCTGGTGTCATTGAATCCTGGGATTGAAATTCTCTTTCTTTGCCTTTAAGGGAAAATATATACATTGATCAAAAAAATAAAGGGAACACAAGCAGAAGACATCCAAGATCTAAATGAATGAAATAGCCTTATGAAATACTTTGTTCTTTACATACAGTAGTTTTGTGCTCCCTTTAGTTGTTTGAGCAGTGTATAAACTACTGTATGTAAAGAACAAAGTATTTCATAAGGCTATTTCATTCATTCAGATCTCGGATGTCTTCTGCTTGTGTTCCCTTTACTTTTTTGAGTAGTATATATATACAGACTGTGTACCATTGCAGAGAAAAGCTTCCAGTTAGATGGTGGGACATCTTTAACCCTTTCTAGTCACCTTTTAAAGAGATGAAGTGGCTCAGTGGCTAAGACGCTGAGCTTGTCGATCGAAAGGTTGGCAGTTTGGTGCTTCGAATCCCTAGTGCCGCATAATGGGGTGAGCTCCCAGACCTTGTCCCAGCTTCTGCCAACCTAGCAGTTCGAAAGCACATAAAAAATGCAAATAGAAAAATAGGGGCCACCTTTGGTGGGAAGGTAACAGCATTCTGTGCGCCTTTGGAATTGAGTCATGCCGGCCACATGACCACGGAGACGTCTTTGGACAGCGCTGGCTCTTCGGCTTTGAAACGGAGTTGAGCACCGCCCCCTAGAGTCAGGAACGACTAGCACACATGTGCGAGGGGAACCTTTACCTTTACCTTTAGTCTCCTTTTCTTCCTGACAGAAAATTCAGTTTCATCAAACAAAGATGATTGGGGAACTGGAGGTTAAACCGTAAGATGAACAGTTGTCGGAAGTGGTAATATCTAGTCCAGGGGTGTCAAATTTGATTTCATTGCGGGCCACATCAGGGTTGTGTTTGACCTGGTGGGGGGGACATGGCCAGGGAACATGGCCAGCATGATGTCACTTGTGTTGTAAGGGCACCTGTGGTGGCCCGAGTGCTCTACCAGTGAAATAGATCTCTCCTGAGATCTATTTTTGTTTGGGATGGCCTCCTGCAACCCTCTGCCAGTGAAAACAGGACTTGGGTGGGGGGCATGTGCGGTACTCACGAGCTCCGTTTTTGCTGGCAGAGGCACTGCAGGCCTTTCCTTTGCTATTTCCAGGGTGCCCCCCCAGGGCCGGATCTAGGCACCCCGTAGGCCGGATCTGGCCCCCGGGCCTTGAGTTTGAGACCCCTGATCTAGTCTAACAAAGAAAAGGACTAACGGTGACATGTTAGCAGTTTTCCAATATTTGAGGGCTGTCACAAAGAGGAGGTCAACGTGTTCTCCAAAGCACCCGAGGGCAAGAGAAGAAGTAATAGATTGAAGCTTAGCAAAGAGAAATCCAACCTAGAATTTAGGAGAAATTTCCTGACAATGAGAACAATCAAATGATGGAACACCTTGCCTCCAGAAGTTGTGGGTGATCCATCACGGGAGGTTTTCAAGAAGAGATGGACCAACCACTTGTCCAGAATGGTACAGTGTCTCATGTCCTTGAAGGTCCTTCCAGTGTTGTTATTCTGTAAATCTGTAACTAGAATGAGGGCTATTTAAACAAAGGAGAATTTTTCTGCACAGTCATATTCCAGGATAGGTAGAAGTACGTGGAAGAGGAACCTCCAGGTGGCGCAGTGGTTAGAGTGCAGCACTGCAGGCTGCTTCAGCTAACTACAATTCGGCAGTTCGAATCTCTCCAGGCTCAAGGTTGACTCAGCCTTCCATCCTTCCGAGGTGGGCAAAATGAGGACCCAGATTGTTGGGGGCAATAGGCTGACTCTGTAAACCGCTTAGGGAGGGCTGTAAAAGCACTATGAAGCGGTATATAAGTCTAAGTGCTATTGCTATTGCTGTTGGAGAGAAAATGCCATTACTTATCGCAAATTCCATGTCTATATGACTTAGATTTGAAGCTTCAATATTCCCAATGCAGCCTCCCTACTTCTGAAAAGTCTCCTTTATGAAAATTGTCCATTTATACCACCGTTTCTCAGATTTGGCCATTTTAACCTCAACAATCCCTTTGCAAACGTGGCTGCCTGAGGCATTCTGGGAGCTGGAATCCACACATCTCAAAATCGCCAAGTTTGAGAAACACTGATTTATGTTTACTAACTTCCTGCTAACCTGTCATTGATCCACCTGAGAGAAATGCTTTGGGAATGTTGCTTTGATAATGTTGTGTTGAAAAGGGAAAAGGTTGGGTGAAGCTACAGTACAGTAGTGGCCAAAATTGTGGATACCTTTTGGGAAAACTGTATTTTTTAAAACTAGCTAATAACACCACTTTTTTGGGGGTAGTACCATAAAATGATATATCAATGGAAAAATACTTGAATCAAGAATGTAATGCAATAACTGTTATCAAGTTATTATATATAATGAAGTTATTATATATAATAAAGATATATATATATATATATATATATATATATATATATATATATATATATATATGTGTGTGTGTGTGTGTGTGTGTGTGTGTGTGTGTGTGTGTGTGTGTGTGTGTGTTTCTTCTAGCCAGGTTTTCCCTACACACACACACACACACATATATAATAGCCATTATAGCTATTATAGCTATAGCTATATTAGAATAGCCATTACAGTATAAAGAAGAAAAGTGAAACATGTAGAAAAAATGAGATATACAAAAATTATCACCATAGAAAAAAACAAGATATGCAAAAATTATCACCACGTCAGTTAATACTTATTTGGGTAACCTTTAGCATGAATTACGGCCTTACAACATCTTCCCATGGAGTGAACCAAGTCTTTTACCTCTGCAGCTGTTCTAATGTGAAACCAAGATTGAATGATTGCTTCTATTAACTGGGTTTTATTGCTGGGTCGCTTCTGACTAACAAGTTTCTTTAGTTGTCTCCGTAGATTTTCAATTGGGTTAAGGTCTCAGCTATTCCCAGGCCATTCCAGCAATGGAATATGATTATCTTCTAACTCCCCTCAAAAAAGTGGTGTTATTAACCATCAAACCTCAAAAATACACTTTTCCCAAAAAGTTTCCACAATTTTGGCCACTACTGTATGAAGGAACACTTCAACCTTGGCTTTGAGGTCAGCTTCTGGAGAAGCCTTCCAGAGAACCAAATCAAGATGGCCTCTCAAATATTTACAGGCAGCAATAGTTAAAAGGAATTGAACATTCACACTCTTTCTTTCTTTCTTTCTTTCTTTCTTTCTTTCTTTCTTTCTTTCTTTCTTTCTTTCTTTCTTTCTTTCTTTCTTTCTTTCTTTCTTTCTTTCTTTCTTTCTTTCCTCAGCCTGTGATAGGAAATATCTCTTTAGTGAGCAGGCTGAGATTATGAAATGAAGCCGAGTAGAGATATATAATCATAAAAGGCACTTTTATCTCACACCTAATGCAATCTTGATGGGCTCAACTGGTGTAATTTTGATGGCCTCTTACAAGACAAATGGCAGAGTAATGGCTATGTTTTGTCTTTGAGTGGTAATTAAGCATTCAAAAAATGACACTCTTCAAATGGAATGTCTGACTGGAGCCTTTTTCAGAAATAATGGCGCTGCTATTTCAGAGGCTGGAGGAGACAAACATTGACTTCTTTTTTTAAAAGGGAAAAAGAAGGTGGGGGGAGAAATGTTCGGGATTATGTAATGAGGACGCCTGAGCCAAGGCCACTTGCTCTATTATTTCTTTCATGGAAATTTCATGGAATAAAATCTTGGGCAAGGAAAACAATCCTTTTCGTTTGATATAATATTATGATGGGAGTTCGATAATCAAAGATAGCCAGAAGTTGGGTGTATTAGGCACATCACATATTAAACTATTTTCTTTGCATCCCTCTCACTTTATTCATCCAGTTAAATAAGACCTTAAATAAGTTGCTTTAATAGGAGTTCTCCCCAGCAGTGGGATTCAGCCGGTTCAGATCATTTCGGGCAAACTGGATGTTAATTTTAATCTGGGTCGCTGAACCGGTAGTTGCAAGGACCGGCTGACCTGGCCCACCCCTTCCCACCCCTCCTAGGAGTCTCCACATGGGCAAAGAACCGGCTGCTAAAATTTTTCAATCCCAGCCCTGGTTTTTTCCTACAAAGATGCAAAAATGTTCTTTGTTAGACTCCGGATGACTTCATGGATACACCCAAGTAATTTTCTTAGCAAACAGCTCATCAGAATACAAAGTTGGAAGGGACCTTGAAGGTCTTCTAGTCCAACCCCCTGCTAAGGCAGGAGACCCTATTCAGACAAATGACTATCCTACCTCTTCTTAAAAATTTCCAATGATGGAAGCACGTAAAACTTCTGAAAGCAAGTGATTCCACTGATCAATTGTTCTCATTATCAGGAAATTTCTCCTTAATTCTAGGTTGGTTCTCTCCTTGATAAATTTCTATTCACTGCTTCTTGTCTTGTCTTCAGATGCCTTGGAGAATAAGTTAACCCCCCTTTCTCTGTGACAGCTCCTCAAGTATGGAAGACTACTATCATGTCACCCCAAGTCCTTCTTTTTGATAGACTTTGATAGACCCATTTCCTGCAACTGTTCGTCATATAAATCAGCCTCCAGTCCCATAATCACAGAGAACCCTGTGTGGGTTGGTCACAGAGAACTCAATCTGCGATTGGTCAGATTTGGCTATCTGCTATGACTTGTAAATCCTTAACTAGAGTGGGGAAAAAAGTGTGAATTGTCAATAAGACCTTGAAGTAGAAACGTCATATCTTAAGGGCAGAATTCAAGATAACAAGCTGCTCCCCAACTATTGGTGTGCTACTCCCAGCAAAGCCTTCAGACTGAATTCTATTCCTGATCTTTCACTATAAAAGAAATTAGGTTCACCCAGGAGGCACATTTTGCAATCCAGTAATTAGCTTCTGTACTCCTTTAGATGTTCCATTTAAATGTTTTCCCCATCCATCTACTTCAGATCATAAGCACCAAATTATTTCCAAATTTTGGCACTATTTTTTTTAGCATGCTGTATATACATACATACATACATACATACATACATACATACATACATGCATGCATGCATATTCTTTCCAGCCAGGTTTTACCTACATAAGCTAAGTTGTTCTACAGCCCTGGTTCTGTGAAATCTCATTCACAAGTTTCTGGGCCTTTTTTCTGCTGACAAACAGCAACTCTGTGTTGCTCTCTGGGAGTTAATCACAATGCTATCAGTCTGCTGAGCCACCAGGCTCATATAAAGTTCCATTTGCTTTAGTATATGAATTGCACCTTTGAATATTTACATCATTTGTTTTATATTTCTTGAATATAGAGTAGAGTAGAATAGAGTAGAGTAGAGTAGAGTAGAGTAGAGTAGAGTAGAGTAGAGTAGAGTAGAAGAAAAGAGAAGAGAAGACAAGAGAATTGAGTTGAGTTGAGTTGAGTTGCGTTGAGTTGTGTTGCGTTGAGTTGAGTTGGAAGTGACCTTGCAGGAGGTTCTAGTCCAACCTCCTGCTCAAGCAGGAGACTCTATACCATTTCAGACAAGTGACTGTCCAGTCTTTTCTTAAAAGCCTCCAGCGATGGAGCACCCATAACTTCTGAAGACAAGAAGAAAAACTCTTTCAGTTTTTCTTAGAGCAAAGTTACTCTTGGTAAGCTATTGTTGGTTTTGAAACCACCAACTTTTGGGATCTTTTTGGATCAGAACAAGACAACATTTAAATCATTGTCATTGTCTTCAAACATGAACCCCTAAATAAAATTCAGGTGATTAGGTAGTTTGTTTTTTGTTTTTTTTAGTGAGGCAGAGTAGAAATAGTCAAATAAAAAGAGAGATTTATGAGATTTTCCTTCCCAGCTTGCAGAAGAGATAAAAACCACCTGGGTTGAATAATTTTCCTCTACTGCATTCTTTCACTCTGCTGGTGCTTTATATAGAAACTTTCATTCTCCTTGCAGAGTTGTAACTCCAGCTTCACTTATTAATAAATATATGCATTATTTTTCTCTTCTTGCTGAAGTTGTACATAGTCCTCTAATTAGTTTCTGGAGGGTGACAGTTTTGACAGCTCCATACTTCCACCTCTAGCAAGAGAGAGACCCAATTTGAGTTCCTCATGGAGGATATAGGTGACTGTTATTTTTCATCCGTTTACCTCTGAGGATAAAATGAAGGAAGAAAGAGAAGGTCAGTAGATCGAGATGGGCCATGCCTCACCTTCATTAGGATCACATTTGAGCTACCTGGCAGTTACAGCTCACTGAGATGAAAAGGAACAAAGACATCTCAGGAGCAAGAAGCTCAATCAGACTCTGAGAAAATAGTGAAATTATGAGAAGGGAAATAAATCCACAGGCCTAACAAAAGGATGGTTTTTAAAATAAAAATATGTTTGCTCACCGCAGTCCAGTGGTGGGTTTCTCCCGGTTCCTCCCGGTTCTGCCGAGCCGGTAGTAGTGACGATATGACGTAACCGAACCGGTTCTGGCCCCACCCCCGTCCCCCCCACCCCCCCACGTTATTTTTACCTTTTACTTGGCCCCACCCCCAAACTATTGCTGCCTCCTGAGTCCCAGCTGATGGCTAGAGGGGAAAAAACTGTTTAAACTCTTGCCGCGGGGCTTCAAAGGGCCGCCCTACAGCTGATCAGTGTTAAAAGAAAACAAATGAGTAGACCAGTGCCTGCAAAAATACATGAGTAAATCAGTGCCTGCAAAAATACATGAGTAGATTGGTACAGCTCTGCAAGCAGTTAAAAGCCTGGTAGACCAATACCTCTGCTAAATCCTAAATAATTGTCACATGACCATCAAGCCACACCCACAAAATAAGCCACGCCCACAGAACCAGTAGTAAAAAAATTTAGAACTCACGCCTGCCGCAGTCCATAGTGTTTAGTCACCACTGGATCGATATAAACTTTGAATTAATCCGTCAGCATTAAGGGACAGTTTTTCCCACCTGAGTTCTGATATAAGTTAAATATATTTAAGAGAGAGAGAGAGTGTGTGTGTGGGTGGGTGTCTTTGTGATCTCTCAGCTTGGCTGTTTTCTTGCAAAAATTTCATTACCTAAGCTAGGTAATTTAATGAACCATCTGCCAGAAACCGATCAAGGTCAGAGAGCACTAAGGACTTCACAGATCAACCCTAAGTGGCAAATATTTTCTTTCATTGATATATTTTACTGCATTGGCCTACACTTAATCTTAGCCACACTTTGCCTTCTCCCTTCCTTTTCTGTATTTGCATTGTCTAAATTTAGAGCGTGGACGACCTGAGCAAGGTCCCCTCTCTTGCTCAGAGTTTCCTGCAATGCACCAGCCGCTTGGCTACTGTTTAAAGAGCATTTTCACTTGCATTCTAATTTTCTGAGTTTTGCAAGCATTGTACTGCCTACCCTTGACTTGTCTAAAGCCTGCATAACTTCAAAGATGGAAGATCTGTTTTACATTCTATCATCTGTCTGTCTGTTTGTCTATCGTCTATCAACTATCAAATACCATCTACTTTTCTCTCTATTGATCAATCTATGCAACATGTATCATCTATCTGTCTGTCTGTCTTTATCTATCATCTGTCTCTGACAATCTCTCTATTGATTATCTATCTAACATTTATTATCTGTGTATCTGTCTTTATCTATCATCTATCTGTCTGTCTTTATCATCTATCTCTGACAATCTCTCTATTGATTATCTAACATTTATTATCTGTGTATCTGTATCTATTATCTATCTGTCAATCTGTCTATTTGTCTATCTATCCCTCCATCCCTCCATCCCTCCATCCATCCATCCATCCATCCATCCATCCATCCATCTATCTATCTATCTATCTATCTATCTACTTCTCTATTGACTATCTAACACCTATCATCTATGTATCTGTCTGACTGTCTGCCTAATATAGCCGCCCACCTCACAAACAAGTGACTGTGGGAAAGCTATGTTCATACAGAATAACAGAGTTGGAAGGGACTTTGGAGTTCTTCTAGTCCAACCCCCTACTCAAGAGGAGTACCCTATACCAGGAGACCCTATACCATTTCAGGCCAACGGCTGTCCAGTCTCTTCTTAAAAGCTTCCAGTAATGGTGCACCCATCATGTGATGGAAACACCCAAATCACCCATCATTGCCTGCTGAAGGCCTCCCTTAGGGCCTTCAATTTCCTCAGGTTCAGTCGTAAAAAAGGAGTGCAATTTTATCCTTTGGGCCCTCATAAAAGTTCTGCCCTCATAAAATCCATCCTGTCTCCAGATTTTACCTTTCATAGCCATGAGTCAGCCAAACCCTGAGCTTTACGATGGCAAAGAAGAATTTTGTGAAAACCTCTACATTGCCTTTACATGGATGGATTCCAAAGACTGTCCTTTAGTTATCCGTGCATTATTATTATATTATTATTATTCTGATGATGATAGAGGTGATTGTTGTCCCAGATAGGTTGGCTTAGTGCTGCTTGGCTGATCATACATTTTGACAGCAGGTATAAGTGCCAGACCCTTATTAAAACTTAGTCTGCAAAGAAAGTAGAAAAAACCCTATTTGTTCATTCATCCCTCTCTCCCATCTCTTGCTAATCTGATCGCCCCGTGTTTATGCCTCTCTCTCTCTCTTATCCGGCCTTATCAGCTACACAAACACAAATGTGACGCTGAAAGTTTTGCTCTCCAAATTCACACTCCCAACAGCATCCTGACAGTGGGAAGCCAAGGGCAGGAAACTGTGCTCTGCCATGCTTTTTAAAGCCCTCTGCTCCTTGGGACCCAGATAGCAATCTCTGCTAAATTTAGCCCATTGCATTATCTCTGCGAGCTGCCGCCACTTCACGATTCTGCAAAACAACCCTCCTCCCCTTCAGGAGGGAACTTGTGATGGAAGAATGACTCAGCCTTGATAGCTTTCCTGGGATTCAGATATGCCATTGGTAAATAATTGGGCTGTAATGACTAAGAGCTGCCATTCGGGCCAAAGAAATAGGTAATCGTTGAGAAAATAACTGTCTATCAGAGCAAGAGTGACTCAAAAGGCCACGAGGATGCAGAATATAGAATAAGAGAGTTGGAAGGGACCTTGGAGGTCTTCTAGTCCAACCCCCTGCTCAGGCAGGAAACCCTATACCTTTTCAGACAAATGGTTGTCCAATCTCTTCTTCAGAACCTCCAGTGTTGGAGCATTCACAACTTCTGGAGACAAGTTGTTCCACTGATTAATTGTTCTCACTGTCAAGAAATTTCTCCTTAGTTCTAGGTTGCTTCTCTCCTTGATTAGTTTCCACCTATTGCTTCTTGTACTGCCTTCAAGTGCTTTTGTTGTGGTCCGCCAGCATCCCACAGAGCTGGCAGAGGAGTCGGAAAATGAGGAGGCTGGGGAAGACAATGGGACAGTCCTGGAGTCAGGGGAAGTCCTGGACGAGGGCTCTGCGTCGGAGGCAGAGATGGGGCCACGGCCACCTGGGAGTGATGCGCGGACTCCGGAGCCTCCAGAGGCAGATTATAGAGAGGCAGAGGAACAGGAGGATCCTGTTCCTAGTGCATGCATGCGAAGAGCTGCCAGAAGGCATGAGCAACTAAAGCAAAAAGGACAACTCGGGAGTAAGGCAAGGAGATGATTGGCCCCTCCCAGAAGGCTTAAAAGAGCAGCAACGGCTCTTGGGATCTTTGTAGGAAAGTAATGTTGCTACATTTGTTTCTTGTCAGCTTCTCTTGCTTCTGAACTTTTGCCAAGAAAAGCCTTTGGCAGGGTGCCAAAGAAGACAAAGGTTGGTGATAAGGCCGAAGGACTGTTTATGAAGAATTTGTTTTGGACTTAATTTGGACTAAGCTGAGAATGAAGTAATTCTCTGCTGTTCTAATTTTCCGGCGTATAAGACGACTTTTTAACACATGAAAATCTTCTCAAAAGTCGGGGATCGTCTTATACGCCGGGTGTCATTCTCCTGTAACCAGGCAGACCAGCCCAAAAGACTCTGACAAGCCTTAAATGGCTCTGACGGTCCCAGCTCTGACGGTCGATCCCATCCCAGCTGAGTTCCCTGCAACTCAGCTGGGATGGCCAGAGCCCTGTAAAAGGAAAAAAGTTTTCCCCCTCCAGCTTGCTTACCTTAGCTGCTAGTCGCAACGCTTGCCTTGCTTCGCTTGCCTGAATCCATTCCATCAGCAAGCAACTCCCTGCCTGCAATCAAGCAGGCAGGGAGTTGTGGACTTCAACTCCCAGAATTCCTCAGCCAGGAAAACAAAGCTGGCTGAGGAATTCTGGGAGTTGAAATCTACAAGTCTTAAAGTTGCCAAGGTTGGAGACCCCTGTTCTATTGGGTAATTTTTTTTCCCCTTTGGGAGCTTTAAAAAAAATAGTTAATTGGGTTTTTTTTTTAGTTGTTCTTTTTTAGACCTAGCCATTTAAAGTTTAGGAAATTTTAAATTTGGCTTTTATATAAAAATAAAGATAAAATAAAATAATATTTGTGCAGCTTTCTAAGATTTAGTGTGTTTCTGTAGTGTTTCACTCTAACTACACAAACACACAAATCTCATAAAGCTGTATGTGGAATTTTGTGTGTGTAAAGTGTGAAAGTTGGGTTTTGGGGCTTTTTGTGGCTGTGTGAGGTTCCTGCTTGTTGCAGGGGCCATTTTGGGTCTAACACAGCTGCTTTTACATTGTGGGTGAGCCAGTTGTGTTGTGTTGTGTGTGTGTAAAGTGTGAAAGTTGGTTTTTTGGGGCTTTTTGTGGCTGTGTGAGGTTCCTGCTTGTTGCAGGGGCCATTTTGGGTCTAACACAGCTGCTTTTACATGGTGGGTGAGCCAGTTGTGTTGTGTTGTGTGTGTGTAAAGTGTGAAAGTTGGTTTTTGGGGGCTTTTTGTGGCTGTGTGAGGTTCCTGCTTGTTGCAGGGGCCATTTTGGGTCTAGCACAGCTGCTTTTACATTGTGAGTGAGCCAGTTGATGTTTTTTTTAATTTTTATTTGGTGTGCGTTGGAAGAGGGGTAGTCTTATACGAGTATAGCCCAAACCCTATATTTTAACAGGAAAAGTCGGGGGTCGTCTTATACGCCCAGTTGTCTTATACGCCGGAAAATACAGTATGTTTGTTTAGGACTGATTGTGTCTAGTAATAACTACTTGAGCCTAGGTCACAACAGCTTTGGAGAATAGCTTGACTCCCTCTTCTTTGTGGCAGCCCCTCCAATATTGGAACCCTGCTATCATGTCACCCCTACCACACACACACAGAGGGGGGAATGAAATAGAAGAGAATACTTGGAGCTCAGGGTTGAACTGTAAGGTCCTTGGTGCTCCCTGAGCTTGGTTGTTTTCATGCAGACATTTCATAACCCATCAGTGCTAGTAATGGAGTTGGTTTTGCTTTCATTTTAGTACAGGTAGTCCTCGACTTACAACAGTTCTCTTAGTGACCTTCAACGTTACGACAGCACTGAACAAAGTGACTTGTGACCCCTTTTTCACGCTTCCGACCATTCCACCGTCCCCAGGATCAGGTGACCAAAATCCAGGATGCTTGGCAAATGGTTCATATTTATGACCGTTGCAGTGTCCTTGGGTCATGCGATCCGCTTTTGTGACCTCCTGATTTGCAAAGTCAACGGGGAATCCAGATTCCCTGAACAACCCTGTTACTAACTTAACAAATGCAATGACTCACTTAACCACTATGACAAGAAAAGTCATAAAATGGGGCAAAACTGAGTTAACAAATGTTTCCCTTACCAACGTATGTTTTGGGTTTAGCTGTGGTCATAACACAAAGACTACCTGTACTAATGGCTTGCCTTCTCAGTATTGGTATTGTTTGCTTCTTCTCCACATACTTCCGTATCTCTTGTATTGGCCCTGTGATGGTCCTTTGAGTTGGAGACAGCAGGAGAGCTACTGATGGTAGTGTTTTTGTTGTACAACCTTCTTTCACTCTGAAGTGAAGTGACAAGACTAAAACATATGAAGAACGGTTGCAGGAACTGGGCATGGCTAGTCTAGTGAAGAAAAGAACCAGGGGAGACATAATAACCGTCTTCCAATATTTGAGAGGCTGCCACAGAGAGGAAGGGGTCAAGCTCTTTTCCAAAGCACCCAAAGGCCAGACAAGGAATAATGGATGGAAACTGACCAAGGAGAGATTCAACCTAGAAATAAGGAGAAATTTTCTGACAGTGAGAACAATCAACCAATGGAACAGAAGTTGCCTTCGGAAGTTGTGGGAGTTTCATCACTGGAAGCTTTCAAGAAGAGTCTGGACTGCCCTCTGTCAGAAAGTCTCCTGCTTGGGCGCGGGGTTGGACTAGATGACCTACAAGGTCCCTTCCAACTCTGTTAACCTGAAGCCTTCCAGACTGCCCACCTTCCCTAAACTGGAGATGCAGGAGAAGAAGGAGGAATGCTTCTAGAATAAATCATTTCTTGATACCTTCCCTTGGGATTGAATTAAATCAGAAGTAGACGGGGAAGTTGCAACCTACTGAAAACATTGTTATTCAGTGAAATAAAGAATAAAGAATCTTTCTATGCTCAGCCTGTCTGCATGATAACTAAAGCTTGTAGTTATGGAGCTGTTAGGATCAACTCCATCTTCTTTCATCAAATTGTGTGAGAACCTGAAGTAACAATTTAGAATAGAATAGAATAGAAGGGAAGGGAAGGGAAGGGAAGGGAAGCGGAGGGGAGGGGAGGGGGAAGGGAGTTGGAAGAGACCTTGGAGGTCTTCTAGTCCAACCCCCTGCTCAGGCAGGAAACCCTACACCACTTCAGACAAATGGTTGTCGAACACCATCTTTAAAACTTCCAGCGTTGGAGCATTTACAACTTCTGGAGGCAAGTTGTTCCAATGATTAATTGTTCTGTCAGGAAATTTCTCCTTAGTCCTAGGTTGCTTCTCTCCTTGATTAGTTTCCATCCATAAAGATTACCTGCATCCAATGCAGGTAATCTTTTCTGAATAACGTGAGTTGAGAAGTTCTAAGCTTGGAAAAGAGGGACAAGGAAATGTGGGCGATAGTAATTGAGGAGAAACATCCTACAGTCTCCAGTGTTCTCAGAATGACCGAAAATGCAAACCTTTCCACTTTTATTTCTAGAGTTTGAATAAGAGGAAGGGCAAACGAGTTTTTTGTTCCCTTTGCTTGAATTTTATCCTCCGTCTTATTGAGAGCATTATCGCAGGAATTATTTATTTGTTATAAAATAAACCCAAACGTTCCCAGAAAAAAAAAAGAGGAAAATATGGTGCAGGACCGGTGGGTGCTTGCCAGGTTTTTAATGTGGAAAAGTATTAATTAAAATGTCAGGTGAATTAGGTTAAAAACTGCAAGGGGAAAAAGAAGATAAATCAAGACTTTATTGTTATTGAATTTGCTTGGCGTCACTTCCAAATTCAATTTCTCCGTGTGGCTTTTGAACAAACAAGAAATTACAATGTAAATGCACTGCAATTGTTTATTTATTTTAAACTCAACAGGCGCCCTCTGTTAGCTTATCCTTGATTAATATTACCCCAAGTTGATGGAATTCGCTAAAAAGAAAAAAAATGTTTGGTGTGGAAATGAAAATGTTAACCAACAAAATATGTTGCTTACTCGCTTTCTGCCCTTTTCATCTGTATTTCATTCAGTTTTAATAGAGGCACCATAAATGGAAACAAGTCTATGAATAAAAGGGAGGGAAAAAAAGGCTGAAATATTAATCATATTCCTCAACTCCTATAGAAAGGGGTTAGTTTATTTTAGCCGTAAATCTAAAGTCTGTTTAGGATGAGAACATGCTGTTGTTATCTTCCGTTTTCCAAAAGACTCCTGAAAATAACATAGATCGTCAAAAAACCCCACCAACCAATAGATCATCAAACAAATTAATCTAGAGTTCTCACTTGAGTCACAAAAAGACTCTAGTTTGGACACATTATATCTGGGGTGTCAAACTCAATTTCATTGAGGACCACATCAAGGTTGTGTTTGACCTCAGGTGGGGGAGGGGAAGAATGGGTGTGGCCAGGGTGAGTGTGGCCAGCTCAATGTCACTCATCTCAGGGGCACCTACGGTGGTGCAAGCAGTTTGCCAGTGAAAACAGGCTCCCGAGCTCTGTTTTTGGCTGGGACAGCCTCCTGCAACTCTCTGCCAGTGAAAACGGAGCTCGGGAGGGCCCCTGCAGTCCTTGTGAACTCCGTTTTTGCTGGCAGAGGCACTGCGGGCCGGTCCTTCCCTGTTTCCAGGGTGGCTCCACAGGCCGGATCTAAGCATCCCATGAGCTGAATCCAGCTCCTGGGCCTTGAGTTTGACACCCTGCGTTATATGAAGATTGGAGACATCTTTAATGTTGGGAAAGATGGAAAGAAAGAGAAGAAGAGAATGACCCATAGCAAGGTAGATGGACTCAGTTACAGCACCAAGAGAAGACCTGAAGGACCAAGTTGGGGACAGGCTGTCTTGGAAAGAGTCTATGTTATGGGGTCACTTGGAGTTGACACCAACTCCAACTCGGATGGAACCAGTGGTGGGATTCAAAATATTTAGTACCGGTTCTGTGGGCGTGGCTTGGTGGGCGTGGCTTGGTGAGCGTGGCAGGGGAAGGATGCTTAAAAACTTAAAAGGAGCCTAGATAGCTCAACAGACAGAGCTCTGTAATTTAACACCAGCTGTCTGCAATTAAAGTAAGATCGAATCTCGCCATGCTCAAGGTTGACTCAGCCTTCCATCCTTTCTAAGGTAGGTAAATTGAGGACCCAGTTTGTGGGGGCAATAAGCTGACTTTGTATAAATATACAAAAGTATGAAGGCTATTGCTTAGCGCATTGTAAGCCGCCCTGAGTCTCCGGAGAAGGGCGGCATATAAATCAAAAAAAAAAAAGAAACCTCCATTCCCTCCCCACTCCAGGGGAAGGTTACTGCAAAATCCCCATTCCCTCCCGATCAGCTGGGACTCGTTAGGCAGAGAATAGATGGGGGTGGGGCCAGCCAGAGGTGGTATTTACCAGTTCTCCGAACTACTCAAAATTTCCGCTACCGGTTCTCCAGAACTGCTTTATTATTATTGTTGTTGTTGTTATTGTTGTTTTATTTATTTGTCAACAAGTACAAGGAAACAAATAACAGTATAGACATAGACATGAAAAAAATTGGCACAAATAAAAGGATATAAATAAGCAAAACATAGCCATAAACACGTAGAATAATTACATATAAATGGGGACAGTAGGACAGGGACGGTAGGCACGCTGGTGCACTTATGCACGCTCCCTTAGGGACGTCTTAAGAAACGTGTAAGTTCCACGGTAGACAGTTTATGGTAAAAGGTATGGGGGTTAGAGAGACTAACAACAGGATCAGGTAGTGTTGCAGACATTTACTACTCTATCGCAGAAGTCATATTTCCTACAATCAAGATTAGAGCGAATTACATTGAGTTTGAATCTATTGATAGTCCTTGTGTTATTACGGTTGAAATTAAAATACTCATTTACAGGTAGGACGTTTTGGTGAATAATCATATGAACTAAGCTTAGGTCGGAATGTAGACAGCGTAGTTTGAGGCTTCTAACTGGTCAGAACCTGCTGGAACCCCCCTCTGGATGGAACATAATACCAAATTTAAAAGGCTTAACAGTAGAACCAAATGATTTTTATCCTGGAGGATAAGGAATCAGCTGGAATCATACTGAAGGAGAAGGCCTTACAGTCGCCCTATAGGTATCACTTGCAAGAAGGAGAAAATTCATCATAAAAGAAGAAGAGCAGAGGATGTAGGTTTGCATAAAAGCTTCTGATGTTATAGTTGGATGCAAATTTTTAAAAAAGCATTATTGTGGTGTAATTTATTGATGTTCATTTTAGTGAAAACCTTTGTAGGATACTTTTCAAAGCACAGCCCTCACGTTTCTAGCTAAATAGAAATAAACATATAGCACTATAATTTGGAAGAAGGTGACAATTATGATGAGATGAATGCTTGGTAGCTTATTCTTTTGTCCCATTGCTTTTAAATGCTCCAACTGTCATTAAACTCAAATTGAGCATCAGGTGATTGACCCAAAGCAGATGCTGGATCCTCTGGCATTGATGAACATTGATATTCAGACTATTTTTAACCAAACAATGATGTGAAATTGTTTATAATGATCGTTCACAAATGTTCAAGGACTTTCTTCCATAGAGGCCCAACAATTGAGATTTTAGTGCAGTGATGAAATCTATTTTTTTTTTACTAACGGTTCTGTGGGTGTGGTTTGGTAGGCGTGGTGTGGCTTGGTGGGCATGACTTGGTGGGCACACCAGGGGAAGGATACTGCAAAATCTCCATTCCCATCCCACTCCTGGGGGTAGGATATTGCAAAATCTCCATTCCCTCCCCAATCCTGGGGGAAGGATATTGCAAAATCTCCATTCCCATTCCATTCTGGGGACAGCCAGAGGTGGTATTTGCCAGTTCTCCGAACTACTCAAAATTTCCGCTACCGATTCTCCAAACTGTTCAAAATGTCCACTACCGGTTCTGCAGAACCTGCTGGATTTTACTCCTGCTTTAGTGGCTGAACTCCAGTTAATACTTGTGACAGTAGAGAAGGCAACCAACAAACCATCATGCACAGCACGAGTGCAACTGAACCAAGGTAGATCATGAACTATCTCAGGGGCCTTCAAACGTGGCAACTTTAAGACTTGTGGACTTCAACTCCCAGAATTCCCCAGGTGGCTGGTTGAGGAATTCTGGGAATTGAAATCCACAAGTCTTCAAATTGCCAAGTTTGATGATCCCTGAACGATCTGTCAGCCACTTCTGCTAAATGCTGGATCTCTTATCTTCAGCTGGAGGCAATCATGGAAAAGTATTAACTTGCCAGTTCGCTGGCCTCAATCCTGCAGTTGTTTTCTCCACTCTCCAAATGGTGGAAAGATAAAATACAGATCAATTTCATGTGCAACTCTGCACATCACTCCCGAAATGTCCTACTTATTCAGGGACACAGGACCATCTCATCCTCTCTAAGCCAGCACTGAAATTCCAGGTTTATTTATGTTTATTTTATTTTATTATTCATATTTCTAGGCCGCCCACTCTCCAAGGACTCTGGGCTTACACCAAAGACAGTATACTAAATAGCATATTGCCCCCAACAATCTGAGTCCTCATTCTACCCACCTCAGAAGGATGGAAGGCTGAGTCAACCTTGACCCGGTGAGATTTGATCCGCTGATCTGCTGAACTAGCAGTCAGCTGAAGTAGCTGCAGTACTGCACTCTAACCACTGCGCCACCTCGGCTCATGCTAAAGGTTCTATGCTAAAAGAGTGACTTTCCCTGATCTGCTCTCTGATCTATTTGTCTGGTGATGCCTAGGGGTTGAATCCAGAAACTGAACTGACTCCGTAGCTCCAAATTTACTCTCCACACCCAGCTCAGTACAAATTTGCCACCATTCAGTGTTGAAATTATTACAGAAATGAGTGTCCGAAATGTTCTATGTTTAAGTTGGCTTTTTGCTGGGAGTCATGCCAATGGAATGGTATTTATTTAGCATATGGAATATCATCCATGGACTAGCAATATATATTAACATTTCACCTACATTAGTAAATACAATAAAATATAAAATTTAGAAAAGATCTCTGTTCAAATACCAATGTCTAGGACAGTGATGGCGAACCTTTTTGGCACTGAGTACCGAAAGGGGAGCGTGCCTATGTGCACTCTCGTCTGGGCCGCAACCCCGAAGAGAAGCTGCCCTGGGTGCATATGTGCACCCAAAAATGAACTTCCGGTTTCAGCTAGTCTTCCAGGTTTCTGGCACTCATGCGCTCGGGATGAGCAGCTGGCTGGTGCATGATCATGCAGAAAAATGGAAGACCAGCTCTTCCAGTTTCCAGCCACACGCAAAAAGGCCAGCTGATCATCACACGCGAATGCATGCCAGAAACCCATAAGAGGAACAGGCAACACCACACATGCCAGGTGACATGGCTCCACGTGCCACTTCGGGCATGCGTGCCATAGGTTCGCCATCACGGGTCTAGGCCATCTAACCTTTATATTTAAAAAAAAAAATCAGATTCTGGATTGGTATTTCCCTCAGTTTATAGCCAGTCACAATGTGATAACAGAACAACAGCATTGGAAGGAACCTTGGAGGTTTTCTGGTCCGATCCCCTGCTCAGTCAGAAAACCCTATACCAGGGATGGGCAAATATGGCCCCTTTATGACCTGTGGACTTCAACTCCCAGAATTCCTGAGACAGCCAAGCTGTCTCAGGAATTCTGGGAGTTGAAGTCCACAGCCAAGCTGTCTCAGGAATTCTGGGAGTTGAAGTCCACAGCCAAGCTGTCTCAGGAATTCTGGGAGTTGAAGTCCACAGGTTGTAAAAGAGCCACAGTTGCCCATCCCTGCCCTATACCATTTCAGACAAATAATGATCCAATCTCTTCTTGAAAACTTCCCAATCTTGGAGCACCGAGAACATCTGGAGGCAAGTCGTTCCACTGATTCATTGTTCTAACTGCCAGGAAATTTCTCTGATCTACAGTTTGATGTGGGACCCCGCCGTCACACTGAGGGGAGGAAACGGTGCCCCATTTATACGGAGAGTCCCAGCAAATCGCTGTGGGAGGTGCGAATCGGGTGAAATGCTACTGGTTCAGACTGGTTCGGCCGAACCGATAGCGATGACGGCTGGTGGTTCAGAGAACCGGTAGCGATTGCAGCTTGAGGCTCCGCCCACCTGCCCAATCGTCATTACTTCCTGGTTTTAACCAGGAAGTAACCTGTTTTTTACTCTCTGTGCATGCGCAGAGAGAGTAAGGGAAGTAAGGGAAGAGTAAGGGAAGTAAGGGAAGATAAAGAGTAAGGGAAGTAAGGGAAGATAAATAGATTTCACCCTTGGTGCAAATCCTATTCAGGATTGTCCATTAGTAGAACGAGAAGGAAGAGCTTGACAGGCAGTGAGGGTGCTCCCTTCCCCACTGTCATCTGCATTGGGTAATGTGCTGTAACGCACTTCAGTGCTGTTAGCTCAGCCTCCCTTGGCACTGCCATTGCTTAATGCCTTGTTTTCTATAAAACAATGGGGGAGTGCGCGGAGCCCATTTTCTTCAATATTGCATTCTTCAACATGTTTTGAAGGAATGGCAGCTTGTGCGCTGACGAGGCCGTGGCAAGCTGTTATAAAGCATATTATGCCTCAGAGGACATGTTAACACAATGAAAAAGATAGCAGGCAATAATCATATATTTTTCTCCCTCAGTGACGCTCGCATTCTCACTGTTCCCGCCGCACTATGGAATGCTAACAAATGTGCCTGATGAACACTCCTTCTGTTCTATATTTAGTGAGGAGGTAGCATCTGATAAATATTGAATATTCTTTCCCGGCTGAGTATGTGGGATCTTATCTCTTGCCGTGTCCTCTTTCTCAGCTATCAAATGTCTAAAGTGGCAGCTAACCCTTATGGGACTAACTGAATTGCACAGGGATGAATCCATCAGGAAACCATTTTATTTTCAAGTCTTCCAGTGTGTGAAAGTGAGTGTGGGTGTAGATGTGTTAATCTCTATCTCTTTTTCTTTCTTTCTTTCTTTCTTTCTTTCTTTCTTTCTTTCTTTCTTTCTTTCTTTCTTTCTCTTTCTTTCTTTCTTTTTCTTTCCTTCTTTCTCTTCTTTCTTTCTTTCTTTCTTTCTTTCTTTCTCCCTCTCCCTCTCCCTCTCCCTCCCTCTCTCTCTCTCTCTGTGTCTGTATCTGTGTCTCTGTCTCTCTGTCTCTCTATCTCTATAAACAAAGCAGGAAATATAAATATAGCAGCAATAGCACTTAGACTTATATACCACTTCATAGTGCTTTATAGCCCTATCCAAGCAGTTTACAAAGTCAGCATATTGTCCCTAAAAATCTGGGTCCTCATTTTATCCACCCCTGGAAACAGGGGTGGTAATCACTTACCTTTGCTACCGATTCGCAAATGTGAGCCCAGCCTCTGCTACCTCTTCACCCAAACCGTATATAACTGGCTGAATACCACCACTGCTGGGAAGGATGGAAGGCTGAGTTAACATTGAGCCGGTCAGGACTGAACTCCTGGCTGTGGAATGCAGAGTTAAATTTGCAATACTGCATTCTAATCACTGCACCATCACGGCACAGGGATGGAGAATTAACTTTTTAAAACAACTATAGCACCCAGGTTCATGTGTATATGAATGTAAAGGCAATCTAAGAGTTCCAATGAGGACACGGTGAACTAAAGAAGTCCCTCAAGAAGAAGGGATGACATTAAGTTGCCCTGCCCAGATGTAGAATCTGGATTCACAAAATCTCTCTGGAAAAACGAGAGATTGTGGCATTGCTCGCAGGTACTCCAGACAGCTGCTTCTTGTGAACAGAAGGAAGGCAGGAATCAACATTTTTGCAATCTTCTTGTCAAATCACTGAGAATATAATCTCACAGTCATAATGTAGCCTTTATGGACATAAAGTTTGGCTGATCCTCATTTCTAAATCACGTTGGAATTAATTTTTTATTGCTTCTTAAATATTGAGAACCTCCAGAACAGCAAATGTTATGGTATATACTGAGTGAATTTCCTTCAATCCTTTATAAAATAAGTTTTAAGTATAAGGTTAAGCATTTGAAAAAAAAAGTTGTTGCTTTTTTTCAGAATTAGTAACAAAAGGGTGAACGGAGTATTGTTTTTTATAGTTATAAATGGACTAAGGGTCCAGATGGATTTAATAAAAAATTGAAATTAAATATAAGAATCCTTCCCATTGGAAACTATTAATGTTTCTAAAGGTTGGACACTAGATGGTACCAGAAGGAAATAAAGTTTACAGTCAATGAAGAAACAAAAATACTTAAATTTCATTTACTAATACAGAATGAAGCAAAACATTTCAACAATGGATCTAATGAGTAACATTTATGAATAATGGACTCAGAATTTAATTTATGTTCCTGAACAATTTTTACTGGATAAGACTGAAATTGTTGTAAATATGGATTTCAAAATGGCAGGCTACAGATGAAGTTCCGAATATACAAATGAAACTGATTGATGTTTTAATATATAAAAAGGACACACACACACACAAAAAAAATAGATCAGGGTGTTTTATGTTAGATTTACAAAATGACACTTGTCAATGTCAGCAATTTTGTGAGAAGAGACAAAGATAAAATGGAAAGAAAGCAAATATTAGGACATTATCTGAAATGACTAAAGACCACAATTATTTGAAGCAATGGGAAGAAATATAAAGTTGTTTTATGTGACCAAGGTCAAAACAGAAAGCTTACTATTTTTGATAATCAGTAATGTTTTTTTTTTCCCAGATTAGGCCTGGGTGATAATGTGTTAAGGTTTTATTTATAGATTGTATTGCAAAGTGTTCAATTGTTGAACTTTAGGTTTATTGCATTACAGTTAAAACAGTTATGTTGTTAACTGTTACTTTTTATGATGATATTTGAATGATGGGCTTTCATGGATTTGTTTAAAAGTACAAATGAGATATAAACATAAAAGGAAGCAATTCCACAGTGTTTATTAGGTCAAGTTTATAATAGATATATTGTTATTTCTGGTAATCCTTAATGGACCTTTTGCTCATTAGGATGGATAATAAGGCTTTAAAGATTTATTTATAAAGTGAGTTATTTAGATGAAGATATGTTGATTGTATTTAAAAATGATGATACATTGTTAGGAGTTACTTATACTTGCTGGGACAAGTCACTTTTCTTTTTTTCCAGTCATAAACTCTTTTTTTCTTACTTTCTTCATGGCACTTTTACTTTTTTTTTTTTTAGAGTTTATATTAGTCTCATCTACATAATGTATTCTTTAATAAAAAAATATTGTTAAAAGTATCCAAAAGCAATCTATTAGCAAAATCATTGTTAATATGGTGGGAAAAAATGTGATCATAGACGAATACATTCTTCCTTAATTGTAGGGGTTTACAGAGCTCTTTGTTCTTGCGTTCATCTTTTATTCAATGCAACCTATTTTTATACGCCACTGATCTAAAGAAAAATGCATTTTAGTTTCCCAGTGTTTCATGATAACAAACTTAGTCGCTATCAGGAGGAACTGAATCAATTTATTCTGTTGCAACAATTTATATATCTTAGCATATTTGGACAGTAAACTGACAGCAAGATTCATTGTGAAATTTAGGTGATTTTCCCAGCTTCTGCTAAAATGTTTGATTCAAAGAATTATTTGCTGAGTGATATGATAACATATATGGATATGTTTGCAACCCTACCAATTCCATCTAGGAAAGTTACAAATGAAGAAGTGTAAATTTAGGGGAGTATGGTGCCACTTCCAGATTATTTTAATGGACAATTAACCACATGGTCTTGGATCTTCTGGACAGAAAACTGGCTGTAATGTAATGTAAAATTCTTGGAACTGTAGTACCAATTCTTGAAACTGTAGTACCAACACATTTGTCTAGTACATATTTTAAGATTTCAGATTAATATAGGTGGATTGGTAGTTAAGGACACTCAGCCAGGAAACTGAGTTCTAGTCCTACCAAGCACAGAATCAATCTTGTTCTCTAAGCCCGAGGAAGAAGGAGATGGCAAAGTTGAAGAAAAGTTGGCAAAACTGCAGGGACTTTAAGAAGTCATCTGGAGTCAAGCCTAAATTGAAGGTTTTCAAAGATAGACATACAAATGCAAAGGAAGAAATAGAGTCTTCTTCTTCTTCTTCCTCTTCTTCTTCTTCTTCTTCTTCTTCTTCTTCTTCTTCTTCTTCTTCTTCTTCCCCTTCTTCTTCTTCTTCTTCTTCTTCTTCTTCTTCTTCTTCTTCTTCTTCTTCTTCTTCTTCTTCTTCTTCTTCTTCTTCTTCTTCTTCCCCTTCTTCTTCTTCTTCTTCTTCTTCTTCTTCTTCTTCTTCTTCTTCTTCTTCTTCTTCTTCTTCTTCTTCTTCTTCTTCTTCTCCTGCTCCTTCTTCTCCTCCTCCTCCTCCTCCTCCTCCTCCTCCTCCTCCTCCTCTTCTTCTTCTTCTTCTTCTTCTTCTTCTTCTTCTTCTTCTTCTTCTTCTTCTTCTTCTTCTTCTTCTTCTTCTTCTTCTTCTTCTTCTTCTTCTTCTTCTTCTTCTTCTTCTTCTTCTTCTCCTCCTTCTCCTCCTCCTCCTCCTCCTCCTCCTCCTCCTCCATGATAATACTATGATTCCTTTAAGAAACTGAGTATCAACTCTCAATCATTCCATGTTCTCCATCAGCATTTTCCATGACTCCATGAAATAATACACTGGCCTTTTAGAATCATTAACTTCTCCACCCTTTTCTGCCCAGTATGGCAAGCCTTATCTTCTTTAAAGTTGGTTTAAAAATCCTTTCATCCTTACATTGTGACCTCGGAATCTTACAGTAAATTATCTTTATTTTAGTTTGCAGGGTTCATATCTCAAAAAGGCATGGTATCTTGATCATATGTATGTTTGTACGATCAACAGCTGTTGATAATATGTACAATATGTTTCCAACTTTTTTTTTTCTCCATAAATTGAGAATGGTGGAAGGTTGTTCTTGGTGTGTATTTTTTTTTAGCAGTCAGATGCTTTCATTAATGAATCCATATGATTCAGGGGGTGGGGGGAAGAGAGAGGAAAAAATGGCTGTGGAAGTGCCAGGTGTGAGTTTAACCATCTGCTTGTACAAATTTTGCCCATGGTTTCATATTATTTTTCCACATTAAAATGAGGTCCTGTTCCATGCGTGGTGTTTTTGCACCTCTGTCATCTCACACAGTGATAATAAATTCAGGATTATTTTTATACTGCAATCATCTCACTCATTTTAAAACGTGTAAAATCCTAGTCCATTCTTAACAAGTCTCTATGCCTTTACTTTGCCTCGTGTAATCTCTGGGCAGCATTTGATGGGTTCTATACTGTTTGTCCTTGAAAAGACAATATTCCCAAATTAATCAAGAATAAAACCAATCAAAGACTTATTTAAAAAAAACAACTAATCACCATTTGAGGAATGGTATGTCTTTAAAAATATATGATTTTTTTTTTTTTATCATTGTCAGGCTTTATACCGATGGTTGTTAAACTGACGTAGAAAAATAGCTTAAAATGGAAGCTAATTTTCCTACCTAATTAACACTTTCTGACTATTTCAAGCTAAGAGCTGATCTACACATTCAGTAATATCACGCAGAATATTTATTTAGGGGTTGGATGTTGATTGAGAAGAAAGGCTCTTTCTTGGAGGTAAAAAATAGAAAGCTAGAATCTCAGGGAAAAGACGAATTTAGAAACTGTATCCATGGGGTTCTAATTTTCTTAATTCAGGGAGATTTATGATAATGCCAAAAAAAAAAAAAAATCCTATTTCTCTGCAATCCGAGAAGAAACAGTTCAAATTCTTTTTTTTTTTCTGAAAATCACACTCAGTATTACTGTTCAGATTGGTTCAGGGAACACTTCATTTAGTGACCGTTCAAAGTCACGACAGCACTGAAAAAAATGACTTATGACCATTTTTCACACTTACGACCATTGCAACATCCCCCATGGTCACATCCAGATGCTTAGCACATCCATATTTATGACGGATGCATGTCCCAGGGTCCTGTACAGTGGTGAAATTCAGCCGGTTCTATGAGGCTCGCACTGGTAGCACCGGCAGCAGGAGACTCCGCCCACCTGCCCAGACGTCATCCCATCCCGTTTTTGACCCTATGCGCATGTGCAGAAGGCTCTGTGCATGTGTGGACCAGGTGTGTGCGCCAGGGGTGGGTTCTACTTACCTTTACTACTGGTTCGCATCACGCAGATCACCTATGATGACGTCCGGGTCAGTGGGTGGAGCATCCCTCCGGTTTTACTACCGGTTCTTGCGAACCGGACCGGACCGGGGGCAACTCACCACTGGTGCGTGGTCACATTTGTGAACCGGTAGCGAAGGTAAGTGAATTTCACCCCTGGTCATCTGATCCCCTTTTGTGACCTTCTGATCAGCAAAGTCAATGCGGAAGCCAGATGTCGGACTGTGATTCTATCTCAAAATTAAATGAATTTCCAAACTGCCAATCTTTAAGGAAATTTTTCTTTAATTGAGCTCAGCCACCGGCTCATGATTCCGCGTGGACAAGACTGACCTTTTGCCTCCCAATCCCTTCCTTTCCGATCCCCAAATCTTTGCTTTTCATTGGCTGTCTTCCAAGTCATTCTTCAGACTTCTTTTCCTCATCATTTCCCAGGAATGTGCCCCCTCCCCTCATTTCCATGACAACCGGGCTTCAAAGGGATTTAGCAGGCAAAAGTTTCAGAGTTTATCTTTTGCTCTCCTCTGCTCTCTCTATGCCAGCGTTGAAACGCTGACACCAGATTCACTTAACAACAGTCGTAAAAGTCGTAAACTGGGGCAAAACTCACTTAACAAATTTCTCGCTTAGCAACATCAGTTTTGGGATCCATTGTGGTTCATAAATCAAGGACTACCTGTACCACTGAGTTGGCCACATCACAGATGAAACTGTTTCTGGCTTTAAGCTTCTATGTCCACTGCAACGTACAAAGTGTACAGTCCCAAAACAATATTGGCTTGTCGACCCACAATGGTCAGCTTGGGCTTTGATTTCATTATGGACTCTTCATCAGAGATCCTCCTCCTTTAGATAGAAAGTATACGTCTAAGGCAGGGGTCAGCAACCTTAAACACTCGAAGAGCCACAAAGGCCCTAACTGGAAGCCCCCCGGTCAATTTTGGAGCCAACCAGAAGTCCGGTACCCCCCACCATAATGTCTCCTCGTAGCGCAGTGTCCTTTTTCCTCTACTTTTTTTTTTAAAATGATTTATATGCCACCCTTCTCCGGAGACTCAGGGCAGCTTACAATGCACTAAGCAATAGCCTTCATCCTTTTGTATATTTATACAAAGTCAGCTTATTGCCCCCACAAACTGGGTCCTCAATTTACCTACCTTAGAAAGGATGGAAGGCTGAGTCAACCTTGAGCCTGGCAAGATTCGAACTGCAGTAATTGCAGGCAGCTGGTCTTAATAACAGGGTGCTTTAGACCACTGTACTACCAAGGCTCTTGTCCTAACTGAATTGTCTACTTGTCCTAACTGAAAGCCCTATCAACTGTGGAGCCAACCGGCGACAGGGAGCCTCAGCAGAGGGATGAAAGAGCCACATGCGGCTCCAGAGCCGCAGGTTGCTGACCCCTGGTCTAAGGCATTGGGGCTTCCCCGTGACTGTTCCTATTCTTAATTCCTATTTAAAATAATTTTATTTTGATTTTCAACTCTATTTTTAATAGGATAAGCTACCTAGGCTGCCTAAAGTCCAGCTCATTTTTTTATAAAGTCATGAATACATAAGACATGTGTCATTAAGCAGTATGGTCTCCTTTTTAACTTAAGAGTGGAGAAAAGCAAGTTGTTTTGGCTTCGGAGCTGAGTATAAAGCGTCTTAATAACCCTAGGTTTACAATAGCATGGAATGTGACATTACAAGAGTTGTGGTAGCTTGTTATTTGTGGGAATGGATCTCCTCCTTCAAAATATTTTATTCGGTTCTCAGGTGGAATAGAGTAGAGTAGAGTAGAGTAGAGTAGAGTAGAGTAGAGTAGAGTAGAGTGCGGTTGGGTGGAATGGAATGGAATGGAGGGGAGGGGAAAGGAGGGGAGGGGAAGGGAAGAGAAGAGAAGAGAGAAGAGAAGAGAAGAGAAGAGAAGAGAAGAGAAGAGAAGAGAAGAGAAGGTTGGGTAGGAAAACTGGTAGGAATGGGAATGGGAATGGGAATGGGAATGGAATAGAGTAGAGTAGAGTAGAACAGAACAGAACAGAACAGAACAGAACAGAACAGAACAGAACAGAACAGAACAGAACAGGTTTATTTGGACAAGTATGATTAGACACACAAGGAATTTGTCTTCAGTGCAGAAGTTCTTAGTGTATATACAACACAACAGAGTAATGATAATCGTGATAATGATACCAAAACAATATGAATGGGTAGTAATGATGGGATGGATAATAATGATAATAATATTACAGCCACGCAACATAGGTAAATATACTTAGACATAAGACATAGTTGAGACATTCCACGCTCTTCCTAGAGAGCATATAACTGCTGCCTACACTGCAGATTTAAAACATATTAACCAAACTTGGATGCTAAGGAGAAATTTGATATACCTCTTTGCCACAGTGAAATGCACTTACCTTCACTACTGGTTCAGGAATGTGAGCGCATGTGTGCTCACTACACTCACACGTGCCTCTTCTGTGTCACTGTGTTTTTGTATTTACCAGATGAGCTCATATTTTTGGACTTTCAGACTTTCCGTAGCTTGCCAAGTTTTCTTATCAGTAAGCTAACTACGCATGTCCACATTCTTTTCTTTCTACTTCACATTTTTCTTTGTTCTCTTGCCAAGAAGTCCCGCTGCAGAGAGGTGGCCGGCAGGAACTTTGCCAAAATGTAATTATTTAGATTAGTAAGATGTTTTATTTTTTTTTATAAGAAATAAATGAGTTTTTCTTAGAAAGTATCTTCGGGGTTTATTTTCTTGCAAAAGTATGCTTCAAGGGAAAAGTCACGATCCACGTCTCTAAATCAAGGTGCGATTACCCAAAAGCAGAATGGGATTAATCAGCGCCCTGACATTCTGCACATGCTCAAAACCTTCTGTGCATGCAAAAATGGGATGTAATGACATCCCATTGGGTGGGCAGAGCCTCCCACCCCCGGCGCTACAGGTTTTCATGAACCGGATAGATCCAGCCGGATTTCACCGCTGCCTCTTTGCCTACTGCGAGTTGGTAGAAATTCGAGCGTGATCCAGCCCCGGTTTTATTTAATGATTTTGCTGGAATTAAAGGAGATAATAAGCCCTGCTTCAAAGTTAGGTTGGATGATGGATTCCATATAAGAGCACTTTTCTATCTTATGAACTTGACAAAGGAGGTGGGCCCCATAGTTAGCTGTTAATAATCCCAAGCATTTTGTACCACACTCAGCATTATAAAGTACTTTGAGATGAAAGGTGATATAAATATTAGAGCTCTGAGCATGATTCACTTTGAATAATTTACTAGGCTAATTTAGCCTTTTCTTCTGCTTACAGAATATGTGCCAGGAGATTTCAATTTCCTTGATTTTATTTCATGGATTTTATTGTTCCCAACTCTCTGAACCTTTTTATTTCATTTTTACCTTTTCATATTTTGGAGGGAACGCAAATGCCATAAGTGCACTTGAGAGGTGCATTTCTGGAATTACGCAGAATTACTCAGAGGAGAGGACTTTGGGCACGCTTTGTTCCTAGCTTGTTGTCTAGTGCAAATTCACTTCAGTTTTGTTCTCTCTTCCTTCTGAAGGGTTGCGTTTTGTTCGTAAGTTTGAGGTCTACAGAAGTTTGTTTGGAAGCGAACCTAACTGTCTTCAAGGTGGTTTATTCCCAAATGAGGATGCTGAGGATTTCATGGTCTGTGGAGGTGAAGACAGCAATGCAGTCAAAAAGGGTTGCTTTAGATACATAGATAACTTTTATTGTCATTTTATTTTATTGTTTACTGTGGGCACACTGGCACACATTAACAATGAAATTCTGTAGCCTGCTCTCAAAAGTCTATGGAGATTCCCAGTCATGGTGGTCCCAAGGGTGCTTTATCAAGAGGCAGGTGGACTTTCTGTTTTTTTCTTTGAAGACATTTCACTTCTTTTTCTCTGAAGACATTTCACTTCTCATCCAAGAAGCTTCTTCAGCTCTGACTGGATGGTGTGGAATTCTTCGGAAGAAGTTTCTTGGATGAGAAGTAAAATGTCTTCAAAGAAAAACAGAAAGTCCACTTGCCTCTTGAAAAAGAACCTTTGGGACTGCTCTCAAAAGTGTACACATACATAACACACATATACGCATGCTACATACATATACATATACATTCTACAAACATACATATAAATAGTAAAGGTAAAGGTTACCCTCGCACATATGTGCTAGTATTCCCGACTCTAGGAGGCAGTGCTCATATCTCCGTTTCAAAGCCGAAGAGCCAGCGCTGTCTGAAGACATCTCCATGGTCATGTGGCCGGCATGAGTAAATGCCAAAGGCGCATGGAACGCTGTTACCTTCTCACCAAAGGTGGTCCCTATTTTTCTACTTGCATTTTTTACGTGCTTTTGAACTGCTAGGTTGGCAGAAGCTGGGACAAGTAACGGGAGCTCACCCTGTTACGCAGCACTAGGGATTCGAACCGCTGAACTGCTGACCTTTCAATCGACAAGCTCAGCATCTTAGCCACTGGGTCACTGCATCCCTTATACATATAAATAGATGCATATGTATATACATATCTCTATATCTATTTAGCTATCTAGCTATCTATCTCTATCTATCTATCTATTATATCTATATATCATATCTACTGTATCTATATCTATCTATCTATCTATCTATCTACTATATCTATCATCTATCTATCTATCTATCTATCTATCATATCTATTCTATCTATCTATCTATCTATCTATCTATCTATCTATCTATCTATGTTTTTCTTTTAGCCAGGTTTTTCCTACGTAACCAAGATTTCTCTACAGCCCTAGCTCAGTGGAGTCACATCCACTCGATTCTGGGCTTTTTTCTTCTGGCAGCTTCTATCTATCTATCTATCTATCTATCTATCTATCTATCTATCTATCTATCTATATCTGTCTGTCTGTCTGTCTATCTATCTATCTATCATATCTACTGTATCTATATCTATCTATCTATCTATCTATCTATCTATCTATCTATCTATCTATCTATCTATCTATCTATCTATTGTATCTACTGTATCTCTCATATCTACTGTATCTATCTATCTATCTATCTATCTATCTATCTATCTATCTATCTACTGTATCTACTGTATCTCTCATATCTACTGTATCTATCTATCTATCTATCTATCTATCTATCTATCTATCTATCTATCTATATCTGTCTGTCTGTCTGTCTATCTATCTATCTATCATATCTACTGTATCTATATCGATCTATCTATCTATCTATCTATCTATCTATCTATCTATCTATCTACTGTATCTCTCATATCTACTGTATCTATCTATCTATCGATCTATCTATCTATCTATCTATCTATCTATCTATCTATTGTATCTACTGTATCTCTCATATCTACTGTATCTATCTATCTATCTATCTATCTATCTATTGTATCTACTGTATCTCTCATATCTACTGTATCTATCTATCTATCTATCTATCTATCTATCTATCTATATCTGTCTGTCTGTCTGTCTATCTATCTATCTATCATATCTACTGTATCTATATCTATCTATCTATCTATCTATCTATCTATCTATCTATTGTATCTACTGTATCTCTCATATCTACTGTATCTATCTATCTATCTATCTATCTATCTATCTATCTATCTATATCTGTCTGTCTGTCTGTCTGTCTATCTATCTATCTATCATATCTACTGTATCTATATCTATCTATCTATCTATCTATCTATCTATCTATCTATCTATCTATTGTATCTACTGTATCTCTCATATCTACTGTATCTATCTATCGATCTATCTATCTATCTATCTATCTATCTATTGTATCTACTGTATCTCTCATATCTACTGTATCTATCTATCTATCTATCTATCTATCTATCTATCTATCTATCTATCTATTGTATCTACTGTATCTCTCATATCTACTGTATCTATCTATCTATCTATCTATCTATCTATCTATCTATCTATTGTATCTACTGTATCTCTCATATCTACTGTATCTATCTATCTATCTATCTATCTATCTATCTATATCTGTCTGTCTGTCTGTCTATCTATCTATCTATCATATCTACTGTATCTATATCTATCTATCTATCTATCTATCTATCTATCTATCTATTGTATCTACTGTATCTCTCATATCTACTGTATCTATCTATCTATCTATCTATCTATCTATCTATCTATATCTGTCTGTCTGTCTGTCTATCTATCTATCATATCTACTGTATCTATATCTATCTATCTATCTATCTATCTATCTATCTATCTATCTATCTATTGTATCTACTGTATCTCTCATATCTACTGTATCTATCTATCTATCTATCTATCTATCTATCTATCTATATCTGTCTGTCTGTCTGTCTATCTATCTATCTATCATATCTACTGTATCTATATCTATCTATCTATCTATCTATCTATCTATCTATCTATCTATTGTATCTACTGTATCTCTCATATCTACTGTATCTATCTATCTATCTATCTATCTATCTATCTATCTATCTATCTATCTATTGTATCTACTGTATCTCTCATATCTACTGTATCTATCTATCTATCTATCTATCTATCTATCTATCTATCTATCTATCTATATCTGTCTGTCTGTCTGTCTATCTATCTATCTATCATATCTACTGTATCTATATCTATCTATCTATCTATCTATCTATCTATCTATCTACTGTATCTCTCATATCTACTGTATCTATCTATCTATCTATCTATCTATCTATCTATCTATCTATCTATCTATCTATCTATCTATTGTATCTACTGTATCTCTCATATCTACTGTATCTATCTATCTATCTATCTATCTATCTATCTATCTATCTATCTATTGTATCTACTGTATCTCTCATATCTACTGTATCTATCTATCTATCTATCTATCTATCTATCTATCTATCTATATCTGTCTGTCTGTCTGTCTATCTATCTATCTATCATATCTACTGTATCTATATCTATCTATCTATCTATCTATCTATCTATCTATCTATCTATTGTATCTACTGTATCTCTCATATCTACTGTATCTATCTATCTATCGATCTATCTATCTATCTATCTATCTATCTATCTATTGTATCTACTGTATCTCTCATATCTACTGTATCTATCTATCTATCTATCTATCTATCTATCTATCTATCTATCTATTGTATCTACTGTATCTCTCATATCTACTGTATCTATCTATCTATCTATCTATCTATCTATCTATCTATCTATATCTGTCTGTCTGTCTGTCTATCTATCTATCTATCATATCTACTGTATCTATATCTATCTATCTATCTATCTATCTATCTATTGTATCTACTGTATCTCTCATATCTACTGTATCTATCTATCTATCTATCTATCTATCTATCTATCTATCTATATCTGTCTGTCTGTCTATCTATCTATCATATCTACTGTATCTATATCTATCTATCTATCTATCTATCTATCTATCTATCTATCTATCTATCTATTGTATCTACTGTATCTCTCATATCTACTGTATCTATCTATCTATCTATCTATCTATCTATCTATCTATCTATCTATCTATATCTGTCTGTCTGTCTGTCTATCTATCTATCTATCATATCTACTGTATCTATATCTATCTATCTATCTATCTATCTATCTATCTATCTATCTATCTATCTATTGTATCTACTGTATCTCTCATATCTACTGTATCTATCTATCTATCTATCTATCTATATCTGTCTGTCTGTCTGTCTATCTATCTATCTATCATATCTACTGTATCTATATCTATCTATCTATCTATCTATCTATCTATCTATCTATTGTATCTACTGTATCTCTCATATCTACTGTATCTATCTATCTATCTATCTATCTATCTATCTATCTATCTATCTATCTCTCTCTCTCTCTCTCTCTCTCTCAAATCACTGTCCATCTTGAATACATGGCAGAAAGAGGAAACTTGAGAGTTCACAATCTTGATGTTATATGGAACGAAACTGTGGCTGAATCTGGAAGTTCTGCTTTGGGTACCACGAAGCTCCCTCCCAGAAAGTAACAAGGAAACAGTTCATGAAGAGAATGTGTAGCAACCCAGACAATACTGCGGACCCTTTCTTGGGAATGCATATGAAGGCTTGTACATTTACATGTGTGAATAAGGAACAGCAGGGACTATCCATCAGGATACGTTCTCCAAAGGTTAACCTGGAAAAAAAAATTGGCCCTTCTGCTGAAAAAAGAAAAAATCTTCCCTACCTCCTCAAATGCCATCTGCAGGCAGTGCCAAACAGATGTGACTTCCACTGCAGAGAGTTAGAAGGAAGTTTCCAAGAAATGGTTAGCATCTTGTGATCCTTTAGAAAATTTCTCTGGACTCATTTTTTTTAATGTTTTCCTCAAAGCCCATCCTGAGTTATGATTGTGCTATGCTTTTCAATATTTGCACGTTCTTAAGAAGCTGGTGTTTTTTTTTCCCCAGAGCTGTTGAAGGGCTCAGCTTGGTATATGGCTGCTGGTTATAATAGGGATATTTTAATGTGATTTTCAGGATAGATTTAGAAACCAAGCACTTGATGAAAGGAGAGAGACAGAGAGAGAGAGAGAGAGAGAGAGAGAGAGAGAGAGAGAGAGGGAGGGAAGAAAAGGAGATGAATTTAGAAAGAAAGAAGAGTAAACAGAAAGAAAGTGCTGTCCATGTTCCTTTGTCCACACAACAATCTTTGAAATATTCCTACACAATATTTTTCTTATGCAGATTTAACTTTGGCAGGGTCTGTTCGTATCTATCAGTTCTGGGAAAAAGCAGGGGATGTTTGAACAAGTTGCTCTTTTTTTGTGTGTAATTCACAGACTGAAAGGCCTCCTACTTAGACTGATCTATACAGGAAAGGGATTACAAAAGGCCTCGGCCTGGGGAGGTCGGTAAAAAGACAGAAAGACTTTCTGTGATTCCATTTTGCAAACAATTCCATTCCCTTTTCTTTCTCAGTAACATGCATTCTTTTTTTTTTTTTCTCTCTCTCTCTCTCCAGTCTTTGTGATTAAAGCACCCTTCCTAGAGAGGAAAAAAACCCTGAAATTTTAATTCATGTGAAAGCCAAATCTGGCTTTAGGTCCTTCTTCAGTTTACCTTCCCAATAAGCAATGCATTCGGAAGATCATTTAAAAGCAGTTTATTAGGGTACCCTGATGAAGTGGGGTCTCTCTATGAAAAAAAAAAGGAAGCCAGAACCTCCAGCCCCACGTTTTCTGTCTTTTTATAGTTAACACAACAGAGAAAATGCAAGAGGAAAGTTGATTGGACAAAATAAAAGTAACCTCCCCTTTGCGTAGGAAATCAGTTACACACAGTCAAAAAAGTTACATATTTGCATCCCATAATATCACACATAAGGGACGCGCTCAGTGGCTAACGACGCTGAGCTTGTCGATTGAAAGGTCGGCAGTTCAGCGGTTCGAATCCCTAGCGCCGCGTAATGGGGCGAACTCCCGTTACTTGTCCCAGCTTCTGCCAACCTAGCAGTTTGAAAGCACGTAAAAAAAATGTGGTTAAGTTTCACTTAACAACCGTGATACTAATTTACCACCCGCAGTGATTCATTTGGCAAGAAAAGTTGTAAAATGGGGCAAAACTCACTTAAATGTTTCAGGCAGCAAGAGACATGCGGGCTCAATTGTGGTCGTGCTTTGAGGAGTACCTGTATTTATTTGTTAATTTATTTTACCTATTTCTTCACTGCCCATCTCTCTCAGTTAGAATGCATTAGGTTGGTGCAAAGCCCAAAACTTCATACACAAATATTAAAATGAAGGATAAGTTATCCTACAGTGGTGATGTTTCGCTGTAGCAATTCTGACCCCAGCAAACTCGATCAACACCTAATTAATGACAGAAAAGTTCATCCACGCAAGGAAAATGCCACCTGGATTGATAAAATGCCATCAACAGACGCTTGTGGAAAAGCCACACGCCGTCTCCAATTCTGCTATTTGATTAAAACAGATTTTTTTTAAAAAAAAAGGAGAAGAAAAAAGAAAAAAAAAGTCACAGGAATGATCTTTTGAAATTGTCTGTCAAAAGTGCAGCCAGAGAAACGGAATGAAGTTATTCCAGTTTTAAGTCGATTCATTTTGTCCTCCTTCGTTTTTATAACCATGCCAGAGTGCTAACGTACATCCGTGACCCACAACAAAGAAATTTGAGGCACTTAAGAAGGTAGATAGATAGATAGATAGATGATAGATAGATAGATGATAGATAGATAGATAGATAGATAGATAGATAGATAGATGATAGATGATAGATGATAGATGATAGATGATAGATAGATAGATAGATAGATAGATGATAGATAGATAGATAGATAGATGATAGATAGATAGATAGATGATAGATGATAGATAGATAGATAGACAGACAGACAGACAGACAGATAGATATACGTATGATAGATGATAGATAAGAGAGAGAGAGAGAGGATAGATAGATAGATAGATAGATAGATAGATAGATAGATAGATAGATAGACAGACAGAGATAGGATGGATGGATGGATGGATGGATGGACAGACAGACAGACAGACAGGATGGATGGATGGATGTGGATGTAGATGTAGATGTAGATGTAGATGTAGATCAGAGGTGGGCTTCCACAGGTTCTGACCAGTTCTTGAGAACCAGTAGCGGAAATTTTGAGTAGTTCGGAGAACCGGTAGTAGAAATTCTGACTGGGCTAGCTCCCATCTATTCTCTGCCTCCCAAGTACCAGCTGATTCGGAGGAAATAGGGATTTTGCAGTAACCTTCCCCTGGAGTGGAGTGGGAATGGAGATTTTACAGTATCCTTCCCCTGGAGTGGGGAGGGAATGGAGATTTTACAGTATCCTTCCCCTGGAGTGAGGAGGGAATGGAGATTTTACAGTATCCTTCCCCTGGAGTGGAGTGGGAATGGAGATTTTATAGTATCCTTCCCTTGGAGTGGGGGAGGGAATGGATATTTTACAGTATCCTTTCCCTGCCACGCCCACCAAGCCATGCCACACCCACCAAGCCACACCCACAGAACCGGTAGTAAAAAATTTTGAACCCCACCACTGATGTAGATGTACATGTAGATGTAGAGATGTAGAGATATATCTTTATCCATATTGGATAAATGAAGATACTGAAGCTGAAGTTCAAATACTTTGGCCACCTAATGAGAAGAGAGGACTTGTTGGAAAAGGCCCCGATGACGGGAAAGATGGAAGGAGAAGGGGACAACAGAGGATGAGATGGTTAGATAGTGTCACCAACGCAACAAACATGAATGTGGGGCAAACTCTGGCAGACAATGGAGGACAGGGGGCCTGGCATGCTATGGTCCATGTGGTTGTGAAGGTTTGGGCATGACTTAGCAACTGAACAACAAAAACAAACAACTATATCCTTAACCTGCAAATGAATGGAAGACACCAAGATGGAGGGAAATGGGCATACTCCATTGCAAAACCAGGTTTCTGCACCATGCTACTTTCTTCCACAGCTTAAGAGAAACCAAAAGGAAGACAGAGGCAGCCAGACTTACTGAAATAATAGAAAAGCATATTCCTTTTGCCAGCCTATCAAAGTTTTTTAAGAAACCAAATTAGGCAGGCACGACTCAGAAATACAAGTTGTTTCAAGGTTTTGCTTTTCACATTTGGAATACTGAGTACTTCTTCCTCTCCCTGCCCCCACAACCCTTTTACATCTTATGGACTATGACAACCTCCCTTTGATAGACCACACTGTACTTCTATATTAATGTGTCAAGTCAAAGGAAAATTTACTGCCTCACTGGGCTGCATTAGACTGTTGAGATTCAGCTCAGTTTCCAGTGTGTCTCAGTCTATTGGAAATCCATTATATCTCTTGCAGTAGCCTGTAGCCATATATTCTGGATACCAGAAAAGATTATTATGGAAGGATGTGCTCCTCAGGCTAGTGTATGCGTCAAAAATTATCCTTCCTTCCCTCCCTCCCTCCCTTCTTCCTCCCTTCTTTCTTTCCTTCTTTCTAAATTTGTCTTCCTTCCTTCCTTTCTTTCTTCCCTCCCTCCTTTGATCCTTCCCTCTCTCTCTCCCTAAATTTTCCTTCTTTCCTTCCTTCCTTCCTTCCTTCCTTCCTTCCTTCCTTCCTTCCTTCCTTCCTTCCCTCCTTCCCTCCCTCCCTCCTTCCTTCCTTCCTTCCTTCCCTCCTTCCTTCCTTCTTCCTAAATTTGTCTTCCTTCCTTCCTTTCTTTCTTTCTTTCTTTCTTCCCTCCCTCCTTTGATCCTTCCCTCTCTCTCTCCCTAAATTTTCCTTCCTTCCTTCCTTCCTTCCTTCCTTCCTTCCTTCCTTCTTTCTTTCTTTCTTTTGTCCTAAATTTGTCTTCCTTCCTTTCTTTCTTTTTTCCCTCCCTCCTTTGTTCCATCCCTCTCTCTCTCCCTAAATTTTCCATCCTTCCTTCCTTCCTTCCTTCCTTCCTTCCTTCCTTTCTTTCTTTCTTTCTTCCTTCTTTCCTTCCCTCCCTCCCTCCTTCCTTCTTCCTAAATTTGTCTTCCTTCCTTTTTTTCTTTCCTCCCTCCTTCGTTCCTTCCCTCTCTCTCTCCCGAAATTTTCCTTCCTTCTTTCCTTCCTTCCTTCCTTCCTTCCTTCCTTCCTTCCTTCCTTCCTTCCTTCCTTCCTTCCTTCCAGCTAAGATAAGAAGTAGAAAACATCAAGAAATAAGAGAGCTTGAGAAATTTAAAACCTAAGCTGTGATATGAACAGATTTGATCCGTATCTCCCAGATGTCACACGCAAATAGGGGCTTAAATCTCCACTGGCTTTCACACCTCCAGAAAGCTTGAATGCAGTTCTTGGCTTGCAAATGCTATTTTTTAAGCATTTATCCTTGGCTGATATTGTCAACTCTGTTTAAGCCACTTCTTTTCAGCAGAGAATATTTATTCAAAACCAAATAATGATCCTCAGCAGTTTACCAACTCTACCTTCACAAAGGAGATTAATGCTCACTTAAGAAAAAGAACCTCACCAGCCTTTCCCTCCTGCCAGTTACCTTTCATTGACGCTTCCTCGTATTTCACTGTTAAACTTTAAGCATTTTGGAACAAAGAACAATTTCTTTTGTTGCGGTTCTCCCTACCATTTTGCAGACAGCTGATGCAATGTAAGATGCATGACAATCCAGTCCTCTACAGGTAGTCTTTGACAAACCATTCATTTAGTGATCATTCAACGTTACAATGGCACTGAAAAAGTGACTGACAACCTGTCCTCACACTTATGACCGTTGCAGCATCCCCATAGCCAGATGATTAAAATTTGGGCACTCGGTAAACCCGTGGACTTCAATTCTCTCTGTGGGTAAGACCTGTGGTTTGGCTGGGGAATTTTGGGAGTTGAAGTCCACAAGTCTTAAAAGTTGCCAAGCTTGGACACCCCTTCTTTAAGTTATATTCCTGGACCAGATGAGTCCCATTGGACTTACTTCCAGTCTGTGGATTTCCTGAAGTAATCCAACAGATCCCGTGTTGAGAAAAACTGCTGGATGAATTAGGAACTTGTTAAGTTCCACCATAGCTTCTTTTCACTAGTTCATGAGAAAGGAGAGAGTGTGGCATGAAACGATCAATGTCTACATTTTTTAATAGTCGTGGGAAAAAAAAAAACTTAGCCACTCTTGATCTTTTGTTCTACGGTGAATATAATTAATTTGGCATTTTGATGCTGCTGTTCCTTTAAACGTTGTCCTTTGTTTCCCCCCTCTCTTTCTACTGAGCAAGGGTTTTTTCAAAGCTCTAATTGTATTTTAAAGCACAATAATCCAATTTGAAGCCTGCTAGATTGGGTTGCCAGGGCCCTGCATGTGAGAATCTATTATCTGCATTTGTTATTTTTAGAAGTGCATCTTCATGAGTCACAGCGAAGATGGATGTCTCTGCCTTCGGGGCCTGGTTTGTTCCACTTGTTCTTAATGGCTGAAGCTTTTGAGAATGAGTCAGAAAGGCAGCTGCATAAAACTCTGTGCTTTAAGTCGAAGGCTTGACTGAACAAAGGCCGGTAGGAGATGCAGCACTAGCCCTGATGAATGAGAGGAAGGGTACAGTGATAATAATGCAATTTAATGAGTATTACTCGGGGGGCGTGCGATCTAGTACATTTGGTATATATGTCGGTCTACTTTCCTTTAGAGTAGGGTTATTGCATTCTTCAGAGTTGCTGTGGGAGGGGATGTTCTGTCCCCAACCACACGCACACACACCAACAGACGTTCAAGAGTTAAAGACCAAACCAGCCGACAAAATCCTTTTCCTTATGATAACGGAACTTGGCAACTACCTAGTGGCTGCCTGCCAAGAGTTTATTATTTACAAAGAGGAGAGATAACTTCTCCCCACTTTTGATACATCAAAAGAAACAGCTCAATAATTACAGAGTCAATCAAGTCCAAAGATAATCCAGCAAAGTCTATAGCCAAAAGTCCGGCAATGCAGAATGGCGTGGAAGCTTTCAGCTTTGTTCGTCACAAGGTTTGATTGGCCACCACGCTCCCTTTTATATCCTGTGGGGTTTGGTCCAGTGACTCAGCCTAATCTCGGGCATGCCTTTTCTTCTGTTGCACGCGCTTATCTCTGTGACTCTGGCATGGATCCAGCCAAGACTCATTATCTTCATCACTGTCCATCTGTGGCTGCGTGGATGTGCTTGGCCATGGCCCTATCTCTTGCCCTTCGGTGGACACCAAAGGCATTGCCAGAGAGGAAGGTCCTGGAGAGGGAGGCCTTGCCAGCTCCTCTCCTTCACTCTTGGAGTCCTCTCCTGCCGATGACACAGGCTCAGGTAACGGAGCCACAACAGGGGAGAACTTCTAGGAAGCAAACAATTTAAGCAGGGGTGAAATGCTCCTGGTTCGGACCGGATCGCCCGATTTGGTAGCGATGGAGGCGGGTGGTTCGGAGAACCGGTAGCAATAATCTCTGCCTCCCTCCCACTCCCCGCATGCCCAGCTGAGCCGCACAATCATTAGAGGCTTTTTTTTTTTTTTTTACTTTTAAAAGCATTTTTTCTATAACCTCTTCAGCCAAAAAATGCTTTTAAAAATAATTTTAAAAAAAAAGCCTCTGATGATCGCGCGGCTCAGCTGGCTTTTAAAATGCCTCTGACAATCCCAGCTGAGTTGCCTGATCGGCGGAGGCTTTTTAAAAAAACTGCTGCCGATCAGGCAACTCAGCTGGGATCGTCAGAGCCTTTTGAAAACATTTTTTTTACAATCTCTTCGCTGAAGAGGTTGTAGAAAAAATGGTTTTAAAAGGTAAAAAAAAAAAAATTGGCCACGCCCACCCAGTCACATTACCCCCGCCCACCAAGCCACGCCTGCAGAACCGGTAGTAACAAATTTTAGGTTTCACCACTGAATTTAAGCGGTTGAAATGAGAAGCAGCATTTCGTTTTGCTTAGGTCCAGGTTGTGTCCCATCAGAAGGATTCTCTTTGACCTCCTGGATGAAGATTTCAAAGCTCTGAAACCTACTGGATCCCTGAAGGATCAAGGGATCTAAATACATCAAATTGGAGGATTTCAAGAAAAGATTGGGCAACCATTTGTCAGAGATGGTATAAAGACTTCTGCCTTGGGCAAGGGGGTTAGATTACAAGACCTAAAAGGTATCTTCATGTGAACATATGAACATATGAAGAACGGTTACAGGAACTGGGCCTGGCTAGTCTAGTGAAGAGAAGGACCAGGGGAGACACGATAGCCGTCTTCCAATATTTGAGGGGCTTTCACGGAGAGGAGGGGGTCAAGCTATTCTCCGAAGCACCTGAAAGCCAGACAAGGAATAATGGATGGAAACCAATCAAGGAGAGATTCAACCTAGAAATAAGGAGGGATTTTCTGACAGTGAGAACAATCAACCCATGGAACAGGAGTTGCCTTCAGAAGTTGTGGGAGCTTCATCACTGGAAGCTTTCAAGAAGAGACTGGACTGCTATTTGTCAGAAATGGTGTAGGGTCTCCTGCTTGGGTGGGGTGTTGGACTAGATGACTCATGAGGTCCCTTCCCATTCTGTTAATCTGTAATCTCTTCCTGCCCTATGATTCTGTGGTAGCAATGCAAGCTCCAGTGAAGGCAGTGGCTTTCTGTCTGAGCTTGTAGTGTGCGCGCGCAAAGTTTAAAAACAACAGGTGATCCAGAATGCAATAGCCTGGTTAGTTTTGGGCTTTCCTCAGTGAAACAGTTAGAACAATTAATCAGTGGAACGACTTGCCTCCAGAAGTTGTGGCTGCTCCAACACTGGAAGCTTTTAAGAAGAGATTGGACAACCGTTTGTCTGGGATGGTAAAGGGTTTCCTGCCTGAGCAGAGGGTTGGACTAGAAGACCTCTAAGGTCCCTCCCAGCTCTTCTCTTCTCTTCTCTTCTCTTCTCTTCTCTTCTCTTCTCTTCTCTTCTCTTCTCTTCTCTTCTCTTCTCTTCTCTTCTCTTCTCTTCTCCTTCCTTCCTTCTTTCCTTCTTTCCTATCAACTCTATTTCTTTTCCTAATCTTTCTTTCTTTCTTTCTTTCTTTCTTTCTTTCTTTCTTTCTTTCTTTCTTTCTTTCTTTCCTATCAACTCTATTTCTTTTCCTGACCTTTTGATTTCTCTTCTCTTCTCTTCTCTTCTCTTCTCTTCTCTTCTCTTCTCTTCTCTTCTCTTCTTCTTCCTTCCTTTTTTCCTTCTTTCCTATCAACTCTATTTCTTTTCCTGATCTTTCTTTCTTTCTTTCCTATCAACTCTATTTCTTTTCCTGACCTTTTGGTTTCTCTTCTCTTCTCTTCTCTTCTCTTCTCTTCTCTTCTCTTCTCTTCTCTTCTCTTCTCTTCTCTTCTCTTCCCTTCCCTTCCCTTCCACTCCACTCCACTCCACTCCACTCCACTCCACTCCACTCCACTCCACTCCACTCCACTCCCCATTCCATTCCATTCCATTCCATTCCTGACAGTAATAACAATGAACCAGTGGAACACCTCGCCTTTAGAAGTTGTGGATGCTCCAACACTGAAAGCTTTTAAGAAGAGATTGGACAACTGTTTGTCTGAAATGGTACAGGGTCTCCTGCTTGAGCGGGGGAGGCGGGTGGACTAGAAGACCTCCAAGGTTCCTTCTGTGAGAAACAGACTCCCCTAGTCAGAAATTTGACAGAGTCATAAATTGAAGCAGCAAGCAGTTTATTGCATGTATAATACGTTCTTGCAAGAGCAGATGGCTAACAGGTAACACATTTCTTCAGTTTTTTTTATTCCCCCCACTCGAACCACAAATCCCTCCCTCCAGCCCCCTTTGACAAAGACCACAGGGTTGCAATCTTCCCAGAACGCCTGTCTCTCCATGAATTTCCCCATGCTTAATCTGTTCCCCACCTTTTGCCCCTTTTCCAGACTACCCTTTGTCCTTTTTTAATTTATTTCTTAACCTATATTTCTTGTTTCCTTACAATCCTTGCAGCATAAGCGTAATAAATTGAGGCAAGCACTTAATTATATATTACTAGGCTGGGTGGTTAAAACTGTTAACTTGTCCAAGCTGACTCGTTTATTATCGGAATAGCAGACCCTTCCTGTTTTCCAGTCTTAGACTTTTTACCCTTAGGGTCCCAATGTCCTACTGAACTTTTAAACCCATGTCTCTCAAATATTGCTTTCTTGGGAAAAACCAACCATCGGTTTCTTCCACTTCCAACTCTGTTATTCTGTTAAACAAACTTGGCTTCTGTTGAATCTATCAAAGACCTGAGCCCTGGTAGCGCAGCAGACTAAAGCACTGTTATTAACATCATCTGCCTGCAATTACTGCAAGTTCAAATCTCACCAGGCTCAAGTTTGACTCAGCCTTCCATTCTTTGAAATGAGGACCCAGATTGTGGGGGCAATAAGCTGACTTTGTATAAATATACAAAAGTATGAAGGCTATTGCTTAACGCATTGTAAGCTGCCCTGAGTCTTCGGAGAAGGGCGGCATATAAATCAATTTTTTTTTTTTAAAAAAAAAAAGACGGTTTAACATTGCAAGGCAGAAGGATTTGGAGCTCTCATCAGTGGGTTCCAACTTGGAAAACTTTTAGATTTAGTCTTGTTCGCCCAACAACTGTAGCGTTTTTACTTATTTCAATGTCTTGGCTACTATAGTATTAGAATCAGTAGGATTTCTGTCACTGGCCACACGCTGCCCTTGCGGTCTAAACAAACCCAAGACTGAGTTATATTGTTCTGTGTGTGGTGATAATTTACATGCAGGTGTGCCTCTACTATTGTCTAACAAAAGCTGAATCTCTTTTGAAGGAGAGCTGGTTCTTTCAGACTTGTAACCTGCTGACATCAATAAACTGGCTAAGTTGTTAACTTCAGTGATATCCATAAGAAGGCAAAACATGTCCTAACCTTGAGTGATGTTATTATGAAGTTTTCTATTCCTTATTTATTTATTTGTTAGGTTTTTTTTTAACAGAATAAGAGAATAACAAAGTTGGAAGGGACCTTCGAGGACTTCTAGTCCAACTTCCTGCTCAAGCAGGAAACCCTATATAATTTCAGACAAATGTTTTCCAATCACTTCTTAAAACTTCCAGTTTGGAGCATTCACAACTTCTGGAGGCAAGTCGTTCCACTGATTAATTGTTCTAACTGTCAGGAAATTTCTTCTTAGTTCAAAGTCTTAGTTCAATTTATTTATATGTTCTTTTTATGTTTCATTTTAACCATTTCCTCCTTTTTTTCCTTTAATGTTCACATTTGACTGATACACTGCTTTCAATTGATAATTTCTGCTATATTTCTATCTTGTTGGTCATTGATAATAAGCAAAAGGACGGATGGAAGGATGGATGGATAGTCCAGAAAAAAGGGAGAAATATAATATACGTGGAATCATTTAGTATTTTGACTTGGAAGGAATACAATATTGTTGAGGCTACTAATTGCTTAATTTTTAGCTTCTTTCTATTTTTTTTTTTAAAAAAACCTTCAGTCCTTCAGGAGAAAAGCATGAGAAGAAAAAGAAAGGAAGGAAGAAAGGAAGGAAAGCAAGAGAAAGAAAGAAAGAAAGAAAGAAAGAAAGAAAGGAAGGAAGGAAGGAAGGAAGAAAAGGAAAGGAAGAAAAGGAAGGAAGGAGGGAAGGAGGGAAGGAAAAAAAGAAAGAAGGAAGGAGAGTGGGAGGGAAGAAAAGGAAGGAAGGAAGGAGGAAGGAAAGAAGGAAGGAAGGAAAGAAAGAAGGAAGGAGAGAGGGAGGGAGGGAAGAAAAGAAGGAAGGAAAGGAAGGAAGGAAGGAAGGAAGGAAGGAAGGAAGGAAGGAAGGAAGGAAGGAAGGAAGGAAGGAAAGGGTTTTAATACTGCAATTGTCATGACTGCGAGATAATGAATAAAATACATTGTGTAAAACTCTTAAGGGATATTTGAGAGAGAATTAGTGCACCTTTTCAGCTGAAAGAGCTAGAAATCGGAGTTGCACAGTTGTGCCTCCAAATGCAAAAAAGAAATGCATATGTGGCAGTGATTGAGTCGGGCACACATTGCAATGCGGTCTGTTTTACAAATCAGTAGGGAAATGTAACTGTCAGCCTCCCCCCCACCCTTTAATAACTCCTTGCTGTAATTTCTCAGATAAGCTTGGGGAGACAAAGATGATTGCCAGGTGTCCAGTAATTTGGCATTTCTGGAAATCTAAAGGTTGCAAAGGATGGATGAATGTTGTTAGCGATTGTCATGGTAACCGAGCACTGGCTCTTAAATGCGACCATGTAGCTGTCCCACAAATCTATCTTATTCCCTCTGTATTTATTCCTGGCTCGCTTTGTGTTGTCTGTTCTTGGTTATCATCTTCCTTTCCCCAAGTGTTAAAGAGGCTTATTCAGAGAAATCAGAATTACAGTGGCAGAATTGCCAGGATTTGATACACGTTTCTCCAGACAATCTTTAATGATAACCTGTTGCCAGGTGTTCATACCAAAGCAAAGCACAGAGTCTCATCCAAAAAAAATTATATTGCACTGCACTGATTCTCTCTCTCTCTCTCTCTCTCTCTCTCTCTCTCTCTCTCTCTCTCTCCCCCCCTCTCTCCCACTGTTTTTAAAACCGCCCTCAAAAGCCACCTTTAAAATGATGGGTTTTAATTGGAACATTTGAAATTGCCCCATCCTGTACTAGAATTAAATCAAGTATCTTGAAGTCCTAGTGGACAACCATTTAAATATGAGCCAGCCGTGTGCAGCAGCTGCCAAAAAAGCCAACACAGTTCTAGGGTGCATAAACAGAGGGATAGAATCAAGATCACGTGAAGTGTTAATACCACTTTATAAGGCCTTGGTAAGGCCACACTTGGAATAATGTGTCCAGTTTTGGTCGCCACGATGTAGAAAAGATGTTGAGACTCTAGAAAGAGTGCAGAGAAGAGCAACAAAGAGGATTAGGGGACTGGTGGCTAAAACACATGAAGAACAGTTGCAAGAACTGGGAATGTCTAGTTTAATGAAAAGAAGGACGAGGGGAGACATGATAGCAGTGTTCTGATATCTCCGGGGCTGCCCCAAAAAAGAGGCAGTCAAGCGATTCTCCAAAGGACCTGAGGGCAGGACAAGAAGCAACTGATGGAAACTAATCAAGGAGAGAAGCAACCTAGAACTAAGGAGAAATTTCCTGGCAGTGAGAACAATTAATCAGTGGAACAACTTGCCTCCAGAGGTTGTGAATGCTCCAACATTGGAAGTTTTTAAGAAGATGTTGGATAACCATTTGTCTGAAGTGGTGGTAGGGTTTCCTGCCTAAGCAGGGGGTTGGACTAGAAGACCTCCAAGGTCCCTTCCAACTCTGTTATTCTATTGTATTTGAAGTAGATGCAACTGGAATGAACACAGAACTTATTACTTCCCTATATAGATAAGTCCTCAACTTGCAACCATTTGCTTAGTGATGGTTCAAGGTTACAACGGCCCTGAAAAAAGTAATTTATGACCTGTTTTCACACTTACGACCGTTGCAGCATCTCCATGGTCACATGATAAAAAGTTTGGACACTTGGCAACCGGTATGTATTTATCACTGATGCAATGTCCTGGGGTCATGGGGTCCCACTTTTGTGATGTTCTGACAAGCAAAGTCAATGGGAAAACCAGATTCACTTAACAACCATGTTACTAACTTAGCAATTGCAGTGATTCACTGTGGCAACGGTGGCAAGAAATCTTGTAAAATGGGACAATACTCACTTAACAACTGTCTGGCTTAGCAATGGAAAATAATAAAGTAGAGTAGAGGAGTAGAGATAGAATAGAATAGAATAGAATAGAATAGAATAGAATAGAATAGAATAGAATAGAATAGAATAGAATAGAATAGAATAGAATAGACAAACCATGACCTGGATGAGTGAGAATCTCCATAGACGCATGACTCAACGGATAACATCATCAGTTGGGTAATGAAATGTCTTCAAGAAAACAACCAGTCATACAGAGCATCACGGAGTCCCCTGTTGGGAACCAGAAGGAAACCTCGTTGCTTAGATGGCCTTGTAGAGCCATTTGTTAATCAGCGGCAGCAGGAAATGAACAAGTATTCTTAATAGCTACAAAGCAAATTTCTCTCTTTGATTCACTGATTGATTTCAAGATTCCAAGCTGCTCTTCAGGGTAATTGGGCCAGCCAGTGTGCACAGGAGATTTACGTATATTTCTTCCCTGTGTCACATTTGATCATTTCAGTTATTTGGGGGCAGGCCAGGGGTGAAATGCTCCCGGATCGGAACGGATCGCCTGATCCGGTAGCGATCTTGGCTGGTGGTTTGGCGATCCCATAGTGATGGTTGGGTGAAGCTCCGCCCACCCGCCCGGGTGTCATTACTTCCTGGTTTTAACCAGGAAGTAATGTGTTTTTTATCTTCTGCACATGCGCAGAAGGTTTTGCACATGCGCAGAAGGTTTTGCACATGCGCAGAAGGTCTGCGCGCGGCACGTGCACTTCCGAACGGGTAAGGAAGGTAAGTAGATTTCACCTCTGGGGCAGGTGTTTTACTGTTTGATAAAGCCACCATGGTAGCAGTGCTGAGTACCATATTTTTCGGAGTATAAGAGGCACCTTTTTCCCCCATAAAAGAGGCCCACCCACTGGCCCCCACTCTTTGGCCTCTGCCTCACAGCACTTACCTCCTTGCAAGCAAAGAGCAAGAAAAAGCAGTTCCTTTCAGCTTCAGCACAGCCTAATTAGTACAAGTTGATTGGATCGGCCTTCCAACACTCAGCTGATTTGCTCTCAGCTGTTTTGTGCAGGGTTCTGCTGCAGGCAAGAAAATTGCTGGAGCAGATTTTTTTTCTTCCCCCTTGTGCTAATCAAACTATGCTGAAAACGAAACTGAAAGTAAAAGCAGGCTGTTTGCTGCAACAAGGCAAAATTGCTCAGAGACACAGTCAGAGGGAGATTTCTTTTGCTTTGTTTCCTCACCAAAAAAGGTAGGTGCGTCTTATACTCCTAAAAATGTGGTATATCTGAATGGGCATTCTGGCTAGAGGGCATTCTGGGAGTTGAAGTCCTGTTCTGTCCCCATCCCCACACACACACAAACAGCCAGCCAGGGGTTAAAGAAGTACTCACACAAGGTTCGTTATCAGGAATTCGGCAGCAATACGATAACCGTCTGCCAAGTGCTTTACTACAAGAAGAGGGAGTGTTCCTCCACCAGATAACACTAACGAATGCACACAGTTTTCAAAACAGTCCAGCTCCAACATGAAACCTTCAGCAGATTTGGCGTTGTACAAAGTGACTAGCCAGAAGTTAGCTTTGTCTGTCACAGAGTCTAAATGGCCACCACACTCTCTTATATAGCCTGTGGAGTGTGGTCCAGTGACTCAGCTTAATCCCTGACATGCCTCCTCATCTGCTGCAAACGTTTATCTCGCCTTCGTTGGCGTGGATCCAGGAATGACTTATTACCCACATCGCTGTCATCGGAGACACTTGGCTCCTGGTCAATCTCCTCTCCCTCAGCAGGCACCTGAGGCATTGCCAGAGAGGAGGGGCCTGAAGAGGGAGGCCTGGCCGGCTCCTCTCCTTCATGTTCGGAGCCTTCTTCCTCCGATAAGATAGGCTCGGAGGACGGAGCCACAACAAGTCCAGACATCTTAAAGTTGCCAAACTGTGATACATTTTGCCTCTCCTGGTATGATTTCACCTACCGCGTTGGGCATTCTGTGCCATCCTGCTTCTTAAAGTGTGCAAGGCGATGCTGGCTATTGAGTGTGGCTATGTGGGTATATCATTATACCACTAAGTTGTGCACCACTAAGTATACCAATATAACACTAAGTTACACTGACACCCAGGGAGGAGAGAGAGACTTCTTGATAGAATTTCCATATGTCACAACATGTTCAAAATCTAGAGATTTTCATGGCTGAATATAAAATGCGCAACCAGAAAAGGTAGCCTGGAGGTTTTGGCTTGGTTTTTGCACTGTTGCTATGGAAATAGTTTGTTAGTTGTGCAGTTTCTAGTTTTTGTTTTTTTTCCCCCAGCACTATATATTCCTCCACTTGAGTTTTTTAAATATGGGGATTTGGAAATGGGAAAACACAGGGGGAAAAGGAAACGTGAGCTGGGACCACTGGTCAGGGATGAAATCCACCAGGTTCTGACAGGTTCGGGAGAACTGGTAGCAGACATTTTGAGCAGTTCAGAGAACCGGCAAATACCACCTCTGGCTGGCCCCCAGAATGGGGTGGGAATGGAAATTTTTCAGTATCCTTCCCCTGGAGTGGGGTGGGAATGGGGATTTTGCAGTATCCTTCCCCTCGAATGGGGAGGAAATGGGGATTTTGCAGCATCCTTTCCCTGGAGTGGGGTGGGAGTGGAGATTTTGCAGTATCCTTCCCCTGGAGCAGGGTGGGAGTGGAGATTTTGCAATATCCTTCTCCTGGAGTGGGTGGGAATGGAGATTTTGCAGTATCCTTCCCCTGGAGTGGGAAGGAAATGGGGATTTTGCAGTATCCTTCCCCTGGAGTGGGGTAGGGGTGGAGATTTTGCAGTATCCTTCCCCTGGAGTGGGGAGGAAATGGGGATTTTGCAGTATCCTTCCCCTGGAGTGGGGTGGGAGTGGAGATTTTGCACTCCCCTGCCACACCCACCAAACCACGCCCATCAAGCCACACCCACAGAACCAGTAATAAAAAATGGATTTCACCACTGCCACTGGTGGTATTCAGCCGGTTCGGATCGGTTCAGGCAAACCGGTAGTAGTGGCGACCTGCGGGTGGGCTCACACACACACACACCTGCCTGGGCACTATCCCATCCTATTTAGTCACATTTTCTAAGCCGTACACATGCGTGCAAACCGCTCACATTTTCAATGCGCAGCGAACCAGTGGTAAAATTATGTGAAACCCAACCTTTGGCTGGGACGCTCACTTTTCGTTGGATTAGCATGTTCTGCAATCCTCTTCCCCTTCCTGCTTTACAAGCTCTGTTATTCTATTTATTAGCTGCCTTTGAGTTCTGTTTTAACTCCTGGCAACTGCCTGGATAAGAGTCCATGAAGTTTTTGTGGCGTGAGTTCAGAAGTGGATTGCCATTCCGTCTGGAAAAGACACAAGTAGAGATTTTTGACTTTGGACTCTCGTTTCAAAATGGTCTTCAGTTGAGTTTTCAAAAACAACAACAACCCCCCTCCCCAAAAAAAACCACTGCCTGTCTCGCTTCCTCGGTATCTACTTCAGGAGACCTTTCTAGCCCCATTAATCAATACTTACTCCAGAATTACCTGAGGTTTTAATTTCAATGATTTGTGTGCTGTTAAGCAGTGATGATGTTTTATTTCTCAGTCTTGAGTTAGTGGTGACCCACTTTATGGCTATCACAGGGGGCTCAATTATGGTCATAACTCAAGGACTCTCTCTCTCTCTCTCTCTCTCTCTCTCTCTCTCTCTCTCTCTCTCTCTCTCTCTCTCTCTCTCTCTCGTGTGTGTGTGTGTGTGTGTGTGTGTGTGTGTGTAGGTCTTTGGTTATTTGGGTTTTCTCCCACCTAAAATTGGAAGTGTCTTGGCGACGTTTCGACGAAGTCTCATTCGTCATCTTCAGGCTGGTGTTTTTGGCTTCGTGCTTCTAGGAGCAATGTGTGATCGCACGAAGCACGAAGCACGAAGCCTAGAAGCACGAAGCCGAAAACACCAGCCTGAAGATGACGAATGGGACTTCGTCGAAACGTTGCCAAGACACTTCCAATTTTACACGGGAGAAAACCTGAATAACCAAAAACCTACATTCAAACACAAGTTTCTGGGCTTTTTGTTTCTTGCTGACAAACAGCAACTCTGTGCTGCTCTTTGGTAGACTCAGATAGCTATTTCTGCCTATCTGAGTCTCCCAAAGAGCAGCACAGAGTTGTCAGCAAGAAACAAAAAGCCCAGAAACTTGTGAATGAGATTTCACAGAACCAGGGCTGTACAACATCTTAGCTTACGTAGGTAAAACCTGGCTAGAAAGAATATGCACATAAAAGCCTACGAAAAAGAATATATATATATATATATATATATATATATATATATATATATATATATATATATATTTTCTCAGGTTTTCGCGGGTGTTTGTATGTAGGTCTTTGGTTATTCGGGTCTTCTCCCACGTAAAATTGGAAGTGTCTTGGCGACGTTTCGACGAAGTCTCATTCGTCATCTTCAGGCTGGTGTTCTCGGCTTCGTGCTTCCAGGAGCAATGTGAGATCGCAGCTGTCTCTTCCTTTTAACTGCTAGTGGGGGTGTGAGCTGATTGAATATATATATATATTCACCTATCTATCTATCATCTTTCTATCTATCTATCTATCTATCGATCTATCTATCTATCTATCTATCGGGTTGATTATGGTCTTAACAAGGATTAGATAGATACAGATAAAGAGAGAGAGAGAGAGAGAGAGAGATGATATAGATACAGATAAGGTTGGCAGTTCAGCGGTTCGAATCCCTAGTGCCACGTAACAGGGTGAGCTCCCGTTACTTGTCCCAGCTTCTGCCAACCTAGCAGTTCGAAAGCACGTAAAAAATGCAAGTAGAAAAATAGGGACCACCTTTGGTGGGAAGGGAACAGCGCTCCATGAGCCTTTGGCGTTTAGTCATGCCGGCCACGTGACCACAGAGATGTCTTCAGACAGCGCTGGCTCTTTGGCTTTGAAACCGAGATGAGTACCACCCCCTAGAGTCAGGAACGACTAGCACACATTTACCTTTTTATAGATACGGATAAACGTAGAGATAGAAGGAGAAGTAGAGGGAGATAGAGGGAGACATGCATTTCTCTTTGCTAATTCCCTATAAGAAGGGGTTTCTGGGCTCCTTTGGTAACATCCAGGAATGTGGTTCAATCCCCAAGCCATCCTGATGTGGTTAGTACATTCCAAGGACTTGCAGCATCCCAGCCTGTTCTGACGACAGAGAGGGAAACCGTAGGATTCTGCTGTGCAGCAGACTATCTAGATTAAATTGCCTCCTTCTTTTGCTCTCCCTCTCCCTCCCTCTCTCCCTCCCTCTCTCCCCTCTCCTTCTCCCTTTCCTTCTCCTTTGCACAAAGCACCTAGGCTGTAAGGATAAAACAGATCAGGTCTCTCATTAACAGCAGCATTATTATTTTTTTTTCACAGGTTCTCTCTGGTTTAATGCTCTGGATCACCCTCCAGTTCCCCTTTCTTGCCCCCACTCCATAAAATATGCATCTTTTGCTTGCCTTGAATATGAACCTTATTAACCTGAGATATATCCCGGATTGGCAACTTGGGAGCCTTTAATAACTTTTTAGTCTACTGTCTCAGTGCTTAACACTGCAGCATTTTAAATCTCTCTCTCTCTCTTTCTCCTTCTCCTTTCCTCCCTTTCTTTCTCTCTCTCCTTCCTTCCTTCCCTTCCTCTTTCTCTCTCTCCCTTCTGCCTCTCTCTTTCTCTCTCTCCCTCCTTCCCTCTCTCTCTTTCTCTCCCTCCCTCTTTCGCTCTCTCCCTCCCTCTTTCTCTCTTCCTCCCTCTTTTCCTCCCTCCCTCTTTCTCTCTCCTTCCCTCCCTCTTTCCCTTCCTCCCTCTCTCTTTCTCTCTCCCTCCCTCTTTCTCTGCCTCCCTCTATCTTTCTTTCCCTCCCTTCCTCTTTCTCTCTCTCTCCCTCCCTCTTTCTCTATTTCTCTCCTTCCCTCCCTCTTTCCCTCCCTCCGTCTCTCTCTCCCTCCCTCTTTCTTTCTTTCCCTCCCTTCCTCTTTCTCTCTCTCCCTCCCACCTTTTCTCTCCCCCTTCCTCTTTCCCTCCCCCTCTCTCTCTTTCTCTCTCTCCCTCATTCTTTCCCTCCCTCCCTCCCTCTCTCCTTCCCTCTTTCTCTCCCTCCCTCTTTCTTTCTTTCACTCCCTTCCTCTTTCACTCTCTCCCTCCCTCTTTGTCTCCCTCCCTCCCTCTCTTTCTCTCTCCTTCCCTCCGTCTTTCCCTCCCTCCCTCTGTCTCTCCCTCCCTCTTTCTCTCTCTCTCCCTCCCTCTTTCTCTCTCCCTCCCTCTTTCTCTCCCTCCCCCCCTCTCTCTATTTCTCTCTCCTTCCCTCCCTCTTTCCCTCCCTCCCTCTCTCTCTCCCTCCCTCTTTCTTTCTTTCCCTCCCTCCTTTTCTCTTCCCCTCCCTCTTTCTCTCCCTCCCTCATTCTTTCCCTCCCTCCCTCCCTCTCTCTCTCTCTTCCTCCCTCCCTCCCTCTCTCTCCCTCCCTCCCTCTTTAAGTACCTTTTAACAATATTTCAGCAAAGTACCTTGTCTCAGGTGGCTCAGGAACACTTGTTGCTGGAAATAATGTTTTCCTTGGTAACATCTCTGCATCATTGTGACATGTTTAATATTTCAAAATGGTTTTTGTATGAGGCTGTTTTTTTTTTTTAAAGGGAGCCTGAACATAAATTCCAGGTATTCTCCCACTGCCCTAGCCAGTTGCATCCCAGAATAAGTGCGGTGGAATAATTGAACCGAAGCAAGCCACCAATGACAGTACAGCCTGAAGAGTTGAGAATCACATTTTTTTCTTCTTTCTTTCTTTCTTTCTTTTTCTTTTCTTTTTTTTAAAAAAAGCTTGCTTTAATTGCTTTTTTCCTGGGCTTGGAATATTTATAGGGTAGGAGATTGCCAAGTTATTTATTAGATGGAGAATCTGGGGATAGACTAATATAAATCACTTAGGCTGGTATTGAATATACCCGACACTCAGTAATTTAAAAAGCTTTAATAAAAATGCTAAAATATGAGACTTGTCGGATGGCTGTAATGAGACTCGGTTATCATGTTTTTATCAACGATTTTTGGCTGTTGTACTTTTATAGTTTGAACAAAGACCGAAAATGTAGGCGGGGCCTCCCCAACCCCCAGATGCCAAAAACCTTGGATATGTGGGACTGCAAGATTCCTACAAGTGGGGCAGGCAGACAACTCTGACACATCCCCATAATGAAGCTCTTGGTACCTTCTAAGATGTTGTCGGGAATCCAAATGTTTTGTTTTGTATCTGAGGTGGTTGAGTGTTGAGTTACTCCTCCAGGGAGTGTCTAAACATTTTACTTTTCAAAAGGAGCATGAAGCCATATCTTCTTCCTACCCTTGGTCAACAAGGACTGTTGTTCTATGGGCCAATACCCAGGCTATGCTTCATCTCCATTCATTTAATGACTGTTTGAACTTAACATGGCATTGATCACCAGTCCTCACACAACAGTCAGGCACAAGGCAACTGACACGTCCTAGGTCATATGATCACAAGGTCCTTCCTCCCTCCCTCCCTTCCTCCCTTCCTTCCCTTCCTTCCTTCCCAAATGTGTTTTTTTCCAAAAGGCAACTGGACAGTCTTTGCTTTTGCTTGGAGACATTTCGCTTCTCATCCAAGAAGCTTCTTCGGTTCTGAACTGAGAAAGGTCACAACTGAAGAAGCTTCTTGGATGAGAAGTGAAACGTCTTCAAAGATAAACAAAGTAAGTCCAGTTGCCTTTTGAAAAAGGACCTCTGGGACAACCGTGATCTGGATGATTAAGAATCTCCATAGATCTTCCCTCCCTCCCTCTTCTTTCTTTCTTTCTTTCTTTCTTTCTTTCTTTCTTTCTTTCTTTCTTTCTTTCTTTCTTCCTTCCTTCCTTCCTTCCTTCCTTCCTCCCTCCCTCCCTCCCTCCCTCCCTCCCTTCCTTCCCTTCCTTCCTTCCCAAATGTGTTTTTTTCCAAAAGGCAACTGGACACTCTTTGCTTTTGCTTGGAGACATTTCGCTTCTCATCCAAGAAGCTTCTTCGGTTCTGAACTGAGAAAGGTCACAACTGAAGAAGCTTCTTGGATGAGAAGTGAAACGTCTTCAAAGATAAACAAAGTAAGTCCAGTTGCCTTTTGAAAAAGGACCTCTGGGACAACCGTGATCTGGATGATTAAGAATCTCCATAGATCTTCCCTCCCTCCCTCTTCTTTCTTTCTTTCTTTCTTTCTTTCTTTCTTTCTTTCTTTCTTTCTTTCTTCCTTCCTTCCTTCCTTCCTTCCTTCCTCCCTCCCTCCCTCCCTCCCTCCCTTCCTTCCCTTCCTTCCTTCCCAAATGTGTTTTTTTCCAAAAGGCAACTGGACACTCTTTGCTTTTGCTTGGAGACATTTCGCTTCTCATCCAAGAAGCTTCTTCGGTTCTGAACTGAGAAAGGTCACAACTGAAGAAGCTTCTTGGATGAGAAGTGAAACGTCTTCAAAGATAAACAAAGTAAGTCCAGTTGCCTTTTGAAAAAGGACCTCTGGGACAACCGTGATCTGGATGATTAAGAATCTCCATAGACCTTCCCTCCCTCCCTCTTCTTTCCTTCTTTCTTTCTTTCTTTCTTTCTTTCTTTCTTTCTTTCTTTCTTTCTTCCTTCCTTCCTTCCTTCCTTCCTTCCTTCCTTCCTTCCTTCCTTCCCTCCCTCCCTCCCTTCCTTTCCTTCCATCCATCCATCCATCCATCCATCCATCCATCATTACATTCATGCATTTGGTACTAAAAGCTCAGGGGAAAAAATCATGAACTCCAACTATAATGCTGGGCAAGCCAAATTGCTCCCGAGCAACCAGCTGATTTAGAGATGCTACATAGTTTGCTATGGCTTCCTCTCCTACCAGTATCTTGTGATCAGCAGGAATCCTGTTCTAGGAGAGAGCAGGAACAGGTGGAAGGGGGAAGAGAGAGAGGGAGAGGGAAAGAAACTACAGAGTGGTTGCCAAGCAACTATCCATATCTGTTTTCATTGATTCTTTTTCCCCCCTAAGGTGACAGCAAATTTTGTTGACTGGAGGCCACACTTTATTTTATCTTGATTAAATCTTTCAGGGCTGCAGGGACATATCCAGTGACATAGCGATGTCACCAAGGAGGCAGCGATGAATATTTTCATCCTAAATCTATTTGAACGGTGTACAGAAATTGGATAAGTGGTACCAAGGAAAGATGGAAACTCATCTTATGCGAGGATGGGTAAAAAAGTCTGTTAAAAGAAACAGACTGTCTGACTCTGGTTGGTATTCACTAGCCAGGGTCAAAGAGGCAAAATGAATAAATTTGCAAAATCAGGGGGGAAAGGAGATTATCAAACCCAGCTCCTTGCTTAGGACAAAAATCTGAACTGCTCTGTTTTCCCAAAAATAAGACCCAACCGGAAAATAAACCCTAGCATGATTTTTCAGGATGCTCATAATATAAGCCCTTCCCCCAAAATAAACCCCAGTTATCAGCCAGATGGATGCATTTAGTACCATACAGGTAAAGGTAAAGGTTCCCTTCACATATATATGCTAGTCGTTCTTGACTCTAGGGGGCAGTGCTCATCTCCGTTTCAAAGCCGAAGAGCCAGCGCTGTCCAAAGACGTCTCCGTGGTCATGTGGCCGGCATGACTCAATGCCAAAGGCGCACAGAACGCTGTTACCTTCCCACCAAAGGTGGGCCCTATTTTTTTCTACTTGCATTTTTTACGTGCTTTCGAACTGCTAGGTTGGCAGAAGCTGGGACAAGTCACGGGAGCTCACCCTGTTACGCGGCACTAGGGATTCGAACTGCTGAACTGCCGACCTTTCGATCGACAAGCTCAGCATCTTATCCACTGAGCCACCGCATCCCATTTAGTACCATATTTTCCCCAAAATAAGACCTAACCAGAAAATAAGCCCTAATGCATCTTTTGGAGCAAAAAATAATATAAGACCGGGTCTTATTTTTGGGGAAACACAGTCATATATCCTAGGTAGATGGCTGTTCATATTTTGCTTGAACACAAGTCCTAACAGAGAGCTCACCAGAACCGTTGTAATATTTTTCATTGTTTTTTGCTATTAGGAAATACTTCCCCCACCCCTGAAGATTCAACTGGAATCTACTTATAAGCTTATTATTCTATCTCTTGATGTGGATCATCTGAAATTAAGGAGTGCCGCTTAATAGTTTTGCAGAAATGGATATTTTTGCAGGACCAGTTGGCTTCCTCCTGCCTTGGTGTATGCCTAAAGTGAACATCACAATCGATCCTTGTTATATTTTGGTGTCTTTAATCCTCTGTGCCAGTTACCAAGATTCACAACCATTGATTAAACCATCTTGCAGAAAGGAATGTGATGAAGTCATGATGTCTGCATTGAGGCTTAGTCGATATGTATGTTCCCTTGCGTACATGGCTAACAAGAAAGAAAGACAGAAAGAAAATTGTGTGGAGGCCCACATTGGTTTTAATACAGTTCATAAATTAGAATGGGAACACAAATGAGGTGCTATAATTCGGAAGGTAAGTATCTGGGGAAGATATTCTATAGAGAATTGTATAAGCACCTCGAAACAAAATTGGTTTACTTCCTGGGTAGGGAAAGCAGTGAGAAAATGCTATAAATACACAAGCTGAGAGATGCTCTGGAAACAATCAGTATAAACCACTGGAGCACAGCTTGAGTGGCTTGTGATGTCACTGGAATCATGGTGTGTATTTATATCCTCACAATTCATAATAATTTGTTCTCATTCCCTATCATCTGTCTTCACAAAATACAGCATAGGCAAGGGGAGCAATCCTCAATAGAATGGGATTTGATCTGACGTGATATAAAGTGTTAACTAAGTGGGGCATTGAAGATTGAAATCCCGTGTAAGGCCAGCATGGAAAACAGCCATTCACTTAACATCTACCTAGTTTAACCCCAAGAATGCTTGATGAGAGGACTATAGAAATAGAAGTACAGAGTTGGAAGGGACCTTGGAGGTCTTCTAGTCCAACCCCCTGCCCAGGCAGGAAACCCTACACCACTTCAGACAAATGGTTATCCAACATCTTCTTAAAAGATGCTTTCTCAGGTAAATAGAACAGCGAGGAAGGAGAACAGCTGTGCCACACTATTTAGATTCGCTAGGATATAAATCACGTGGCACAGCTGATCATTGGAAATACCAGTTCGGACCAAACGGTAGCTTTTTTTTTTTTTTTTTTTTTTTACTACCGGTTCTCCTGAACCGGTGCGAACCGGTAGGATTTCACCACTGATCGTTCCTGTTTATTTATTTATTTGGAGCATCTGGATATTTCAAAACTACCTCTTTTCTTCTTTTCTTCTTGCTTTCCACTGGTTAACCACCTCAATAAAGTCATTGGATTCGAAATGGGAGTCCGGCGGGAGAAAAAAATAGAACATTGTGTGATTCAGGTCCCAGTGGATTGTTCTTTCAAGTAGCAATTTTAAAAGAGGCATAGAGTTGTCAATCAAACAAAACGTGAGCAATATCTTTGATACTTGGAGTGAAATGTAGAGGACATTGTTTTCTGGGACTGGGGCGTAATGTCCCTTAAAAACAGGGATTCCTGCGTGTTTCATAATGGATGTTTCTAGAGAGCAGTTAACTTTGTTAACGCACCACTTCAAACCTGGTTTGTTCTTATTCTCGTCAGTAAGAAGGATGGTATTTTTCACCTTTGCTCTTGTAATCCATATCTACAGTAGGTATCTGGAGTTGAAGTCCCATGGATGAACCTCGGTTTAAGCCAAGAGACAACCCTTTCCCTGTCCTTGAACTAACTCTCGTTTTCCTTTTTTTTCTTGGCTGTTTTGATACGAAATGTATTATCAAGGCCACAATAACTACCATAGCAACCAATTCTGAAGGCATAAACATGGGATTATGATTCAGGGGAAGAATAAACAACAAAGACAGAGAAGAATTCCTGAAGAACATCTTTTCAAGCCAGTGTCTTTTATATTAAAAATAAAAAGGGGAGGGGGAGGGAGAAATAGTGATATAGAAAAAAAGATATATAGATTGAGAAAGGCTGAATCATTTTTTCCCATAGATGGTTCTTCTAGTTTTTGTAAGGTATCAGCTGCCCTTTAGATCTGCTAGGTGTTAGATTGCCTAGAGCAGAGTAACAGATCGAAGAGTAAAGAGTCTTTTTTTAAAAAAAAAATATTTCAAAATGTTTCGAATTCTTTCCCATGAAAGGCAAAGGATATCATTATAGTAGTGGCCAAAATTGTGGAAACCTTTTTAGAAAAGTGTATTTTTGAGGTTTGGTGGCTAATAACACCACTTTCTTTTTTGGAGTTTCAAGATAATCCTATTCCACTGCTGGAATGGCCTGGGAATAGCCCAGACCTTAACCCAATGGAAAATCTATGGAGCCGACTAAAGAAACTTGTTAGTCAGAAGCAACCCAGCAATAAAACCCAGTTAATAGAAGCAAACCTTCAATCTTGGCTTCACATTATAACAGCTGCAGAACTCAAAAACTTGGTTCACTCCATGGGAAGACGCTGTAAGGCCGTAATTCATGCTAAAGGTTACCCAACTATGTATTAACTGACATGGTGATCATTTTTGTGTATCTCGTTTTTTCTACATGTTTCACTTTTCTTCTTTATAGTGTAACTGCTATTCTCATAGCAAATCCTCCATAAAAGTTACTGCATTACATTCTTGAATAAATTATCTTTCCATTGATATGTAAATTTATGGTACTACTCCCCCCCCCCGAAAAAAAAAAGTGGTGTTATTAGCTAGCTTTAGAAAATTCACTTTTCCCAAAAGATTTCCACAATTTTGGCCACTATTGTAGCATGGAAGGCTGAAGAAAAAAGAATAAGAATAGAAGTATGATTGGTCACACGAGGAATTTGTCTCTGGTGCATAAGCTCTCAGTGTACATACAAGCAGAAAGTGATAAATAGCCTCCCACCCACCAGTACGCTCCCACAGAGAGGGACCCCTCAGGGTGCCGTCAGCCAGGCAATGTCGGCTGGCGACCCTCAGGGGGAGGGCCTTCTCTGTGGCAGCTCCTGCCCTCTGGAACGATTTGCCCCCGGAGATATGAAGGATATTGGATCTCCGGGCCTTTCACTGTGCCCTAAAAACTTTTCTTTTCCATCAAGCAGGGCTGGCGTGAAACCCCCCCCCCCCCTGTTTTTTTTAGCTTTATTTTAGCTTCTTTTTTTTTTTTAGCTTTTTAAATTGTCAATGGATTTTAGTTTGAATGTTTTAAATTTGGGGCCAAAGTCATATAATTCTTTTAAAAATTTTAAAATTTGTATTGGTATGTGTTTTAGTTCTGGCTGTGCGCCACCCTGCGTCCACTAGGAGAAGGGCGGGATATAAATTGAATAAATAATAATAATAATAATAATAATAATAATAATAATAATAATAATAATAGTATGGTTCATTGACATTGCAATACCTGGTGATGCACGGATTGAAGATAAGCAGCAAGAAAAAAATCACAAAGTACCGGGACTTGCAAATTGAAGTTGAGCGACTGTGGAAAAAGAAATCGTGTGTTGTCCCGATTGTAATTGGAGCCCTCGGAGCAATACCCAAAGGGCTACCCCGCTATTTAGAAATTCTAAATTTGCCGGACTTGAACATTTTGACTACAAAAAAACCACCTTACTCGGAACAGCTTATATCCTCCGATGATACCTTAACAGTTCCTAGGTCCTTGGTTAGGACTCGAGCTGCTGAGCTATTAACCAGCCTCAAAGGCTGTGAATCTCACTAAAGATTAAATAATAATAATAATAATAATAATAATAATAATAATAATAATAATATCATAAAATACAATCATCATAAATCATAGTTAACAAAACTCAGAGATGGCGAAGATTTCAGCATATTTAAAAGACTGTTCACAAGAGACTTATGAATGGGAATGGAAAAAGTGGATAGATTATGTTCAGAACAAATATCAAACTAGGAAGTATCAAATAGCTTTTATTTGAAAATGATATATTAAGATAGAAATATTTCAATGTAATGTAGGTAAAAAAAAATATAAGGGGGAGGGAGGGGTTCAAGTTCTATATAAGTTTTATACTAAGGGGTTTTTTTTTATACCTGATATGAGTATATTGTGTGGAAGTCCGGGGGGAGGGGAGGGTTAGGGAGGGTTAGGGAGGTTGGGAAGTTTGGGGCGGGTTGAGGGGGTGGGGAAAGGGGTGAAAATGTAATTGTAAAACTTTTGCAATAAAAAACAAAACAAAACTCAGTGATGGTCATTGGATACTAAATAAGCAAACAGCATCAATCATAATAGGATGCTAAATAAAAGAAATCAACATCAATTATGAGAGACAAACAACAAAGTTATAGCCATAAGAAGCTAAGGAAATGGGTAATAGGAAAGATGAGAAGATAAGAAGGATAATAGGTAATACAGTCCTGCTAGGTGATTTGACATCCTAGGGCAGTGATGGCTAACCTTTTTGCTGTCACGTGCCAATAGAAGGGGTGAGGACAGGGTGGGTCACACACATGCATGCCCACACCCATAATTCAATGGGCCCTGCCCCACCGTGCATGTGCACGAGACCCACCCCCCCTGTGCTCCCCCTGCTTTTGGTATGTGATGGCACCGTGGGCCCATTTTTCGCCCTCCCCAGGCTCCAGAGGCTTTCTAGGAGACTGGGGAGGCCAAAAACAGCTTTCCCCACCCATGGAAGCCAGAAACGGCCCATTTCCTGACTTCCGGAAGGCCCAAAAATCAACTGGCTGGCACATGCATGCACGCTGGAGCTGAGCTAGGGCAATGCTCGTGTGCCCACAGATATGGCTCCGCGTGTCACCTGTGTCATGCGTGCCATAAGCTCGCCATCACGGTCCTAGGGCATAGACAGGGTGATGGGAATTAGTTGTTTAGCAGAATGATAGCATGGTGTGAGGTAAAAAAATTGCCTTTTTGTCTAGTTGTCTTGGCGTGCTATGCTAATAGAGGGAAATAGAAATAGAGGGAAATAATAAATAAAGCCAAGGTGGCGCAGTGGTTAGAGTGCAGTACTGCAGCTACTTCAGCTGATTGCTAGTTCAGCAGATCAGCGGATCAAATCTCACCGGCTCAAGGTTGACTCAGCCTTCCATCCTTCCGAGGTGGGTAAAATGAGGACCCAGATTGTTGGGAGGCAATATGCTATTTAGTATACCGTCGATTGTTGTAAGCCGCCCAGAGTCCTCGGAGAGTGGGTGACATAAAAATATGCTGAATAAAAATAAAATAAATAAATAAAATAAAATAAATAGATGATAGAAATAATAAATAGAAATAAAGGGGAAAATGGAACAGAACTCAGCTTGTGACTTGACGTTTTCTTTGACAGTTATGTACATCGTATTTGTTTTCCAGAATCGAATAACAAAACATCCTGCCAGAGGTGGATGAATAGGAAAACCAGCTTCCATAAGGATAGGATAAAAATCTTGCCCTTGTGGACTCCCCACCCCCTCTCTCTCCCCTTCCCCACTGATAGTTTTATTCGTTTTGCTTTTTAAAAAGAGTTGTATCTTTTCGAAGAGTTTACACACACACACACACACACAAATTATCGGTTTCTTTTCCCCCCAATGGAAAATGAAGGGAAAGCCTCTTAAAAGCTCTTTTCTGCGATCTGCCAATAAAATGTACTACAAGCAATCCTTGACTTGCAATCATTCATTTAGTGACTGCTCGAAGTTACAACAACACTGGAAAAGGTGACTTTTCACACTGTTGCAACATCGCTATGGTCATGAAGGATGAAAATTCAGAAGCTTGGCAACTGGCTCCTATTTATGACGGTGGCAGTGTCCCGGAGTCATGCAATCCCTTTTTGTGACCTTCTGATTCACTTAACAACTGTGTTACTAACTTAACAAAGGCAGTGGCTCACTTCACTGCTGAGGCAAGAAAGGTCATAAAATGGGGGCAAAAGTCACTTAATATCTGTGTCACTTAGCAACACAAATTTTGGGCTCAATTGTCCTCGTGAATTGAGGACTACCTGCAGGTGATGGAATCTAAAATTCAGTGGATGGTTAGGCAATATGATCTTTGGTTCTGAAACAAAACACCTCGTGAGTAATTAAACGGATTTGTTCCGCTGCACATTTATTTCAGAACTCATTGATCGAAGAGCCTAGTGGCGCAGTGGTTAGCAATAGCAATAGCCCTTAGACTTATATACTGCTTCACAGAGCTTTAACAGCCCTCTCTCAGTGGTTTACAGAGTCAGCCTCTTGCCCCCAACAATCTGGGTCTTCATTTTACCCACCTCGGACAGATGGAAGGCTGAGTCAGTCAAGATCAAATTCGGCTGTGAGCTGAATTAACTTGCAATACTGCATTCTTACCACTGGGGAGGGAGGGAGGAAGGAAGGAAGGGAGGGAGGGAGGGAGGCAGGCAGAAAGGAAGGGAGAGAGGGAGGGAGGGAGGGAGGCAAGGAGGAAAATAGCCATAGCATACTGCATTCTGACCACTGTGCCACCATTGAAAGAAGGGAGGGAGGGAGGGAGGAAGGAAGGAACAGCAATAGACTTATATACCACTTCACAGTGCTTTCCTGCCCTCTCTCAGCGGTTTACAGAGTCAACATCTTGCCCCCAACAATTTTGGTCCTCATTTTACCGACCTCAGAAGGATGGAAGGCTGAGTCAACCTTGAGCCAGTCAAGATCAAACTACTGGCAGTGGGTAGAGTTAGCCTGCATTACAGCATTCTGACCCTGCGCCACCACAGAAAGAAGGGAGGGAGGGAGGAAAATAGCCATAGCATACTGCATTCTGACTACTGTGCCACCACTGAAAGAAGGGAAGGAGGGAGAGAGGAAGTAACAGCAATAGCATATTGACTTATATACCGCTTCACAGTGCTTTACAGCCCTCTCTAAGCGGTTTACAGAGTCAGCCTCTTGCCCCCAACAAGGGTCTGGGTCCTCATTTTACTAACCTCAGAAGGATGGAAGGCTGACTCAACATTTAGAATCCAGGCTAACACTGCTCATACTGCCGGGAGTCCAGTTCCTTCGATCCTGACCAGCTCAAGGTTGACTCAGCCTTCCATGCTTCCGAGGTCGGTAAAATGAGGACCCAGATTGTTGGGGGAAAAATATGCTGACTCTGCAAACCACTTAGAGAGGACTGGAAAGCACTGAGAAGCGGTATGTAAGTCTATTGCCAGTGCTATTTTGGCAAGAAGTCCCGTCTTCTTCGTATGGAGTAGGTCAAGGAAAATGAACCTGCCGTCACTAACATCAGCATAAAATGTGCAATGTACTGATGTCCTTCCCCGTTGTTTTGTTGCAGTTCCCCCTCAGATTATAAACATCTCATCGGACATCACCATCAACGAAGGCAGCAGCGTCACTCTCCTTTGCTTAGCCTTCGGGAGACCAGAACCGACAGTAACATGGAAGCATCTCTCCAGCAAAGGTAAGAGACGGCCTCCAAACAGGAAGACGGCTAGTCCGGGCCACCAGAATGAAATACACATTGTGTAGAAGAGAAGAGAGAGAGGTGTGATATGAGAGAGAGGGAAAGTGTTGTGTTGCTTGAAACCTCATGCATTAATACAGGGCTGTCAAAATCGATTTCATTGAGGGCCACATCAGGGTTGTGTTTGACCTTGGAGGGCTGGGGTGGGCGTGGCCAGGGTGGTGGGCGTGGCCAGGGTGGGCGTAGCCATCTCAACGTCACTCGTGTCGGGCACCTGTGGTGGTGCTAAATGCTAAGGCAGGACTTCCCTCAGACATTCCCTCACTCTCATTATAATCTTCCTTCCTTCCTTCCTTCCTTCCTTCCTTCCTTCCTTCCTTCCTTCCTTCCTTCCTTCCTTCCTTCCTTCCTTCCTTCTACACTATCTTCCTGCCTGCCTGCCCGCCTGCCTGCCTGCCTTCTTTCCTGCGTTCCCACCTCCCATCTCCTTTTTTCCAATCCTCCCTGCCTCCCTCTTCTTTCTTTCTTTCTTTCTTTCTTTCTTTCTTTCTTTCTTTCTTTCTTTCTTTCTTTCTTTCTTTCTTTCTTTCTTTCTCTCTCTCTCTCTCTCTTTCTTTCTTTCTTTTTCTTCTTTCTTTCTTTTTCTTCCTTCCTTCCTTCCTTCCTTCCTTCCTTCCTTCTACACTACCTTCCTGCTTGCCTGCCCGCCTGCCTGCCTGCCTTCTTTCCTGCGTTCCCACCTCCCATCTCCCTCCCTTTTTCCCATCCTCCCTGCCTCCCTCTTCTTTCTTTCTTTCTTTCTTTCTTTCTTTCTTTCTTTCTTTTTCTTCTTTCTTTTTCTTCCTTTCTTCCTTCCTTTCTTCCTTCCTTCCTTCCTCTTTCTTCTTCCTTCCCCTCTTTCCTTCTTTTTCCTTCCTTGCTCTCTTCCCATCATTCTTACTTTTCCTTTGTCTTTCCTCTTGTCCCTTTCTCCTTCCCCGTCCCTTCTTGGATGCTCAAATGCAAAAGGGGGAACGTTTCTCCATTTGTTTTGTTTTTAGTTTGTTTTGATAGTCCTCTGCCAGCGATAACAGAGCCCGGGGTGGCAGCACACGGCAACCCCCTCACCCCATTTTCAGATGTGAGAGTTTCCTGAAGCCCTCTGCCAGCAAAAACAGTGTGTGTGTGGGTACGCGTGGCTTCCCTAAGCTCTGTTTTCATGGGTAGAGGTACCACGAGCCAGTCTTTTGCTCTTTCCAAGCCAGCTCTAAGCACCCCATGGGCTGGATTTGACACCCCTGCATTCATATTTCCTTCCGCAAAGTTCTTTCCGCAAAGATCTTAAGACCTGGCTTTTTACTCAAATCACCTGATCTGGTTGGGTTTTTGAGTTAACTGTGGGATTTTAAATTGGATTTTTAATGCTATTTAGTGATATTGTTTTTATTGTCATTTTGTACTTGTGAGCCGCCCCGAGTCCTTCGGGAGAAGGGCGGCATATAAATTTTAATAAAATAAATAAATAAATATTTGGAAAGATATGCCTGGAGATCTTTCAAGATTCCAGACAGAGGACCTTCCTTCCATATGTTGCATTTGAGTTGTTCCTGGATCAGATCTGACCCTGTTGATCTCACAAAGCTTTGATCAGAGGTGAAATTCAGCCGGTTCTATCCGGCTCGGGCAAACTGGTACCGGTGGCTGTGGGAGACTCCGGCCACCCGCGCGGATGTCATGACAGTGCTTTTCTGTGATTTTAAGCCTCTGCACACATTTGTGAACTGGTAGGGAAGGTACCGTATTTTTCAGAGTATAAGACATTCCGGACTATAAGACGCACCTATCTTTTTTGGTGAGGCAAACAAGAAAAAGAAATCTGCCTCTGCCTCCCAGCAATTTTGCCTCGTTGCAGCAAACAGCAAACAGCCTGCTTTACTTTCATTTTCATTTTCAGCATAGCTTGATTAGCAGAAGAAGAAAAAAAAATCTGCTCCCAGCAATTTACCTCCTTGCAGCAAGCAACAGAGGCCCGTGCAGCAATAGGCCATGGCAATCCCTGAAGTCTGAAACAGCTGAGAGTCGGGAGGCCGATCCAATGGACAATCAACTAGTGCTAATTAGGCTGTGCTGAAGCTGAAATGGGCTGTTTCTTCTTGCTGCTTGCTGCAAGGAGGTAAATTGCTGGGAGGCAGAGGCCAATGGGTGGGGGGCAGTGGGTAGGCAGGGCTACACTCGGTGTATAAGGTGCACCCAAATTTTCACCCCCTTTTAGGGGGGAGGGAAATGGTGCATCTTATACCCTGAAAAATACGGTAAGTGAATTTCACCCCTGGCTTTGATGAAGGAGACTAGTTTCACAGATTTTTTTTTTTTTTGCAAATATAGGTCTGTAGTTTATGCATTGGAACTTCATGGTGGGAAATTTCCACTGGCAGGGGCACCAGTGAGAGGCCGGTTTACCTTTTATTTTGTTTTTTTTAATTGAGTACGATTTGGCTCAGAATTCTCCCCTGCATCACCTGCTTTGATTGTTTAGAAATGATTGGACAAATAATTGCAATAGCCTGTATGAAGGTCACAGACAAGTAAACACTAATTCCTGCACTCTGCAGTTGTTGGAAAGGCTGATGGTTCTCAGCTCATAATGTTCTCACAGCATGTCCAAGTTTGATGGTGGTACGAATGGTCCTAGATTAGTTAAAGGAATTGCAGGAAGGGTGAGGAATAAAACTAGATATCAACTCGCAAAGCATCCCTGGCCTGTTCTCTAGTTGCCATAGGCCAGGGGGGATGGGAAATTGGTGAAACTGCACAGCAGCCAAAAACATTCCACGCTTATCTCCCTTAAGGCTGTATCCCAGGGATACCTACAGTAGTCAAAGGGGAGTGACCTCTACAACCCTGAAATTGCTCTGTTGGTGAATGTGATTGATGATACACCCGGGGGGAGTGGGGGGGAAACAGGGTCATAATTGGAGCGTAAATTACATCAGGTCAGAGCTGGCTTCACTTGGGAATGTGCTGACATGAAGCTCCTAATGAATGACTGGATTTCTTTTGAAGCTTGGCCCAAGACTCATGATGTCAGGTTTCGATGTCGCCTCAAATAAAATAAATTGCATTTCCAACCCAATAGTCTTTGAAGAAATCTTTCATTTTATTAAGCACGACAACCTGTCCCTGATTGTGGCATAGCCAACTCTGACTTCCTGACCCCAAACCTTCCCTTTCTGTTCCCCAATTCTCTGCGTCTCATTGGCCCTCTTCCAAATCACTCTCCCCATATCTACTACTCAGCTCCCAGGAATGTCCCCACTCCCATCTCATCTCCTAGGGGACATTATCTTCAGGGAAAATAAGTAGGTGAGAAGTCAAGCGTCCTCTTGCCAGCTGCCCCCTCTTCTCTTTCTTATGTCAGCACTAGAGTAAATGCAGGTTGAAGTGCTGACACATAATTTAATTATGTCAGAACCCTGACATTAGTAGCAGATTGGGAATGTCCAGCCTGTGAGATGCTGGAGGAAGGAAGAGGGCACATCTTATTATTTGAATATTATATAGCATTTGTAAAGAGACACTGATAACTTCTGTTAATCATGTCCGGCTTCTCAGAATGATTGTGTCTTTGTCTTATTTATTTATTTATTGGTTCGATTTATATGCCGGCCTTCTCTGGAGACTCAGGGCGGCTTACAATGCGCTAAGCAATAGCCTTCATACTTTTGTATATACCTGCTTAGTAGCGCTTTTGCCTCCCCCACCCCAAGCGGTGTTCTTTTTTTTTTTTTAATACAAAGTCAGCTTATTGCCCCCACAATCCGGGTCCTCATTTTACCTCAGAAGGATGGAAGACTGAGTCAATCTTGAGCCTGGTGAGAATTGAACTTGCAATAATTGCAGGCAGCTGGTGCTAATTAACAGCACTTTAGTACACTGCGCCACCAAGGCTCTTGATGGGTTTACAAGGGAAACATCGTAGGATGAACCAAAGGTGCTTTTCAAAAGGCAACTGGATTTTGTTGCCTTTTGAAGAAAAAAAAAAAAACCCGACAAAATCTTCGGGACAACCATGACCTGACTGAGAATCTCCATAGACATCATATAATGAAGAATTTGGAGGCCGTGCCTTACAGTTTGAGATATGGTGGGCTGTTCTCAACCAATAGTTGGCGTGGCTTGGCGGGCGAGGCAGGGGAAGGATACTGCAAAATCTCCATTCCCACCCCACTCCTGGGGGGAAGGATTTTTTTTTTTAATTTAATTTATATGCCGCCCTTCTCCGGAGACTCAGGGCGGCTTACAGTGCATTAAGCAATAGCCTTCATACTTTTGTATATTTATACAAAGTCAGCTTATTGCCCCCACAAACTGGGTCCTCATTTTACCTACCTTAGAAAGGATGGAAGGCTGAGTCAACCTTCAGCCTGGCGAGATTCGATCTTACTTTAATTGCAGACAGCTGGTGTTAAATTACAGTGCTCTGTCTGTGAGCTATCCAGGCTATTGCAAAGTCTCCATTCTCATCCCACTCCAGGTGAAGGATATTGCAAAATCCCCATTCCCACCCCACTCCTGAGGGAAGGATATTGCAAAATCTCCATTCCGACCCCACTCCAGGGGAAAGATACTGCACAATCCCCATTCTCTCCCCACTCCTGAGGGAAGGATATTGCAAAATCTCCATTCCCACCCCACTCTGGGGCCAGCCAGAAGTGGTATTTGCCGGTTCTCCACATTACTAAAAATTTCCGCTGCCGGTTCTCAGAATTGCTCAAAATTTCCGCTACCTTTTCTCCAGAACCTGTCAGAACCTGCTGGATTTCACCCCTGGTTTTGTGTCTCTTTTTGTGATATTTACCAGTGTATCTCAACACAAGGAAACATTTCCTCTTGATTTTAGGTTGTGCATGCTGATGTTACAGAATGAATGAGGTAGATGAAGGTGAATGGAACACACTGAAAACTAATGGAATTTTCAAAAAGAAATTCTTCTAGCTAAACTGCAGTTCAGGAAGGAAAGGAAAGGGAGGGGAAGAGGGGAGAGGAGAGGAGAGGAGAGGAGAGGAGAGGAGAGGAAAGGAAAGGAAAGGAAAGGAAAGGAAAGGAAAGGAAAGGAAAGGAAAGGAAAGGAAAGGAAAGGAAAATGTAGGAAGGAAAGGAAAGGAAAGGAAAGGAAAGGAAAGGAAAAAGGAAAATGTAGGAAGGGAAGGGAAGGGAAGGAAAATGTAGGAAGGGAAGGGAAGGAAAGGAAAATGTAGGAAGGGAAGGGAAGGGAAGGAAAATGTAGGAAGGGAAGGGAAGGGAAGGAAAATGTAGGAAGGGAAGGGAAGGAAAGGAAAATGTAGGAAGGGAAGGGAAGGGAAGGAAAATGTAGGAAGGGAAGGGAAGGGAAGGAAAATGTAGGAAGGGAAGGGAAGGAAAGGAAAATGTAGGAAGGGAAGGGAAGGGAAGGAAAGGAAAATGTAGGAAGGGAAGGGAAGGGAAGGAAAATGTAGGAAGGGAAGGAAAGGAAAGGAAAACGTAGGAAGGGAAGGGAAGGGAAGGGAAGGGAAGGGAAGGGAAGGAAAGGAAAGGAAAGGAAAGGAAAGGAAAGGAAAGGAAAGGAAAGGAAAGGAAAGGAAAGGAAAGGAAAGGAAAGGAAAGGAAAGGAAAGGAAAGGAAAGGATAATTTAATCAAACAGAACTAATCTATTTGGCACCTCCAGTTTCCCAAGGATCAAGAAAGGTTTAGAGAAGATACCAGTCTGGAAGTCAGATAAGAATATTTTATTGTCTGTCTCAAACGGGAGCAGCATTAAAATAGAAACCTCTAGTCTACATCCAGGGTTCTTTCATGACTAAATTGCATAAGGTATTTTTTTTTCTCTGAGACCAGCCATAAATCCAATATAAATCCAAAGAGATTCAAAATGTAGAAATTCCCGTGAAAGTTATTTTTTTCCCCCGACTGCAGCACTTTCTCAACTTGAATAGTCTTATTCTTAAGTCATATTTATACAGAAGCTGTGTGGCTTCTTTGCAGTAAGAAAGAAAAAAAAAGCCTTAAGTAAGCAAAACCAATAGCTTGAAACAGGAGCTTCTCATTTCATAAGGAATCCTCCTTCCGTCAGTAGCCGGGCAAAGGAAAGTTATTCAAAGGTATGAGATGGGCTTTTAGAGCAGCGGCAGTCTCTGCTTTGACCTCCTCTTCTCCCATGGCACTCAGTGTAGAGAGGGCAAAAGTTGGAAAATCTCAGCCTCGTGGGCACTGGGACCTCTGCAAAATCCATCCTTTCCGCCAAAGAACCACTGCCTTGCTTTTTGTGTTGTAGAATAAAATAGAATAGGATAGACAGAATAGAGGACAGGACACATGGACAGGACAGGACAGGACAGAACAGAATAGAGGACAGGACAGGACAGGACAGAATACAGGATAGGACAAGACAGGACAGAATAGAATAAATAGAATACAGGACAGGACAGGACAGGACAGACAGACAGACAGAACAGAACAGAATAGAGGACAGGACAGGACAGAATAGAGGACAGGACACATGGACAGGACAGGACAGGACAGGACAGAACAACAGAATAGAGGACAGGACAGGACAGGACAGAATACAGGATAGGACAGGACAGGATAGAATAGAATAAATAGAATACAGGATAGGACAGGGCAGGACAGGACAGGACAGGACAGGACAGGACAGGACAGGACAGGACAGGACAGAATAAGAGAGTTGGAAGGGACCTTGGAGGTCTTCTAGTCCAACCCCCTGCTCAGGCAGGAAACCCTACACCACTTCAGACAAACGTTACCCAATCTCATCTTAAAAACTTCCAGTGTTGGAGCATTCACAACCTCTGGAGGCAACCTGTTAAATTTCTCTTCTTTTCATCTAGATAGGTCTGTGGATAGAATAAAATAGAATAAAAGAGTTGGAAGGGACCTTGGAGGTCTTCTAGTCCAACCTCCTGCCCAGACAGGAAACCCTATAGCATTTCAGACAAATGGTTATCCAACCTCTTCTTAAAAACTTCCAGTGTTGGAGCATTCACAACTTCTGGAGGCAAGTTGTTCCACTGATTAATTGTTCTAACTGTCAGGAAATTTCTCCTTAGTTCTAGGTTGCTTCTCTCCTTGATGAGTTTCCACCCATTGCTTCTTGTCCTGCCTTCAGGATCTTTGGAGAATAGCTTGACTCCCTCTTCTTTGTGGCAGCCCCTGAGAGATTGAAACACTGCTATCATGTCTCCCCTAGTCCTTCTTTTCATTAAACTAGACATACCCGGTTCCAGCAACCGTTCTTCGTATGTTTTAGCTTCCAGTCCCCTCATCAACTTTGTTGCTCTTCTCTGCACTCTTTCTAGAGTCTCCACATCTTTTTTAGATCATAGCGACCAAAACAGGATGCATTATTCCAAGTGTGGCCTCACCAAGGCATTATAAAGTGGTATTAACACTTCATGTGATCTTGACTTTATCCCTCTGTTTATGCAGCCTAGAACTGGGTTGGCCTTTTTTGTTTTACATCTCTCTCCCACCCCATTCTTGTCTGTGTTGTTAAGTTAACATTCTTTGTTTTGCAAATAAGCAAGCCCTTTAAAAAAAAAAAAAATATCGAACTTCCAAATATTTGCTGTAGGATAACCCTGGTGGTGGTCACGTGGCCAGCAGGTTCACGGAATGCTGTTACCTTCCCATTGAAGTGGTACCTATTAATCTACTCACATTTGCATGCTTTCAAACTGCTAGATGTCCAGGTATAGATAATAGCAATAGCAATAGACTTATATACCACTTTACAGTGCTTTACAGCCCACTCTAAGCGGTTTACAGAGTCAGCATATTTGCCCCCAACAATCTGGGTCCTCATTTTACTGACCTCGGAAGCATGGAAGGCTGAGTCAACCTTGAGCCTGGTGAGAATCGAACTGCAGGCAGCTGGCAGAAGCTGTCTTGATGATGATGGTTACAGCATTCTCAATGTGATCACCATTCGTAACCTTCCCAGCTGGCGTCCGATGAGCAAAGTCAATGGGGGAAGACAGGATTAATGACGGCATGATTCCCTTAACTGCAGAGTTTCACTTAACAACACTCTGGCAAAAGATGGTCGTATCAGGTTGACGCTTCACTTAAAAACCATCTCGCTTACCAACAGCAGTTCTGCTTTCAGCTGTGGTCATAAGTGGAGCACCATCTCTATATGTCTCTCTGCAGATATTAAATATCCAACTCACTTTTATTTCCTTCCCTTAATCTTCCTTGGAAGATTCCCTCCTTCATAATGCAAGCTAACTGGTTTGATACATCTCCATGTTATGAGCAATCATCTCCCTAATAAACAACTCAAATTTTGTAGAGTCACCAGGGCTGAATAGAATTGTTCTCATTCTCTCTTCGAGACAAAACATACATCATCAGAAATAATATATACATCAGCAGTCCCCTTTTTTTCTTGGCAGCGACTAAAACAAGATATTTTACAGAGACTAGAAATCCCTCGCATGCATTTATTTGATCTTAAATACATATTGATACAAGCCTGGAGATTTTTTTTCCCCCAAGGCTTCTCTTTGCTTCTAGTAAATGACATTAAATAAAGAGATATCATGTGGATAGTTTGTTATTATATATTTTTTTTAACAAGGAAACAAAATATGGTGTTCTTCGCAAATTTAAACATATTGCTGTGTGCAGCTCATGGCACAGAAAATGTCACCAGTGCCTTGTCCTGCCTTTAATAATAATAACAACTCTTTCAAGAACATTCGCCTTAGTAAGACCACACCAGTGGTGGGTTTCAAAATTTTTTACTACTGGTTCTGTGGGTGTGGCTTAGTGGGCATGGCATGGCTTGATTGGCGCGCCTTGGTGGGCGTGGCAGGGGAAGGATACTGTAAAATCTCCATTCCCACCTCACTCCAGGGAAAGGATACTGTAAAATCTCCATTCCTTCCTGATCAGCTGGGACTTGGGAGGCAGAGAATAGATGGGGGCAATGCCAGTCAGATTTTTTACTACCAGTTCTCTGAACTACTCAAAATTTCCGCTACCGGTTCTCCAGAACTGGTCAGAACCTGCTGAAACTCACTTCTGGACCACACGCATCCAGTTTTGGTCACCGCATTATAAAAAAAGATGTTGAGACTCTAGAAAGAGTGTAGAGAAGAGCAACCAAGATGATTAGGGTACCGGAGGCTAAAACATACGATGAACGGTTGCAGGAACTGCGTATGTCTAGTCTAGTGAAGAGAAGGACCGGGGGAGACAGGATAGCCGTCTTCCAATATTTGAGTGGCTGCCACAGAGAGGAAGGGGTCAAGCTATTCTCCAACGCACCTGAAGGCCAGACAAGGAGTAATGGATGGAAACTGATCAAGGAGAGATTCAACCTGGAAATAAGGAGGAATCTTCCTTATTGACAGTGAGAGCAATCGACCAATGTAGCAGAAGTTGCCTTCAGAAGTTGTGGGAGCTTCATCACCGGAAGCTTTCAAGAAGAGACTGGACTGCCATCTGTCAGAAATGGTGTAAGGTCTGCGGTTGGACTAGATGACCTCCAGCTCTTTTATTTATTTATTTATTTATTTATTTATTTATTTATTTATTTATTTATTTTAGTTATTCAATCTGTTAATCTGTAATCTGTAAACGTTGCAGTAAATTCTCATCCCATCTTCCCTCCTCATCAGTTGCCTTGTCCTTCTAGTTCTCTCAATCTTGCCAGGCATAATAATTTCTCCATTCCCTGCACATGCTCCAAGTATGTGAATTTCTGCTCGCTGATTGTCACTACTAGGGAATAAACAATCTTTATCTGATCCAGAGCAGATGGATTGGTACTTCTCCCAGCCCATGGTTTGATAATTATGTCCAAATTTGTTATTTAAAAGATCTCGTCTCTTGTTCTTTCTCAGTGACAAAGTTTCATATAATCCTACGTTGCCAGTAAAAAAAAATATGTACATTGTAGAGTAACTATGAGGATACAGTACAAGAGATCCGTGTAGTCTATACCAGGTTTTCTCAACCATGGTAACTTTAAGGTGGGTGGACTTCAACTCCCAGAATTCCCCAGCAATCATGGCTGGCTGAGGAATTCTGGGAATTGAAATCCACACATCTTAAATTTGTCAAGGTTCAGAAACACTTGTCTACTCGCTGGTAGAAGAATGATATATATGTGGATTTAATAAAATTTCAACAGGGGTGGGCTTCAAAAATTTAACAAGGGGTTCTCTGCCCAGTTGTTGGGTGGGCATGGCCATGATGGCCATAGCCTCGTCAGACTCCTGCACCACTGCGGGGGGGGATTTTTGCCCTCCCCAGGCTCCGGAGGCTTTCTTTGAGCCTCCGGGAGGGCGAAAACGGCCTCCCCAGGCTCCGGAGGCCCTCTGGAGGCCAGAAGCTGGCATGTTTCCAGCCTTCCCGAATTTCCGGTAGGCCTGTTTTTCGCTTTCCCCGAGCCTCCATGCATGCATCCAAAACAGGCCACGTGGAGACTCTTGGGAGGGGCAGATTGGGGTGGGAAGGGCCAGCCAGGAGTGGGATTTGGGGGTTCTCCAAACAGAATCTTAGTTAGAGGTTCTCCCGAACTCCTCAGAACCCCCAGCAGCCCACCTCTGCATTTCAATAATATTTCAGGGAAATTAATAAGAGGGTGGAAAGCTGTGGTTGTCCAGATGTCCTTGGAGATCATTGTCCACAATTACTATGCTGTCCAGGGCTGTTGGAGATTGAACGAGGTGTGGTTAAAAGAGAGCAGAAAAACATTATCTTCATTATGCTTTTTGTTCTTCTTCTCACCCTACCTTCACCTGTTCAATGTTATACGCACACGTATGCAAACACACATAGACGCACACACACATATACATATATACATTTCTGCTTTGGCTCCCTACTGGGTGTAGCAATTGCAAAACCACTCAGGAAGCCTATTTTCCTGAATCTTAATAAACCTGAGTCCTCTTCACAAATATTAGCAAATTCAAGGTTTGCAACCTCTCCAGAGAGGAAGGAAAATATTATTGTCTACATTTAGCAGAGGAAGAATTAAAGCTATGCAGAAGCCAGCGACTAATTTTCAATCAAAAAACAAGTGTCTTTGGGGAATAAAAATATCCAGATCTCCGCTTGGGGGAAACAGGTACTCTGTGACTTCACAACAGAATTAAAAAAGATAGCATGCATCTGGATTTTTTTTTTTTTTGAAAAAAAATTATTTATTTTTAAACATAAAACATAATACACATCTTTTTAGAGCAAAGGTTTGATCCGGTATAAAATAAGTATAAATTCCAAATTTCATCCATTAACATCTTAAAGAAGAAAAAAAAAAAGAAAAAAAGAAAAAATCTAAACCCAATTCTTATCATTCAATATAACATTTTGTTCTAGCATTTAACATTCTACTATATATCACCCTAAATCTTAAATACCAAATCTAAACAGCTTTTTGTAATATTCATTTATATTTTAACAATCAGTATTCCATATATTTTCCTTACTTCAAAGACCCAAATCAAATCAGTGTTTCTTCAAAATCACATCTAAAGGCCGATATAAAATATTTTACTCCTCTCTTAAAAACATTTCAAAATCCATTCACTTTAAAATTTATTCCACATTTCCACCTGTAATTTAATATACCCAAAATATTTTATTTTTACTAGTTAAAGCTTCTTCTCCATTACAACTAATTCTAGTGTTGAAGTGGTTCATAACTTATATAGCTATTCCTCAGCAATATTTTCCTCCACTTCTATCAATTTGGCTTTAGCTATTCTTCAAAAATATCTCCTTCACTCCTGCTAGGTTTATTTTTGGCTGGATTACAGTTTAGTTAGCTGGTTTCCAGGGATGCTTTCCTCCATTCCTAACCTTATTTGTTGGCTGGATCACAGTTTGATTTTAACTGCTCTCCAATATTTGGAATTATTGAACGGATGGAATTCCCCTCCTTATTCCCAAACTAAGCACTGATTGAGCTTCATTCAATATCGTAATCACCGCCTTGCTGAAGAGAAAATTTTAATCTGTTTCTTCGGGATTTTATTCATCAGACTGCACCAAAAGATATTCTGGATTGCACTTTCCCCAATTTATTCCGTGTTGCATTGCTCCCTGAATTCAAGATGTTCTCAAAAAGATTTTCACCGCTTTATTCGCTCTTGAAAGTGGTGGTGGTGGGGGGGGGGGGATAAATCAATTAATTTCTGCAGAACCTTCCGTGGATAGCAGATGCAGCAAGAAAAATAATCAACTCGGGATAATTTTCTTTTCTTGGAAGGCCAGCCCACACTGGTTGCAAAATACATATAGCTTCTTCTGCTAGATTGCTAATACGTTTTGTTAAAATTTAATTTGGATGAATAGTAAGGATTCAATCCAAGGATGAGTAAGCCACTTATTGAAATAGAGGGCTTTCACATTCATTCCCATTCTAGGCTATTCTGTTCATGACGTTGAAAAACCTACATTGTTCATATTCTCTGTAAGATCAGCTCATAATTTTCCTTGAGATGCATAATTTCCATGTACAAAACAACTTAATACCCTTGAAAAAAATCCTACATGCAGATGGAGATGTTTTTAATCAATACATTGAACCTTCCTAGGGTTGATCTCAACCAGAGGTTGTTGTGGCCCGCCAGCGGCCTGCGCGGATTGTTGCTGATCCCGACGATGAGGAGGCTGGCGTGGTGCTGTGCCAGCAGCCTGTGCAGCCAGCGCTCGAGTCAGAGAGCGAGGAGGCTGAAGAAGATGTAGTGCCAGAGGCAGGGATTCAACCAGGGCCTTCAGAACCTCCAGAGGCTCCTTTAAGTGAAGAGGATGAAGTGGAGGAGCCTCTTCTCAATGCACGAGCACACAGAGCTGCCAAAAGGCAGGAGTGGTTACTCAGGAGAAGGTCTCCTTGAAAGTAAGGCTTGGGGCTAATGGGCCACTCCCTTAGCCTATTTAAGTTTGCACACAGCTTGTAAAAAACTGCAGGAAACAACGTGTGTTCTTCCGTTCGTTCGCTGATCATTGAGTTTGAATTTTCTCTGCAAACCTGGCTTCTGGGCTTTCTGCCAACTCTAGTAAGACTCTATCTTATCTGTGGAATTTCTGGCAGGTTGTTAAGAACGTTTTTATTAACAGCCTGCATTTGCAAAAGACTGTGTTTTGAAGTAAACTGAGTTTTGTTCGGAGTTTGTGTGTGCTACATTCTTTGGGATCCGTAGCTGGGGCAGAACAGAGGTGGAATTCACATAGGGTAGCAACCGGTTTGCCCAGCACCAAAAATGTGAGTGCGTGCGCCATATACACAAAACATAGCAATTTGCTCACATGCATTGTCCGTGTATGCGTGTGGCATCAAAAACACAGCGATATAGGCAGAGGTAGTATTCAGTAGGTTCTGACCAGTTTTGGAGAACCAGAAGCGGAAATTTTGAGTAGATCGGAGAACTGGTAAATACCACCTCTGACTGGCCCCGCCCTCGTCTATTCTCTGCATCCCGAGTCCCAGCTGATCGGGAGGAAATGGGGATTTTGCAATATCCTTCCCCTGGAGTGGGGAGGGAATGGAGATTTTACTAGTATCCTTCCCATGCCATGTCCACCAAGCCATGCCTACAGAACCGGTAGTAAAAAGTATTTGAATCCCACCACTGGCTATAGAACGGGATTGCGCCCGGGCAGGTGGGCAGGCTCACCTACAGGTTGCCACTACCAGTTTGCTCGAATTCAACTCTTCAATAACTAGTTATACCTGGACATTTTCATGCTATTTTCCTAGCAATGTTACCAAATTGGTGGGTGATTCTTAATTTTCAAATACTATAAGGAAGTTTTATTTAAAAATAATAATAATAAAAAAAAACCTCTTCCAAGTATAACCTATAGTACTGGTATTCTTCCCTTGGAAGTCTTCCATCTAACTTCAAGCACGGATAGCCAGGTGTTTTCACCTATGTAAATTAACGCAACTCTTAATGCATTAAGTCTCCAAAAGAATAATGGAAGATAGAAAGAAAAGCTTCTGCGTGTTTTGCAGCATCTTAGGGATCTATACCTTCCGTTGAGTTATCCATATTAAACTAGTTCTTTGAGGTTTCCTGGATGGTGTTCCATAATATTCCTCCTCCATTAACAACCAAGAGAAAGATAGAATAGAATAAGAGAGTTGGAAGGGACCTTGGAGGTCTTCTAGTCCTCCAAGGCAGGAAACCCTACACCACTTCAGACAAATGGTTATCCAACCTCTTCTTAAAAACTTCCAGTGTTGGAGCTTTCACAACTTCTGGAGGCAAGTTGTTCCAGTGATTAATTGTTCTAACTGTCAGGAAATTTCTCCTTAGTTCTAGGTTGCTTCTCTCCTTGATTAGTTTCCACCCATTGCTTCTTGTCCTGCCTTCAGGATCTTCGGAGAATAGCTTGACTCTTTCTTCTTTGGGGCAGCCCCTGAGATATTGAAACCCTGCTATCATGTCACTCCTGGTCCTTCTTTTGATCAAGATTACAGTCCTACTTCACTCTTGAGGTCACGGGGTCTCACCTTGTTCCATCCCATCGTTCTTGTATTTCTTAAGTGTCATCCTGAGAGCAATCCCCACAATCAGCATTGGAATCTTGAAAGCATCCCATCTTCGCTCTTACAAAATAAGTTTCCATGGAGAGCTTGGCTCATTCCCCCAATGATCTTCCACAGATGGACCACTGCTTGCAAAATATCAATTCAACAAAAGGTAAAGGGGCGAAGTGGCCCCACACCCTTCCTAGATTCCAGGAGGCCCTCTCTCTTCTACCCCACCTTAACTTACCATATTTTTCAGAGTATAAGATGCATCATTTTCCCTCCTAAAAGGGCATGAAAATTTAGGTGCATCTTATACACCGAATGTAGCCCCGCCCACCCTTTGGCCTCTGCCTCCCAGCAGTTTACCTCCTTGCAGCAAGCAGCAAGAAGAAACAGCTCCTTTCAGCTTCAGCACAGCCTAATTAGCACAAGTTGATTGGATCGGCCTCCCGACTCTCAGCTGTTTTGCTCTCAGCTGTTGTGCGCAGGCCTCTGCTGCTTGCTGCAAGGAGATAAATTGCTGGGAGCAGATTTTTTTTTCCCTTGTGCTAATCAAGCTATGCTGAAAATTAAAATGAAAGTAAAGCAGGCTGTTTGCTGTTTGCTGCAACGAAACAAAATTGCTGGGAGGCAGATTTCTTTTTCTTGTTTTCCTCACCAAAAAAGGTACATGCGGTTTATAGTCCGGTGTGTCTTATACTCTGAAAAATGCGGTATATTTCTGTTTAGGAGTAAGGAAAAAGAACACACAGTTCCAAATAAATCGGTGAGTTGTGGCTGCCTATTGCTGATTTTTTAAGAGTGCTTATGGAAGCCGCAAGGCCCAGGGGCATTATTGTAAATAAAGGTAATGCTGGAAGCTAACAATTTGCTTCACAGCAGGCTGGCTTCCGTTTCAATCATCCTCATTCTCCCAAGCCATGGGTTTCAGGAGAGGGACAAACAGTCTTTATCAAAGGCCTGCACCCCTCTCTTACAAATGGATTTTTGAATTAGCCCACGAGTCACAGGTTGTTCCTGGGTCAAGTCCAAAGCGTGACTGTCCGCAAGATGCTATTACAACTCGGCTTTCTGATTTGCTAACACCCTGAAACCCATCAGGCCTTCCATTGACCCGCAGTAGATCCATTGTTGTCATCGCCTGCCTTGCTTAGGTCCATCGCTGGTTGAGATTGGGAATAGCCTAATCGACGGTTAGCTGTTCCTTTCAACCCAGCAAAAAGAAAGTCAAGTGTTCAACAAGGGGCCTGGTGGCTCAGCAGACTAAAAGCATTGTGATTAACATCACCTGTCTGTAATTACTGTAAGTTCGAATCTCACCAGGCTCAAGGTTGACTCAGCCTTCCATCCTTTCTAAGGTAGGTGAAATGAGGACCCAGTTTGTGGGGGCAATAAACTGACTTTGTAAAAATATACAAAAGGATGAAGGCTATTGCTTAACGCATTGTAAGCCACCCTGAGTCTCTGGAGAAGGGCGGCATATAAATCATTTTTTTAAAAAAAAACGAAAAAACAAGAGATATCTGACATTTGGGACTATGGGTCTTGCTAAGTTTCTCTTCTTTTCCTCTAGGGACGTCTGAGAATAGAATAGAATAGAATAGAATAGAATAGAATAGAATAGAATAGAATAGAATAGAATAGAATAGAATAGAATAGAATAGAATAAACAGAGTTGGAAGGGACCTTGGAGGTCTTCTAGTCCAACCCCCTGCTTAGGCAGGAAACCCTATAACATATAGAATAGAATAGAATAGAATAGAATAGAATAGAATAGAATAGAATAGAATAGAATAGGGTAGGGTAGGGTAGGGTAGGGTAGGGTAGGGTAGGGTAGGGTAGGGTAGGGTAGGGTAGAACAGAACAGAACAGAACAACAGAACAGAACAGAACAGAACAGAACAACAGAGTTGGAAGTGACCTTGGAGGTTTTCTAGTCCAACCCCTGCTTAGGCAGGAAACCCTATACCATTTCAGACAAATGGCTATCCAATCTCTTCTTAAAAACTTCCAATGTTGGAGCATTTACAACTTCCGGAGGCAAGTTCTTAAATGATTAGTTGTTCTAACTGTCAGGAAAGTTCTCCTTAGTTCTAAGTTGCTTCTCTCCTTCCTTAGTTTGCACCCATTGCTTCTTGTCCTGCCTTTGGGTGATCTGGAGAATAAATGGACTCCCTCTTCTTTGTGGCAGCCCCTGAGATATTGGAACACTGCTATCATATCCCCCCTGGTCCTTCTTTTCATCAAACTAGACATACCCAGTTCCGGCAACCGTTCTTCATATATTTTAGCCTCCCTAATCACTTTTGTTGCTCTTCTCTGCACTCTTTCTAGAGTCTCAACATCTTTTCTACATCGTAGCAACCAAAATTGGATGCAGTATTGCAAGTGTGGCCTTACCAAGGCCTTATAAAGTGGTATGAACACTTCACGTGGTCTGGATTCTATCCCTCTGTTTATGCAACCTAGAATTGTAAGGATGTTGGTGCTTATTTCTCTCGGAGGCTTCCAGGTGTCTGTTGAGGGGCAGTTTAAATCTCCAGAGATGCGGAACAAGTTGGCAGCGATGAGAAATCAAAGTTATTTATCGCTCCGCTCAGTAAAACAGATGTGGATAAGCAAGCTGTTCCTTCCTGGTATTCCCTCCCACCCCTTCCGTACAGAAATGTATGTTCTCTAATGCTGCTGGTGGTTCCTACAAATGTGATGTGTAAGGAAGGTCTAGCAGTGTGCTTTGTACCAGATGGGCCCCCATATGTTTCGCCTCTCCTCATGCATCCATTTTGCACATATGCCTGTTGGGTTGGTACATTTGCCTCCCTTTGGTTTGTAGGAAGACCGTCACGCTATTTAACAATATTAGGGACTGATTTCATCTCTTGTTCCTTTTGGAGTCGCCAGATTGAGCTCCGAACGTTGCCGACTGTGCTTTTAGGAGCCTTTCTTCCAGATCTGCTTTGGTAAGCGTGGAATTGTATCACACAGATTTCAGAAGAGTTTCGGGTTGTTGGTTTTTTTTTTTCAAGCTACACACGAGTCACACAAAAGGGGGTTGAAAATTGGGGTGAAGGCACAGCCTTTCCCAGCATTTAGCAATAGCGCTTAGCAATAGCACTTAGACCTGTATACCACTTCACAGTGCTTTACAGCCTTCTCTAAGCAGTTTACAGAGTCAGCCTCTTGCCCCCAACAATCTGGGTCCTCATTTTACTGACCTTGGAAGGATGGAAGGCTGAGTCAACCTTGAGCCCATCAGGATTGAACTCCAGGCTGTGGGCAGAGTTAGCTTGCAATACTGCATTCTAACCACTGTAAATGAAAGGGAAGGAAAGGAAAGAGAAGGAAGGAAGGAAGGAAGGAAGGAAGGAAGGAAGGAAGGAAGGAAGGAAGGAAGGAATAGCACTTATATACCACTTCACAGTTCTTTACAGCCCTCTCTAAGCGGTTTACAGTCAGCCTATTGCCCCCCCCCCCAACAATCTGAGACCTCATTTTACCGACCGTGGAAGGATGGAAGGCTGAGTCAACCTTGAGCCTGGTGAGATTCGAACTGCAGGGAACCGGCAGTCACCAGAAGTAGCCTGCAATACTGCATTCTAACTACTATGCCACCACAGCACTTCATTTAGTGTGCTCATTTGTTTATTTATATTTAAATAAATAAGATATGCTTTTAGCAGTGTTCCAGGATGTGAAGGGCTGTCGCAGAGAGGAGGGGGAGGGGTCGACCTATTTTCCAAACCAGTTGAAGGCCAGACAAGGAATAATGGATGGAAACTGATCAAGGAGAGAAGCAACTTAGAACTAAGGAGAAATTTCCTGACAGTGAGAACAATCAACCAATGGAACAGAAGTTGCCTTCAGAAGTTGTGGGAGCTTCATCACTGGAAGCTTTCAAGAAGAGACTGGGCTGCCATCTGTCAGAAATGGTGGTAGGGTCTCCTGCTTGGGTGGGGGGTTGGACTAGATGACCTACAAGGTCCCTTCCTACTCTGTTCCTCTGTTTAATGTATCCCACAAACCTTCCTCCTTCTATTTTCTCCTACAACTCTAGGCGGGGGATTGGGCTGAGAAAAATTTTGGCCGAAAGTCACTCAGCTGACATTCATCGTTAAGGCAGGACTAGAATTCGGAGTATCCTGGTGATTGGCCCAAAGTCACCCAGCTGAATTTCATGGCCATGGTCGGACTAGAACTCCCAATCTCCTAGTGATTGGCCCAAAGTCATTCAGCCATCTTTCATGACTAAGGTGGGACTTGAACTCATGATCTCTTACTTTCGAGCCTGGTGCTTTAACCATTAGACCAAATTTATGCAACAGTGACAATATTAATAACAACCAAAGGTAAATAACAATGCAGGTAAGTCAGGAATGGCGATCCTATAGTATGTATGTATTAGCAATAGCACTTAGACTTATATACCACTTTACAGTGCTTTACAGCCCTCTCTAAGCAATTTACAATTTGGGTCCTCATTTTACCCACCTCAGAAGGATGCAAGGCCAACCAAATATATAAATTATATATTTATTACATTATTTTTTAAATAATGCCTGATTTCCAGTGACTCTGGACAATTGTAAAAATTATATACTTATTACTTTTCATTTTTAATGTTGCTTTTTTTCCCCCTTATTAAATTAATTCAATTTTTTTAAATATGAAAATGTGAAAATGAAACATAAGCATCTTTTGGTGAAATCTTCCAGCCTTATCCAGAGGGTTTCTACTCATGAGTAATTAAGTTCAGAAAAGCTCTTTGCAAAATTGTGGTCATGTGATCCCATATGAATATTTTGACCTAGTTTTTGGTCACCAGCTTTGGTCGCTACATTACAAAAAAAGATGTTGAGATTTTGGAAAAAGTGCAGAGAAAAGCAACTAAGATGATTAGGGGCTTGGAGATTAAAACATATGAAGAATAGTTGCAGGAATTGGATATGTCTATTCTAGTAAAAAGGGACGCGGCGGCTCAGTGTCTAAGATGCTGAGCTTGTCGATCGAAAGGTCGGTAGTTCAGCGGTTCGAATCCCTAGTGCCGCATAATGGGGTGAGCTCCCGTGATTTGTCCCAGCTTCTGCCAACCTAACAGTTAGAAAGCATGTAAAAAAATGCAAGTAGAAAAATAGGGACCACCTTTGGTGGGAAAGTAACAGCGTTCCGTGCGCCTTTGGCGTTGAGTCATGCCAGCCACATGACCACGGAGACGTCATTGGACAGCGCTGGCTCTTCGGCTTTGAAACGGAGATGAGCACCGCCCCCTAGAGTCAGGAACGACTAGCACATATGTGTGAGGGGAACCTTTCCCTTTCCCTTTATTCTAGTGAAAAGAAAGACTTGGGGTGACATGATAGCAGCATTTGAGGGGCTGCCGCAAAGAAGAGGGAATCAAGCTATTCTCCAAAGCACCTCAAGGCAGGACGAGAAACAATCAGTGGTGGGATCCTACTGGTTTAACAACCGGTTCGCTGAGTGCGAATGCCAGACGCACGATGCATGTACATGCACATTTTGCAGAAAATTGAACTTCCGCCTTGCTGAGAGCAAAGAAAACAGCTGAGGAGCGGCAATCCACTCTGCGACCCTGATCAGCTGGGCTTCAGAAGCAGAATTAAAGGTGAGTATAACGCAGGGACGGGCTGGCAGGCCCATTTCAAAGAAAGAGAGAACCGGTTCGCTCACAGCTGAAAGTTGGAGCTAACGGTTCGCCCGAACCGGTCTAAACCGGTAGAATCCCACCACTGGAAGCAATGGTTGGAAACTAATCAAGGAGAGAAGCAACCTAGAACTAAGGACAGTTAGAACAATTAATCAGTGGAACAACTTGCCTCCAGAAGTTCTAAATGCTCCAACACTGGAGGTTTTTAAGAAGACACTCTAGATGCAGTCTAGATTCACTTTAGATGCACACTTTTTCACACATTCGTATTTGAGCATTTGGATGCATATAACGTGCCAGATTTTTATTTTATTTTATTTTTTGCAACTTTGGCGAAGTGTAAAATATAGTTGAATGTTAAATTTGATTCTGCACAGCGTTTGAAGAAATATGAATCAAGACACTTTACCAAGGGATTTACACTGATTAAATGCCTCAGGGGTCTCCAGGTTTCCAAGAAGTACAGCAATAGTATGTATACTTTGGAAAGGAAGTTTTCTCTGGCTTCAACAGAAGCTGAATTGTTTAGGAGAATATGGTTTCTCTGTCAGTGTTCCAAGTAATGCACCCATTGAAAGCAGAACTCCAAGACAGGCAGGTTCCTCAAAGAACAATTTCATTGGACACGTCATATTGGCACAACTGGTGATAATTGTACCTCTGAAGTTCTCACGGTTTTCACCTAATTAAAAAAATGAAAGTTTCCCCCTTTCTCCCAAGTCATCAGTCACATTGTCCAATTGAGGTGCTGGCTGATTGCTAGGTTACTCTCCTCCTCCTCTCTCTTAGGCACCTGATGGAATGACCTTGGTTCCCACAATAAACTTTTTGTTTTGACTACCAAAACCCCTCTATCTATCTTGCCCCCTCCCTGTCCCTTCTTCCGTCCTAGTGGCAACCCTGAAGCCTTCAAGATGGCCTCAGCCAGGTTCGCTTCAGGATTGACATAATCAGGAATGGATTAAAGAGTTTTCTGAAGTTATGGAACAGTAGAGTTACCATAAAGTCAGGGGTGGGATTCAACCGGTTCAGAATGGTTCGGGCAAACCGGATGCTAATTTTACATCTGGTTCGCCGAAACGGTAGTTGCAAGGACTGGCTGGCCCTGTCCACCCTGCCCCACCCTTCCCAGGAGTCTCCACGCGGCCCATTTTGGATGCCAGGTAAGTGCAGTGCCCGCACGGAGACTCTGGGAGGGTGAAAAATGGGCCTCCCAGAAGTTCCATAAGTCTGGAAATGGAAGAGGGCCTCCGGAGGCCAGGGGAGGCCATTTTCATCCTCCCAGAGGCTCTAGAAAAGCCTCCGGAGCCTGGGGAGGGCAAAAATGCTCCCCCTACAGTGGTGCAAGAGGCTGAGTAGGCCACGCCCACCATGGCCACGCCCACCCAGTAACCAGGCAGAGAACCGGTAGCTAAAATGTTTGAATTCCACCCCTGCATAAAGTGATCTCTAGTGGTCGATCAGCCTACCCTGACGCCATTTACATTTTTATTATCCGTGATCATTAGCCCTTTTCATCCTGCAATTCCCCAATTTGTGCTTCACAGCTTGCTTCGCACCACGGCGTAACATAAAACAACCCGCAAAGTGGAAAGGGTGGGAAAATATAGATTTGGGAGCCTTTCAAACCTCCTTTTGTGCCCTTTCCTTTGCCTTGTCTAAGCAGCCATTGATATTCGGTTAAAAATAAACTCAAAGTAAAAAAAAACCATGTATTCTCCAAATGAATGGCTCTCTGATTTAGATTCCGAGCCGCAGAGCTGCTGCGAGAATTAATATTTTTCTAAGCATAGCGGTCCTAATTATGCCTCACGCTAAAATGGCTGCCAGAGGCAAATACAGATGGAAGGGAAGAAGAACGAGTGGAAAGTTGCCACAAAGATTCATCTTTCTTCTAAAGGAGTTAAATGTTGTGGATATTTTAAAAAATCAAGAAACATGCAGACTTTTTTTTTCCCCCCTAAGGAATATAATGAATGTAACGCATGCGAGAAAAGGGTTCGTGCAGTAGGGGCGGGGAAAGATGTTTTTCACATCTCTATATTTCCATTTAAGTGAAGGTTGCCTATTAAGAAGTAAGTACTAAGTGAAGGTACTTCATTAAGTGAAGTTTACTCCTACTTTGGAAGGCAAGTTAGGCCTAAAGTTTGATAGGGTTACAGCCCTTTTTTTGTAGACTTTGTTGGAAGAAGTGTCCATCTGGGTTCAGTTCCAAGTGGGGAGAAGGACATTGGAAACATGGAGACTGCTTGGAAAGATGGTTTAATGGTGGACAAGACCACATGGTTTTGAGGTCCTGGACAAAATAAGCACATGGGGGAGAGAGAGAGGGAGGGAGGGAGGGAGAAAGAGAGAGAGAGAGAGAGAAAGAAAGAGAGAGAGAGAGAGAAAGAAAGAAAGAAAGAAAGAAAGAAAGAAAGAAAGAAAGAAAGAAAGAAAGAAAGAAAGAAAGAAAGAAAGAAAGAAATATTTGTACCCTCTATTGGGCTTTGAATTTTAGCTGGTATTCTGATTGGTTGTCTCCCATGGGGCCATGCAGAGGTAACTTTGTAGGTTGTCTTTTGAGTCCCAAGCTTGGTTGAATTTTGCTGGGTGATGCAATCTCCCCTGGTGCCATATGGTGAGTTCTGTTGTTAGATGGGAAGAGGGCTAATCCTACTTTGTTGAATCTTGGGTGAGGGCATTTGCTTATGAACACAGACCTAGCTATGTCTTTATCTCTTAAGTGCTGACATCTGATTAGGGCTATTAAGAAAGGTGGGGGCTATTAAGAGTGAGTCTGCTTCCTGCCTCTAAAAAAACATGTTTCTCCATTTCTCATCCAGGGAAATATAATATTCTGCCTTTTTCATATTTCCTAAAATTTTTCATTTGCCTAGGAGAGGGGTGGATGCTAACTTCCTACAACTTGTACAAATTAAACTATACAATTGATTGCAACCAGGAATTTGATGGGATATAACCAGTGATGGGATTCAGCCAGTTCGCACCACTTCGGGAGAACCAGTTGTTAACTTTCCGAGCAGTTTGGTGACCTGGTTGTTGGAAGAAATCATTAGGGCAGAGAACCAGTTGTTAAATTATTTGAATCCCACCACCGGATATAACACACTACAAGGTTGTGAGGTTAAGTGAGATAATTTGACTGTAAGTACGAGTAATGGGGCAGGACTACAAAAACCATGTCCCAGAGGTGCTTTTTTGAAAGGCAATGGGGCTTTCTTGATTCTTTTCCCCTTGGAAACGAAGAAAGGAAGAAGCTTCTTGAATGAGAAGTGAAATGTTTTCAAGGTAAAAAACAAGAAAGTCCAGTTGCTTTTTGAAAAAAACATCTCTGGGACAACCATGACCTGGATGATTGAGAATCTCCCTACATACAAAAACAAGGGGTTTTTCAAAGAACAAAGGTAGTTATTTCTTCTAGTAATAAGAAGTATCTTGAGAGATTTGATTGTTGTTGGCAACCTTAAACACTCAAAGAGCCACAAAGGTCCTAAGGGGATGCCCCTGTTCACTTGTGGAGCTGACCGGAAGTCCGGTTCCCCCACCATAGAGTCTCCTCCTAGCGCGGCATCCTTTTTCCTCTACCTGTCCTAACTGAAAGCCCTATCAATTGTGGAGCTGACCGAAAAACCTCCCCCTTTCCATAGAGTAATTTCCTGGTGTGCTGTGCTTTTCCTCACCATAACCAGAAGCTCCTATCAAAATTGTGGCAGCGACAGGGAGCTGCAAAAGAGGAATGAAAGAGCCACATGCGGCTCCAGAGCCACAGGTTGCTGACCCGTGTTCTAGAGGTTTGTTCATCTTCTAGAATCTTTTTTTCCAACTTATAGCAATAGCACTTAGACTTATGTACCGCTTCATAGTGCTTTTACAGACCTCTCTAAGCGGTTTACAGAGTCAGCATATTGTCCCCAACAATCTGGGTCCTCATTTTACCCACCTCGGAAGGTTGGAAGGCTGAGTCAACCTTGGCTTGTGACCAGTCCTCACCCTTATGAGTGTTGCAGCATCTCTGCTGTCACACCATAAAAAATTAAGGCAATCGGTAACTGGTATTAATTGAGATTTGGCAACTCCAAAACTCAACTAATAAATGCTCTGTCCTACACACTGGCAAAAAAAATAAAAATAAAATCAGAACACCAAATAAAAGTTGGGTGGAAACGATCTCGTGGTAGCCTTCCTACAGTTGTTGTTGTGACTCCATTACCGGAGCCTGTGTCATCGTCAGGAGAGGACTTCAAGAGTGAAGGGGAGGAGTTGGCAAGGCCTCCCTCTCCAGGACCCTCCTCTCTGGCAATGCCTTCGGTGTCCGCCGAAGGGCAAGAGATAGGGCCACGGCCAAGCACGTCCACGCAGCCACAGATGGACAATGATGAGGGTAATGAGTCTTGGCTAGACCCACGCCAGCGTCGCAGAGATAAGTGCGCGCAACAGAAGAAAAGGCGTGCCCGAGATTAGGCTGAGTCACTGGACCACACCCCACAGGGTATAAAAGGGAGTGTGGTGGCCAGTCAAACCTTGTGACGAACAAAGCTGAAAGCTTCCACGCCATTCTGCATTGCCGGACTTTTGCTATAGACTTTGCTGGATTATCTTTGGACTTGATTGACTCTGTAATTATTGAGCTGTTTCTTTTGATGTACCAGAAGCAGGGAGAAGTTATCTCTCCTCTTTGTAAATAATAAACTCTTGGCAGGCAGCCACTAGGTTGTTGCCCAGTTCCATTATCATAAGGAAAAGGATTTTGCCGGCTGGTTTGGTCTTTAACTCCTGAACGTCTGTTGGTGTGTGTGCGTGGGGTTGGGGACAGAACACCCGTGTCACCTGATCCTGAAGTTCCTTCACCATAGTTTTGCAATGTGTACCTGTTCCTACTTTGGCAGAACAGTTTAGAATTCTGATTCCGCAGGGCTGTCCTTTCAGCTAAAAACTCAGCCACAGAAACATTAAGAGATAATTTGTCAGTCTGCGGAGTTTTTTTGAAAGTGACATTGGCATGCCTTCTTGGAAGCATCCGTTTTGCTCCTTTAGCTTTTCCACCGTTCTGTGGTGGACCTTCAGCCGCATGGCTACCACCTGCGATGGAAAAGCTCCCTCCTGATCTTCAAGCACTTCCTTTTGCCGGTAGCATCTTTGCCGTAATACCGAGCTAATTGGATTCTTTCTTCTCCTGCTGAGTTGCAAGCCAGGAGGAGGTAAGGCCGGGAAGTGATGGATGAGAAAATAAAAAGGCAACCCTGAAGCGGAAAGGATTTTAATTGGAGTGGTTGACTCATCTTGACTAATTGTACATAACAGGGACGGAAGGGTGCATTCCAATCTGGGATCAAGGCCACTTGAGTAGGGCTGGGGAAAAGAAGGGTCTCACTAAACAGGGAAGCTCTGATGTCAACAGAAGAGAATCTTTGTAGCTCAGGGTTGAACTGTGGGGTCCTTGGTACTCTCTGAGTTTGATGGTTTTCTTACAGATGTCTCCTTACCAAACTAGCTAACATCAACAGTAGTAGAAGGAAGTGGGGTTGAGGAGGAGGAGGAGGAGGAGGAGAAGGAGGACAATAACAATGATTATGGGGTCCTTGGTACTGTCTGAGCTTGATGGTTTTCTTGCAGATGTCTCATTACCAAGATAACTTCAACAGGTAACAAGGTAACATCAACAGTAGTAGAAGGAAGTGGGGTTGAGGAGGAAGAGGAGGAGGAGGAGGAGGAGGAGGACAATAACGATGATTATGGGGTCCTTGGTACTGTCTGAGCTTGTTGGTTTTCTTGCAGATGTCTCATTACCAAGATAACTTCAACAGGTAACAAGGTAACATCAACAGTAGTAGAAGGAAGTGGGGTTGAAGAGGAAGAGGAAGAAAATGATGACTATGGAGTCTCTGAGCTTGTTGGTTTTCTTTCAGATGTTTTATTACAAAACTAGGTAACATCATCAGTACTAGAGAGGAGGAGGAGGAGGAGGAGGAGGAGGAGGAGGAGGAGGAGGAGGAGGCGGCATATAGTGATTATGGGATCCTTGGTACTGTCTGAGCTTGGTGGTTTTATTGCAGATGTTTCATTACCAAACTAGGTAAAATCATCAGTAGTAGAAAGGCGTGGGGTTGAGGATGAGGAGGAAGAGGAGGAGGAGAAGGAGGAAGAGGAAGAGGAAGAAGAAGAGGAGGAAAATGATGACTATGGAGTCTCTGAGCTTGTTGGCTTTCTTTCAGATGTTTTATTACCAAACTAGGTAAGATCATCAGTACTATCTCAAAAGTGCTTTTCAAAAGTCAACTATTTTTTAAGGAAAAAGAAGGCATTTTGCTCCTCATCCAAGAAGCTTCATCAGTTGTGATGGTAGGGGGATGGAAGGTACCTATCCTTCCATTCCCCTACTATCACAACTGATGAAGCTTCTTGGGTGAAAAGCAAAATATCTTTTTTTTCCTCAAAACAACAACAATAACAACAACAAAAACCAGTCTGGTTGCCTTTTGGGAAAAAAAAAAAAGACTTTCTATGTTCTATTTGCGAATCTGAATTGGAAACAAGAGAAAAAGCCTGTTGTGTCTCTTGGGTGGACATTGTGGAGAATATCCCACTTCAGGGAAAAGGCATTCGACAAGTTTTGTTTGACCTGGCATGCTCAAAGGCAGAGGACTGGAAATTATTTTATCAGGCTTGCTACTGAATTATACCTATCCCTATTGTTATTATTCAATATTTCTTAACATGCAATCAAGAACATTGATTATATAAATTGATTAGAAGGTTTTAATCAACCGAGAAGATGGCTTAGAATAATTAAGCAGCAGATTTATTTAATAAAATGTTTTTTTTAAAATAGGAATGCTAGCTACAGATGGCCAGAAGGGTTGTGAATGGGGGCTGTTATTCCTTTTCTCTCATCTCCGACAAACATTTTGACAATATTAGACAAAACTGTTTTTTCTTGGGTCAGACTTCTGAACTGACCATCATTTTGATGCACTGATTAAAAGAGACTAATTTACATTTACAAACAATTCCTTTTTCTTTCTTTCTTTCCTTCCTTCCTTCCTTCCTTCCTTCCTTTCTTCCTTCCTTCCCTCCCTCCCTCCCTCCTTCCTTCCTTCCTTCCTTCCGTCCGTCCTTCCCTCCCTCCCTCCTTCCTTCCTTCTCTCTCTCTCTCTTTCTTTCTCTTTCTTTCTTTCTTTCTTTCTTTCTTTCTTTCTTTCTTTCTTTTTTCTTTCTCTCTGTCTCTCTCGCTGTCTCTGTCTGTCTCTCTCTCTCTCTCATATTTGTTCCATTTGATTGCAAGATCTGCTTGTTTGTTCTGCCCTTGTCTAATTCATGTAACAAGTGATGTGTGATGCTCATCATTTCGCACCTTCGCAAATATCCATGCTGGCTTTCATTTTGGGAAAAAAACAACAACATTAAATAACCAAAAAAAAGGTACTACAGTCACCTGAATTACTGTTGCAGCTTTAATTTTCGAAACATATCTCACGCACATTTTGCTCGTACTTAAATGTATAATTTCTTTCAAAACTCATTCGAAAGTATCTGTTATTACATTTGAAATATTTCAAGGCACACCATTACATTCAAGAAAGTGTGAGGCTCAGGGGCAGTTACATTTCAATTATTATATGGGTTGGTTCGAGAATTGCTAATCTAGTCACACCATACAGGAATGCCCCAGAGGAGAAAATCTTAAATATCTTTAGCTATAACACATGGATGCATCGTCTTAGAAAATATTTTTTTGTTCCTGATGTGTTAACGTATAAAGTCTTCCTCAAGTTCAGTTCAAATGCTGATTACTTTGTCAACACATAGAAGTGGATTTCTGGGCAAGAATGATGAAATTATTTTTCAAGCAAACAATTTGATCTACAGATAGATCTTAACTCACAACCACAACGGGGGATGACCACAAATTTTGGTTGCCAAATAATATGGCCATTAAGCGAGACATCCCACATCCAGATCTGATTTTACAAACATTTTTACTGCAATTCTTAAGCGAATCGTGTGGTTCTTATTGGTGAATCTGGTTTCCCCAATTGACGTTGTTTGTCAGAAACTGGCTGGGAAGATTACAAATTGTGATCACACAACCCCAGGAGGCTGCAGCTGCTTGTAAATGCCAGCCGGTGGCCAAGTGCCCAATTTTAAATCACATGACTTCATGATAGTATGGCTGTCGTAGGACAGTTGTAAATAACTTTTTCCGAGGCTGTTGTAACTTTGAACGGTCATAAATTGAGGACTATCTGTACATCCCTAGGATATTCTCATAGTCCCCCTTCCAAGTAATAACCTCATCTGACCCTGCTTAGCTTTTTCAAAAACAACCAAGATTGCCTAACATAGCAAATGTTTCTATTTACACAGAGAAGCAAAGGTTGTTGAACAAACAACCAATTAAAACTTGTACAATTGATTGACTTCAAACCCCTTTGCTTCATTATATTCCTGGCAGAGGAGGTTGTGAAAGGCAGAAGTCAAAAATGGCTGCCTAAAAGCAAGCTTTTTCTCCTTCTTCATGGTGGACATTCATCTTAATATCCTAAAATTGGGTCCATGTTTTATGATCAATGGGCTCCCCCGTTGCTCGGCTAATGATTCTTTGAAGTTCCACACTGTTTAATTCTTCCTGGAACTTACTGAAACAATGTTATTGTTGGTGTTAGTTGCAAAGCCATGTCCGACCCATTGCAACCCCATGGACAATGTTCCTCCAGGCCTTCCTGTCCTCTACCATCCTCTGGAGTCCATTTAAGATCACGCTGACTGCTTCAGTGACTCCATCCAGCCACCTCGTTCTCTTTCGTCCCCTTCTTCTTTTGCCCTCAATTGTTCCCAACATCTTCTCCAGTGAGCCCTTCCTTCTCATTATGTGGCCAAAGCATTTGAGTTTCATCTTCAGGATCTGGCCTTCTAAAGAGCAGTCAGGGTTGATTTCCTCTAGGACTGACCAGTTGGATTGCCTTGCAGTCCAAGGGACTCGCAGGAGTCTTCTCCAGCACCAGAGTTCAAAGGCCCCAATTCTTTGGTGCTCAGATTTTCTTATGGTCCAACTTTCACAGCCATCCATTGCAACTGGGAAAACCATAGCCTTAACTAGACACACTTTTGCTGGCAGGGTTGGGATACTGATGATTACCCTATGAATATTGTTTTAATTATGAAATGGGATATTTGCCATTAAGGTATGGGTTAAGGGTTCTTTTAGTGAGGTACACCTTGCCCTCAACTGCAAACACTGCTAGAGCACCTAAGCTATAAAGATTGGCCAAGGATGTCCCAAAGATGCTTTTTCAAGAAGCAACTGGACTTCCTTGTTTTTTTTTTCTTTTAAAGACATTTTGCTTCTCATCCAAGAAGCTTCTTCAGCTCTGACAGGACAGTGGGGAATGGGAGGATTTATATTCCTTGCAGACAGCTGGTCATTTGCATCCTTTTTAGAGGGTCGTTGAAGCACTTGGAGGTTTAGTTGTGTCTCCACAGGAGCAGTGGTGCTCCTGGATCCTGTAGTCTGCAGTTTTTCCTCTGGAAATCCATTCCTACTTCCCCACCATTCAAAGGATGCTCATCTCAAATTGTATAGCTAAAAGTCTGTAGAGATTCTCAGTTATCCAGGTCATGTTTTTCCCAAAGGTGCTTTTTCAGGAGGCAACTGGACTTCCTTGTTTTTTCTTTGAAGACGTTTTGCTTCTCATCCAAGAAGCTTCTTCAGCTCTTTCATGATTAACCGTTCCCCTGTCAGAGCTGAAGAAGCTTCTTGGATGACAAGCGAAACATCTTCAAAAGGAAAAAAACAAACAAACAAGGAAGTCCAGTTGCCTCCTGAAAAAACACCTTTGGGACAACTATGACCTGGATGACTGAGAATCTCTACAGACTTTTAGTAACTTCTTCAGTAGCGGCTACTGAGGAATATTGAATTTTCACTGAATGGCCTGGAGCTTGGAATTAAATAGCATTCAGTTTAACTGCAAAGGTAGTTTGAACCTCTGGTCACCTTTCCCATTATTTTAAAGAGCGGCAAAGAATTCATAAAGATGAATTTGTAACTGTGCCACCAAGGAGCATTTACCCTTTATACCTCTACTCTGAAGTTTACTATCCAGTGAAAGATTTTAAAAAATCAAAAATTACAGCTGGTTCAAAAATTATTATTATTATTATTATTATTATTATTATTATTATTATTATTATTATTATTATTATTATTATTATTATTATTTTAAGGAGGTGAGCTTTTAAAGTAGCCAGATCTGTTTTTCAGGCTTCGGTGAGATTCAAAACAGGCAGAACTGTTCATGTTGCACTTGTGTCAAAAGCACTGACGTGCTTCTGGGTTGAGAGGATTAGCCAGTGACATCAGTATTGCTCACTAAATACCTCGTTTATTTATTTATTTATTTTATTTTATTTTATTTTATTTTATTTTATTTTATTTTATTTTATTTTATTTTATTTTATTTATTATTTTATTTTATTTTATTTTATTTTATTTTATTTTATTTTATTTTATTTTATTTTATTATTTTATTTTATTTTATTTTATTTTATTTTATTTTATTTTATTTTATTTTATTTTATTTTATTTTATTTCTATACCGCCCTTCTCCCGAAGGACTCAGGGCGGTGAACAGCCACAAGATAAAACACATAAATACAAAAATTTAAAATAAATTAAAAACAAATTAAATAATTTGGCTGAATTTAAAATACCCCATAATTTAAAAACAAATTAAAATTGACATTTAAAAAGGGAAGAAGATTTAGACCAGGCCAGCTTGATGAAATAAAAAAGTCTTAAGCGCGTGACGGAAGATGCGCAGATCTGGGATCCTCCGTATCTCCGGGGGGAGCTCGTTCCAGATCGTAGGTGCCCCCACAGAGAAGGCTCTCCTCCTAGGGGCCGCCAGTTGACATTGTTTGGCCGACGGCACCTGGAGGAGCCCCTCTCTATGGGAGCGTACTGGCCGGTGGGAGGCTATTGGTGGTAGCAGGCGGTCCCGTAGATAACCAGGTCCTAAGCCATGGAGTGCTTTAAAGGTGATAACCAGAACCTTGAAGCGCACTCGGAAGACCACCAGGAGGCAGTGCAGCTCACGCAGGAGAGGTGTTACATGGGAGCTCCACGTTGCTCCCATAACCACCCGCGCGGCTGCACTCTGCACCAGTTGGAGCCTCCGAGTGCTCCTCAAGGGGAGCCCCATGTAGAGGGCGTTACAATAGTCCAGACAAGAGGTGACGGCCGCACAGTGGTTATGGGAGCAACGTGGAGTTCCCATGTAACACCTCTCCTGCGCTCCATGGTTTAGGACCTGGTTATCTACGGGACTGCGTGCTATCACCAATAGCCTCCCACCGGCCAGTACACTCCCATAGAGAGGGGCTCCTCCGGGTGCCGTCAGCCAAACAATGTCGACTGGAGGCCCCTAAGGGGAGAGCCTTCTCTGTGGGGGCACCTACGATCTGGAACGAGCTACCCCCGGAGATACGGAGGATCCCGGATCTGTGCACCTTCCGTTGCGCGTTTAAAACGTTTTTATTTCATCAAGCTGGCCTGGTCTAAATCTTCTCCCTTTTAAAAATTTTAAATTTAAATTTTAAACACTAATTTTAATTTGTTTAATTATGGGATATTTTAAAATTTAGCCAAATTGTTTAATCTGTTTTAATCTATTTTAAATTTTGTATCTCTGTGTTTTATTTTTTGGCTGTTCACAGCCCTGAGTCCTTCGGGAGAAGGGCGGTATAGAAATTTAATAAAATAAAAATAATACAAATAAATAAATACACAATGGATGGAAACTAATCAAAGAGAGAAGCAACCTGGAATTAAGGAGAAACTTCCTAACAGTGAGGACAATTAACCAGTGGAACAGCTTGCCACCAGAAATTGTGGGTGCTCCATCACTGGAGATTTTTTAAAAAGAAATAGACCAGTGATGGCTAATCTTTTTGCCGTCACGTGCCAAAAGCATGGGGCGAGCATGGGGGGGGACATACACATGTGTGCCCACATCCATAATTTAATTTAATTTAATTTTTAAATTTTATTTGTTCAATTTAATTTGTTCAATTCATATGCCGTCTTTCTCCAAAGATTCAGGGCGGCTAATAAGTATGAGATGCACGAAAGATGCTGTCAAGATTTTTACAAATCTAATTTTTTTTTAAAAAAAAATGAATTAAAATCTTAAGTTCCATGAAGAGGTATGAGTAAGATAAAGTTTTTGCTCGTCTTGCATTTCCTCCTCACCCAATGAAACGAAATCAAAGCTCCCCTTTTCAGGGTAGGAATTAACTCACCCTGAGCTTGATGACGGCTTAGTCTACAAGCAACAGGTTGCCTGCAATTTCTCTCACACCAATTAACAACTTTATCTTGACCCCCCCTAAGCCAAGAATAGTTTGGAGCACCTTATTAGCTTCGCTCCAACTTCTTGGTAGCCTCTCTCTCTCTCTCTGCTCACCAGACATAGGACAGCTTCCATGAAGACGGAATGAAAGTATATCGGGCAGGATCACCATTACGCTAATGGCGGTTGCAGGGATGGGAGGGCTAAAAGGATGCTTGCCCGAAAGATGAAATTTCAGAGAATGTAAAACTGTGATGGATTGTGCATCTGCGGAAGGGGCACATGTGTGTGTTTGCGTGTGTGTGTGTGTGTGTGTTGGTGGAGGGAGAATTTCAGCAAGAGCATCACGGTTTCCCAGGGAAGAGGCAGCACGTTCCAGAGAAGGGCCAAGACAAGAGACTGTTAATGGGATGCTTGCAAAAAAGATGAAACAAGGACGGGTCCTCGGTGCTCTTGGAAAACTTGATGGTTTTCCTGCAGACGTTTCCTTACCCAAGCTAAGGAAGTTCGTCAGTGCTAGCACGGATGGCGTTACCTACTTGGGTAAGGAAACGTCTGCAAGAAAACCACCTATATCAGAGAGTGCCAAGGAACACCCCACCGTCCCACTCTTCCTCCTCCTCCTTTCCATAAAGCCCACTCCCTTCTATCACTGATTACGTTACCTAGTTTGGGTAATGGAATGCCTGCAGGACAACCACCAAGTTCAGAGAGCACCGAGGAGGGGGTCAGTCCTCCACTTCCTCTTCCTCCTCTTCCTCTTCCTCCTCCTCCTCCTCATCTTCCCCTTCCTCTCACCTTCTACCTTCTCCTCCTCCTCCTCTTCCACCTCCTCTTTTCTTCTTCTTCGTCCCCTGTCCTTCTCTTCCTCCTCCTCCTCCTCCTCTTCTTCTTCCTCTTCCTTTTTTTTTTTTTTTTTTAATTTGATTTATATGCCGCTCTTCTCCGGAGACTCAGGGCAGCTTACAATGCGTTAAGCAATAGCCTTCATTCTTTTGTATATTTTATACAAAGTCAGCTTATTGCCCCCACAAACTGGGTCCTCAATTTACCTACCTTAGAAAGGATGGAAGGCTGAGTCAACCTTGAGTCTGGCAAGATTCGAACCAGCAGAAATTGCAGGCAGCTGTGTGCAGGCAGCTTCTTCCTCCTTCCTCCTTTTCTTCTTTTCTTCCCCCTCCTCCTCCTTCTCCTCCTTTTCTTCTCCTTCCTCTCTCCTCCCTTCTCATCTTTCTCCTCCTCCTCCTCCTCCTCCTCCTCCTCCTCCTCCTCTTCCTCTTCCTGTAATGAAATATCTGCAAGAAAACCAAGAGCACCAAGGAGGGGGTCAGTCCTCCTCTTCCTCTTCCTCTTCTTCCTCCTCCTCCTCCTGTAATGAAATATCTGCAAGAAAACCAAGAGCACCAAGGAGGGGGTCAGTCCTCCTCTTCCTCTTCCTCTTCCTCTTCCTCTTCCTCCTCCTCCTCCTCCTGTAATGAAACGTCTGCAGGAAAACAACCAAGCTTGAGAGCATCAAGAACCCCACAGTCTCCCCCCTCCTCCTCCCTGCTATAAAGCCCTCTCCCTTCTACCACTGATGATGTTACCTAGTTTGGTTAATGGAATGCCTACAAGAAAACAAGCAAGCTCAGAGAGCGCCAAGGACCCCTCATTTCAACCTTGAGCTATTAGAAAGATGAAATCTCAGAGAATGTAAAACTGTGATGGGTTGTGCATCTGGAGAAGGAGTGTGTATGTGCCTCTGTGTGTGTGTGTGTGTGTGTGTGTGTGTTGGGGGAGGGGGAATTCCAGCAAGAGCTGGAATGGTTCCCCCAGGGAAGAGAGAGCACATTCCAGAGAAAGAGTGAGACAGTGCAAGAAAAGAGACTGCACAGCACATGGAACCAGGGATGGGCTGCTGGGGGTTCGGGAGAACCCCTAGCTAAGATTCTTTGCAGTTCAGAGAACCCCCAAATCCCACTCCTGGCTGGCCCCTCCCAGCGGTGGGATTCAAGTAATTTAACAACCGGTTCCCTGCCTTAATGATTTCTTCCAACAATCAGTTCACCAAGCTGCTCAAAAAGTTAACAACCGGTTCTCTTGAAGTGGTGCGAACTGGCTGAATCCCACCACTGGCCCCTCCTCTCCCAGGAGTCCCCACACGGCCCGTTTTGGATGCGGGTAAGTGCAGGGCGTCTGCGGAGGCTCAAAGAGGGAGAAAAACAGGCCTACCGGAAGTTCAGGAAGGCCAAAAACGGGCCCATTACTGGCCTCCAGAGGGCCTCCAGAGCCTGGGGAGGCCATTTTTGCCCTCCTGGAGGCTCTGAGCCTGGGGAGGGCAAAAATGCCCCTCTCCCCCACCGTAGTGCAGGAGGCCAACTAAGCACGTCCACCATGGCCACGCCCACCCAGCAACCGGGCAGAAAACCCCTTGCTAAATTTTTTTGAAGCCCACCCCTGCATGGAAACTATATTATGGGATACAGAAAGTCCCACCTTGTATTCTGGAACCCATCAGCTTTCCATCCTAGATTTAGCTCCTTTTCTCAAAGTCTCTGCAAGATGACCACACACACACACACACACACACACACACACACACACACAGAGAGAGAGAGAGAGAGAGAGACAGAGAGAGACAGAGACAGAGACAGAGAGACACAGAGAGACACAGAGACACAGAGACACACACACAGAGAGACAGAGACAGAGACAGACATAGAGACACAACACACACACACACACAGAGAGAGAGAGACAGAGAGAGAGAGACAGAGAGAGAGAGACAGAGAGAGACAGAGACAGAGACAGAGAGACAGAGAGAGACACAGAGACACAGAGACACACACAGAGAGAGACAGAGACAGAGACAGACATAGAGACACCACACACACACAGAGACAGAGACAGAGAGACAGAGACAGAGACACAGGGACACAGGGACACACACAGAGACACACACAGAGAGACACAGAGACACACACACAGAGAGACAGAGACACAGAGACACAGGGACACAGGGACACACAGAGAGACACACACACAGAGACCCAGACACACACACACACACACACACACACAGAGAGAGAGAGAGACAGAGACAGAGAGACAGAGACACACAGAGAGACACAGAGACACACACACAGAGAGACAGAGAGACAGAGACACAGGGACACACAGAGAGACACACACAGAGAGACACAGACACACACACACACACACACACAGAGAGAGAGAGAGACAGAGACAGAGAGACAGAGACACACAGAGAGACACAGAGACACACACACACAGAGACAGAGAGACAGGGACACAGGGACACACAGAGAGACACAGACACACACACACACACACACACACACACACAGAGAGAGAGAGAGAGAGAGAGAGAGAAGTTGCTCTCTAAATAATACGAAGGCAGCTATTTTAGCGGTGGTAATTGTCCTCTCCCGATTTATTATTGCTGGTGGCAGATTTCGAAGCAGCGTGATTCATGACACTCCAGTGTGTGGAAAATATTAGCTTGTAACCTGGCATTTTTCTTCCCTTGCCTCCGGCTAATTATTGATAAGGACAGGCAGCTGATTAGGGCTCAAACCAGATAGCAGTTGAGATGCTCAAGCCCTAATTGGCCATGGCAAGGTGTTACCGCTTTGTCTGAGCCACAGTTTGTGCTGATAGGACACTGGGAGGTGGCCTAGAGCTTGGCTAAAATTGTGGGCTTGCAGTCGGCAGGTGATGGCAGCCTTTAACCCAGATGGTCTTGGGAAGGAGGTGCCATGTAAGAATTTAAGAGTATCGGGCTGAAAAGATTCTTCCTTATACTGCTAGCCGACCTAGAGATCCTACTTATTTGGACACTGTGCAAAGCAACTCCAGACTGTGTAAAAAATAAATAATAAATCCCCAGTACCCGATAAAACAATATAAAATCCACCTTAAAAAGCAGCATAATAAGCCCTGATTTGTAGTTTGGATGATTAGAAAAGTAAAACGTGGGTAATGTGGGGTGGGGGGGGGGGAATGAGCTTTTTTGTAGTCATAGAGTAAGAGATTATTTTGTAATTACACTTTGGAAATTTGTATTTATTTTTATTTATTTTCTTTCTACACTACCTTCCTGCTTGCCTGCCTGCCTGCCTTTTTTCTGTCTTCCCATCTCCCATCTCCCTCCCTTTTTCCCATCCTCCATCCCTCCCTCTTCCTTCCTTCCTTCCTTCCTTCCTTCCTTTCTTTCTTTCTCTTTCTTTCTTTTCCTTCCTTCCTTCCTTCCTCTCCAATCTCCCTCTCTTTTTCCCATCCTCCCTCCCTCCCTCCTTTCTTTCTTTCTTTCTTTCTTCCTTTCTTCCTTCCTTCCTTCCTTCATCTCCAATCTCCCTCCCTTTCTCCCAACCTCCCATCCTCCCTCCATCTTCCTTCCTTCCTTTTCCTTCCTTCCTTCCTTCCTTCCCTCTTTCTTTCTTTCTTTCTTTCTTTCTTTCTTTCTTTCTTTCTTTCTTTCTTTTCCTTCCTTCCTTCCTCTCCAATCTCCCTCCCTTTGTCCCATCCTCCCTCCCTCCTTTCTTTCTTCCTTCCTTCCTTCATCTCCAATCCCTCCCTTCCTCCCATCCTCTCTCCCACCCTCCTGCCTGCCTGCCTGCCTTCTTTTCTGCCTTCCCACCTCCCCTCTCCCTCCCTTTCTCTCATCCTCCCTCCCTCCTTTCTTCTTTCCTTCCTTCCTTGCTTGCTTCCTTCATCTCCCATCTCCCTCCCTTTCTCCTTCCCTCCCTCCCTCCTTCCTTCCTTCCTTCCTTCCTTCCTTCCTTTTTCTCTAATTTCCCTCCCTTTCTCCCATCTTCCTTCCTTCCTTCCTTCCTTCCTTCCTTCCTTCCTTCCTTCCTTCCTTCTTTCCTTCCTTCCTTCCTTCCTTCCCTATTCATTTTTGTTAGTTTTTATATGCTTTTTTTCTAAAACTTTTAATTTAAAATAATTTACATAATGTACAAAAGGCATCCTCATAAGCACCTGACAAAAAATCCGCAAGTGGAAAAATTTGTGCGTATTTTTTTTTTTTTTAAAGGCAATGGTATATCAAATCCTTGTGGGAAAGAGCACATTTGGTCAGATAAAACAGAGAGGAGCATCAAGGATGAATCAGAAGAAACATAAGGATCCCCCCAATAATGATCATTGAAGTGGGAGGGTTCTGTATCTTTGCCAAACGCAGCCTCACTAAGTTGCAAGATCTGCATTCTCAGTGCAGGGGTTCCCAACATTTTTTTATTTTTAAGTGCAAAAGAGAGCAATGGAAGGAGCTGTGTTCTGTCTCCTCCCTCTGCTTCTTACTCTGCACAGGTACACATCCATATCTCAGTTGATCAACATTTTTGCTCATTGTCTGGACTCATTTTTCATTCCTGTTCCCGGAACGGCGCTCGCATTAAAAAAAATAAACCCTCGTATTGTGACATCTTAAAAGTTTAGACAATTTTAAAATTGCCCCAAGTCTACTCAGTGTGAATGAATGCCAGCAACTAAAAAAAAAATAAAACAGAGTCTGTAAACATCAGATCAATTTTACTACTATTATATTTTAATGGAGGGCAGGGGAATAATATGTGATTAAATTTCTCTTCCCGTATCACTTATATGGATATACAGTAATATAAATAGAATTGAAAGCTTGCATTCAAAGTCTGGATGCCTGAGGATGATCTGTTTACATTTCCAAAAAAAGAAAAAGTGGACATGGTAGGCGTGGCCTAGTCAACCTCCAGCACCATGATGGGGGTGGTGTGTGATTTGTCCTCCCCGGGCTCTGGAGGTTTTCCTCAAGCCGCCAGGAGGATGAAAACAGCCTCCCCAGACTCCGGAGGCCCTCTGGAGGCAGGAAATGGTCCTGTTTCCCGTCTTCCCAAACTTCCGGTAGGCCCATTTTTCACACTCCCAGCGCCTCCGCCTGCACCCTGCACTTACCTGCATCCAAAATAGGCCGCGTGGGGACTCCTGGGAGGGGAGGGGCAGGGTGGGCGGGGCCAGCCAGGAGTGGGATTTGGGGGTTCTCCAAACTGCACAGAATCTTGGTTCTCCCGAACCCCTGCGAACCCCCAGCAGCCCACCCCTGGAAGGGAGGCATCTCATCGAACAAAACCTGTAAGAAGCAAAGTTTCCTCCCTGCCTCCCCGCACCCAAGCTTAAATACCCAATCTTTGTTTTTTGTGGGAGAGAAATCATGGACAAAATGGAAAGCAAACAGACCGAATCATGTATTATTAATAGTAGCATTTTCTTTAAAAGGTTTCATACAGGCAGGTGGAAAACAACGCAGCAACCAAAAGAAAGAAAGAAAGAAAGAAAGAAAGAAAGAAAGAAAGAAAGAAAGAAAGAAAGAAAGAAAGAAAGAAAGAAAGAAAGAAAGAAAGCTTTCAAAAATAGCCTTAGAAATGGACAGAACTTTGTCTCCAGCCTCTCCCAGGTGGTTATCCAACATCTTCTTAAAAACTTCCAGTGTTGGAGCATTCTAACTGTTCTAACTGTCAGGAAATTTCTCCTTAGTTCTAGGTTGCTTCTCTCCTTGATTAGTTTCCACCCATTGCCTTCAGGATCTTTGGAGAATAGCTTGACTCCTTTTTCTTTGGGGCAGCCCCTGAGATATTGGAACCCTGCTATCATGTCTCCCGTAGTCCTTCTTTTCATTAAACCAGACATCTAAACTAGACACTAAACTACCCAGTTCCAGCATCCGTTCTTCAGAAGAAGAAAAAGTCTTCTTTTCTTTGAAGATGTTTCACTTCTCATCCAAGAAGCTTCTTCAACTCTGACTGGACTGTCGGGGAAGAAGCTTCTTGGATGAGAAATGAAACACCTTCAAAGAAAAACCAGAGTGTCAAGTGGCCTCTTGAAAAAGCTCCTTTGTGAAGCCTCTTCATGGCTTCTTGGCAGGGACATTAACAAAATCCAGTATTATAGTGGTAAAGATAAAATGTAAAGGTTCCCTTCACACATATGTGCTAATCGTTCCTGACTCTAGGGGGCGGTGCTCATCTCCGTTTCAAAGCCAACGCTGTCCGAAGACGTCTCCGTGGTCATGTGGCCGGCATGACTCAATGCCAAAGGCGCACGGAACGCTGTTATCTTCCCACCAAAGGTGGTCCCTGTTTTTCTACTTGCATTTTTTACCTGCTTTCGAACTGCTAGGTTGGCAGAAGCTGGGACAAGGAACGGGAGCTCACCCCATCACGCGGCATTAGGGATTCGAACCGCTGAACTGCCGACCTTTCGATCGACAAGCTGAGCCTTCTATAGTGGTAGGTGGGTGAATTGTGACAGGGCATATTGGCAAGGCGAAGAAAAGGAGGATTGCTTTTCAGGATTGTGGTCAGGCTAATGCTAATTAAACTCTGCCTGGGAGCCTTTCAAAAAGACTCCGTGTTAATTAATTGGATTGCTCAAGGTCCTATTTTAGCACCGTTTTATTGTATAGGATTTAAAATCCTGGCTTTTAAAAACTTTTCTTTCTTTCTTTTTTTCCAGTCAATGGTGATGTGTGTGTGTATGTGTGTGTGTGTGAATAAAAACACATTTGTGAGCGGGCCATTTTTCTGACCCTTTCCGGCAACCTTTACAACAGGTTGCAAATGTGAAACTTTGCGAACAGTTAGCATCGTTGGTTAATTGGCACCCTGCTGGGTAGGAAAATAATAGTGCTCTGTTGCACCCACTCTGGTATTTTCCTTTTTTATCGCCAACAATACGCAAAAATGGTTTTCAATTTTTATTGATCCTCATGGCGGTTATCCCCTCTTGACAAACCAAGAAAACAACATGAGTCGCAGACCTTCCTTTGTGGGCCTCCTCTCTTTTTAATTTTTCTTTCTTTCTACCTCTGCTGGATGAAGTGCACCAAATGATCCTGCAAAAAAAAATCAATGGCAGGGAATCAACAGATGTTGCCTGGCAAACAAAAGCTTTGCATTTTTGTCGGCCCCAAAGGTATTCTGGCCTATCATGGCTAGACTATTGGATCTCACTTTCTTGTCTCTGCAGTAATCTTTCATTTACTTTGAGGTTGGAAACAGACACACACGCAGAAAAAAAAGTTGGCCCTCAGATAGTTTTGTAAAAGAAAAGGGTTTTTTTCCCCTCTCAAAATTTCCCCCCCCCCCCCCAATTACTCCCCTAAATCCAGGATAAAATCAAAAGATCGGCTTTCAAAAGTTTATCAGACATTTTGCATTGTCGCTTTCCCACTGAGTTGTTCTCAGCCTTCTCAGCAAAATAATTTAATCATAACAAGCAAGAGATTTTGGAGAGCTTCTCGTTCAGCCTCCTGCCCAATGGAAGAATCTGGTACTGCGGCATCTCTGACAGAGTTGAAACGCCCACAATGGAGGCCAGGCCATTCCTTACTCTGGTCCATTATGGCCTTTACTGAAGAAGGAAAATGTTCTCCAGGTCACTCATGGCTTTGACTCCTCCTGTTTCGGACTTCAGTAGATCAATGAGCTTTATCAGAGGTTGCCAATGTAGACGGCAATCAGGATCTACAGCTGATCCAAAATATAGTTGCTTGTATAGTTCTGTGTTTCTCTTGGATTGCCCACATAACACATCTATGAGAACCACATTGGTTACTAGTGAGGTTCTCAATGCAACTCAAGGTGTTGGTTGTCAACTTTTAAAGTTTTTCATGGTGCCTGATATTCCAGGTAGCAGAACTAATAGAAATAGAAATGTAAGTGGAGTGGAGTGGAGTGGAGTGGAGTAGAGTAGAGTAGAGTAAATAGAGTAGAGTAGAATGCAGTTGGTGGGGTGGAATAGGAATAGGACAAGAATTGAAATAGGGATAGGGATAGGGATAGGGATAGGGATAGGGATAGGGATAGGGATAGGGATAGGGATAGGGATAGGATAGGATAGGATAGGATAGGATAGGATAGGATAGGATAGGATAGGATAGGATAGAACAGGAACAGGAACAGGAACAGGAACAGGAACAGGAATAGGAATAGGAATAGAAAATAGAACAGAACAGAACAGAATACCAAGAATAGAATAGAATAGAATAGAATAGAATAGAATAGAATAGAATAGAATAGAACAGAGTAGAGTAGAGTAGAGTAGAACAGAACAGAACAGAATAGAATAGAATAGAATAGAATAGAATAGAATAGAATAGAATAGAATAGAATAGAACACAACAGAACGCAACAGAACACAACAGAACAAAATAGAACAATTTGGAATGGAATATTCCAAGTTGGAATATTGGAATTGGCCAAGTGTGATTAGACACACACATTTGTCCCCAGTGCAGAAGCTCTTGGTGTACATGCAAAGCAACAAGGTAATAATAATCATAATAATGTATTTATTAATTTTTATTTATTAATTTAATTTGTATACCGCCCTTCTCCCAGAAGGGACTCAGGGCGGTGAACAGCCAAAATTAAAAAAACATACAAATACAAAAGTTAAGATAATTAAAAGAATTAAATCATTGGCTACCCAATTTAAAACCCCAAATCCATAAAATTTAAAATCCCAATTAAAAACCATTTAGGCTAGGCCGGCTTGATGAAATAAAAACGTCTTCAGGGCTTTACGGAAGGTCCAGAGGTCCGGTAATGAAATAATGTTACATAGAATAGAATTAGAATTAGAATTAGAATTAGAATTAGAATTAGAATTAGAATTAGAATAGAATAGAATAGAATAGAATAGAATAGAATAGAATAGAATAGAATAGAATAGAATAGAATAGAATTCTTTATTGGCCAAGTGTGATTGGACACACAAGGAATTTATCTTTGGTACATAAGACAAGTACATAAAAAGTATACATACAAAGACAAGATACATTCGTCAAGAATCATAAGGTACAGCACTTAATGATAGTCATAGGGTACAAATAAGCAATCAGGAAACAATCAATATCTATATAAATCATAAGGATACAAGCAACAAAGTTACAGTCATGCAGTCATAAGTGGGAGGAGATGAGTTAACAATTGCCTCTCCTTCCAACTTAAGAAAGTAAAAACTCTTGAAACGTGGTGGTTCAAAACTTTTTACTTTTATTAAGCAGAAGTGATAGCAACCCAGTTAAAGCAAGATCTGAATACCTTTAGGCAAAACAAGTAGGATTAAAGCAGTAGAGACCCCTCCCTTTAAGTCAGAATGCAGATTTTAGCCAATACACAAGTGTGGAGATGTTTTCTTTACTAGTTTCCCTGAGAACCCGAGTAAACATGTATTCACATCGTTATCCTTTAAAGTGAAACAGCCCACATGGCTGTCATAAACATTCCTCCACGTTAAGAGGATCTCAGGGCTCTTTGGCACCAGAATATAGGTTGTAAAATATCTGTTGATACAGGCAATGCTAGTAAATTGAATCCAAGCCTCCCCCTTCTCCCAATTGATTGGCAGTATTACTCTTAGGGATCTGACAATGAGTGATAGGAACGGTGAGAAGACTAATAGTAATAGTAATGCAACCTTAGTGACAGTTTGTGGGAATTATTTGTTTAGCAGAGTGATGGCGTTTGGGGAAAAAAACTGTTCTTGTGTCTAGTTGTCTGGGTGTGCAGTGCTCTATAAGAGGCGGTAGTAGAGAAGATGAGAATATTAATAATACTACAGCCATACAACCTGGGTGAATATACATAGACCTAAGGCAGTACTGTAGGGAAGGTCTTGCTAATAAAATGCCCCTTGACACACTGGGAATAGTGCTTCCAAATGTTGCACATTTTGTAGCTTGATAGTGTGCGATGCACATTGTTGCCTTCGAGGGCTGGCATAAATCTCTTCTAATTTTCCTATATCTTTATGTTGAAAATTCTTAACCGATGAACCAAATTGGCTTAATCATCTTATATTCACATTTTATATGTATGTTATTTTAACTGTTCACCGCCCTGAGTCTTTCGGGAGAAGGGCGGTATAGAAATTGAATAAATTAAATTAAATAAATAAATAAATAATAAATAAGTGCAGCGAACGGGCTGTGCTTTCCCCGTAAGTACGTCCACTCTAGCACATTGGAAACAGGGCAAAAATCTTGCTGCAGGCCTATGTTCAGAACTCAGCAAGAGAGCCATCTATATCCCGTCTATCTTCAACAGATTAATTTATCTTCTAAATGAATCTGTTCAGGAGAGATAAGACTCGTTTTACCCCTTTAAGCATGATACAGAAAAAAGAAAAAAAAAATTCCACTCCACACTTCCCATCATATCCTCTTCAAAACTTATTGGTATCTATTCCCTCTTGTTATTGTTTTGCTTCGGTTCTTCTAGCAGGAGATCAAGGACCACTGAAAATCTGCAACAATAATTAGCCAAGATCCCAAGACCTCACTTGTCAATAAATAACATTTTTTTTAAACTACCTTAAGGAACTTTTCACATATTAATGGCTTAATTAATTAAAGCAGCGGTGAAATCCACTTACCTTTGCTACCGGTTCAGGAACGGGAGCGTGTGCACGCCTCTTCTGCGCATGTGCAGAAGGTTAAAAAATGGGACGTAATGACATCCCAGAGGATGGGCGGAGCCTCCCGTTACTGGCGCTACCAGTTCGGCGAGCCAGATAGAACTGGGCAGATTTCACCGCTAAATTAAAGGCATTTGATTCATTCTTGAAAAGGACGAGTTGCAAAATCTCCAGGAAAATTTGTGGAAACCATGAAGGTGCTTCTAATACATTGGGGGCAAAAAAACATCCACCTACTAAGAAAAAGATAAGGCAAACCTTACCACACTTTAGAATTCCAGGAAGTATAGTCATATCTGGAGGTGGCTGTGGATAACGATTATCTGATACTTTTCCAAGTCTTTGAGATTTTTCCATCACGGGCAACGCTTCCTTTTTGCAAATGGGGAGGTGAAACACCATCTCTGCCACGGACAGATTTCTCCTTCCATACGTAACAACAAGATTGAAACGGACATATATTTTCACTTTTAAATTATACTTTTCTTTTGAAAGATATTCTAGCACACAAAATAAATCCAGGAATTTCTCTTCGTTAGTCATGGAGATCTGTGGATGAGTTGGGGGAACAGATTCTGCATATCTCTGAATTTTTCCCTGTGGGGAAAAATAAATTAGTTTTTTTTTTCCCCCTCCTCAAACTGTGAAGCCTAGTATTGCTGACGGGTCTTTGTTGTGGTAACTTATCAGGTCTACCACTGATGGTGATGTTACCTAGTTTGGGTAATTAAATATCTGCAAGAAAACAACCAAGCTCAGAGAGCATCAAGAACCCCACTGCCCCCCCCTTTCCTCCTGCTTGTCTTCCGCTCCATAAACCCCACTCCCTTCTAACACTGATGTTACCTAGTTTGGGTAATGAAACATCTGCCGGACAACAACTGAGCTCAGAGAGCACCAAGGAGCCTTCATTTCAACCTGAGTTACAAATATTTTATTGGTCTTAGTTTTGCTATTGGCTGTTCAAGGGGCACAGACAGTGATGGGATCCTTCCGGTTTAACCAGCCGGTTCGATGATCATGCACTTCACGCGTGTGCGAACCAGACACACGCTCCATGCGCGTGTGCAGTTGAACAAAAAATCACCTTCCGCGTTAGTGCTAGGGAATTAAAACAGCTGAGGCGCTGCAATCCACTTAGTTGCGCTAATCAGCTACGAAGATAAAAGTCAGTATAACGCAGGGGTGGGAGGGCGGCCACAGCTGATCGTCAGAGCAAACCAGTTCGCTCCCAGCTGATCATTGGAGCTACCGGTTCGCCTGAACTGGTCCATACCGGTAGAATCCCACCCCTGGGCACGATGGTCTAGAAGTAAAGAGTCTCACCTCCCATTCAGAAGGTTGAGAGTTCAATCCTAGGCAGCAACAGATATTTCTCTATCAGGGCGCAAAGAGAAAATATCTGCTGCAAACTCCGTGCGGTGTCAGGAAGGGCATCCGGCCAGTAAATGCTCAGCGCCATTCAGTCGACTCAATTCCACCCCCAATAAAAAGAGATTACACGGTCCTAAAAAGAAAAGGGAAAAAAAGCGTTGTTGGCTCTTCCACAGCTCCCTGCAGAGGTATTGAGCTGATGACTGATCTGCCTTGGCAGCCAAGTGTAGGATTCTCATAGGGGTGTGGACCAATATACAAGCAGGTTGTTTCGAAACTGTGTGACAGCAAAGAAATGACAGACTTCACTGTGGTAGCTGTAGCTACGTGCCAAGGCAAAGCAAGCAATCTGGATAGCTTTTATCCTTCAGGCTCATCTGTTTTTAAACCCTCCCAAAGGTAGAAGGGCTAAACAAAATGTGGCTGCTGCATTCCGCCTTTTATCTTTTCTTGGGGTAAAGGTAAAGGTTCTGCTTGTACATATGTGCTAGTCATTCCCGACTCTAGGGGGCGGTGCTCATCTCTGTTTCAAAGCCGAAGAGCCAGCGCTGTCCGAAGACGTCTCCGTGGTCATGTGGCCGGCATGACTCAACACCAAAGGCGCACGGAACGCTGTTCCCTTCCCACCAAAGATGGTTCCTATTTTTCTACTTGCATTTTTTACCTGTTTTCGAACTGCTAGGTTGGCAGAAGCTGGGACAAGTCACGGGAGCTCACCCCCGTTACGTGGCACTGGGGATTCGAACCGCTGAACTGCCGACCTTTCGATCGACAAGCTCAGCGTCTTAGCCACTGAGCGACCGCATCCCTTCTTTTCGTGGGTTAAAGGTGAATATTGGACCTGGAAGCGCCTGCCTTGAATGAGGATGCGTGATCTTCATGAGCCTTGCTAGAGAAAGAAGCGGTTTGAATTCTGTTGATGATAATGTGATCCAGTTCCTTCTATAGCTCGATACAGTTCCAATACATCTGGAGCTTGCCTGTTGGGAAAATCTGTGCCAGAGGAAACTTATGCTAGCAGCTTTCTCAGGAGAGAGAAAAATCTTGAAGATTACATTGCCAAAACACAGGGACAGGTTCCCCCCCACCTCCTGCCATCACTCTGCTGAGCACCTAATTCTCACAGCGCTGCCTAATGTCTTGGTATAATCAGCCATGTAGTGTGACTGTAGTATTGTGATTTATCTTTCTCATTATCTTCTTCACTCCCTCCCTTTATTGGCATTATTCTTATTAGTATTCTCTTGCTTTGCATATACAGGGTGAGCTTCTGTACCCAGGATGATTTCCTCGTGTGTCTAAGCACACTCGGCCAAATAAAATATTTAATTTCCCCTTTCCATTTCAAAATTTAATTTAATTTAATTTAATTTCCAATTTATATACCGCCCTTCTCCCTGAGGACTCAGGGCGGTGTACAGCCAAGATAAAAAACATAGAATACAAATATTAAAACATTTAAAAATATATATAGATTTGGGCCGAAAGTTAAGAATAACAAACTAATTAAAAAATTTAAAATTTAAAAATTTCTTCTAAGCCAACCCGGCTTGCTGGAAAAGATGGGTTTTCAGGGAACGACGGAAGGCATTGAGGTCATGGATTCTCCTTATCTCCGGGGGCAACTGATTCCAGAGAGTGGGAGCCCCCACAGAGAAGGGCCTCCCCCTGGGGGCCACCAGCCTACATTGTTTGGCTGATGGCACCCTGAGGAGGCCCTCTCTGTGGGAGCACACGGGTCGATGGGAGGTCGTTGGTAGCAGCAGGCGGTCTCGGAGATAGCTAGGCCCTATGCCATGGAGCGCTTTAAAGGTGATAACCAACACCTTGAAGCGCACCCGGAAGACCACCGGGAGCCAGTGCAGCTCGCGCAGGAGCGGTGTTACATGGGAGCGCCATGTTGCTCCCATCACTACCCGCGCTGCTGCATTCTGGACCAGCTGGAGCCTCCGGGTGCTCTTCAAAAATCATTGCATGTTTATTTATATGCTTTTCCAATGGTGGAATTCAATTTTTTTTTACTACTGGTTCTTTGGGTGTGGCTTTGGGGGGGCATGGCTTGGGGGACGTAGCAGGAAAAGGATATTGCAAAATCTCCATTCCCACCCCACTCCAGGGGAAGGATACTGCAAAATCTCCATTTCCATCCCTCTCCAGGAGAAGGATATTGCAAAATCTCCATTCCTACCCCACTCCAGGGGAAGGATACTGCAAAATCTCCATTCCCACCCCACTCCAGGGGAAGGATACTGCAAAATCTCCATTCCCATCACACTCTGGGACCAGTCAGAGGTGGTATTTGCCGGTTCTCCAAATTACTCAAAATTTCCGCTACAGGTTCTCCAGAACCTGTCAGAACCTGCTGGATTTCACCCCTGGGACAACTGCAACTGTCATAAATATAAGCCAGTGGCCAAGCGTCTGAATTTTGATCACATGACCATAGGAATGCAGCAACAGTCATAAGTGTGAAAAACAGTCATAAGTCACTTTTTTCAGTGCCATTGTAACTTCGAAGGGTCACTAAATGAACTGTTGTAAATTGAGGATTCCCTGTATTGATATTTTACTGAGACCTTTTGACTGAATGAACAATTCGGAGGACATTCATTTTTAAATGATTTTTTTTTTAAAAAAAAGAAAAATCCAGAATAATACCGAGACCATCCTTATCGTTGTCTCCATCAAAAACACTATCCTTACAACTTTCCATTCAGATAAGTACAGTCCAGGGAATCCTAGAGAAAGGTGTCTCTCAAAATGATTTATTCTTGCATTAAAAAGAACAAAAAAACAACAATTTGCCTTGGAGGCAAACTTGATTTCTTATGACTTCCATGAACAAATCCTGACAGCTTGATAATAGATGTGTTGTGTTATTTAAGTTCTGGGATAGATTTTCTTTTTTTTTCCCCCACCAACTTGCCAGCTTAAAGTTCTAGAATTCCCATGTCGGCTTCTGGCCAATCAGAGCCAATTACACTTACCTTATTTTCCGGAGTATAAGACGCACCTTTTCCTACCCTAAAAGAGGCTGAAAATTTGGGTGCGTCTTATACTCCAAATGTAGCTTTTTCGAAGCTTTGTTTCAGCCCTAACTAGGCGCTAGCGAGGTGCTAGCGAGTGAAACAATCTTCCCAGCTGTGCCTGCTCCCTCAACTCTGTCCTTTATCAAGGCGCTAGTGAGTGAAGAGATCTCCATGCTTTGCTCCGACTCTCAGCTGTTGTTTAGAAGCTTTTTTTTCAGCCCTAACCAGGCGCTAGCCGAGTAAAGTGATCTCCCCGTGCTTTGCCTGCTTTTCTCATTGCTGCTTCCTCTCAGCTGTGCCTTAGAAGCTGTTTTTTTTATCCCCAAGCAGGGGATAAAACACCAGCAACCTAATGTGCTGAAGCTGAGCAGACTAAGGACGCTAGCCAGATGAATACCTGGTAGGCTGATTCCCACCCCACCCCTCTATTTTCCTCCCCAAAATCTAAGCTGCGTCTTATACTCTGAAAAATAGCTTCATAGGTCATGCAGAATCAGCTAGGTGCTGAAAGTAAGTCAATCACACTTCAGGTAGATTCAATCAACAGGTCAAGCCACCGAGGAAGTAATTTTGTGTAGCGAGAACCAAATTGCCAAGAGTGAAGGATTGGGTTGCATTTTCCCTTATTTTGAAACATTGGGACGAACGCCCCGGTTCTGTCAAATTGGATGAAATCTAGCACCGCTGGATAGAAGAAGTATGAAGTTGTCTTTTTTTTTCTTATCTCCTGACTCAACCCAGTAGCAGAACAAGGGCTTTGCAACCACAAAAATTTCTGGTTCAGCTCTTGACCTCTGCAGTTGAGAGATTTCATGTAATAATTCTCGGAGAAAACTCTACTTAAGACCTTAAGCCCCCTTTTAAATAGAAGCCACTGAACCAGCAGAAGATGCCAACTATGGTAATAGAACTTCATAGCTGGATCAGACCCAATGCCTTATATATATATATATATATATATATAGTTATATATATATATATAGTTATAGTTTGTTTGTTTGTTTGTTTATTTATTTATTTATTTATTTATTTATTTATTTATTATATTTCTATACCGCCTTTCTCCCGTAGGACTCAAGGCGGTGTACAGTCAAGAAAAATATAGACACACAAACATCATAAAATTGCTAATTAAAATTATTACTTAGTTTGGTCCATTAAATAAAACCCAGAATTAGATAACATTTAAAAAAATCATTCACATGTTCGTATGTTTAGCCCCGCCTGTTGGAACATCAGGGTCTTGAGGGCACAGCGGAAAGCACGGAGATCAGGGATATTCCGTATCTCCGGGGGCAGTTCATTCCAAAGGGTTGGAACCCCCACAGAGAAGGCCCTCCCCCTGACGGTACCTTGAGTAGTCCCTCCCTGTGAGAACGAACTGGTTATAGTTATAGTTATAGTTATAGTTATAGTTATAGTTATAGTTATAGTTATAGTTATAGTTGTTATAGTTATAGTTATAGTTATAGTTATAGTTATAAATTTATTTATTTATTTATAATTTGATTTATATGCTGCCCTTCTCCGGAGACTCAGGGCGGCTTACAATGCATTAAGCAATATTAAAAAAAAAAAAAAACGTACATATGTATGTATATATATATATATATATATATATATATATATATATATATATATATATATATATATATAAAATATATACATATATGGTTATGTAGGGAAAACCTGGCTAGAGGAAAAACACACATAAATCCTACGAAGAAGTAAGAAAATAGATATTGTACCTTTACAGGGAGGATACATGAGATGTGGGTGTGGCTTACTGATGATGGCTAACGAGCCAGAAATAGATCTATATAAGTCTCTCACCTGGCAGCAAGAATTTGCTGGCTGCCAGAAAGAAAAAAAGTCCAGAATCGAGTGGATGTGATTCTACTGAGCTAGGGCTGCAGAAAAACCTTGGTTACGTAGGAAAAACCTGGCTAGAGGAAAAACATTATATATATATGTGTGTGTGTGTGTGTGTGTGTGTGTGTGTGTGTGTATGTATATATATATGTATATGCTTCCCTGAAAAAAATCCATAAACAAGAAGGAGTCCCCTTTTTCCAGTTTACCTTTCTCATCAACTGTACTAAAGAATATAAGAATATTCCACTGCTAATGCTGAAGTTAATCCATAACATTGTAGCTGGCATCTGTTGGGGCCTACCAGCAGCCAGTGGAGCTGGCAGCAGATTCGTACAATGAGGAGGTTGGGGAGGAACATGGGCCAGTCTTAGAGTCCGGGGAAGGCTCTAATGAGGGCTCTGCATCAGAGGCAGAGAGAGGACCAGGGCCGGATGCCAGTTATCAGCTGCCTTCAGAGGCAGACATCAGTGAGGCAAATGAACAGCTGGAGCCTGTTCCCAGTGTGCCCATGCACAGAGCTGCCAGGAGAAGGGAACAGCTAAAGAACAAGGGTCGACTCAGGAGTAAGGCCACATGTAGATGATGAATGGCTCCTCCCAGAGGGAATAAAAGAGGAGCTAAAGGGAGTGGAGTTTGCAGGAGACAATTAGTTCGCTTAATTGGTTTGTGAATCTCTGTGACTCCTTGCCAAGTTTTGAAGATATCGGCCTGGCAGCTCTCCAAAGCCAGATAAGGTCTGTGACTGTAAATTCTCCCTTGAAAGATTTCGCTGGATGTGAATGAGAAGAATTCACAGTAACTTAATAAAAAGGTTTTTTTGTCAGGACAAGGAGTCTGCTTCGTGGTTTGGGGAATCCTAGGTCAGAACAGCATCTACCACCGTGAAATAAGAAAATCTCCATGCTGCGTTTTTTTTTTGTTCGCTTTTGGTTAAAAAATCTCAAAATTGAATTATAAACCAGATAAAGAAGAATGCCTCTATTCTATTTTACAACACACACGATTTGGATAAGCCCAAATTAATCAAGTCGGGCAGGAAAACTAGTAGTCCTCAACTTACAACAGTTTGTTTTAGTGACCATTTGAAGTTACAACAGCACCAGAAAAAGTGACCTACAACCATTTTTCACACTTTCGACCATTGTGGCATCTCCATGGTCACGTGCTCAAAATTCGTACTTTGGCATTGGCTCACAATTATGACGGTTGCAGTGTCCCGGGGTCACATCATCCCCTTTTGCAACCTTTTGACGAGCAAAGTCCACAGGAAGGCCAGATTAATTTAACAACCATGTCACCAGTTTAACAACTTCAGGGATTCACGTAGCAACTGTGGCAAGAAAGGTTATAGAATGGGGCAAAACTTGGTTTAACAACTCTCTGGCTCGGCAACAGAAATTTTGAGCTCCATTGTGGTCGTAAGTCGAGGATTACTGCATTTTTTTCCTTCACCATACACCCATTTTTATCTATCTGCAATATTCCCTCTGACTTACCTTTTGTAACAAGCTAAATATTGTGTAGACTTGGCTTTCAATAGAATTGATTCTATTAAAGAGCCGTGGTGGCTCAGTGGTTAGAGTGCAGTACTGCAGGCTACTTCTGCTGACTGCCAGCTGCCTGTAATTTGGTAGTTCAAATCCCACCAGGCTCAAGGTTGACTCAGCCTTCCATCCTTCCGAGGTGGGTAAAATGAGGAGACCCAAATTGTTGGGGACAAATATGCTGACTCTGTAAACCCCTTAGAGAGGGCTGTAAAGCACTGTGAAGCGGTATATAAATCTAAGAGCCTTGGTGGTGCAGCTGATTAAAGTACTGTTAAGTAACACCAGCTGCCTGCAATTACTGCAAGTTCAAATCTCATCAGGCTCAAGGTTGACTCAGCCTTCCATCCTTTCCAGGTAGGTAAAATGAGGACCCGGATTGTGGGGGGCAATAAGCTGACTTTGTATAAAAAAGAACACCGCTTTGGGGGGGGGCAAAGCCCTACTAAGCAGGTATATACAAAAGTATGAAGGCTATTGCTTAACGCATTGTAAGCCACCCTGAGTCTCCGGAGAAGGGTGGCATATAAATTGAACCAATAAATAAATAAACAAACAAACAAACAAATAAATAAACGCTATTGCTATTGCTTCACCATGTTTTATTCATCTTTTGTAGTTCCACAGTATATTTTTTGAGTTTGAGACACTGATCAGTCCATTAAGTCTTAGTTTCCAAAATGTGGCCATTTTTAAGGAGAGAAAAAGCATCAGGTTTTTATGGAGCTTAGCCAATGTTTCCTTTTCAAAAACCATCTTTGAACCTTGAAAGTGAAGGTAATTCTGCAGGGTGGGCCTCCAGTTGCTACTTTGTGAGCTGGAGTTGGGGTTTGTCATCCCGAAAGCTTTGACCTAGTTTCCAACAACAACAACAAAACTTTGTCATGCATTGTTACCTTTTTCTGCTGAATTATTGTCTTGCTGAATTATAGAAATGGGCATCTTTGTTGCCTTGGATACATAAATATCACCAGGAGAGGCTTGTTTTCAACATTAGAACTTTTTACGAAAAGGGATTTAAGTGGGCTTTCTTATCCAATGTTGTCCCTCAAAAAAGTCCTTGGAATTTTTTTTATATATATATAGATGGAATTGGGTCTGAATTTTTAAAGGGGGGATGATATTTCCCCTCACAAATTTTTACCTCTAGAATCATTTCAGAACAATACCACGTTTTCCTGAAAATAAGATCTCCCCTGAAAATAAGTCCTCCCCTGAAAATAAGCCTTTCCCTGAAAATAAGCCCTCCCCTGAAAAAAAACCCTCCCCCAAAAATAGCCCTTCCCTGAAAAGAAACCCTTCCCCAAAATAAGCCCTCCCCTGAAAAGAAACTCTCAACCCAAAATAGCCCTCCCCTGAAAATAAGCCTTTCCCTGAAAATAAGCCCTCCTCTGAAAAGAAACCCTCCCCCCAAAATAGCCCTTCCCTGAAAAGAAACCCTCCCCAAAATAGCCCTCCCCTGAAAAGAAACCCTCACCCCAAAATAGCCCTCCCCTGAAAAGAAACCCTCCCCCCAAAATAGCCCTCCCCTGAAAATAAGCCTTTCCCTGAAAATAAGCCCTCCCCTGAAAAGAAACCCTCCCCCCAAAATAGCCCTTCCCTGAAAAGAAACCCTCCCCCAAAATAAGCCCTCCCCTGAAAAGAAACCCTCACCCCAAAATAGCCCTCCCCTGAAAAGAAACCCTCCCCCCAAAATAGCCCTCCCCTGAAAATAAGCCTTTCCCTGAAAATAAGCCCTCCTCTGAAAAGAAACCCTCACCCCAAAATAAGCCCTCCCCTGAAAAGAAACTCTCCCCCAAAATAGCCCTCCCCTGAAAAGAACCCTCACCCCAAAAATAAGCCCTTCCCTGAAAAGAAACCCTCCCCCAAAATAAGCCCTCCCCTGAAAAGAAACCCTCACCCCAAAATAGCCCTCCCCTGAAAAGAAACCCTCCCCCCAAAATAGCCCTCCCCTGAAAATAAGCCTTTCCCTGAAAATAAGCCCTCCTCTGAAAAGAAACCCTCACCCCAAAATAAGCCCTCCCCTGAAAAGAAACTCTCCCCCAAAATAGCCCTCCCCTGAAAAGAACCCTCACCCCAAAAATAAGCCCTCCCCTGAAAATAAGCCTTTCCCTGAAAATAAGCCCTCCCCTGAAAAGAAACCCTCACCCCAAAAATAGCCCTCCCCTGAAAAGAACCCTCACCCCCAAAATAAGCCCTCCCCTGAAAATAAGCCTTTCCCCAAAAATAAGCCCTCCCCTGAAAAGAAACCCTCACCCCAAAATAAGCCCTCCCCTGAAAAGAAACTCTCCCCCAAAAATAGCCCTCCCCTGAAAAGAACCCTCACCCCAAAAATAAGCCCTCCCCTGAAAATAAGCCTTTCCCCGAAAATAAGCCCTCCCCTGAAAAGAAACCCTCACCCCAAAAATAAGCCCTCCCCTGAAAAGAAACTCTCCCCCAAAAATAAGCCCTCCCTGAAAATAAGCCCTCCCCTGAAAATAAGCCCGCCCCAAAAATATTTAAATGCATGCGCAGCTGGTCCCCGCCATTTCCTCTGGTTAGTGTTAGGGAGACAGAGGTGGAAATCAGGTAAGATGAGAAGAGGAGCCCCGTCTTGCTCCACACGCCCCAAAATAATAAGACCTCCCTGAAAATAAGGCCAAGCGCTTATTTCAGGGTTCAAAAAAATATAAGACAGGGTCTTATTTTTGGGAAAACAGGGTCTTATTTCTTCTGTAAACAAATTCATTCAGGGTTTAATATTTCAAGGATAGGTAAATACCAGCTAGGCTGAATCCATGAAAAAAAAAATCTTAATATTACTGTGTGAAGTGTCTGAATACAAAAATTGCTTCCAGCCTGCACAGATTGGTTGTGATTATCTACCTGAAGAAATATAGTTAATAGCCTGTATTGGTCAAGAAGATGATAGATAAGAACTAATAATTGGGAAAAAAAGGTACGTAGATTGGGGATTATGCTAACAATTGCATGATACTACTGTAATTTATACCATAAGGAAGGCTGAGCATCAAAGAATGGAGGCCTTTGAATTATGGTGCTGGAGAAGATTCCTGCAAGTCCCTTGGACTGCAGGACAATCAAACCGGTCAGTCCTAGAGGAGATCAACCCTGACTGCTCTTTAGAAGGACAGATCCTGAAGAGGAAACTCAAATACTTTGGCCACCTAATGAGAAGGAAGGACTCACTGGAGAAGAGCCTAATGCTGGGAACGATTGAGGGCAAAAGAAGAATGGGACAACAGAGAATGAGGTGGCTGGATGGAGTCACTGAAGCAGTTGGCGGGAGCTTAAATGGACTCCAGAGGATGGTAGAGGACAGGAAGGCCTGGAGGAACGTTGTCCATTGGGTCGCGATGGGTCGGACATGACTTCGCGACTAACAACAACACTGTAATTGTAGTCATGAAACTGACTTCCCTGGACTTGGAAATACTTCAAATGCTGAAGATATTCAATTGAAATCTCCAGTGTCCTCCCTGGAGGCCATCTTTTTCTTTGGATCTTCAGGGCTGCCACACTTAGTGCTGTGGGAAACTGGGGTGGGGGGTTGCATACAACGGTGGAGATATTTAGCGATAATAACATTCTTTTCTCTGAGAGTCAAGGACATTCGGCCCTGCACCTGGAATGGCGTGACTGGGAGGCATCTTCAGTTGGGACGGTGCAACGATTGCACTATGTGATGGACATATGGGTGCAGGGGAAGGGGCTTTCTTTTGCGTGGGGTAAACCTGGAAGCTTGCAGAATCGGGTTTTGCCAGATGTGCCAATATGACACCTCTAATAAAATAGAACTTTGAGGAATTTCTAACCTCAGAGTCTTCTTTCGTTGGGGTGTTACTTGGAACCCTGATATCCAGCAATTCAAGCTTTAGAAGTATTGTTTGTGGGTCCTACTGTTAATATCTGTTGGGGGAAAAAAAGAGGAGGAATCTGAGCAAATGAGGCTCTTATATTCCTACTCAAAATATTTCAGGCTGAGCAATCTCTTTCTCTGTAACTTAAATGCTAAGGAAGACCTTTTTTGACTGAAGCAGACAAGTCTGGGGCATATGGACAAATTCAACAAAGGCAAATGCTTCTGTTGCTAGTAAGAAATTGTGTTGAGCTGACAAAACATTCCATATGTGCCTGTTATGTAGAGAGAATACATGACTAAATGAGCTCAAAACTAATTTATTGTAAGGTTACCTTGACAAAACCTTGCAAGTCTGAAGGTATAGACTTCCCATCACCACTTTTAACCTCCTGATCCATTAGGATGGTTCCTTCTTAAGTTTCTTCCTCTGACTCTGTTAAGCACTGGAGGCTCCTCTCTCTTTTGTCTGGTCATTCGCTAGGAAGCATCTCTTTCCAGATGTGCAGTCATCTGCACATTCCATTATATCAACAAGATCAGTAAAGGGGAATCTTGAGCAGCAATGGGGAAAGTTATATCACATAGCCTGATCTAGTACAAAAAAAAGCACAGTGGCTCATGAGACTTGAATGCTGGGCTGACAATTGACAGACTTGCGTTCAAGACCCAGTTGATGCCATGGTACAGAGTGAGCACCCATCGACCCAGCATTTCGAAAACTGGAGACCGCGAGTAGATAAATGGTTACCACTTTGGTGGGCAATTTAATGGGGACGTGAAAGGAACACCCAACTGGGCATCCTCCAAACAACCATTCAATCCTTTCAACCCAGAAGTGCTTTGGTGTTCCCGACACGGCTATAGTAGTAGTAGTAGTAGTATGGGGTAAAAGATAGGAAAAACTGGTTCATCCTACTGGTAATTAACTGTTGAAAAAAAAACCAACCTCAGACCCATAGTGTAGAGATAGAGCTGGAGGGACACGTTAAGTAGAGTGGTGGAATTGAGCTAGTCTTGGGTTTAATAGAAGGACTGCCTGATTCTTCAATGGTTGTGTGGGAAGCCTCCCCTCCTCCTGGAAGAATGAAATATTTTGAGAAATATCAAAAAAGCAGGATATTATATTTCCCTAAAGGAGAAATGGAGAAACATGCTGTTAAAGACAGAAACCAATACCACTCTCTTTGCTTCCAAGCAGAAACTGAGGAGGCCAGCTTTTAGAAATGCAGATTTGGTAATTCATTCAGAAAGACTGGGTCAAGACAGAAACTCAGATGAACAACAAACAAATGATTGACAAAATTAGCTCAGAAAAGCACCTAGGATTTTCATTTCCTCTTTTGGCTATAGAGCCAGCTATGACCCCTACATGACCCCATAGGAATCTGACAACAGCCCATAGAATATTAAAGAACACGCTCTTGCACAGGAACAGGAAGCTCCAATACAAACCCCAAAGAGGGTTTACAACTCACCCACTCTCAACTCCATTTTGGTCAGCTGCCCAGAATCACATGTGGTTCTGCTTCATCAATAAACCATCTTTCCCATCAGCCTCCCTGTTTCCAGTGTCTATCTGCCAGCTTGGAACTGAACCAGATGGATATTTCTTCCAACAGTTGCAAACTGCACGCAAAGCATGTTTTGCCTTGTCTTTGGCTAGAAATGCATATTCCTAACACCGATTCCCAGAAATCACTGTCTACAAGTGAACGAAAGTGGCATCTGCAGAGAGACACAAGCCTTCATCAGCTGTGATACCCTTATACATTTGCTATTGCAGAGTGGAGAAAATAGGATCACCTTCCCTTCCTTTGTAGATGGCCTTCATTGTAGATGGATAAAAGATACCCAGTGGAGAAGTATTTAGGTAAGTTTGAAACCTCTGAATTATACTCCCACCTCCAAAATCTGGATCAGTGGCTATGTTGGGCCTCCAACATAGCCACTAAAGTGCGTATAGTCAAGGCTATGGTTTTCCCAGTTGCAATAGATGGCTGTGAAAGTTGGATCATAAGGAAGGCTGAGCAACAAAGAATTGAGGCCTTTGAACTCTGGTGCTGGAGAAGACTCCTGCAAGTCCCTTGGACTGCAAGGCGATCAAACTGATCAGTCCTAGAGGAGATCAACCCTGACTGCTCTTTAGAAGGCCAGATCCTGAAGATGAAACTCAAATACTTTGGCCACCTAATGAGAAGGAAGGACTCCCTGGAGAAGAGCCTAATGCTGGGAACGGTTGAGGGCAAAAGAAGAATGGGACGACAGAGAACGAGGTGGCTGGATGGAGTCACTGGAGCAGTTGGCGGGAGCTTAAATGGACTCCAGAGGATGGTAGAGGACAGGAAAGCCTGGAGGAACATTGTCCATGGGGTTGCGATAGGTCGAAAACGACTTTGCAACTAACAACAACAACAAACATAGCCACCAGAAGGCAAAAAGTTGCTCCTCACCATCTTCTCTAGATTCCCAGAATGTTTTTCCCAACCCTCCACAATTGTGTGTATACCTTCTAGGGAGACAGGACCTCTTCTAAACAAAGCGCTCATCACATTTTCTCATCTACCCTCTTTATTTTCAAAGAATTCTCTTGGGACCTATACAAGATTCGGAAACATTTTTCATCTTAACAAGAATGCAGGAGGCTGGCACAACGGTCTCTGGAGGACCCGCTTCTCAAAATTTTTCCTCTCTTTTGCTTTTTAATCTAAACAATCAATTAACATCCTGAGGGACAGAGAACCTAGTGGGTAACAAGGAAATGCTGTTTTCTAAGGAGAACCATGTTCCTTAACCCATAAGGTAAAGGTAAAGGTTCCTCTTGCACATATGTGCTAGTCGTTCCCGACTCTAGGGGGCAGTACTCATCTCTGTTTCAAAGCCGAAGAGCCAGTGCTGTCCAAAGACATCTCCGTGATTGTGTGGCTGGCATGACTCAATGCCAAAGGCGCACGGAACGCTGTTACCTTCCCACCAAAGGTGGTCCCTATTTTTCTACTTGCATTTTTTACGTGCTTTCGAACTGCTAGGTTGGCAGAAGCTGGGACAAGGAATGGGAGCTCACCCCATTATGTGGCGCTAGGGATTCGAACCGCTGAACTGCCAACCTTTCAATCAACAAGCTCAGCATCTTAGCCACTGAGCCACTGTGTCCCTTAACCCAGGGGTCAGCAACCTGCGGCTCTGGAGCCACATGTGGGCCTTTCACTCCTCTGCTGCAGCTCCCTATCACTCAAAATATGTGTCACAACCTCCAATGTGCAACACCCACTGGCAGGCGATTTATTGAGCTTTTCAACCCCCAGTAGGCCAACCATGGATAAATCTAAGAAAAGAAAAGTTTCAGAAGAAAACAGAACGTTTAATTCAACTACATATGCTAGTTTTGTGGCCGCTCAAGAAATAGTCAGGCACGGGAAGGGTTTTGTGGCTCCCGGTGTTTTCTTTTCTGTTGGAAACGGATCCAAATGGCTCTTTGAGTGTTTAAGGTTGCAGACCCCTTCCTTAAGCCATACTAGGGCTTAATTGCTGGCCAGCAAATTGATGGTCCCCCCCCCCCTTCCTTGCCTGAAGTGGCTCTAAGGACCTTAAAAATCATGTTGCGGAATTCATCAGAAAACCAGGAATTGTGTTGGCTCTCCGAGATTCATGCACATTCTGATTCCTTGTGCTATTTCTGCCTTTTTATCAATAAGCTTTCTGGCTAGTGGATGAAATTGTTATCAACTTGTGGCAGGCTGAGAAAATAATCTGCTCCTTGTAGCAACAATAGGCCCAGTATCTCAAGTTAGCTAATCGGGAAGTCTTTAAAGTGCGCCTACTCAATTTTTATTATTATTATTATTATTATTATTATTATCCTTTAGTTTCAAAATTGTGGGGTTAAAAAAATATATATTCTTATCGCCTTCTCCTACTGCAAGGCCTTTGCTCTCCCTTTTCTTTCTGTCTCCAAAAAAAGGAAAGCCATTAATTGACATCGAAAACAACTGTTAGCCAAGTGGTTTAAATAGATTTCTAACCCAAATTGAGTTCACTTGAATGTGGCTGTCTCTAAATGAGTAAGAACAAAGTCTATACGTCGATGCCAATATTTTGTGGTCTATTGTAGATCGCAGGTAAACGAGTGCAAGTTTTCATTTAGATAGAGGAACACTAATTTTCCAATAATAGTATCCCTGCTTTTCTAAACGCCAGCGTCCCATTTCAATTCCGAGTTGGCCAATAAAAGTTGTCCTTCGTGGGAAAACTCGACACCTGCTCAGCCAAGGCACCACCATGACAAAAGTTGTGCACATATTTATGTAGGGAAATGCATATGAGTATTTCATATACAATATATGTAGTACTTTGCTCAATAGTGGTAACTGTGAGAGGGATCTTGGAGTCCTAGTGGACAGCCATTTAAATATGAGCCAGCACTATGCTGCAGCTGCCAAAAAAGCCAACACAGTTCTGGGCTGCATAAACAGAGGATAGAATCAAGATCACGTGAAGTGTTAATGCCGCTTTATAAGGCCTTGGTAAGGCCACACTTGGAATATTGCATCCAGTTTTGGTCGCCACGACGTAGAAAAGATGTTGAGACTCTAGAAAGAGTGCAGAGAAGAGCAACAAAGAGGATTAGGGGACTGGAGTCTAAAACATATGAAGAACGGTTGCAGGAACTGGGTATGTCTAGTTTGATGAAAAGAAGGACTAGGGGAGACATGACAGCAGTCTTCCAATATCTCAGGGGCTGCCACAAAGAAGAGGGAGTCAAGCTATTCTCCAAAGCATCTGAGGGCAGGACAAGAAGCAATGGGTGGAAACTAAGGAGAGAAGCAACTTAGAACTAAGGAGAAATTTCCTAACAGTTAGAACAATTAATCAGTGGAAGAACTTGCCTCCAGAAGTTGTGAATGCTCCAACACTGGAAGTTTTTTTTGAAGAGGTTGGATAATCATTTGTCTGAAGTGGTGGAGCAGGGGTTGGATTAGAAGACCTCCATGGTCCCTTCCAACTCTTCTCTTCTCTTCTCTTCTCTTCTCTTCTCTTCTCTTCTCTTCTCTTCTCTTCTCTTCTCTTCTCTTCTCTTCTCTTCTCTTCTCTTCTCTTCTCTTCTCTTCTCTCCTCTCCTCTCCTCTCCTCTCCTCTCCTCTCCTCTCCTCTCCTCTCCTCTCCTCTCCTCTCCTCTCCTCTCCTCTTCTATTTTATTCTATTCTATTCTCTGTGCAATTTTTGACTGCTGTGCTTTTTCTTCATGCAGAATGTTATAATTGTCCACGGCCATCCATTCTTGGAAGGGAGGGGGAGAGAGGGAGAGAGAGAGAGAGCTCATATTTTCCCGTGCAATTAAGTGTCTTGAACAAGCATCAGGTTTGAGAAGATTCTCATCAGAGCCTCAAACAAAACAGGGTGTTAATTATGCAAGTGGCTGTGGAATTAAGCCATTTGTGCTTGCAGTGGTTGATTCAGCTCTGCCTTCATTTATATGGCTTTTGGTGGAGGGGACGATTTTGAATAGAGAACATGAAGTGCAATTAAGCCAATTGCACATGTAATGTTCAGTAATGATTTCAAACTGTCTGTGCATGTTCGCAGCGCATGTGACCTGTCAGGAGGGATTCAGAAGCACTTGGCAAAAATAATAATAATAATAATAATAAAAAAAAAATAGCACATTTCCCCTTTTGGAGCCCAAGTCCTGAGAGTATCCGGCATCCACTCAGGTAGAAGGTGGGATAATATTGGCAGAAATGAAAAGCAGATGAATTCTGCTGAACCCTAAAGATTGCTACAGCAGAATAGGGTAGTAAGGAGTGAATGTTTACGGGTTTTTTTAAAAAAAAAAGAAGAAGAAAAAGGCATTGCGTTATAACCCTCTTTCGAAATAGTTTTTAATCAAACGCTGTGAAAATAAATAACTTCCGTTCAAAAGTAGTTCCTGTGCCACTAATTGAAATGCATTAAACGGGAATATTTAGCAGGGGTGTGTGTGTGTGAGCCCTGTATTCATTTTAAATATATCTCCTCTCCCCATATTGGAAAGGTTTACTCTGCTTAATAAAATGTTGCTGTAACCCTCTGAGATCTCCTCACTGTCCCACTTCTAGTTATCTCTTCTGTTACTTAAATTTTAATCTGCATCATAAAAAGCTCCATAACTTCCATTCAGAGAATAGAATAGAATAGAATAGAATAGAATAGAATAGAATAGAGCAGGGTAGGGTAGGGTAGGGTAGGGTAGAGCAGGGCAGGGTAGGGTAGGGTAGGGTAGGGATGGTAGGGTAGCATAGGGTAGGTTAGAGTAGAGTAGGTTAAGGTAGAATAGAATAGAATAGAGTAGAGTAGAGTAGAGTAGAGTAGGGCAGGGCAGGGTAGGGTAGGGTAGGGTAGGATAGGGTAGGGTAGAATAGGGTAGGTTAGAGTAGAGTAAGTTAGAGTAGAACAGAATAGAATAGAATAGAGTAGAGTAGAGTAGGGTAGGGCAGGGTAGAATAGGGTAGGTTAGAGTAGAGTAGGTTAGAATAGAATAGAATAGAATAGAATAGAATAGAATAGAATAGAATAGAATAGAATAGAATAGAGTAGGGTAGGGTAGGGTAGGGTAGGGTAGGGTAGGGTAGGGTAGGGATGGTAGGGTATCATAGGGTAGGTTAGAGTAGAGTAGGTTAGGGTAGGGTAGGGTAGAGTAGAGTAGGGTAGGGTAGGGTAGGGTAGGATAGGGCAGGGTAGGGCAGGGTAGGATAGGGTAGTATAATAGGGTAGGTTAGAGTAGAGTAGGATAGAATAGAATAGAATAGAATAGAGCAGGGTAGGGTAGGGTAGGGTAGAGCAGTGCAGGGCAGGGTAGGGTAGGGTAGGGTAGGGTAGGGATGGTAGGGTAGTATAGGGTAGGTTAGAGTAGAGTAGGTTAGGGTAGAATAGAATAGAATAGAGTAGGGTAGGGTAGGGTAGGGTAGGGCAGGGTAGGGTAGGGTAGGGTAGGGTAGGATAGAATAGGGTAGGTTAGAGTAGAGTAAGTTAGAGTAGAATAGAATAAAATAGAATGGAATAGAATAGAGTAGAGTAGGGTAGGGTAGGGTAGGGTAGAATAGGGTAGAGTAGAGTAGAGTAGAGTAGAGTAGAGTAGAGTAGAGTAGGGTAGGGTAGGGTAGGGTAGGGCAGGGCAGGGTAGGGCAGGGTAGGGCAGGGTAGGATAGGGTAGGATAGGGTAGGGTATAATAGGGTAGGTTAGAGTAGAGTAGGTTAGAATAGAATAGAATTAGAATAGAATAGAATAGAATAGAATAGAATAGAATAGAATAGAATAGAATAGAATAGAATAGAATAGAATAGAATAGAATAGAATAGAATAGAATAACAGAGTTGGAAGGGACCTGGGAGGCCTTCTACTCCAACCCTATAGCTATTGCTAAAGAAGGAAGGGTGAAAGAGGAAGGAAGGAAGGAGGGAGGGAGGGAGGGAGGGAGGGAAGGAGGGAGGGAGGGAGGGAGGAAGGGAGGGAAGGATAGCAGAATAACAGAGTTGGAAGGGACCTTGGAGGTCTTCTTGTCCAACCCCCTGCTTAGGCAGGAAACCCTACACCACTTCAGACAAATGGTTATCCAACATCTTCTTAGAAACGTCCAGTGTTAGAGCATTCACAACCTCTGGAGGCAAGTTGTTCCACTGATTAAGTGTTCTAATAAGCTTAAGCCTTCAACGTGAGTCACCTTTTGCTAGGATGGGTGGCATAGCTTCAGATATTGACTCTTTTCATTTGTCACGCCTGCTTCCTTGGAAAGAACATCCATGCAGAAGAAGCAGACAGAGAACTAAGCATGCAGCATGGATTGGGCCAAATTATGTAACTTAAAAACATCCCTCGATCTCTGATAGTTTGGAAGAATGACTAATCTGAATACAGAAAAGGGAGCAAAACGATTGAAGAAGAACATTTTTCTTTGATCTGCTTGATTCATTTTATATTGCATCCCTGAACAATTTTTGCACAGGAACGATTAGACAGTGTAAGGCGAGGAAATGTTTAGTTCCAAAAAGATGTTTCAGAGCATGTGGGAGTGAAAATATTTGCCTGCAACTCTTTAAAGCAGCTGTGTCTTTTCCTGGAATGCCATAGCAGCCTCTGTAATCCTCAATATTCCATAGAAAGATGCAGCTGCTTTAAAAGAATGCAGATATACAGTTTTTTCATGCTTCCCTTTGCTCCAGAACATCTTTGTCCAAATTATTTCCAAATAATTTTATAGAACACATCAGGAAATATTTCAGACAGGACACCTACATTTTCTGGGTGGGATAAAGGATTGATTGGCTTTGGAGTGGTGCGGTGGCCTAGAGATGGAACAATCAGGAGGCTGTGAGTTTGATCCTAGGTAGAGGCAGATATTTCTCTCTCTAGGGACACTGAGAATATATCTGCTGAACAAAACTCCGCATAGGCGACAGGAAGGGCATCCGGCTATTAAAACACTCTGCTAGCTCCATTCAGTTGCCCAGACTCCACCTCGCAAGGGATTATGGGGTCGTTAAATGATGATGATGGTAAAGGATTGGCTCAGGTTTGTTAGTTTTGAGTATCGGCTGGTGGCAATGAGAATAATCTTTCATCAAGGTCTTCTAAGAATTTACAAGCAAAACAAAGTCCTGTGATTTGAAAAGTCTGAAAGCAGGAGAAAAGTAAAATGACAAATATGTCCGAAGCTTGACATTTAGCTAAGAACAATTTCCATCTGAAATCTGATAAACCTAAGCCTGAATCCAGATAAATCATATTTCTAGTATCAAATTAAGAGTTGTCTCCTTTCTTTATCCATATAATTTCCTCCTTTTCAATAACAGCGTCTCAGGAAAGACAAAGAGTATTATACTTCTCTGCATGGTGGCAATTGCTGCCTCTTTTGAATGTCATCAATGCAATTAATTGAGACTTCATTTGGAATGCTTTTCCTAGTAAGAAGATACAAAATCCGATTTATTCTTAAATGGAACGGGGGATAAATGTTAGAGTCATTCTTCAACAAAATATATTTTCCACCTGGCTCCAATTCTTTTAGCCCTTACCATCCATGTTTGCTACTGGAGTCCATGATTATTATTTTTTTTTAAAAAGAGAGATTTTGAGGCAAGGAATGGAGGAATGAATTTTTATTATGGTCAAAGGTCAGTAACTTGAAATAGCCTACAAGAAGTAAGATGTCTAAGACAATAATACCATACAGGCAGTAATAAAATGTACAGTAACATAAAACTTATACGAGATTATATATAACAGCTGAAAGGGGAAAATGCATTACCAATTTTGCTGGCATAGAAAAGGCATCCAACTCTTGATTACTCTAACTCACAAAGATGCTTACATTCCTCATAGGGGATCTTAGTAAATCAAAAGAGATAGAAAAAAAATGCTAAATAGAGATATGGTTCTATGATAATTAGGCAGTTTTCAGGATGAGAAATTTAAGGGACTGAAGGCTCAGATTCCATTCTCCCTAAATTGTTAGGGATTTTTTTCCTTCTATCTCTTTGCTTTTCCCTTCCCTCTTTCATTGCCATTCAATGTTTTAAGATACCATCAAGAATGTCCATGATATGGGGTGTGGTGGGGTCAAAATATATCAATTGATGAGCCATGATGGATGGACAATGAAATGACCTCCCAGAATAGCAAAATCCTCCCATATTTTAGCCACGTCCCTGGGAGCAGAATTCAATCCAACAGTGGCTTGGTTTTTGATTTGGCCAATGAAAAACTCTATATGGATTAATACAGATAGACTTCGACTATAACTGAGTTTCAAAATTTGTTACTAAGCGAGACCAGGGTTGAACTCCAGCAGGTTCTGACAGGTTCTGGAGAAGTAGTGGAAATTTTGAGTAGTTTGGAGAACCGGTAGTGGGAATTTTGAGTAGTTTGGAGAACCGGTAGTGGGAATTTTGAGTAGTTTGGAGAACCGATAGTGGAAATTTTGAGTAGTTTGGAGAACCAGTAGTGGGAATTTTGAGTAGTTTGGAGACCTGGTAGTGGAAATTTTGAGTAGTTTGGAGAACCGGTAGTGGGAATTTTGAGTAGTTTGGAGAACCGATAGTGGAAATTTTGAGTAGTTTGGAGAACTGGTATGGAAATTATTAATACTTTGGAGAACCGGTAGTGGAAATTTTGAGTTGTTTGGAGAACCGGTAGTGGAAATTTTGAGTAGTTTGGAGAACCGGTAATGGAAATTTTGAGTAGTTTGGAGAACCGGCAAATACCACCTCTGGCTGGTCCAAGAGTGGGATGGGAATGGGGATTTTGCAGTATCCTCCCACTGCCACGCCCACCAAGCCACGCCCACAGAACCGGTAGTAAAATAAATTGTATTTCACCACTGAGCAAGACAGTTAAGTGAATTTTCCCTCATTTTATGACCTTGCTTGCCATATTTCTTAAGTGAATCACTGCAGTTGTTAGATTCGTAAAATGTTTGTTAAGTGATTCCGACTTCTTCATTGACATTGTTTGCCACAAAGTCACAAAAGGTGATCACATGATCCCGGGACACTACAATGGTCATAAATATGAGTCAGTTGCCAAGCAGCTAAATTTTGATCATGTGACCATGGGGCAATGGTCATAAGTGTGAAAACAGTCAGAAGTCACTTTTTTCAGTGCCATTGTAACTTCAAACAGTCACTAACAAACAATGTAATACTATATAACCTGTACAGATATATTGAGATATATTAAGAACTCCTAACTTGTATAACTTTTCTGGATTATTTGGTAACATGAAACCCTATGAAGAAAAGCAATAATTTTAACCTGATATGTATGGTTGCTACTTTTAATAACAGTAGACCTTGTGAGGGGTTAAAAAAAATCATAAAAAGAAGGCAGAAAATTCAGGCCCAAAATAAATGTTAATGACTGATAATGACTATGTGCTTGTAGAGATATTTTCATCACTCAGCCTGCTTTCTTTTCGCTTCTATAATGGGATCTACAGTCCATTGTTTCTGATTATTCCCTTTTCTTTACAAATGGCAGTTCACAGTTTGTGAGCATGGCTGACCTTCTTTCGACAGTGGTACTCTGAGTCAACTTTTATTTGTTTAAGTAATTGCAGAAGAATGGAGCTTTTGAAAGATAAGTTCGTGGTTTTTTTTTTTTTTTTCCGTTGTGCTTTTGTAACTGGGGAGCCAAAAAGGACAAAAAATGTATTCTGCGTGAATTTTTTGGATAAGTGAATGCTTTCTGCAGTGAATATTTGAAAAAAAAAACCAAAACACATAAAACAAACACATGGCAACAACAATCTTATGATAACAAGAATAAATGGTATATGAGAAATTGCACAGGAACATTCATATAGTCCAGTGGTGGGTTTCAAAAATTTTTACTACCGGTTCTGTGGGTGTGGCTTGGTGGGTGTGGCTTGGTTTGGTGGGCATGGCTTGTTGGGCGTGGCAGGGGAAGGATACTGTAAAAATCTCCATTCCTTCCCCAATCCAGGGGAAGGTTACTGCAAAATTCCCATTTCCTCCCAATCAGTTGGGACTCAGAAGGTAGAGAATAGATGGGGGCGGGGCCAATCAGAATTTTTACTACTGGTTCTCTGAACTACTCAAAATTTCCACTACCGGTTCTCTAGAACTGGTCAGAACCTGCTGAAACCCACCTCTGATATAGTCTATATATTTATACTGGTATATACATTCTAGGTATATTCATAGTATATTCATAGTATGTATGTATGTATGTATGTATGTGTCAGCACTAGGATAAATGCATCTTGACGACAGCCTGAGAACCTGACAGAATGTACATATGTATATAATATATATGTATATACATTCAGTGGCTTAGACTTTGAGTCAGCATCTTGCCCCCAACAATCTGGGTCCTCATTTTACCGACCTTGGAAGGATGGAAGGATGAATCAACCTTGAACAGGTCAGAATCGAACTATAGACAGTGGGAAATGCTGAAATTAAACTTTGCTTCCTATAGAAGAGAATGTTTGTAGCTCAGAAAAGAGAGGGCCTTGGTGCTCTCTGAGCTTGGTTGTTTTCTTGCACACATTTCATTACCCAACTACGTAACATCATTAGTGCAAGTAGGGAGCAGAGCTTGTTTGTAAACTAGTTTGTTTATAAACTAGTGTGGTGAACTGCAGTCTAGGGCCATCTGCAGGGTATTGCCAAAAAATCAAGATGGCGGCTGCAATGGACTGACTGAAACTTAACCCTACATGTATCACACACTCAATAGACCTAAAACACGGCAGCACCTTGATTGTGCCTTATGACCACCACATTGACTTGTTTTTATCACATTCTTCAGACACTTCCGTCACATGCCCACCTTCATTTACATATAGATAAGCTTCTAATAGTAAGGAGACGATGGAAACACTTGGCTTGTGGTGGCAATTATAACTCTGAAGGAAAACTGGTCAAATCCATTGGTAGAAGAACCCAGCAGCAAGAAAAAAATGTGACCGGATTATATTTTCCATTCTCATGATTAAATGTTCCCATCACAGATGAAATAGTGAGAAAGCAAATGCAAATTTAGGTGAAGGAAAGTAAATTAAAGGATCTTGGATAATAGGAAGGGAACGAGGTCTCCAAGTGACATCTAAGATTAGACGGCTCCCCGTTTGACTTGTTGTGTGACTGTTTTGTATTTCTGTGGGGTTTTTTTTTCCAACTGGGACTGTTCTTCTTCACCAAGATCTTCTGGTGGCCTATATCTCCATAATCTGTATGCATGTTGCAGTAGCTGAAGATGCTGATGAATAATCCATCTTCAGAGTTACTTCAGGTGTTTCTGGTGGAATATCAATCTTCGTGGCTCAGCATGGAATCACTCATGCATCTCATTGGGTTGGCACAAAGCCTTGGCTGCTGATAATGATTTGCTCAATGAATTGTGATGAAAGATGAGGACAGGTTGAGACTTCAACAAAGAGAGAGAGAGAGAGAGAGGCTGCTTGCTTTTCCGCGAGGAGCGAGAACTCCTGAGTGACTAATGATCTGAAATTTAAGCTCGTATGCTCAGAGAGTTGGAAGAAAGCTGGTACAAGGATTACTCTGTTCCCATTAGTATTTGAGAACATTGAAAGTGTCCTGCAAATGCACCAATGCATTGGAGCCTCAAGCCCATTGACCTCAAAATTATCTCATAGGACTCTCCAAAATTTCAGACACAAATAATCCCTACTCCCTCTCTCTAATCTAGAGGAAGCAAGAATTGGAACTAAGAATTTTAGCATGCAAGCAAAAAATTAATAATCCCACAATACTTAAATAGGCTTTTGATTCTCTCAACCCATGATCTTTAATTTTTAGTCTCCAGCCCCCTAATCATCCTGGTTGCTCTCCTCTGTACTTTTTCTAGAGTCTCAACATCTTTTTTTATAGTGTGGCGACCAAAACTGGATGCAGTATTCTAGGTGTGGTCTTACTAAGGCTTTATAAAGTGGTATTTGTTAAGGATATTGTTGTTGTGTTACCAACCAGCAGAGTGTAGAACACAGAGAAACGTTGCTGAGAGCAATGAATAAGAGATGTGCAAACTGGTTTATCAAAAGTTTACTTTATAGTGAAAAAACAATCTCATAGTCTTTAAATCAATCCAAGTCTTGGCCAGTTAAATCAGTCCAGTGATACAAAAACTCTTCTTGCCACACAAACAGTAGTTGGTTAGAATAACAAACTCACTCTGGTTCACAAACCACAATGGTAGCAGATCCATCCAACGATGATAGCACAATGATAGCAACTCCACACACTATGGTAGCATATCATCAACTGAATACGTTAAATACGTTTACAACTAGTGATTATCTAATTACAGCATGACTCAGCATTACAATGAATCAGCAGTAAAACTTTAAAGTCACACAATACATATTATCATATCATATCATATTAAAGTCACAGAACACATATATTGCCTGGACAACTTGATGGGCTCAAACCATATCTCCCTTGATCTTGATTGCATCCCTCTGTTAATGCAATTCAGGATTGCATTGGCATTTTTGGCTGCTGCTACACACTCTTGGCTCATATTTAGCTGGTTGTCCACTAAGACTCTAAGATCCCTCTCACAGTCACTGCTATTAAGCTGGGTTTCATCCAGTTTATATGTGTATTTTTGGTTTTTCTTACCTAAGTTTTTAAAGTTTTTTTAAGCTTTAGTTTTTGCACTGGTCACTGATCACATAAAATTCTGTTCCGTTCTGTAATACCATACTGGCATTTGTGAAATATGAGAACCCCTCAATTTAATGGATCTGGAGTTTGCAGACTTGGGGTTTAATTGACAAAATCTTATGGATGTAGCTTTTGTGCAGTTTTCGGGCAGCTCCGGCGGCCTGCAGAGCTGGCAGGAGAGTTGGACAATGAGGAAGTTGGGAAGGAACATGGGCCTATCCTGGAGTCTGGGAAAGGCTCGGACATGGGCTCAGAGGCAGAGAGGGGGCCAGGACCATCTGAGAGTTACGTGCTGCCTCCGGAGCCTCCAGAGTTGGACATCAGCAAGGCAGAGGAACAGGGGGAGCCTGTTCCCAGCGCGCGCATGCGCAGAGCTGCCAAAAGGCAAGAACAATTAAAATAAAAGGGACGACTCAGGAGTAGGGGTTGGAAATGATTGCCCTCCCATAAGACATAAAGGAGGAGCAAAGGCACGTGAGCCTTTGTAGGAAGCAACTTTGTTCATTCTGATCGGTTTAAATTCTGAAGCTCCGCTTTGACTCTGTGCTCCATGTGGCCTTGCAAAGCTAATTGCCAGTTAGTCTTTGGCAGGGTGTCAAGGGAGATAAAGGTGGGTGCTTATCAGCCTTATCCCGAAGGACTATGGCAGACTTTTGTCGGACTCTTTACAAACTATTTGTGACTCATGACGGGCTGTGAATGAACAGAATTCACAGCCGTTGAAATAAAAAGAGAGTGTTTGGGACTCATCGTGTGCTTTTTACGTCTCAGGAAGTCAGAACAGGATCCCAATAGGTCATTTGTTTGGTATATAGACCGAGGTATCTGTCTCTTGCCGTCTTATACAGGCAACAATCAAATATGATGTGTTGTCCCTAACTTTACTGAATATTAGCCCCCCACCTTTTCTGAAATTAATTCAGCTGAACCTTTCTTTGCCTCTCCCCCACTCGTGTCTCTGCTCCCTTCTTAACTTTCTTTCCACAATGTCATTTGTAATTCCAAGAAGTTTAATATCTGATTAGTAAATACGATGATGAAAGGTTTTTTTTTTGGCTGCAAAGAAGCTGCCACTTACCATTCGGCAGTGACTGAAAAATTAGGTTCAGCTCAGTAATAATTGATGAAAATGGGCTCCTTTCTCTCTGCCTCTGATTTGCTTTGAAGTTTTGACTTAATAATGTAAACATGGCTTGTTTTCTCTGGGAGATGGATTGCCTTCTGATTTGTTAAGTGCACAGGCCTGGGTCCTTTTGTCTCACTTGTCTTTGCCTCTGCGAGGTGGGATGCAAAGGAGGGATGGAATAGCTCCTTGCCTGAAACGGACTTTGGGAAGGTAAGCTGGAAAGGGGATCTTTGAGATTTAACAGCAATGCCTAATTATGCTGTAGGAAGTTAGCACCCACTCCTCTCCTGGGAAAATCAGATATTTTAGGAACTATTAAAAGGACAGTATATTTCCCCTAAAAGGGAGGAAGAAACTCTACCCCTCTCCTCCACCTTTGTCAATAGATCATTAAGGCCTAGGTCATTCTATTCTACATAACAATGTTCTACCTCCTTCAGGCAGAGCCACAGTAGGAGTTGCCCAAAGCCTTTTCATTACATCATCACCCAGCAAGGCTCAACCAAGCCTGGGACAAAGACAACCTACAAAGTTACCCCTGCATGAACCCATTGGAGTCTGACAACCAATCAGAATACAAGCTCAAATTCAAAAGCCCGGAGAAGGCATAAAACTCAGGTACTCTCAGCGTCTCTGCCCCGTTTTTCCCCCTTCACCCAAGATCTTCAAGGCATGTGATCCTGTTCACCCTTAAAACCATCTTTCCAGTGTCTTTTTCCCCCACCAGCAGCCACCATGTTTCCAGTGTCTTTTCCCCCACTTGGAACTGAATCCAGAAGGACATTTCTTGCAACAATTATTTCATGAAAAATGATCTTGGATGGAAAATAAGAGTAATTGGAAGCATTATTTGGAATGATCTGACGCCAGGGGATTGCCACATATTTAGCAGAATGGAGGTGAAGGTGGAGAGAAATTTCCACATCTTCATCTCCTTCCAGGAGCTGCTTTCTCCACCAGTCCTTGAACAAACGAAATTATTATTGGTTACATAGTCAGAACCAGTGGTGGGTTCCTCCCGGTTCGGCACGGTTTGGCTGAGCCGGTAGCGGTGACAATATGACGTCACCGAACCAGTTCTCTTTGTTTGGGAGCTAGGCCCTCCAGCCCTCCCCCCCGCATTATTCTTACCATTTATTTGGCCCCACTCCCAATCTATTCGTTGCCTCCCGAGTCCCAGTTGACCAGCTAGAAGGAAAAAAACTGTTTAAACTCTTGCCACAGGGCTTCAAAGGGCCGCCCTACAGCTGATCAGTGTTAAAAGGCAGTGGGATGGTAGACCAGTGTGCTCGAAAAACAAATGGGTAGACTGGTGCCTCCAAAAACAAATGAGTAGACCGGTGCCTCCAAAAACAAATGGGTAGACCGGTGCCTCCAAAAACAAATGAGTAGACGGTGCCTCCAAAAACAAATGGGTAGACCAGAACGCTCCAAGAACAAATGAGTAGACCAGTACAGCTCTGCAAGCAGTTAAAAGCCTGGTAGACCAGTACCTCTGCTAAATCCGAAAGAATTGTCACATGACCATCAAACCACGCCCACAAAATAAGCCATGCCCACAAAACCGGTAGTAAAAAAATTTAGAACCCACCCTGGTAGGATTTCACCACTGGTGTATACTCATGCTAGCTACATGACCTCGGAAGGGTCTTTGAACAAAGCTGGCTCCCTTGGCTAAGGAACCGAGATGAGGACTGGCCCCTAGAATCATGACTGGACAGGGGCAACCTTTATCCTTCTACCCTGATAGACTGCTTTCAGCATTGCAAACCTGGTTGATCAGTAAGATCACTCAAGAAGACTATATAGAACCCCTGGCTGCCATATGATCATTTACTTGAATAGCAGCTTCTCTAAAACAGCACCTGCATCCCAAATGCACTCTTGCATGCATCATGTAAGGAAATTACTCTTATATCCTGTAGGCATCTGACTCATAACGAGGCCTCTCTTTCATGTATGTTGGATGAATTATTTCTGCCTTCCATCCACAGCTCTGTGATTTTGTTTCCTTTAAAAATGTGTGTATATATACACACACAATATTAGGGTAAATCACCTTCAGAAGCACTTGTACATGGGAAATATATTACATCGAGGAATAATAGATCACTCAAATAAGATAGTCTGCAAGCAGATGGTGATTACAATTTTTCTTTTCATATCTCTGGGTGTCTAATTTAGCCTAGACTCATATGGGACTTCTCAGTAGGGTAGATGGATACTATATTGTGTAGAGTTTTCTCCCCATCGTGACTTGCAGGCAGTAGAATATTGTCCTCCGTGAAATTCGGTTTTTCATTTCTTCTCCTGCTTTCAACAGGAAAGGGCATCTGTTTGTTGTGGCCCACCAGTGGTCAGCAGAGCTGGCAGCAGGTTCAGACAGTGTGGCAGTTGGGGAGGAACATGGGCTAGTCCTGGAGTCTGGGGAAGGCTCAGATGAGGGCTCTGAGTCAGAGGCAGAGAGAGGGCCAAGGCTGTCTGGTAGTTCTTTGCTGCCTCCAGTCTCCGGAGTCTGACATCAGCAAGGTAGAAGGACAGCGTGAGCCTGTTCCCAGTGTGCGCACGCGCAGAGCTGCCAGAAGACAAGAACAATTAAGAAAACAGGGTCGACTTGGGAGTAAGGCTTGGAAATGATTGGCCAGTCCCATAAGATATAAAAGAGAAGCGAATGGGACGTGAGCTTTTGCAGGAAGCAATTAGTTCATTTGGTCGTTAAAAGCTCTGGAAAAGCTCTGTTTGACTCTGTGCTAAGTTTGGCCTTGCCTTGTGTGTGGCAGTTAGTTCTCTGGCAGCATTCCAAGGGAGATAAGGTAAGTGTTTGTAAACATTCCCCTGATAGACTGTTTGAGAAGCCTTTTGGACTGGGAATGACAATAATTCACAGCCGTTTGAATTAAAGAGGTTTTCCGGGACTAAGTTTGTGTTGTATACTTTTTAAGGAAGCCTAACATCAGAACACTATTGTACAATTTTATTCATTCTTGATTTAGTTCAATAGTGAGAACAATTAACCAGTGGAACAGAAGTTGCCTTAGAAGTTCTGAGTGCTCCATCACTGGAGGACTCTGGATAGCCACTTTTAAAAGGACCCTGGATAGCCACTTGTCTGAAATGGTATTTTATTTATTTTATTTTATTTATTTTATTTATTTATGGAATGGAAGACCAGTGGTCTTCCAGGTGCACTTCAAGGTACTGGTTCTCATCTTCAAAGCGCTCCATGGCTTAGGGCCCGGTTATTTACGAGACCACCTTCTGCCACCGATAACCTCCCACCGGCCAATCCGCTCCCACAGAGAGGGTCTCCTCAGGGTGCCGTCGGTCAGACAATGTCGACTGGCGACCCCCCCCCCCGGGGAAGAGCCTTCTCTGTGGGGGCACCCGCCCTCTGGAATGAGCTACCTCCAGGGATACGACTAATCCCGGACCTCCGAACCTTTCGCCGGGCTCTGAAAACATTTCTATTTCGGCAAGCAGGGCTGGCTTAAAATTTTTATTGGTGAATGTTATGGGTAAGGGGTTTTAAATTGGGGAAAGCCATTAGGGATTTAATTTTGTTTTAAATGTATTTTAATGTTTATATTGTATGTTTTTTAATCTTGGCTGTTCACCGCCCCGAGTCCTTCAAGAGAGGGGGCGGTATAAAAATTTTAAAAAACAAACAAAAACAAACAAAAACAAACAAACTGCCCCTGGAAATGCGTAAGATCTCCGACCTCCGTGTATTTCGCTGTGCCCTCAAGACCCTGCTGTTCCACCAAGCCGGGCTATCAATGTAATGATTTTTAAATTGGGTTTTAAATTTTGGGGGTTTTAAATCTGAGCCGAAATTATGTAATTTTAATTATTTTTTAACAGATGTTTGTCTTTGTGTTTTTAATAGGCTGTACACCACCCTGAGTCCTTTGGGAGAAGGGCGGTATAGAAATAAAAGTATTTATTTATTTATTTATTTATTTATTTTACTAACTTAACAATATTGTTGTCTTCCAGCTCTACCAGAGCAGGTAGCTTTTCCTGAATAGATACTAAGAAGCCAATGTTTTTGATATCAATAAATCTAAGATGGCACTCTGGATTGCCATGTAGATAATGGCCTTCTGGACATGTCCATGGTTAATGTTTTTTTTTTAAAGTTATTGATTTTTATTTCTCATAAACATACTTAAATGTACAATCCCTTGTCTATTGCTAATCATACATATCATCTTTTGACTTTTATATTAGTTCATTCTTCATCCTAAAAAAATTAGGGTATATTCGGAGTTGCTCTTCTATCATTTCCTTGCTTTTATTTTACAACAACCTTTCCTCTCCTTCTTCCCTTCCCTTCCTTATTCTATCCCTTTCTGCTTTCTTCTTTCCTCCTCTCCTCCTTTACTTCCCCTTCCCTCCACCCCACTCCTCCCTTCTTCCTCCCTTTCTAACCCTCTCTCCTACTCAGTGGTGAAATCCAAATTTTTTTACTACCGGTTCTGTGGGCATGGCTTGGTGGGCGTGGTGTGGCTAGGGGGTGTGACTTGGTGAGCGTGGCAGGGGAAGGTTACTGAAAAATCCCCATTCCCTCCCCACTCCTGGGGGAAGGATATTGCAAAATCCCAATTCCCACCCCACTCCAGGGGAAGGATACTGCAAAATCCCCATTCCCTCCCCACTCCTGGGGGGAGGATATTGCAAAATCCCCATTCCCACCCCACTCTGGGGCCAGCCAGAGGTGGTATCTGCCAATTCTCTGAACTACTCAAAATTTCCACTACCGCTTCTCCGAACTGCTCAAAATTTCCGCTACCGGTTCTCCAGAACCCGTCATAACCTGCTGGATTTCACCCCTGCTCCTACTCTTATTCCCCCTCCTTTTCTTCCTCTCCTTTTCCCTCTCTTCTATCCCTCTCTCTCCTTTCCTCTCTTCTCCTCTCCGCTTTGTCCCTCTACTCCTCTCTCCATTCCCACTCCATTGTTGTTTTCCTTTTCAATTCAATATATTTTCAAAATGGTATTTGAGCAACCCCGGTTGATAGAGTCCATGGTTAATGTGAATGATTGTGCTGATAAAGGAGAATCCTTGTAGCTGAGGGTTGACATGAGGGATCCTCAGTACTCTCTGAGCTTAGCTGTTTTCTTGCAGATGTTTCATGCCCCAAATTAGGTCACATCCTCATTGCTGATAATGTTTGATAGCACTGAGGACATTTCCTAGCTCAGGTCATGAAACATCTGGCAGAAAACAGCCAAGCTCGGAGAGCACCAAGGACCCCCTGATAGTGATTGTGTTCTGCCCTAAGTCTAGGGCAGAAAGGATCCAAGGCAGGGGTGAAATGCTCCCGGTTCGGACCAGATCACCCGATCCAGTAGTGATGGAGGCGGATGGTTCGGAGAACCGGTAGTAAAAATCCCTGCCCTCTCCCCATGCCCAGCTGAGCTGCACAATCATCAGAGGCTTTTTTTTTTTACTTTTAAAAGCATTTTTTCTACAACCTCTTCGGCTGAAAAAATGCTTTTAAAAGTAAAAAAAAAAAAAGCCTCTGATGATCACATGGCTCAGCTGGGATCGTCAAAGGTTTTTAAAAGAAAAAAAGCCTCTGCTGATCAGGCAACTCAGCTTGGATGTCAGAGGCATTTAAAAGAAAAAAAAGCCTCTGCCGATCAGGCAACTCAGCTGGGATCATCAGAGCCTTTTGAAAGCATGGTTTTAAAAGTAAAAACAAAAACAAAAATCGGCCATGCCCACCCAGTCACATTACCCCCCCCCCCAAGCCACACCCGCAGAACTGGTAGTAACAAATTTTAGATTTCACCACTGATCCAAGGTTAGAGTCTTCAGAGCTTCATACAAAGGGCAGGATGCAACGGGAGCAGATGAAACCGTCTTCTGGATTGGCGATCTCTCCCCAATAGAAAACAAGGGCTATTCGTTCGGAGGCAGTTTGGGGAGAGAATCACTCTGGAGTGTTCTAATGAACTGTGAAATGAACATCGTGTCAGTTGCCAAGGCAGATGGGCCCAGGCCATTGCTGTTGCGATGAGGTTGGTTTTTTTTGCCTGGGAGCCATCACAGGTAATTTAAAGATATTAACGAACGCCGTTAATTAGCTTAACAGCATCACTAGTCCTAATGCAAAGCCAGATAAATAATCCTGCTGTGTACAAAAATTTCTCTTATAGAATCTTCACAGAATTGGTGTGAAAGAAAGAATTGGTGCATTAGCCTCTGCAGGACTTACCACAATGCTCTCTCTTTTTTGGGGGCGGAGGGGGAATGTAACTGTCTTTACTGCAATCCTTGTCCTACTCAAAGGACACAGCTTCCTCTGCCAGAGGAGCAGAAAGGACTAGTCCACGTGGATTCTCCTTCCCTTCTTTCATCTGGAAAAACCAAAAAACTCATCCTCTCTGATCTTGTGCCAATTCCTTCTCAGCAGGAGAAAATGATATAGTTGATTCCTCCAAAGGTGATAATATGATAATATAGGCACATTGTAAAGGAGGAGGAGGAAGAGGAGGAGGAGGAGGAGGAGGAGGAGGAGGATATCAGGGATATCATGGGCCATGTTGTTATGTCCTTATAAGGACATCCGCCCGGATTGGCTGCCAGCCACCGGGCGGGAAAGTTTGAATCCCTGTCAGGGGGCGGTGCGTCTGCCGGAGGGAATATAAGGACAGCTCCGGCAGCGCACAGCAGTCTTGCTACTGTTCTGTTCTTAATAAAAGTTACTTATGTAACGAGCTGGTCACGTCTTCCATTCCTGCACCGATCTAACACTGGCGACGAAGGACTAGAGAGAAGAGACGAACCTCGTGGCACCAAGCCAACAAGACCAAAACTCCGGCACCTGGAACCACAGTAGGCATTTCCAAAGGCATGGCATCCGCTGAAGTCACTTTGCCAGCCCTTGCTCCTTTCCGCCCAGGGAAGGACAAGTGGAAATCCTACGTGGTCAAATTTCGGCAATACCTGAGAGGCAACAACATCAGGGACGCCGACGATGACCGAAAGAAGGGCATCTTCCTGGCCAACTGCGGTTCCGAAGTCCTCGACATGACAATCGATCTCGTAGCACCACGAGACATCGAGGAAGTGCCATGGGCAGACCTGCTGCAGATCCTGGAAGACCACTATGCCCCAACGGGAACACCAGTGGCGAACCGTTTCACCTTCCATCAGAGGGATCAGAAGGAAGGTGAGACCATCAAAGAATTCGTGGCCGCCCTACGCCAGATCGCAGCCAGCTGTGAGTTCGACCACGTGGACAATGCCATCGCTGACCACGTGGTTTTCGGCATGAGGGACAGAGGCCTGCAAAAGAAATTCCTGAGCAGGAAGAAACTCGTGCTCAAGGATGTGGTGGAGGAAGCCACCGCATCCGAAATATCGGAGAAAGCAGCTGCCGCGGTAAGCAGAGCAAAGGGAATCCACAAGATTCGCTCCACGGCGCAATCATCAACAGAGGATTCCACAGCTGGATCCGAGTCGGAGGGAGAGTCCACTGTCCACAAGGTATCCAGACCCCCAAGGCGGGAAACCGCCCAACGGAACTACAAGGGGGAGCGCTGCGCCAGCTGCAGAGGGGACCATGCCAGAGCAACCTGCAAGTGGAGAGATGCGACCTGCCGACGCTGCAACAGAAGGGGTCACATCACCGAAGCTTGCAGAGCTGAGGAACCAGCCCCAGAGCACTCCAGGCACCGTCCCCGCGAGAATCGGAAGAATTCCCAGAGATCATCCAAACGGTCCTCTGGCCCTTCCAGACGCAGAGACGACGAATTCCCCCGGAGCGGAGCGGTCCACCAGACGACCATCGCACACACGACCTCAGACAATGCCACCAAGTTCCACGTGACCATCCACGTGGAGGGAGCACCCTGCAAAATGGAGGTAGACTCGGGCTCGGTCTACTCCATCATGGACTGGCAGCAGTTGAAGCGCCTGCAACCCAGCATCACCAAGCGAGAGCTGAAGCCACTACACTCCAAGCTCGTCGACTTTGGGGGAAACCCCATCGGAGTGTTAGGTAGAGCCAACATCCGAGTCACCTACAAGCAGTTCGAAGGCAAGCTCCCCATCACTGTCGTAAAGGACAGCTGACCGAACCTGCTAGGAGTAGAGTGGTTCAAGCCGCTGGGGCTTTCAATCGAAGGCATCAACCAAATTTGCAGGGACGAACTCGACAACCTCATCGAAGAGTTCAAGGAAGTCTTCGATGGTAAACTGGGGAAATTTGTGGGGAGGCCAATCTCTTTCAATCTGGATAAGGGAGTCACCCCAATTAGGCTCAAGCCCCGCCGAGTCCCATTCGCCCTGCGGCCTAAAGTAGACGAACAGCTGGATAAGCTGATCGCCCAGGGCGTCCTGAAACCGATCAATCATGCCTCATGGGAGACCCCCATTGTGACCCCACTGAAGCATGATGGGTCTGTGCGCATCTGCGGCGACTACCGTTGTACCATCAACAAGGCGTTGGCACAGAGCGCATACCCAGTCCCAGTAGTGCAACACCTGCTGCATTCCCTGGGATCTGGCTCAATATTCGCTAAACTGGACCTGGCCCAGGCTTACCAGCAATTGCCAGTGGATGAAAAAACGGCGGAGGCACAAACAATTGTCATGCACAGGGGGGCATTCAAATGCAACCGCCTCCAATTTGGAGTCAGCGCTGCCCCGGCATCTTCCAATCCATGATGGAACGCCTGCTCCAAGGCGTTCCAGGGGTGGTGCCTTACTTCGACGATGTGCTCATCTCCGGGGACTCAAGAGCCCAACTCCTTGAAAGGCTCAGGCTTGTCCTGCAGCGGTTCAAGGCCAAGGGTTTGAGAGTCAGGGGGGACAAGTGCATCATGGGAGTACAGGAAGTCGAGTTCCTGGGCTATCTCATTGATAGCACGGACATCCACCCCACCAAATCAAAAGTGGAAGCAATCCATGAAGCGCCGAGCCCAAAAAACAAAACGGAGCTTCAGGCTTTCCTTGGGTTGCTCAACTTTTACGCAATCTTCTTAAAACAGAAAGCCACAGTTGCTGAGCCACTCCACCGCCTGCTGGGGAAATCGGTGTCCTGGAAGTGGGGCCAGGAAGAGGAAGCAGCGTTCCGGGTCATCAAAGGACTATTGACGTCCAAAAGCGTCCTCATCCAATACAGCGAGACGCTCCCCATCAAGCTGACCTGCAACGCGTCACCATACGGGGTGGGTGCAGTTCTCAGCCACGAGCTGCCCAATGGCACGGAAGCCCCCATCGCCTACTTCTCGAAAACCATGTCCGGCGCAGAGCGGAACTACAGTCAGCTGGACAAAGAAGCCCTGGCAATCGTGGCGGGAGTGAAGCGCTTCCATGAATACCTGTACGGAAGACGTTTCACCATAGTCACCGACCACAAGCCACTCCTGGGACTACTCGCAGGCGACCAACCCACCCCAACCTTCATGTCCCCGCGGATGACGAGATGGGCCATCTTCCTGGCCGGCTACTCCTATAGGCTCGTGCACCAGCCAGGCACAGCCATAGGAAACGTCGACGCACTCAGTAGATGCCCATCGAAGAACACGGTGGAAGACCCAGCCCCCACGCTCCATCTATTCCACATAGATGACGACGCCAGCTGTCCAGTCTCCTCCGCAGATGTGGCCGCACACACCCAGAGAGACCCCACCCTCCGCCAAGTAAGGTCCTGGATCCTCAGGGGGTGGCCATCGGAACAGACGGAAGAGAGGTTCAGCCCGTTCACCAGGAAACAGAAGGAGCTGTCCACCATAAAGGGCTGTCTGCTATGGGGAGACAGGGTGCTGATTCCAAGCACTCTGCAACGGCGGACGCTAGAGACACTGCACAACGGGCACCCGGGCATCGTACGCATGAAGGCCCTGGCACGGAGTTACGTCTGGTGGCCCTCACTGGACAGAGACATCGAACAATGGGTCTCCAGATGTGACCCGTGCCAAGAAGTCCGCCCCGCGCCACCGCAATCCGAAGTCACGAACTGGGAGACCCCCAGCAACCCCTGGTCGAGGGTTCACATCGACTTCGCGGGCCCGATGCAGGGGCGACACCTCCTCATCGTGGTAGATGCCTTCTCCAAGTGGCTCGAGGTGGTACCCATGGCATCTACCACAACAGAAGCGACGATCTGAGCCCTGCGCCGCCTGTTTGCCACACACGGACTACCGGACGTGCTGGTCTCGGACAACGGCCCCCAGCTCACATCCCTGGCCATGGAATCCTTCCTGGCAGGACTGGGCATCCGCCATGCCCTCTCCGCTCCGTACAGGCCGGCCGGAAACGGACAAGCGGAACGGATGGTCCGGCTCACAAAAGAAGCCCTCACCAAGATGGGCCCGGGAGACTGGCAAGAACGCATCGACAACTTCCTCCTCACCCAGCACATCACGCCGCATGCCACCACCCACAAGAGCCCGGCCGAACTCCTCATGGGCAGAAGGTTGAGGTCACCCTTGGACCGGCTGCACCCCCAATACAGCCCGGAAGTGACCGCAACCGCCAGCCGGCCGCTTCGCGCCTTCAGCAAAGGAAATTCAGTTTTCGCGCTGAATTTCAACGGCTCTCCTAAGTGGCTGAAAGGGAAGATTGCCAGCACAACCGGCCCCAAATCCTACACCGTCGAGTTGGGGGATGGACAGGTCGTGAGACGTCACATCGACCAACTCCGGAAAAGGTGGGGGGGAGCACACGAAGACCAGCCTGACGAGGGAGGCCTACAACACCCAGACGGGGTAGGCCTACAACACCCCAGCGAGGTAGACCTACCATACCCAGACGAGGTAGGCCTACCACACCCCTACGAGGCAGAGCAACGCCATCCCGACGAGGTCGGCCCAGCACACTACCAGGCACTGTCACGGCGGCAGTGCAGCGAGGTAGACCGGGGCCAACCGCACGGGGGATGGCAACACCAACCCGGCCAGGTGGGCACCCGGCACAACAGGCCCAGGGACCCCCGACCCAGCCCGCAGGTAGACCAGGACCTGCCCAGAAGGGAAGCACCGCACCCTACCAGTGAAGGCAACCCACGGCAGCCCTACCAGGGAGACCTCAACGCAAGGCGAGTAGACCGGGGACCATCGCAGATGGGCACACCACAGCACATGGGCGAGGGTGGCACACGACTCCCCGGTGAGAGGGACCCCCGCCCAACGCAAGAAACAACCCGGCAACAACAACCCAACCCAGACGACCCCAACCACCAACTGGCGGTAGACCAGGGACTAGGGGGAAGGGAAAGCCGACAACAACCCGGCCAGGGAGGTCTGCGCCACCCCGGCAGGGGAGACCTCCACCGACCCGAGGAGGTATCCCCACAACGACACCCCGACCAGGTCGACCACCACCAACCCGACGGGGAAGGCCAACGCCTGCCCGGCCAAGGAGACCTGCGCCAACCCTGCAAGGTCGGACACCGCTACCCGAGCCAACACCACCCACAGCGGGCAGACCGGATCCAAGGGCACCGGCCCGAACCACCCTCCAGACCACAGCGGGCCGGGCCGCAGCAGAACCGCAGCCACCGGGAGACCGAGGAAGAGCAAGTGACAGCCGGGGTCTTACCGAGACTCAGACGCTCTTCCCGGGCCGGAACCGAACAGCACCGCCGAGGCGAAAGATCCACAGGCCAGGAGGAAGACCACCAGAACCAGCCATCCAAGGTCTGCGGTCCGGCCGGAGGCGCTGAGGGTGACCCCGCACACTCGCCAGCCGAACCGAGCCCGGTTCCGGGGAAGGATCCAGGAGCCACAGGAACCCCGTCCGTCCAGGGCGGGGACACGGGAGAAATGAGACTGCGCAGGTCAAGTAGGGTGCCTAGGCGTCCTACGTACCTGCAGGACTACGTCACGTTTATTGACGAACACTGAACGTTTTTTTCTTTGGACTAGGGGGGAGGAGTGTTATGTCCTTATAAGGACATCCGCCCGGATTGGCTGCCAGCCACCGGGCGGGAAAGTTTGAATCCCTGTCAGGGGGCGGTGCGTCTGCCGGAGGGAATATAAGGAGAGCTCCGGCAGCCCATGGCAGTCTTGCTACTGTTCTGTTCTTAATAAAAGTTACTTATGTAACGAGCTGGTCACGTCTTCCATTCCTGCGCCGATCTAACACATGTCTCTCTACCTCTCCCAATCTTGCACTACTTCTTAGCAATAGCACATAGACCTATATTTCACTTCACAGAGCTTTTACAGCCCTCTCTAAGCTCTTTACAGAGTCAGCCTATTTGCCCCCAACAATCTGGGTCCTCATTTTACTGACCTCAGAAGGATGGAAGCCTGAGGGAACTTTGAGCCGGTCAGGATCAAACTCCTGGCTGTGGGCTGACTGCAATACTGCATTCTAACCACTGTGAAGAGAAGGGAGGGAGGGAGGGAGGGAGGGAGGGAGGGAGGGAGGGAGGGAAGAAGGAAGGAAGGAAGGAAGGAAGGAAGGAAGGAAGGAAGGAAGGAAGATAGCAATAACACTTAGAGTGAAATTTAAAGTACTGTATATAAGTCTAAGTGGTTTACAGAGTCAGCATATTTGCCCCCAACAATCTGGGTCCTCATTTTACCGACCTTGGAATGATGGAAGGCTGAATCAACCTTGAGCCAGTGAGATCAAACTCCTAGCAGTGGGCAGACTGCAATACTGCATTCTAACCACTGTGGAGGGAGGGAGGGAGGGAGGGAGGGAGGGAGGGAGGGAAGGAAGGAAGGAAGGAAGGAAGGAAGGAAGGAAGGAAGGAAGGAAGGAAGGAAGGAAGGAAGGAAGGAAGGAAGGAAGGAATAGCACTTAAACTTATATACCACTTCACAGTGCTTTACAGCGCCCTCTAAACGGTTTACAGAGTCAGCCTCTTGCCCCCAACAGTCTGGGTCCTTATTTTACCAACCTTGGAAGGATGAAAGGCTGAGTCAACCTTGAGCCATTAGAATCGAACAGTCAGCAGAAATAGCCTGCAGTACTACATTCTAACCACTGTGCCACCATGGTACTTCTTAGAGTTTTTCTATGCTCTGGCTTGTTTCAGCATTGATGGTGTCCAGCCCTAGAACTGGATCATATCTTGTATGGAAGGTACATTAATGAAAGGGCAGAATCCCTGCTAAGATGCTTCTGTGTCTGTGAGTGTTTCCCATTAGACCAAGCAGAAAATGAAGAGTTCTCTTGGTTTGGTATAAGCCAATAAGATTTTGATCCTAGGCTGGTTTTTTTGGAAAATCAGAAGGTTTCGGCACAACCCAGTTGTTTGCATTTATTACATGTGAGGGATTGTGCCCACGAAGGGGGAAATGGTGTGATGGACTACAGCAAAGCAGCCGTTTCCCAGGAAGGAGGGAACACATGCCAAGGAGAGGGGAGAGACACTAGGCAGCACAGTACAAAGCTGGATAGAAGACAGAGGAGTAGAGTAGAGTAGAGTAGAGTAGAGTAGAGTAGAGTAGAGTAGAAAAGAATAGAATAGAATAGAATAGAATAGAATAGAATAGAATAGAATAGAATAGAATAGAATAGAATAGAAAATAGAGGAGTAGAATAGAATAGAATAGAATAGAATAGAAAATAGAGGAGTAGAGTAGAGTAGAGTAGAAAATAGAATAGAGTAGAGTAGAGTAGAGTAGAATAGAATAGAATAGAATAGAATAGAATAGAATAGAATAGAATAGAATAGAATAGAGGAGTAGAGTAGAGTAGAAAATAGAGTAGAGTAGAGTAGAGTAGAGTAGACTAGACTAGACTAGACTAGACTAGACTAGACTAGACTAGACTAGACTAGACTAGACTAGACTAGACAGTGGTGGGATTCAGCCAGTTCGCACCACTTCGGGAGAACCAGTTGTTAACTTTCTGAGCAGTTTGGCAAACTGGTTGTTGGAAGAAATTATTAGGGCAGAGAACCAGTTGTTAAATTACTTGAATCTCACCACTGAGAGTAGAGTAGAGTGGAGTGGAGTGGAGTGGAGTGGAGTGGAGTGGAGTGGAGTAGAGTAGAGTAGAGTAGAGTAGAGTAGAGTAGAGTAGAGTAGAGTAGAGTAGAGTAGAGTAGAGTAGAGTAGAGTAGAGTAATGGCAGTGTGGAAGCTTCTGGTGCTAATATGGCTTCTTGTGCTTGGGAAAGTAGGAGGGGAGATTTAGGAGAGTGATTGTAGTTAGGCATAATAGTATTTTTCCCTTCAGTCAAGGTCATGGCGTTTATGCATCTAGAGGAGGAGTGCTTGCAGGAATGGCTCAAGTTGGGATGGATGGTGATTGGGCCATGTGATAGACTGATGGGTGCAGGGGATGGATTTGGGGTTTTGATTTACTGAGGGAAAATCCAGAACTCTTAGAGTCGGGTTTTCCCATATGTGCCAGTATACCTACTCTAATAAATGGAACTTTGAGAAATGCTTGCCTCAGAGTTTTTAATTAGAGTAGGACTTTCTGGAATGCTGACAGTAGAGTAGAGTAGAAAATAGAATAGAAAAGAAAATAGAGTAGAACAGAACAAAACAGAGCAGAACAGAATAGAATAAAATAGAGCTTAGAGGTCTTCTAGTCCAGCCCCCTGCTCAAGCAGGAGAACCTATACCATCTCAGATAAGTAACTGTCCAGTCTCTTCTTAAAAACCTCCAGTGATGGAGCATCCACAACTTCTGGAGGCAACTTCTGTTCCACTGGTTAATTGTCCTCAGTGTTATGGAAGTTTTTCCTTAATTCCAGATTGCTTCTCTCTTTGATTAGTTTCCAACCATTGTTTCTTGTCCTGCCCTCTATGCTTTGGAGAATAATTTGACCCCCTCAATAAAAAAAAATAATAAAAAAATAAAAATAGCCACTCCCTGGAACCTCCCAAGGTCTGTCTGTTAAGGTGAGAATAAGGTAAGGTTTAGTCTAGCAATTCTTTCTATCTGGTGTGAGCAAAGAAAGAACGGAACTTTAGCTGGGCTGTTCTATGTTGTTCTTAGATTGGGCCAGACATCACATCAAAACAAAGCAACAAGTTTATTACGCTTGTTATTATTTTGGCACTCTGTATCCTAGGTGGCTCAGTGGCTAAGACACTGAGCTTGTCGATCGAAAGGTCGGCAGTTCAGCGGTTCGAATCCCTAGTGCCTCGTAACGGGGTGAGCTCCCGTGACTTGTCCCAGCTTCTGCCAACCTAGCAGTTCGAAAGCACATAAAAAATGCAAGTAGAAAAATAGGGACCACTTTTGGTGAGAAGGGAACAGCGTTCCGTGCGCCTTTGGCATTTAATCATGCCGGCCACATGACCACAGAGACTTCTTCAGACAGCGCTGGCTCTTCGGCTTTGAAACAGAGATGAGCACTGCCTCCTAGAGTCGGGAACGACTAGCACATATGTGCGAGGGGAACTTTTACCTTTTTTATCCTAGACTCTCAATAAGGGTGAAGATGTATTGCTTTGCTGTACAGATGATTGCTGTACAAGGGGCCTCCAGGTTTATTTGTGTCTGTCTGTTATCCTTCAATTGCTTTACAGTGGAGCAGATGGCCTCTATTAAATGATAGTTAATTTCAGTAGATCCTGTGTGAGATGCAAGTTTTGCTTCGGGTAAGACATCTGAGATTGTACCATCACAGCTGCATGCTATCCTCATCTCTGACCTCAGAGGGACAATCCATGGAATCTCAACATCCCTGGAGCCATACTAGCATTTGGTTGCCACTAATAATGATGATAGTTGTGACCCAATCCATTTTAAATGCAGCCAATGAAGCAACAGGCTATTAAATAATAGAGTAGAGTAGAGTAGAGTAGAGTAGAGTAGAGTAGAGTAGAGTAGAGTAGAGTAGAGTAGAGTAGAGTAGAGTAGAATAGAATATAATTCTTTATTGGCCAAGTGTGATTGGACACACAAGGAATTTGTCTTAGGTGTATATGCTTCCAGTGTACATAAGGAGAATAAAATACCTTCATCAAGAATAAAAAAGATACAACACTTAGTAGAGTCAAGGTTACTAATAAGCTATCAAGTGGTACTAGGAAACAAATAAAAACAATATAAATTGAAAGATACAAGCGACATTGTTACAGTAATAAGTGGAAAGAAATAGATAGTAAGGAAGAGAAGAAGAATAGTAATACAGTCTTAGTAAATTATTTGACAGGGTTGTGGGAATTAGTTGTTAAGCAGAGTGTTGGTGTTTGGGAAAAACCTGTCCTTGTGTCTAGTTGTTCTGGTGTGCATTGCCCTATAGCGTCGTTTTGAGGGTAGGAGTTGAAACAGTTTATGTCCAGGATGCGAGGGGTCTGTAGATATTTTCACAGCTCTTTTTTTGACTCGTGCAGTATACAGGTCCTCAATGGAAGGCAGGTTGGTAGCCATTGTTTTTTCCTGCAGTTCTAATGATCCTCGGAAGTCTGTGTCTGTCTTGTTGGGTTGCAGAACCAAACCAGACAGGTATAGAGGTGCAGATGACAGACTCAATCATTCCTCTGTAGAACTGAATCAGCAGTTCTTTGGGCAGTTTGAGCTTCCTGAGCTGACACAGAAAGAACATTCTTTGTTGAGGTTTTTTGATGACATTTTTGTTGTTAGGCGTCCATTTTAAGTTTTGAGATATGATAGAACCTAGAAACTTGAAGGTCTCTACTGTTGATACTGTGTTGTCTAGTAAGAGTTGGTAGTATAGGAGGGTTTCTCCTAAAATCTACCACCATTTTGAGTGTATTTAGTTCAAGATTGTTCTGGTTGCACCACAAGGCTAGTTGTTCAGCCTCCCATCTGTATGCAGATTCATCGTTGTCATGAATGAGACCAATCACTTGTCAACTTGCAAAGCTTTCAAGTTGCCATGAGCAGGAGGGAGGGAGAACTGAAGTGAATTCCATACATTCTTCTGACCGCAATCAGAAGGAGGGTGTTAGGTTTCACAGCCAGCCAAAGTGGTTAATTGGAGAATGTGATTTATGACATGGCCAGTGGAGAGGGGATAGACAGGGTCATAGAGGAACATAAATCTATGTGGATCAATCCTGACTGCATCCGAGTATTGCCAGAATGTTGCTCCTAATAAATGACTATATTTCCTTTGAAGTTTGGATCATGGCTCATGAATTAATTAGGGCATCTTTCGGAAACTTGACATCACTGTTGTAAGTTTGCATCTGCAAACTTCAGTTTTATATATAAAACTATATAACTTTTGAAGAGTTCTTATAAGAATATATAATGCTGAACACAGGATGGAAAACTTATTCAAGTGAAATGTAAGTGGGCTTTTGATGGTCGCCAGAGGGAGGGCCTGCTAAGCAAAACTAGAGGTGTTTTTTTAATAGTTCTGCAAATGCTTATTTTTTTGCAAAGCTGAAATCCTCAAAGTGAATTTCTCAGGTTTATCCTTGAGCAGAAGTTACCTTTAAATTTTGAAGGAAGATCACAAGAGATTCTGCATTTCTTCGAGAAGCTCTGATACATGTTTTTCAAAAGGAGTACTTTACTTGAAGACACAAGCAGAAGGTGGGGTCCAAGTCAGATCTCCACTGGACGTCTCAAATGTTCTGATGTTCAGTCAGAACTGAAGAAGCTTCTTGGATGACAAGCTTAACATCTTCCTCAAGGAAAAACAAAGTCCAGTTACAGATTCTCAATCATCCAGGTTTTGTTTGTTTGTTTTGTTTTATTAGATTTATATACCGCCCTACTCCCGAAGGACTCAGGGCGGTGAACAGGCACAAAATAAAATACATAGATACAAAAATTAAAAAACATAATTAAAACCAGATTAAATAATTTAGCCCGAGACAATTAAAAATCCCAATAATTTAAAACAGATTAAAATTTCAATTTAAAAGAATTTTAAAACAGGGGAGAAAATTAGGCCAGGCCGGCTTGCTGGAATAGGAGAGTCTTAAGAGCACGGCGGAAAGTGCGCAGATCCGGGATCCTCCATATCTCTGGGGGGAGCTCGTTCCAGATAGTGGGTGCCCCCACAGAGAAGGCCTTCCCCCTGGGGGCCGCCAGTCGACATTGTTTGGCTGACGGCACGCAGAGGAGCCCCTCTCTATGAGAGCATACCGGCCAGTGGGAGGCTGTTTGTGGTAGTAGGCGGTCCCGTAAATGAATGCCTTTTGAATGGTGTGGGAGTAGGAATGGATTTCCTGAGGAAAAATTGCAGACTAAAGGAACCAGGAGCACTACTCAGGTGACCCTGAGGACATGGATAAACCTCCAAGTGCTTCAACGACCCTCTACAAAGGATGCAGCTGACCAGCTGTCTGCAAGGAGTATAAATCCTTCCATTCCCCATCATCCAGTCAGAACTGAAGAAGCTTCTTGGGTGAAAAGTGAAACATCTTCAAAAGTAAAAACAAGAAAGTCCAGTTGCCTCCTGAAAAAGCACCTTTGAGACAACCATGACCTGCATGACTGAGAATCTCCATGGACATCTCTACTGGAAGAATACAGTTGGCAAAGGCACATGTCCTCTTCAATCAGCTGATACTGTCATGGCCTGCCATGGCAACTGATACATAGGCTGTCCCGATTCCAGCATCCAATGATTGATGGCCTGCTATCCATCACATCCCCTCCTTCTGAAAGTCGCCATTTGTATCCCCTCTAGATACTTATCTCACAAGTGGAGCAAGCAGAGCTTATCTTATTTTTTTTTTCCCCCGCGGCTCCTTCCGTGTTAAAAAGAAACCATCTCTGTAATTTACTTATTTCTGTCATCGGCTCATCAAATCTATTTCCTTACACTTCCAATTATCTGTTATAGAGATCAGCTGGAGGATAGGACCGACCCACGGTGACCTCAGGATTATTGGATCATTACAGAGAAGGTTCCTTTGCAAAGCCAGCCCAACATTCATCCTCTTCGTGTGTTTCCACCTCTTGTTATTTTGCCCATCTTCACAGTTTCAGGGCTCAAACTGCTTCTTTCCCACCTCTTTCTGCTCTGAGTCATCGGTGCTTTATCATCTCTGTCCCGCTGCTTATTTTCTTCAAGGCAGGAAAAGTCTCCTGCACTTCGTGCCATCACTTTCTCACTGCCTAGAAATATTTAACATTTCCAAAACGAGGAGGAATATTTATGAGGCTCACAGGACAAAAACCAGGGAGACTGTTCTTTTGCCTGGGTGAACTGGTTACCGCTTCTACGTGATGAGATCTACCACCAGGCTAACAAATTCTCCCACTTTTATTTTTTTTCCCCCAGTGCATATTTATTCCATTTCATGCTAAAAAACAAAATTGTTTCCAAGAATGGTTTGCACAAACTCCATTTCTGGGTTCTGTTCAGGGAGGATTCTGCTCTAGAGATGTCAAAACAACAACAATATCGGCAAAAACCACCATTGGAAAAACTTCAGAAAAGACTGATTTAAACCGTACTTGTGTTTGAACAACTACTAAGAAAGCTCATTAGTAGTCCTTAATTAGTAAACTAAGTGTCAGGTTTCGATGCTATCTCAAAATAAATGAATTTCCAAACTGCCGATCTTTGAGGAAATTTTCCCTTTATTGAGCATAGTGATCTGTCCCTGGCTCTTTCGTGGTCAGTACTGACTTTTGCCCCCCAATCCCTCCCTTTCCGATCCCCAATTGTCTGTGTCTCATTGGCTATCTTCCAAGCCACTTTCCTCATCCCTTCTCCGTCAGATCACAGGAATGTCTCCTTCCTCCCATCTCCGAGGAGACAGAAGCTTCAAAGGAATTAAGTCGGCAAATTTCAAGCTTCTCCTCTCCTTATATATGTCAGTGCTGGGACGCTGACACTAAGGTTTGTTCGGACTTTGTATGTGCTGCGTTCTTTGTGGTCCGTAGCTGGGGCAGAACAGCAAGAGTGGGCTTCAGGTCGTACAAATCATTTTAGTTTCATCCAAGTTGGGATCTACAAGAAATAAACGTTGCAAAAAGGCTGGGACAGGAACAGTCTGCTCTACCTTGACCTCTATATTAAACTTTCAGAATCAGAATAGAGCTGGAAGGGACCTTGGAGGTCTTCTAGTCCAGCCCCCTGCTCAACCAGGAGACCCTATACCAGTGATGGCTAACCGTTTTGCCATCGCGTGCCAAAAGCAGGGGGAGTGTGGGGTGGTTGCGCGTGCGTGTGCCCACACCCATAATTCTATGCACACTGACCCCCACGCATGTGCGCACAACCCCCCCATGCTCCCCCCACTTTTGGCATGTGATGGCATGGTGGGCCTATTTTTCGCCCTCCCCAGTCTCCAAAGGCTTTCTAGGAGCCTGGGGAGGGCAAAAACAGCCTTCCCCACCCTCCTGGAGGCCGGAAACAGCCCATTTGCTGACTTCCGATGGGCCCAGAAGGCCCGAAAATCAGCTGGCCAGCACCCGCATACGTGCTGGAGCTCACGTGCCCACAAATATGGCTCGGCGTGCCACCTGTGGCACACGTGCCATAGGTTTGCCATCACGACCCTAAACCATTTCAGACAAGTGGCTCTTTTTAAAAACTTGCAGTGATGAAACAGCCACAATTTCTGAAGGCAAGCTGTTCCACTGGTTAATTGTCCTCACTGTTGGAGAATTTCTCCTTAATTCTACACTGCTTCTCTCTTTGATCGGTTTCCAACCATTGTTTCTTGTCCTGCCTTCTGGTCCTTTGGAAAATAATTTGACTCCCTCTTCTTTGTGGCAGCCTCTCAAATACTGGAATATCACTATCACGTCACCCCTAATTCTTCTTTTCTGTAGACTAGCCAAGCCCAAATCGTTCCACCGTTCTTCATGCATTTTAGTCTCCAGGCCTTTCATCATCTTACTTGCTCTTCTCTGCACTTTTTCCAAAAATCTTTTTTTGTAATGTGGTGACCAAAACCAGATACAATATTCCATATAAAGCGGTACTAATACTTAACATGATTTGGATTCTATGCCTCTGTTTAAACAACCCAGGATTATATTAGCTTTTTTAGCTGCCGGCACGCACTGAAGTTATCATCCAGTAGGACTCCAAGGTCTCTCTCACAGTTACTATTTTTGAGACAGGTTTCACCTAATCTGTACCGTACTTCAAATTCTATATAAGAGAAGATGCTGAGCTTGTCAATCAAAAGGTCGGCAGTTCAGCGGTTCGAATCCCTAGTGCCGCGTAACGGGGTGAGCTCCCGTGACTTGTCCCAGCTTCTGCCAACCTAGCAGTTCGAAAGAATGAAAAAAAAATGCAAGTAGAAAAATAGGGACCACCTTTGGTGGGAAAGTAACAGCGTTCCGTGAGCCTTTGGCATTTTGTCATGCCGGCCACATGACCACAGAGACGTCTTCGGACAGCGCTGGCTCTTCAGCTTTGAAACGGAGATGAGCACCGCCCCCTAGAGTCAGGAATGACTAGCACATATGTGCGAGGGGAATCTTTACCTTTATCTTATCAGAGAAGTGTTGCTTTTTTTCCCAAACCAGGGGGAATGAAAGAAACCTCAGACTGGGAGCACCTGAGCAATACTTGTGTTAGCTACAGTCCGGCATCCTTTTGTTACTGGCAAAAGCTCTGTGGGATGACGGATCTGAATCAGCAGGAAATAATGTCGAGCATCGTTGTAAAAAACTGCCTCTCCAATTGTCGTGTTCTGTTTGAAGCAGCAGGGGGTACTACTCCCCTTTTTCTTACGGCGGCCTTTTTGGAGAAGAATGGGCAAGGTTTTAACACCTGTGTGTGTTCCTGCATTTTCCTGGGAGCTGAGAGCTGCAAATTGACTGGTTAACCAGTGTTGGTACAGCGGGAGAACCCGTGGAGATTTCAGGTCAGGTAGTTGAGCAAGGAGTTGTTCAAAGGACAGCCAAGAAAAGAAAGCAAATGCTAGAAACTTTTGATATCCACTGTTTAGCTCTTGGGAGGGTTTATTTCCCGGTAATGCTTATCTATTGCAAAAGTTAGGGGTGAAATGCTACTGACTCTATCTGGCTCGCACGAGCCAGTAGTGCCAGTGGCGGGTAGTTTGGAGAACCGGTAGTGCCAGCGGTGGGAGGCTCCACCCTCCCCAAACCGGGACATTCTCACGTCCCAGTTTTGACCATCTGTGCACGTGCAGAAGGCTTTGCAAATGCGGAGTGTGCACATCAGTGAACCGGTAGGAAAGGTACCGAATTTTTCGGAGTATAAGACGCACCTACCTTTTTTGGTGAGGATGAAGAAGAAAAAGAAATCTGCCTCTGAGCAATTTTGCCTCGTTGCAGCAAACAGCAAACAGCCTGCTTTACTTTTATTTTCGTTTTCAGCATAGCTTAATTAGCACAAGGAAAAAAAAATCTGCTCCAGCAATTTACCTCTTTGGAGCAAGCAGCAGAGCCGGGCAAAAAACAGCTGAGAGCAAATCAGCTGAGAGTTGGAATGCCGATCCAATCAACTTGTGCTAATTAGGCTGTGCTGAAGCTGAAAGCAGCTGTTTTTTTCTTGCTGTTTGCTTGCAAGGAGGTAAACTGCTGTGAGGCACAGGCCAAAGGCTGGGGGCCAGTGGGTGGGCGGAGCTACATTCAGTGTATAAGATGCACCTAAATTTTCACCCCCTTTTAGGGGGGGGAAAGGTGCATCATATACTCCGAAAAATACGGTAAGTACATTTCACACCAGCAAAAGTACACTCGCTTAGATGATGCGTCCAACAACTACAACCTCAGAGGGTCTCTATGGGACAGGAAAAAGATGTCCGTGACATAGTATTTTGCCCAAGATTGTCTCCAATCTTACAGGAGCAATTTAATCTATTCTGTTGCCCTAGAGCTAAATCAGAGAACATAGATTTGCAGGTTCAGCTTATTAAGCTTGTGAATCTGAATATTTTAGCTTCCTAGGTGTTTAGCTATCAGGCATATGTAACACTAGCTTTGTTGATTCCTTGCAATACAAGAAAGCAAACAAAAAAAAATCATTGAGTGTCTGGTAGGTGCATCATTTCCATCGACTGTCATTCAAGATAAGGCAACCTGTTTCATTTTCGGAAATAACACCTTGAGTTGTGAGTTTTAACCATCACAACCAGTCGAATAATCACAATGCAGCTTGCTGTCGTTTACGTAATTCAGCTGTTCATCAGCAAGGACAGTTTCCTTTTCCCCACAACGAAAATTAAGATGTTTATTTATTTTTTTAAAAAAAGACATTTTAATTCCAGTGTTGTGTTGCTGTTGATAAAAATAGGATCGCCAACATGATTGCCAATGTCCGATGGCCGATATGGCACAAGAATAGAATAGAATAGAATAGAATAGAATAGAATAGAATAGAATAGAATAGAATAGAATAGAATAGAATAGAATAGAACAGAACAGAACAGAACAGAACAGAACAGAACAGAACAGAATTCTTTATTGGCCAAGTGTGATTGGACACACAAGGAATTTGTCTTTGGTGCATATGCTCTCAGTGTACATAAAAAGACAAGATACATTCATCAAGAATCATAAGGAGCCTGAGTGGCGTAGGAGGCTAATGCCTCCTACTAAGGCAGCATTTAACATCCAGCTGCCTGCAATTACTGCGAGTTCAATTCTCACCAGGCTCAAGGTCGACTCAGCCTTCCATCCTTTCTAAGGTAGGTAAAATGAGGACCCAGATTGTGGGGGCAATAAGCTAACTTTGTATAACATATACAAAAGTATGAAGGCTATTGCTTAACGCATTGTAAGCTGCCCTGAGTCTCCGGAGAAGGGCGGCATATAAAAATAAATAAAAATAAAATAAAATAAAATAAATAAGGTACAACACCCAGTGACAGTTATGCGGTACAATAAGCAATCAAATCATACTAGGAAACAATCATATCAATATAAATCACAAGGATATAAACAACAAAGTTACAGTCATGCAGTCATAAGTGGGGGGAGATGGGTGATAGGAACGATGAGAAGATTAATAGTAGTGCAGACTTAGTAAATAGTTGGACAGTGTTGAGGGAATTATTTGTTTAGCAGAGTGATGGTGTTTGGGAAAAAAATGTTCTTGTGTCTAGTTGTTCTGGTGTGCAGTGCCCTATAGCGTCAATTTGAGGGTAGGAGTTGAAACAGTTTATGTCCAGGATGCGAGGGGTCTGTAGATATTTTCACAGCCCTCTTTTTGACTCATACAATATACAAATCCTCCGTGGAAGGCAGGTTGGTAGCCATTGTTTTTTCCTGCAGTTTTAATTATCCTCTGAAGTCCGTGTCTGTCTTGTTGGGTTGCAGAACCAAACCAGACAGGTATAGAGGTGCAGGTGACAGACTCAATAATTCCTCTGTAGAACTGGATCAGCAGAAGAAGAAGTGGTGTTGTAGCAAGAAAATAAAATAAAATATTTGAATCTTTTCTTTCTAACAAGGAGTTGGTTTTGTTGAATTCTTCAGTATCGTCACACATTAAACAAGCATACATACATATTTCTTTAAAAGAAAACTGAAAAGTAAACATATAGAATATTTGACTAACCAAAAACAACAAGAAAAAAATTGGTTGGAAGCCCTAAATCCATTCCCAATATTATGTGTTAAATCTTCCAAAAAATCTTAAATAACCTGCACTTGCTAAACTTGAACCAAGCTTTCTCAAAAGATAGCTTTTGCCTCCCTGGAAAATATCTGTATTTTTTTTTTTAAATAAAATTTCCAGTAAAGCGAAAATATTTTATGACCTCTTTTTGCAAATACGTTCAAAGTTTGCATACTTTCCCTTCCGCATCATGACCATCCTAGCAGCAGAGAATGTAAAATAATGGGACAATTGCCAAAAAGATGGGGAAAAAAATAAGCAAAAATTTCCCGATTCCAGAGAATCTGCTAAATAATTTATCATACCCATGAACCACTTGGGTGAAATGCTATTTAGTCCACCCAGAAATGATTGACAGTTGGTCCTACCTAAAAACACACCATTCTGTTGAGTTTTTTTTATTGTTGTTTTAGCTATATATAAAAAAGAAAGAAAAGTAGAAATGGGAAATTAGGGGAAGGAAAAAGTGAGGGGAAAAGAAAAGGTACAAGGGATTTTTTTTAAAAAAAAGGTGTTAACATCGGACTCTCTTTATCACAGTACAAAAAGAGTAATCAAAGAATTTGGAAGAATACAATGAATCTTAATATAAATGGTGATAGTTCACAAATATTGTTAGCTGCAAATGGAAATACGTACTATTTCCACAGCAAGGAAGATAAAGCAAAAATGGTTAAATCGATCATTTTATTCAAAGAGGAGAATATATTTAAGCACTGGATATCACTTTGGGATTTTCTGCTTGTGATGAAATGAAACTTTGACTTTAGTTTTGTCAATTAGATAGATTTGTCGTTGTAGAAATGGCTAGTTATATACTAATGTGCAAAAGCAAAAAAAAAAAGTTGAGGCTGAAAAAGTGGAAGAGATCTGGACTCGAAGCAATAGTTTTTAGAATATTAGAATAGAATAGAGCTGGAAGGGACCTTAGAGGTCTTCTAGTCCAGCCCCCTGCTCAAGCAGGAGAACCTATACCATCTCAGACAAGTGACTGTCCAGCCTCTTCTTAAAAACCTCCAGTGATGGAGCATCCACGCTTTCTGGTGGCAAACTGTTCCACTGGTTAATTGTCGTCACTGTTAGGAAGTTTCTCTTTAATTCCAGGTTGCTTCTCTCTTTGATTAGTTTCCAACCATTGCTTCTTGTCCTGCCCTCTAGTACTTTGGCGAATACTTTGACCCCCACTCTTCTTTGTGGCAGCCCCTCAAATACTGGAACACTGCTATCCTGTCACCCCTAATTCTGGGTGGGAGGCGAGTTACTCACTCCCTCTGAAAAGGCTCGCAAACTAGGCATCCTCCTGGATTCGCAGCTGTCCTTGGTCGATCATCTGACAGCCGTGACAAGGGGGGCTTTTGCACAGGTTCTCCTGGTGCGCCAGTTGCGCCCTTTCCCAGACAGGGATGCCTTCCGTGTCCCATGCTCTTGTCATCTCTCGTTTGGATTACTGCAATGCCCTCTACATGCCCTTGTGGTGCACCCGGAGGCTCCAACTGGTCCAGAATGCGATCGCGCGGGTTGTTATGGGGGCTTCCCATTACTCTCGTGTTACACCTCTCCTGCGCGAGCTGCACTGGTTACCGGTGGTCCTTCGGATCCGCTTCAAGGTGCTGGTACTTACCTATAAAGCCCTTCATGGCATGGGCCCGGGGTACTTGCAGGATCACCTTCTGCCTGCCTCCAACCGCCCAGTGCATAAGACTGCCCTCCTCCAGGTGCCATCAGCCAGACAATGCCTTCTCTGTGGGCACACTGACCCTCTGGAATGGGTTACCCACTGGGCTCCGGATGGCCCCCGACCTCCGCTCTCTCCGCGGTGACCTGAAGACATGGCTTTTGCAACAAATTTGCTGATCTGATGGGAGCTTTTAACTTTAATCCTTTGGGGATTTTAATTGAGTATTTTAGTCATAATTTTACTGTTTTATTGTTTTATCTTTGTGAGCCGCCCCAAGTCCTTCGGGAGAAGGGCGGCATATAAGTATAACTAAACTAAACTAAACTAAACTAATTCTTCTTTTCTCTAGACTAGCCAGACCTAAAACCTGCAGCCCAGTAATAGGTTTCAAATCCAGGCCCTACCAGTTCGCTATTGGTAGTGCGCGGGCAGCACTTCTGCACATGTGCAGAGTGTTTTTGATGACATTTGGGTGGGTGGGCAGAGCTTCCCGCCGCTGCCGCTACCAGTTCGCCCAACTTGGGCAAACCGGGAGCAACTGACATTCTTCATATAGTTTAGTCTCCAGGCCTTTGGTCATCTTAGTTGCTCTTCTCTGAATGTTTTTTTTCCCAAAGTCTCAACATCTTTTTTAAAGTCTTTTTTTTTAAAAAAATCTTCTCTGTATTTCTTTTCCTTCTCTGTTCTAGGTCAGGGATTTATAAGCGATGATGAGTACTTGGAAATCACGGGCATCACGAGAGAACAATCTGGCGAATATGAATGCACCGCGGTCAATGATGTGGCAGCGCCCGATATTCGGAGGGTAAAGGTGACCGTTAACTGTAAGTGAATCTCGGCGCGTAGTCATTTTTTCACAGAGCCATGGATTTTCTAAAAGGCATTATCTAGTGTGATGCATATATATCTTTATGTTGTGTACGCGTGAAGATGTGAGGACTTCCAAGTCCATGCACCTTCAAGCTACCAAGGTTGAAAAACACTGGGGTAAGAAATGCTACTCCAATTATAGCAATAGCAATAGCACAATGCTTTACCGCCCTCTCTAAGCAGTTTTCAGAGTCAGCCTATTGCCCCCAACAATCTTGATCCTCGTTTTACCAACCTCGGAAGGATGGAAGGCTGAGTCAACCTTGAGCCAATCAGGATTGAACCTCTGGCAGTCAGCAGAGTTAGCTTGCAATACTGCAGTCTAACCACTGGGAGGGAAGCAAGGAAGGGAGGGAGGGAGGAAGATAGCAATAGCACTTAGATTTATATACCACTTCACAGTGCTTTACAGCCCTCTCTAAGCGGTTTACAGAGTTAGGGAGGGAGGGATTGAGGGAAGGAAGGAAGGAAGGAAGGAAGGAAGGAAGGAAGGAAGGAAGGAAGATAGCAATAGCACTTAGACTTATATACCGTTTCACAATGCTTTACAGCCCTCTCTAAGCAGTTTTCAGAGTCAGGCTCTTGCCCCCAACAATCTGGGTCCTCATTTTTCCAACCTCAGAAGGACGGAAGGCTGAGTCAACCTTGAGCCTGGTGAGATTTGAACTGCCAAATTGTAAACAGCCGGCAATCAGCAGAAGTAGTCTGCAGTCAGTGGTGAAATGTAAAATTTGTTACTACCAGTTCTGTGGGCGTGGCTTGGGGGGTAATGTGACTGAGTGGGCGTGGCCAACTTTTTTGTTTTTTTTACTTTTAAAACCATTTTTTCTACGACGTCTTCGGCCGAAAAGGTTGTAAAAAAATGCTTTTAAAAGCCTCTGACGATACCAGCTGAGTTGCCTGATCGTCAGAGGCTTTTTTTTTTTTTTTTTTTTTTTTTTTACTTTTGAAAGCATTTTTTTGGGTGAAGAGGTTTAGGAAAAATGCTTTTATTTTTTTTTTTAAAGCCTTTGATGATTGCTCAGCTCAGCTGGGCATGGGGGTGGGGGCAGGGATTTTTGCTACCGGTTCTTCGAACCACCCACCGCCATCACTACCGGATGGGGCGATCCGGTCTCAACCGGGAGCATTTCACCCCTGCCTGCAGTACTGCATTTTAACCACTCTGCCACCAGAGCTCATCCCCTTACTGGGAAAGCGGGTTTTGATGAGAAGACTTCAGAGCTTGCCTAAAATTGTTGTGTAAAATCTCTGACTGCAGGAGCCACTGTTCCTATTGAGTTTTCGGTGAGACTTATCCCAAATCTAAACTGTGGCATTAACCCGACATTGGTAAACTCTGATTTTCCAGTCCCATTGCCTGGGATCCTACATTAGCCTTCTATTCCTGAATTCCAAGACAACAAGGAAGGGTGGTCTTAAGTTTTATTCCTGAAACAGAGGCAACTGAGTTCAAATTAACAAGCCCACAATAAACAATATGATTTTCTGATGTGTCTTCTAGATACTGGTTGGGTTCACATGACGTGCTAAACTCCAAACATGGCTTAGCAACCGTAAAAACCTAATGATTATGGATTATGGTTTACAACTAAGTGGAATTTATGTAAACCTACTAAATTTCTTTCCAGCTTCACAATGTTAAAACAAAAATAAAAAGAAAGAAAGAATAGTGGTACACAGAAATTATTAGTGACTTACATTAGATATGATTAATTTGGCAGTGGTTTCACTACTAGGATAGTTAAACCAGCCTGCCATTCATTCATTAGAGCAGGGATCTCCAACCTTGGCAGCTGTAATACTTGTGGACTCCAACTCCCAGAATTCCCCAGCTAGCATGTTTGGCTGAGGAATTCTGGGAGTTAAAGTCCAGAAGTCTTAAAGTTGCCAAGTTTGGAAACCCCTGCATTAGAGGCAGTAGTGGGTTCCTCTTACCTTTGCTATTGGTTCGGAACCGGGAGTGCGTGCACGCAGCACTTCTGATGATGTCCGGGTGGGTGGGCGGAGCCTCCCGTCTCCGCCACTACTGATTTGCCCGAACCGGGCTGAACCGGTAGAAACCCACCACTAATCAGAGGACATGTTTCAAAGCCAACCAAATCAGTGTAATTGTTTGAAAGCTATCGATTAGTGCGTAAGCTTGTTTTACTACTGATATTAATATTTTCCAAGACACTTCTGGGTTTTTCTTGACTTGAGGGCTGGATCACCATTATCTCCGATCTTGTTTAGTTGCACTGTGATCAGCCTTATTTTAAAAAAAACAAACAAAAAACAACGCATCTCACTCTAAAATGTGGGCTTCTTTCAAAAGCAGGTCAGATGATTGTCTGCACCTGTTGGAAATGAATTCAAGTAACAAGCATGGGTCGATGAAAACGAAGAGATTTTATTAAAAGAAAATAATAAAAGCTATTTTGCAAAACAGGGTGGGTATATCCCAGCAGATCTCAACAGAGGAGTTTAAGCCAGGAAGCCTGTCAAGTATTTGCAAGCCATTGGCACATGTGTCATATAGACACCAGTGGAGGCAGAGAGTGTCTCCACCCCTATGTGGAAAGGAGGGGCTTACGCTGAGTATAAAACCCCCTCCAACCTTTTCCACCTCTCTCTCTCCATCTCTCTCTCTTCATGTTTGTTCCTCATGAGACTTGATCTCTGTTGTACATAGTTAATATGCTTTATCATATGAATAAATACGTTTAAGACATTTATTTATGCATCTGCCTCTGAACTCTTCTATGCTCCTGGGTGTTTCTACGATCCCAATTCCACAAAGCCACACCTAAAATTTCAAAAGCATTACATTTTATAGTTCCCTAGCCTGACGGCCCATTTCCCTCCTCCTTTGGACTTATTGGACAGGTCCTCCAGGGATTTTTTGTTTGTTTGTTTGTTTGTTTTTAATTTGATTTATATGCCACCCTTCTCCGGAGACTCAGGGCGGCTTACAATGCGCTAAGCAATAGCCTTCATACTTTTGTATATTTTTACAAAGTCAGCTTATTGCCCCAGCTTATTGCTGGGTCCTCAATTTACCTACCTTAGAAAGGATGGAAGGCTGAGTCAACCTTGAGCCTGGCGAGATTCGAACCTGCAGTAATTGCAGGCAGCTGGTCTTAATAACAGGGTGCTTTAGACCACTGTACTACCAAGGCTCTTGGTTTCAAGCTAATCCAAGATGCTTCAGAGGAATCCATTATCTCTCTTTTTGTTTTCTCAGATTACTTTCTCTTCAGCACCTCCCTTACCTCTCCGTACCTGTCCATTACACATCTACATAGCATCTCTCAGTTTTAAGGAATGTCTCCTTGCACCCTGAGCAGGCCCCTCTCCTATGCTAAAGAACAGAATAATGCCCACATGTCCTTCTCCAAGCATATGCACCATAGACATGGGAGAAAAATTCCACAAAGCATATAATCTAACTACATTGTAAAATTCAGTCATATTTAGATCTGAATGCAGGAAGGATACAATTGATTTCATACGTATGTTTTTAGAGAGGTACATGTATTACAAATGCTTAACAAATAAATGCTTAAATGGAAAATACTTTTGTAGCAGCATAACATATATTGTACAATAGAATAACAAGTTTCTATTCAATTATTACTATTCCCTCCGTTACTATTTTATTTTTGAATTCCCTTATATCCTACACACCCATTCTCTGACTTCCTTCTCCATAGAAAGGAAACATTTTCCTCATCAAATCTGTATCACTTTTCTTTTTCCAGGTATCAGGTATCAAAACACAGGTGCTCTACATGCAGAAACATGTTCTGCCTCTTAGCTGTGTTAGAACATGCAGCAAAATAATGCTCTTGCCCCACCAAGTTCATAAATCCTATTAGAACAACACCTCCAGGATCGAAGCTATAGGTGTGCCATCTAACTAGATAATTCTTATAAATTCATAGCTTGACATTTTCTAGCTATTATCCCCCAAAATAAAATAGCTCATCTCTACTGCAGCAGCTGGGAGAATACTTAGGAAGAGACTGTTGTCTTTTCCTCTTAACTCCTCTATTTTCTTCTGAAGAGAAATTCAAAATTAAAACACAGTGGGAGAGAAATTCTGCCGATGCTTAACCATGCACGCATGGCAGATTAAGAAATCTTCACCTTTCAGGAGAAACATGAGGAAGCTTGACACAAGAACATCACATACTTAGGTTTAATTATGCTTCATGCCTTTTGCCCTTCTGGACAATCACTTTTTAAAAGCTTCATTAGCAACGTGAAGCACAAAGGACGTGGAACTATGCAGATTAAAATAGTACTGATTATTTTGAAAGGGTCTTGGCATTTTGGAGGCGATTCAAGAGCTGTCAAACCTGCCCGCCCTCCCTCCGTGGGAAAAAAAAAACACAGAAAAGAAAGTTTCTTAGTTTGACTTCACTGAAAGGCCTATGTCAGGTTACTGTTATTAGCATGTTAGCATTTTGGTACATCACTTTGAGGTTCTCCTAATCAAGTAGTAGGTTCTATTCAGAGAAGAACTGGAGTACATCAAGATAAGCATAGATTCCTTCTTATATTTCTGTCTTGTCCTGGAATCATTTCAAGTTTATTTATTTATTTAGCATATGACAAATGCATGGACTTATATATACCGTGTTTCCCCGAAAATAAGACCCTGCCTTATATTTTTTTGAACCCCGAAATAAGCCCTTGGCCTTTTGGGGTGCATGGAGCAAGACGGGGATTCTCTTGCCATCTTACCTGATTTCCAACTCTGTCTCCCTAACCCTAACCAGAGGAAATGGCAGGGACCAGCTGTGCATGCATTTAAGTATTTTCAGGGAAGGCTTATTTTCGGGGGAGGGCTTATTTTCGGGAAAACACAGTAGTAGTTCCAATGTTAATGTCCAGTCCACCCATCCATTCAAGGGCAGGGTGGTCTATGTTAAAAAAATCAGACATTGGGCCGATATAAGCTCTTGATGGACGTTTAGTCACAATGTGATGGATATTTTGTTGAGGAGCACCACAATCACACTGAGGGATAGAGGCAAGACCCCACTTAAACAATGAGTCCTGCCAGTCACCATGTTGGGCACGGATCCCGTTCAGAGTTGACCAATGCTGGCGAGGAAGGTCAACGCCTGGCACCTTTTCTTAGGGTCATCTACGTAACTGCCTATTTTGCAGCCCACTTTGCTTTCCACAGTGTGTTGATGTCAAAGTTGTTAGACAGCTGTTGAGCGAGTGCCAGAGAGGGCTTCCTGGATTTAAGCCTGCCAATTGATAGATGAGGAAGATCAGTATGAAGACAGGAAGAAGTGGCTTTCTCATAATTTTGTTGTACTCCTCAGTGGTGGGTTCCTCCCGGTTTGGTCCGGTTCGGCCGAGCCGGTAGCAGTGACGATATGACATCACCGAACCGGTTCTCCCCCCGCCCACTCCCCCACCCACCCACATTATTCTTACCTTTTATTTGGTCCCACCCCCAATCTATTGCTGCCTCCTGAGTCCCAGCTGATGACCAGAGGGAAAAAAAACTGTTTAAACTCTTGGGGCTTCAAAGGGCCGTCCTACAGCTGATCAGTGTTAAAAGCAAACAAATGAGTCGGGTCGTGAGTGTGAGGACTGGTTGTAAGTGCGAGGACCTTCCAGAAATGACTCTGACCAGCTAGCCACGCCCACCTAGTCACATGACCTCCAAGCCATGCCCACAAAATAAGCCACGCCCACAGAACCGGTAGTAAAAAAATTTAGAGCCCACCCCTGGTACTCCTTCACTAACGCTTCCTGCCTTCGTAAAGCTGGTGACTCAAGACAAAAAAAAAAAGGCCCATTTTGTTTATCTGTTGACCTGTATTTAGAGAGCCAGGAGTTCTACAAAGATGTCTGACTGCCAACTGTCATTAACTGCCAATTCTTCAATATAGTCTGGCTGCCAATTGTTGCTAGTCATTTGACTCACACGTCCGTGCTATCCAGGGTGCACCACGAGGAGGCAAACTAGCATCACACCCCATCATTTCAAGTTCTTGTCCATAACTTGGTGATCAGAAAGCTCTTTGAGGCAAGTAATAATAACTTTATTGTCATTGTATGTGTATACACAGTATACTCATACAACGAAATTCACTTAACACCCAGAGACCAGGCCCAACACACATAACAATCCCCAAACACCCCCACCCTCACCCACCACAAATTCCCCACCCAAACATCCACACAGCAGACCAAGTAATGCTGTCCAACAGCTCACTGATGGTGGCCCTTTAGTTCATTGTTGAGTGCAATTATAGCTCTGGGATAAAAACTATTCTGAAAATGTGTGGTCCGAGTTTTAATTGTTCTGTATCTTCTGCCAGAAGGCAACAGTCCAAAAAGATTGTAAGCAGGATGGGAAGAGATTCTGAGAATGTTATGCAACTTCTTCAAACAGCGAGATTTGAAGATGTTATCCAGGACTGGTAGCTGGAGCCCAATGATATTCTGGGCAGTTTTAATGCTTCTCTCTAGAGCATTTTTGTCTGCTACAGAGCTGCTCCCATACCAACTACATTGTCCAGTTTTCTTTTCTGAAGGAACTTTTCTCCTTTTCATTCAGTTGGGCCTCCGGGAGCTTTTAGACCCATACATTTGAACAAACTCAGGATGAGGAAGACTAAATTACTTCCATTTCTACATCACTGTCCCAACTGATTCTGTGCGCCATCAGGATTTCATTCACGGGGCGGACTTGGCAAATATCTGAAAGCGTTTGAAATAACCTTCCTTTCCTTTCCTCTCCAGATCCTCCATCCATCTCCAGTCCTAAGAATACTGGTGTTTCAGTTGGTCAGAAGGGGATCTTGCGTTGTGAGGCCTCAGCTGTTCCAGTAGCAGAATTTCAGTGGTTTAAAGAAGAAACCAGGTATCTAAGCAGTCTTTTAAGGCCATCACAGTAGCTTAAGAATGGCAGATGTATGTTCTTGGGAAGAAATGGCTTTCTTGAGCTAAAGAGAGGTCATCCAGGGCATTAGCTCAGCTTTGGAAACTCCTTTGAATCCTAAACTCCACCCTAATGAGAGTGAAATAACTAGAGAGTGCACAACAGCTATTCTGTGTGTTTCCTCTGCCCTGTTATACCTTCTCTAATCTGGACTTCAGTTCCCAGAATTCTTAGCCACAGCCATGCTAGCTGAGGAGATCTGTGAGTGAAGTCCAGTTGGAGGATACAGTTAAAGTCTGCATTAAGACAAATTAATTAAAAAATACTATAGCTTTCAGAGTATAAAACTCACCGGACTATAAGACGCACCTACCTTTTTTTGGTGAGGAAAACAAGAAAAAGAAATCCGCTTCTGCCCCCCAGCAATTTTGCCTCATTGCAGCAGACAGCAAATAGCCTGCTTTACTTTCATTTTTGTTTTCAGCATAGCTTGATTAGCACAAGAAAAAAAGAAAAATCTGCTCCAGCAATTTACCTCCTTGCAGCAAGCAGCAGAGCAAAACAGCTGAGAGCAAAACAGCTGAGAGTCGGGAGGCCGATCCAATCAACTTGTGCTAAAGCTGAAAGGAGCTGTTTCTTCTTGCTGCTTGCAGCAAGGAGGTAACTGCTGGGAAGCAGAGGCCAAAGGGTGGGGGCCAGTGGGTGGGCGGGGCTACATTCAGTGTATAAGACGCACCTACATTTTCACCCCCTTCTAGGGTGTGTCTTATACTCCGAAAAATACAGTAATTAAAATGGAGCTGTCATGGTCCTGACTAACAAATCCAAGCAAATCAGAACTCTGAGGCTGAGGTCTTCCTACATGCGCGGTGGGCAGGGCGTATTGAATTGTGGGTGTGGGCATGCGTGTCTGCAACTCCCCCGTGCGCGCCCCACTTTTGGCACAGGACAGCAAAAAGTTTAGCCATCACTGGGCTAGAACGTTGGAGTAGAAAAACGGATGAGAATAAACCTCAACGCCCCAGTTTACCTTGAAAATGGACCTTGAAGATCCATCCAACCCACCTCAAATAGGTGCTGTAAAAAATAAATAAATACCACCTATGCCAATATATTGGACCAATAAATTGAGGAGTAACTGCAGTCTAGAAGTTTGAACGTGACTGAATTCCACTTCTGGATGATTGTATATTAATCTAAGCTCATGGCTTGTCTTCCTTGCAGGTTAGCAAATGGGCTGGATGGCTTGAAAATTGAAAACAAAGGACGGATGTCCACGCTGACCTTCTTTAATGTCTCAGAGAAGGACTATGGCAATTACACCTGTGTGGCCATCAACAAACTGGGGAACACCAATGCCAGTATAATTCTGTATGGTAGGTATACAGATCAATGGAAGACATACAGCAGTGTTTCCCAAAGTGTGGTACGCATACCCCCAGGGGTACGGGAAGAGTTTGGTGGGGGTACACATTGCACTGGAGTTTGGTGGGGATCACGTGGGAATATCCACTGCACCGTGCTTAGCTGCGCCCACAGAACAAGGAAAGAAATAGGCGTGTATCGCAGTTTTTACACGGGAACTGGGGCCATCGTACATCGTATCGCAACTCATTATGGCGGGAACTTCTGCGCATCCTTTGCGCAGCTCGGGTTCGGCCATTTTTAAACTGCGGGAACATTAACAGTTGACGTTGAGCCGCAGAGCTGTTTAAACGCCGGAGAATTGCAGTGTTATCTAACGGTTAGACAATCTTGTGAGGCGTGACACGGCATGAATATACTGCACTTCGTTACAGAGACAACTTACTTCTTTAATAGTTAGTTCCAGTTTTTTATGAGGGGTACTCAGCGTTACGAAAATTATACAAGGGGTACATATATGTCAAAAGTTTGGGAAACACTGTTGTAGAGAAACAGAAAAAATAAGTATCTACTTTGCATGGCATGTGAAGATACATACAATGTATGATGAGATGACTGGGATCGATTAAAATACGTTTTTTAGAGTTGACTGGGAAACTGCAGATCCTGTTTTACAAAGTTTGGATCCTTTGGTATTCCAAGAGCTAATTTCTCTAGAAACAAGGATTCTTGGACAAAAGAAAAATGCATCAATAAGATGTGAAGGATAGTAGTTACTTAAAAGGAAGCTCAAGGCAGGACCTTCTCAAACCTTAAGAGTGTTGAAGTTGTAGACGAAAAGATAATAAAGAAAATATTAGAATGTGCTGAATTGGACAGGTTGACGATGGAACGTAAAGATAAAGAGGAATCAGAGTATTACTTAACATGGGACTTCTTGTACAAATCGTTAGATTAACAGGTGCGGAGATTAGTAACTGAATAACGAAAGAAGATCAACAAAATAGAAACATATATATATATATATATATATATATATATATATATATATATATATATATATATATATATATATTGTAAGCAATAGTAATATCGGACTATATGTGACTATAAATTAAAACATATAGAGTGATAAATATATAAAGTGTTATGGTGTAACTATGAAAATAATGGTTATAACTATAACATACAACATTATGTATTTAAAAGAGACTATATTGTATGACTATGAAAATAACGGTTATACTCAGGGTGCATAATACTATCTATACTTAAAAAGGACTTGATACAGCCACTACACTGTTGTTGCAAAACTGGAAATGTGATGTATAATTTAAAAAAAAAAAAAGAGTATTGAAGTTGGCCCAGTAAAAAAATCCACTGAATTCAAGATAAACTGTTATTTCAACAATGCTCCTGTAGTCACAGTCCCACTTAATCTGGTGATAGTTCAGGATAGGATTTGAGGTTTGATGAACCCTGTCATTGTACCTGAAAAACCTATTTAATTAGGAGTCTAAGGAGATGCATTTGCCCAAAATGTTTATTTGTTTAATGTTTCCTATAATTATTTCTGGGGAGGGAAGGCTTATTTTTACCTCTTTATTTCAACATGGACAGTTCAGTGTATTGCATAAACTGGAAATGAGATTTTAAAATCAAGTCAAGCAGATTTGCAGCTTGCGCCTGAGACCACAAGGTCAACTTTCTATCCCAAATTCTGCATTTTCAAAACACAGATTTTGATGTCCCAGCTGAGATCTCAACATTCAAGACATTTTCTAGTATCCAGTTTTCCAAATTAACACAAGTAGTGTTGTCTTGTGGCTACTCCCAATTTTTAGATGACCACCATCTACTCCCGTGATTGGGTTGCATGCTGTCATGTCTTTCGCATCCCATAATGTCATTGTTGGATACTTTTTCATTCATAAACTGGGCCATTTGTCTAAGAAGCCATCTGTTCGTTGAACTGTGTGAAAATATGAACTACATTTTTTATCCTTTGCTTTCCTCCACTCCCTCTCTCCCTCTCCCCCTGTCCCCTCCTCATGTTTCCATCATGACTTCTGTCTTAAAAATACCTGAACTTCCAACAATGTCAGGTTGGTACGAGCATGGTTCATTCCTTTCTTTGCTTACAACCAGTGGTGGGATTCAGCCACTTCGCACCTATTCGGGAGAACTGGTTGTTAACTTTCTAAGCAGTTTGGAGAACCGGTTGTTGGAAGAAATCTTATTTTGTTTTTTCCCACTTTACAGAGCTAATCCTGTAAGGAAGGCAGGAAGGAAACATTCTGGTGTTATTTCTAGCCTAATCTTTATTGTCCTACTTACAGAAACTGCCTCTCTGGTTAACCCTTATTACATTGTAACAGCTAAGGCGAAGGGTCCATCGATGTGAGTGACGTTGAGTTGGCCACACCCATACAGTCACATGACCACCGAGCCACACCTACCCAGCTGGTCATTAGGGCAGAGAACCGGTTGTTAAATTATTTGAATCCCACCACTGCTTAAAACCTATCAAAGCAAGATATCCATTTGCTAAGAAAAGAGGAGAAAGTCTTCACATTGCAGGCATGCAACATATTTTAAATCAAGAACTTCCAATCTTGAAACCATTAGTTTGCCATTGGAATGCGTCTTTCCCAATTTATGTGAATTGCTTATGTTTTGTTCTGAGTGTTTTATTTCATCAAGAATTTCTGTTTCAAATGAAAGACAGGACATCATTATTTAAAAGTGGGGACATTTTGAGTGTAGGACATTTGCGGAATAGAAGATCACCAATAGGACCTGAACAGCTTCAAACTCAACATGGGAAATTTTGAGGTTCAAAAGATTTCAAGTAAGATGTTTTACGAATTCCTGTAGATCTGTAGAAACTTCCTGTTGATGTGGTCTTCTGAGGAATTAAGGGATTGCTTTTAAAATGGGTTAGAGATTTTGTTGTTGTTAGTTGTGAAGTCGTGTCTGACTCATCGCAACCCCATGGACAACGTTCCTCCAGGCCTTCCTGTCCTCTACCATCCTCTAGAGCTCATACTCCAGTGACTCCATCAAGCCACCTCATTCTCTGCCGTCCCCTTCTTCTTTTGCCCTCAATCTTTCTCAGCATTAGGCTCTTCTCCAGTGAGTCCTTCCACATTAGGTGTCCAAAGTATTTGAGTTTCCTCTTCAGGATCTGGCCTTCTAAAGAGCAGTCAGGATTGATCTCCTCTAGGACTGACTGGTTTGATCGCCTTGCAGTCCAAGGGACTCGCAGGAGTCTTCTCCAGCAAGGTTTGTTTGTTTGTTTGTTTGTTTGTTTTTTGCTTTACTTTATATGCCGTCCTTCTCTGGAGTCTCAGTGCGGCTTACAACGCATTAAGCAATAGCCTTCATCCTTTTGTATATTTATATACAAAGTCAGCTTATTGCCCCCACAATCTGGGTCCTCATTTCACCTATCTTTGAAAGGATGGAAGGCTGAGTCAACCTTAAACCTGGTGAGATTTGAACTTGCAGTAATTGCAAGCAGCAGCAGTGGTGGGTTCCTCCCGGTTCGGTCCAGTTCAGCCGAGCCGGTAGCGGTGATGATATGACGTCACTGAACCAGTTCTCCCCCACCGCCCTCCCACCCCCACCCCCCACTTTATTCTTACCTTTTATTTGGTCCCACCCCCAATCTATTGCTGCTTCCTGAGTCCCAGCTCATGACTAGAGGGGAAAAAAAACTGTTTAAACTCTTGCCGCGGGGCTTCAAAGGGCCATCCTACAGCTGATCAGTGTTAAAAGCAAACAAATGAGTCGGGTCGTAAGTGCGAGGACTGGTTGTAAGTGCGAGGACCTTCCAGAAATGACTCTGACCAGCTAGCCACGCCCACCTCGTCACATGACCTCCAAGCCACACCCACAAAATAAGCCACGCCCACAGAACCGGTAGTAAAAAAAATTAGAACCCACCCCTGAGCAGCAGATGTTAATCTGTTAATAACAGTGCTTTAGTCCACTGTACTACAGGTTACAGATAGTCCACCATATCATCTTATTCATGGAGGCCAACTCTGATCTAGTCATGATCAGTAGTATTACCACAAAATACCACACTAGACATGTCCTCCTTAATGTGCAGTGTTCCTGCCAACACAAGCTCAATATTGACATAACCAGGCAATATAGGAATAGGATGGAGACGTAGGAATATTCAAAGAAGATTTCCTATATAAATCATCACATTGGCATTGCATATGTTCATTTCACTGCACGTCTTGTATTTTCCCTGACCTTTGGAATGGAGGGTGGGGGAGAGTGCAAAATGAAGTTTTGAAAAGAAATACAAAAAGAGAGAGTGGAAATCTCACACTCTTTTTAAAGACGAGAAAAAATAAAACTCGGCGGGGAAGGGAAAGAATTATTAGAGTCCTGCATATGATTAGGATTCCAGTTAACTTGCTATGCCGGCAATTATCGGGCTGGGAGAAGCCGTAGTCTTTTCTGCTCATTAAATGTAGGAAGGTTTCATCCGTGAGAAACATGAAGTAACCTTAAAAAAGAGGACCAGGAGCCTGGTTTAGCTCAACAGACAGAAGCACTGTAATTTAACACCAGCTGTCTGCAATTAAAGTAAGATCGAATCTCGCCAGGCTCAAGGTTGACTCAGCCTTCCATCCTTTCTAAGGTAGGTAAATTGAGGACCCAGTTTGTGGGGGCGATAAGCTGACTTTGTATAAATATACAAAAGTATGAAGGCTATTGCTTAACACGCTGTAAGCCGCCCTGAGTCTCCGAGAAGGGCGGCATATAAATCAAATAAAAAAAAAAACTATTTAGCATCCCTGGAGCACTATCAGCAAAATATTATACAGAAGGCAGAATAACAAAGTTGGAAAGGACCTAGTCCGACCACTGCTTGAGTAAGAGATCTTATACCATTCCAGACAAGTGGCTGTCCAGTCTCTTCTTAAAAACCTCCAGTGATGGAGGCACCCACAACTTCTGGAGTCAAGTCATTCCACTGATCGTTCTCACTGTCAGATAATTTTTCCTTAGTTCCAGGTAGGGTGTCCCTCTGATGAGCTTCCACTAGTTGCTTCTTGTCCTACCTTGTTTTGTTCTGAGTGTTTTATTTCATCAAGAATTTCTGTTTCAAATGAAAGACAGGACATCATTATTTAAAAGTGGGGACATTTTGAGTTTAGGACGTTTGCGGAATAGAAGATCACCAATAGTGTCCCTCTGATGAGCTTTCACCAGTTGCTTCTTGTCCTACCTTCAGATGCTTTGAATAATAGATTGACCCTCTCTTCTCTATGACAGCCCCTCAAATATCAGAAGGCAGATATATCCAGGGGTGGGCTGCTGGGGATTCACAGGGGTTCAGGAGACCCTCTAGCTAAGATTCTATGCAGTTTGGAGAACCCCCAAATCCCACTCCTGGCTGGCCCCACCCACCACGCCCCTCCCCTTCCAGGAGTCCCCACACAGCCTGTTTTGGATGCAGGTAAGTGCAGGCTCGGGAAGGGCAAAAAACGGGGCTACCAGAAGTTCAGGAAGACCAAAAATGGGCCTGTTTCCGGCCTCCAGAGGGCCTCTGGAGCCTGGGGAGGCCGTTTTCGCTCTCCCAGACGCTCAAGGAAAGCTTCTGGAGCCTGGGGAGGGCAAAAATTACCCCCTCCCCACCATGGTGCAGGAGGCAAACTAGACCACGCCCACCATTGCCACGCCCAGCCAGCAACCGGACAGAGAACCCCTTGCCAAAATTTTTGAAGCCCACCCCTGGATATATCATCTTCATTAAGCTAGACATACCCGTAATATACCCAATTCCTGCAACCATTCATTGTATGCTTTACTCTCCCGTCCTCCAACACACAGGAGACATATTTTTGCCCATTTCATCCATAGAATATTTATGAAAATTATTTTGGGGAAGAATCCCAATCTCAATGAATATAACTAAGATATAGGTAAATGCAGCCAGCTTCTTTCCCTGCCACTTTAAAAAAAAAAAGAATCTTAAGAGAAATGTCCCATAAATATAAAAAACAAATGTTATTTAATATACTATTAATATCAATTCTTTGAGGTTTTATTAATATACCGTTCCGTTGCTGTCTTTTTAATGCTACATTTCAAAATTGATAGTGTTTAATTTCTATAACTCACACTAAGTTACTCGTGGGAAATGTCACTACTCTGAATGGAATCCCATTAATTTCCAAGGAATGTAGTTATGACTAACTTAATCCAAACGCTATTTATGACTTCTAGCAACAACTTGCTTAGAAAGGTGGTTTAAATATAATTTTTAGAAGAATTACATTTTCCCCCTAATAATCTACTGTTTACATTCTGCCATGGGTGTTATGTAATTTTATTAAAGCCTCACAACACATTCCTTATTTTGGAGCTTGTCGTGCAGAGTTTAATGCCATGTCTACTTGCATATGCCAAGGACTGAGTGAAGGGCCTTTTGCATGCAAATGTCCATCTGTTTTCATTTTCCATAAAGTTCCTCTTCCTATAGAATGCTGCAGATGGCTTCTGTCGCCTGCTTGGAATGGTCAATAGATCACATCTCAAGAATTCGACCTATAATAAATTGGCATCATTTTTTTTTTTAAAAAAAGTTCAATTAGACTTTGATAAGGCCTTCAAAATCAGATTTTTTCCCCTCCTTTTACTTTATTTTTTTATTATTATTCTTTTTTAAAATTTGATTTATATGCTGCCCTTCTCCGGAGACTCAGGGCGGTTTACAATGCACTAAGCAATAGCTTTCATCCTTTTGTATATTTTTATACAAAATCAGCTTATTGCCCCCACAAACTGGGTCCTCAATTTACCTACCTTAAAAAGGATGGAAGGCTGAGTCAATCTTGATCCTGGCAAGATTCGAACCTGCAGTAATTGCAGGCAGCTGGTCTTAATAACAGGGTGCTTTAAACCACTGTACTACCAAGGCTTTACTTTGAACTTCCTTTTTTTTTTTTTTAGAACAAAATTATCCCTTTAGGACAGTTGAGAAATGCAATTTTTTTGCTACCAGTTCTATAGGCATGGCTTGGTGGGGTGGGGGTCATGTGACTGGGTGGGCATGGCCAACTTTTTTTTTTACCTTTTTAAAGCATTTTTTACTACCTATTCGCCCAAACTGGTAGTTTTTACCACTACCGGTTAGCCCAAACCAAAGGGAACCAGTAACATTTCATCCCTGCTTTAGGCTAATCAGACATCTGAGGGTGCATCTTTTTATGGGTTTTTTGGGGGGGAATATCTCTTCCCCCAGATTTTGTACTCTAAAATATGAAATAAGTCAGAAGTTAGAGATGCTTAACAATGCATCCTCCTTAATTTGTAGAAACTGGACTACATTTTTAATTATTATTTTTTTTTTTTGCATCTTAGAGGTTGTCAAAACATTGTGATGCCATCGATCGGTCACTACAATAATCGCATGTTCCCTCCAGAGAACATGGCTTTTATTATCCAAACAGGCTAGGAGTGTGATTTGACAAACATTATGTGTGTATAAGCCAGGCTTGTATACTGGATCATTGGATCCACTATTGGGATTTACCGGGGATGGGGAAGGATAAAGGCTGACCTTTGCGATTGCCACATCAGTCCTGCAAAAGAATTACCAATAGGCTGTGAGTTCCAGTTCCACCTTAGGCAGGAAAGCTGGCTGGGTGACTTTGGGCCAATCACCAGGAGACTGTGAGTTCTGGTTCCACCTTAGGCAGGAAAGCCAACTTAACTTTGAGCCAATCACCAGGAGACTGTAAGTTCTAGTCTCACCTTAGCCATGAAAGCCGGTTGGGTGACTGGGCCAATCACCAGGAGACTGTGAATTCCAGTTCCACCTTAGGCAGGAAAGCTGGCTGGGTGACTTTGGGCCAATCACCAGGAGACAGTGAGTTCTGGTTCCACCTTAGGCAGGAAAGCCGACTTAACTTTGGGCCAATCATCAGGAGACTGTGAATTCCAGTTCCACCTTAGGCAGGAAAGCTGGCTGGGTGACTTTGGGCCAATCACCAGGAGACAGTGAGTTCTGGTTCCACCTTAGGCAGGAAAGCCGACTTAACTTTGGGCCAATCATCAGGAGACTGTGAATTCCAGTTCCACCTTAGGCAGGAAAGCTGGCTGGGTGACTTTGGGCCAATCACCAGGAGACAGTGAGTTCTGGTTCCACCTTAGGCAGGAAAGCCGACTTAACTTTGGGCCAATCATCAGGAGACTGTGAATTCCAGTTCCACCTTAGGCAGGAAAGCTGGCTGGTGACTTTGGGCCAATCACCAGGAGATTGTGAGTTCTAGTTTCATCTTAACAATGAAAGCTAGCTGGTTGACTTTGGGTCAGTCACTTCTCTCAGCCCAATCCAATTCACAAGGTTGATGTGGGGAAAGTAGAAGGAAGATGGTATGTTGGATGTGTTTGCTGCTTTGTCTTATTTGTAAAAATAATATAGGTGGGATAGCCCGCCACCATCAGCTTGGCAAAGTCTGTCTATCATTGGGTATAATGGAAAGCATCCAAAAAATTTCATAAACCGTAATTTTGGCATCCCTCTCCTGCTCTATGTTTCCATCTCTCCCTCTCTTTAAGACTAAATCTGTTTTCCATTTCTCCTTAAGCTATGTTTCTCTCCTCCGTGGTGGCGCAGTGGTTAGAATGCAGTACTGCACGCTAATTCTGCTGACTGCCAACTGCCAGCAGTTCGATCCTGACTGGCTCAAGGTTGATTCAGCCTTCCATCCTTCTGAGGTCGATCAAATGAGGACCTAGATTGTTGGGGGCAAATAGGCTGATTCTGTAAACTGTTTCGAAAGGACTGAAAAGCATTGTGAAGCTTATAAATCTAAGTGCTATTGCTATTGCTGTTTTCCAGTTTTGTCAAGGAGGGGTGGAGGAGAAGAGAATAACAGGGTTATCATTCATTTTGGCTGACAGCAGCACCAGTGGGTTCTGCTACATTTCTCCCAAATCTGGGGGGGGGGGGGGAAGTGGCTCCATTAGAAAAAAAAAATATGCAGAAATTTCACTTTTTTTTTTTTCATTTCTCATGAGCATTCCACGCACCCTCGCTCTGAATAAAAGGAAAATCATTGGCATCTGGTTATTAGTTGTAGCTTTCTTAGGTCTGATAAAGCCAATTCAACATTTGTTAATGTCAGCAGATGTACAGGTTTTTTTTATTCCTCCCTCCTTTTGCAACTAGCTTCCATCTTTGGATTCAAACTCAAATTGGTTTTGCCCCTCTCCCTAATTAAAAAAAGAAGAAGAAAAAGAACAAACAATTCAAAAGCTTCTGATTTCCGCGCCGAACGTACATGGACAAGCCTTTATTTTTCAAATACAAAATAAAATATTTGATTTTTAATAGAGGGCTCTGCCTGGGCACACACCCTCCCCTCCCATTCCTTCCCCAGGCCTCCCCTGAATAACAGAGCTCATTTGAATGGCTCTACAAAAGCTTGTCTGGTAAATGCTTAGGAAAACAATGCCGCAGTCTGTTGTAATTAAGCGAAATAAAAGTTCTGTTTGCAGCGAGACAATTTGGCTAAGACGGTTTTCCATTGTAGAAATGGGTTTTGTAGCTCTCTGCTTACTTAAAGAACCCGTGAAGTAATTAGATTCCCTCTTGCCATTATTTTTTAATTTTTTGTTTTACCGTTGCAAGAGTTGTTACCCCTTTTGTCTTAAAATTAATGAGGTTAGAAAGCCTTTGCAACATGTTTCTTTCTCGGCTTGGATTACGGCGGAGAAGCTCAGATTTCACTTGAGGTGTAATAATGCATTCATGATCCTTATTTATTTTTTTCCCCCCTCTTATCCTCTCCCTTCACCTTGGAAAATACCCTTTGCCCTTCTCTGTGCTTTTGGCTAGTTCCATTTCTATAACTAAGCAACGAGCAAGACAGGTCTGATGTTTGCAAGCTTTCCTGATTCTTAGCATCATACAAGGAATGAAAATGGCGGCCCCCATGGGGAGAGCCTTCTCTGTGGGGTCACCTACTATCTGGAATGAGCTACCCCCAGAGATACGGAGGATCCCGGATCTGCGCACCTTCCGCCGCGCTCTCAAGACCTTTTTATTCCATCAGGCGGGCCTGGCCTAATCTTTTCCCTCTTTTTTAATTATGTAAATTTTAATCAGTTTTTAAATGATTGGGGTGTTTTAATCTGTCTAATTCGATTTTATTCTGTTTTTAAATTTTATATTTATGTATTTTTACTGTTTTGGCTGTCCACTGCCCTGAGTCCTTCGGGAATAGGGCAGTATATAAATCAAATAAAAAACAAAAAAATCAACCGTGAGTTGTCAGAACTGAAGCATTGCTGCTAGTAAAACCTGGTTTATGGCTTAGCTGGTTGTTTGAACCAGTGGTGAAATGTAAAATTTGTTACTACCAGTTCTGTGGGCGTGGCTTGGTGGTGGGGGTAATGTGACTGGGTGGGCGTGGCCAACTTTTTTTTAAAAAAAACTTTTCAAAGCATTTTTTTCTACAACCTCTTTAGCCCAAGAGGTTGCAAGAAAAAAAAAAACCTTTTAAAAGCCTCTGACGATCCCAGCTGAACCCCGTAATCATCAGAGGCTTTTTTTTTTGTTTACTTTCAAAAGCTTTTTTTTCCACCGAAGAAGTTGTAGAAAAAAAAATGCTTTTAAAAGTAAAAAAGAAAGCCTCTGATGATAGAGCGGCTCAGTTGGGCATGGGGGCGGGGGGCGCAGGGATTTTTGCTATCAGTTCTCCAAAAACACCCACCACCATCGCTACCGGATCGGGTGATCTGGTCCGAACTGGGAGCATTTCACTCCTGAGATGATTGCAAACCGATTTTGAGCTGGCGGTTTGATATGCGACAATTAAAAAAAAAAGACAAATGCAGTTTTAGGTTTTTAAATTCCTTTCTGTCTTTCTGTCTTTCCCTCCCTCCCTCCCTCCCTCCCTCCCTTCCTTCCTTCCTTCCTTCCTTCCTTCCTTCCTTCTTCTGCCCCTGTGCAGTGGTCCTTATTAATTTTTCACTAGGCTAGTGCCACTCAGCTTGTTAGGCCTCAACTGAAAGCAGCCTTTTTCACATATCGGAATGAGAAGGAAAAAAAAAAAGCTGCTGCCCTCACCATGGAGCAAAAAACGACAAGAGTATAAAACATTTAAGAGCAGTTAGTGCATAAAGGTTTCCAGATGGGAGGCGGCGGCACAGATGTGTTCTATTCTAGGATTCCAGTCAATCAGCGTTGCTATAAAATTGTTGATTAATGAATCAAACAGCCTCTTTGGTTGCTAACAGTTGCAGTGGGATTTGGGGAGAAGGGGAAAATAGCCTTGGGGCTTTGCTGCTGAATTCGGCTGAGAACCTGCACGGAAATGTTTCAGTTCTCCGCTAAAACTTTTAAAAGCATCCTTAAAGAGATAGGGGGGGAAAATGTGCTTTCGGTCTTATTTTCTTCTCTGCGTTCTTCCTCCGTTTGATGGACTTTGGGGGTGGTGGGGTTGAAAAAAACATAAAAGTAAAGGTTCCCGTCGCACATATGTGCTAGTCATTCCCAACTCTAGGGGGCGGTGCTCATCTCTGTTTCAAAGCCGAAGAGCCAGCTCTGTCCGAAGACGTCTCCGTGGTCATGTGGCCGGCATGACTCAACGCCAAAGGCGCACGGAACGCTGTTAACTTCCCACCAAAGGTGGTCCCTATTTCTCTACTTGCATTTTTTACCTTCTTTCGAAGTGCTAGGTTGGCAGAAGCTGGGACAAGGAATGGGAGCTCACCCCATTACACGGCACTAGGGATTCGAACCGCTGAACTGCCGACCTTTCGATCGACAAGCTCAGCGTCTTAGCCATTGAGCCACCACGTCCATAAACATTAAAAAAAAAAACACCATAAAACCAAGGAAATATCTTTCCCCGTACAGACTACTCACAACCTTAAGAGCAGCTGCAGAGTTTCAGGGATTCTTTTTAACCATCATTTTAAATTAGATGAGCACGGGGTATTTCCAGTGGTGGAAACCACATCTTCTTTGTGGATCTTTGTGGAGATCCATCACTCTTTGTCTCCAGAGTTGTTATTGTTGTTGTTGTTGTTTTTGCATGGGTTTTTGATGCTTTAATGTGTTGCCGCTGATATATCGTTTACTATGATTGTTATGGCTTTTGTTGCTGCAGTTGTCACAATTCAGATGGTTGCTTTCCGATGCAGGCGGTTAGTTTCACCCTCTGGTTTACATTGGATGCTCGAGGGAGAGGACCAGGATATTAATATACACGTTAACATTTTTAATTAAATCAACGTCCTGCACTTTTGCTCGTAGGATTTAGCATTGCGTCTATGCATAGCAATGAGACTCCCGTTCGCGGGTCCTCTCCCAACAGTTAACAGGCATAAAGAAGGAACACATCAGAGTTCCACGTGACACGAGAACAGAGCATTCAAATTAATTTAAAATATGGTTTGTGAAAACACAGCTGGATTTTTGAGCCGGCGTGACCCCTGTCTGCATTGTTTGAGTTAAACTAAGAGATGCGCAACCTTGTGGTGGCTGCCCGTAGTTTGCTAACCGGTGCGCTCTTGTGAATACCATCAATGATCTTTTTTTTTTAATTTGATTTATATGCCGCCCTTCTCCGGAGACTCAGGGCGGCTTACAATGCGTTAAGCAATAGCCTTCATCCTTTTGTATATTTTTACAAAGTCAGCTTATCGCCCCCACAAACTGGGTCCTCATTTCACCTATCTTAGAAAGGATGGAAGGCTGAGTCAACCTTGAGCCTTGGCGAGATTTGAACCTGCAGTAATTGCTGGCAGCTGGTCTTAATAACAGGGTGCCTTAGACCACTGTACTACCAAGGCTCTTGATTTTAAGCGTCTAATTAAATCTAACTTAAAATTTAATCAAATTAGCTGATGTTGTGACTGGCACTGCTATTTTTCCTTTGGCCCAGCCACTTTGGGGGATTCAAAATTCTGGCATAGCGCTCAGTGACCAAATTGGTTGTGCACCTTTTGTGTGTGTAAGAGAGAGAGGGAAACTACAGAACAGGATCTTTGGGGGTTGTAACTCAGAATGTTCCTTAACCTCCTTTTCAGCAGTGTGGAGGAAGAAAGGGAAAAGGAGAATGTCTGTAGAGATTCTCCGTCATCCAGGTCATGGTTGACCCAAAGGTGCTTTTTTCAGGAGGCAACTGGACTTTCTGGTTTTTTCTTTGAAGACGTTTCGCTTCTCATCCAAGAAGCTTCTTCGGCTCCGATAGGATAGTGGGAAATGGAAGGATTTATACTCCTTACAGACTGTTCTCACATAGGCTTCCCTAGCAACACGAAGCCGAGTCCTCGTCCTGATAAACCCCCATTTATTTAATTAACAGTGAATTCCTCTCCAGCAAAGTCTTTCCTCTCCCACAGTCTTTCGAGATAGTTCACAATTACCGACCTTTATCAGGCTTGGAGAGTGGCCAGGCCGATATCTTTCAGACTCCACATTGTAACAGACAATACTTGGCAAGAATGCAGGCACAGATCTTCACCCAAATGAATTAATTGTCTCCTGCAAACTCCCCTCCTTTCGCTCCTCTTCATTCCCTACGGGAGGGGACATTCACTGTCCACCTGTGGCTTTACTCCTGAGTCGACCCTTGTTCTTTAGCTGTTTCCTTCTCCTGGCAGCTCTGCACATGCACACACTGGGAACAGGCTCCAGCTGTTCTTTTGCCCCACTGATGTCCGACTCCGAAGGCAGCTGATAACTGTCAGACGGCCCTGACTCACTCTCTGCCTCCGATGCAGAGCCCTCATCAGAGCCTTCCCCAGACTCCAGGACTGGCCCATGTTCCTCCCCAACCTCCTCACTGTCCGAATCTGCTGCCAGATCGGCTGGTCATTTGCATCCTTTTATAGGGCCTCCAAGTGCTTCAACGACCCTTTAAAAGGATGCAAATGACCAGCTGTCTGCAAGGAGTATAAATCCTTCTGTTCCCCACTATCCTGTCAGAGCTGAGGAAGCTTCTTGGATGAGAAGCAAAATGTCTTCAAAGAAAAAAACAAGAAAGTCCAGGGAAAAGGAAAATCTTACAGCCTGTGGCTCATTTACATAACATTATGAATTGTGCCACCTGCCTAATGTGAATGTACTCCAGGTTTGGGTATACATCTCCTGGGGATTCTAGCCAGGAGATTGGCTGAGAATTGGGGTGGGGGGAGACGGTCCATACATCTGGAAGGCATCCACATTGGGGAAGAAGGTGGAACAAGTCTCAAACAACAGATGAAATCTTGCCTTCATGAAAAAATAAAGTACCATTGAGTCTCTATTAATTTGCTATGAATTGAGATATTTCTATCAAAACAATATAATATTTCACAAAGGAAATAAAGCTAGAGAAATCTTTAAGTTTGACCCAAGAAAAGAAGTTAATAAATGAAAGCTTGGCCGAGACCCTTGTGAGTGGCCAAGAATTTTGATTTGATTAATAAATGGGATTATTAATCCATCTCTCCCATGTCTCATCCTTTTACCTTCCACAACCCCAACAGTTTCTTCTGTCTGCTTGGCTGGAAATGACTGGTACTAAATCTGAGAGCCTCCCCAAGGAAAATATGACCAGTTTCTGCTCAAATGACACGTCCTTTTCAACCTGTAAGACATTCCATAAATGCTCCTTGATATTTAGAAATATAAATAGAATAACAGAGATGGAAGGGACCTTGGAGGTCTTCTAGTCCAACCCCCTGCCCAGGCAGGAAACCCTACACCACTTCAGACAAATGGTTGTCCAACATCTTCTTAAAAACTTCCAGTGTTGGAGCATTCACAACTTCCGCAGGCAATAGAACTTATTAATAATAAAAAGTTAGAACAATTAATAATAGAACTTATTAATTGTTCTAACTGTCAGGAAATTTCTCCTTAGTTCTAAGTTGCTTCTCTCCTTGATTAGTTTCCACCCATTGTTTCTTGTTCTACCCTCAGGGGCTTTGGAGAATAGTTTGACTCCCTCTTCTTTGTGGCAACCCCTGAGATATTAGAACACTGCTATCATATCTCCCCTGGTCCTTCTTTTCATTAAACTAGACATACCCAGTTCCTGCATCTGTTCTTTATATGTTTTAGCCTCCAGTCCCCTAATCCTCTTGGTTGCTCTTCTCTGCACTCTTTCTAGACTCTCAACATCTTTTTTACATCGTGGTGACCAAAACTGGATGCAGTATTCCAAGAGTGGCCTCACCAAGGCCTTATAAAGTGGTATTAACACTTCATGAGATCTTGATTCTATTCTTCTGTTTATGCAGCCCAGAACTGTGTTGGCGTTTTTGGCAATTTTTTTATTATTATTATTTGTAGGGGGAGGGGGAAAATCTCACTTTGCTAATGACTATTGTCTTTCTTTCCTTTCTCTTTTGTTGTGTCTGTCGTCCGATCCAGGCCCAGGAGCAGTACACGATGGCAACAATGCAGCTTCCAGAGCAATGGCTTGCATCTGGCTATCGGGCACTCTCTTTGCTTATTTCCTGCTCAAGTTTTGATAAGAAGAGCGAGGATCCTTGCAAAATGCTGCCTGGTTTCTCCCACACCACAGACTTTTAACCATCCACACCGCTGGGGGGAACCTGAAAAAAAAAGGAAACCAGTCTACAGCTTGATTCTATTGCTGGGAGGACAAGGGGAGGGAGGGGCATTCTGATACCAAGCCAACCACCCTTTATGGACCAGTTCATCACAAATATTTCCCGAAGCTGAATCAGTTTTCAACATCCTTCCTGGACCATTCCATCCTCCTCAAACGCCCTGTGGAAAACATCTTGACTTTCTCCTTTCTATGACCGAATGCTTCTGCCTGCCCCTGGAAGAAGAGATGCTTTCATCCAAGAGACAACAGTCCATCAAGCAAGTCAACAAAGCATCCTCTTCCTTCGGTGTCTCCTTGACCAACGGAACTGCCCCCCCCTTTTTTTAAAAAAAAAACAATAACGCTGTACATATCTGTTCATGCTTCAAAGCGTCTACTCATTTTCTGGATTCTAGCCTCCCCTTTGGTTGGTTCTTCGAAGGCCTTCGCTACCGTTCTGTGAAGGCCGTCTTTGCAAGCCCCCACACCCCCCAGGATATGGGTTCACATGAAGGATGGAAGTGATGATGGGGGACCATGTTGCACTTTAAGAAGCAGACTATGAGTTAGTCAACGGATGGGAGTGTTGGAAGCTCTCCTCTTCGCTATTAAAGAAAAACCTGGAGTGATGGAATGGCAAGTCAAGCACATCCCATTTATCAGCCTCATCAGGCCATCATTCTGCCCATTCATCCATTCATCCATCCAATTATCCATCCATCTGCCTTCCCAGTCATTTATTTGCCATATTAATCAATTAATCAATGTAATTATCTGATGAGCTTATTTTTTTTTAAATCCAAATTGTTCCTCTTCAATTCCCCATCCATTCTTCCAACATCTATCAGCCTGATCACCTCCATCGAGTCCTGCCGTTCGTTAGACATTTTTTTTTAATTCCTCATTATTCAACCCATTATTAGTTTTAAATGTTCCGCTGCAGTCTTTTGGCCCTTCTTCGCCGCAGAGGGAAGGCACAGAGATGGTTCGCAAAGGATCAAAATGAATAATATAGATGAAGAAAAGGCACAGTAAAATAATAATAATAATAATAATAATAATAATAAATCAAAGAATGGGCAAAGACAATGGAATAATATTTCGGAGCACATAGGCATCAGCAATTGTGTCACTCCATGGATTCTAAGCCTTTTGCATTCTTCTCCATTATCATCCCAGCGAAACATTTCCATTGTCAAGCATTGCCTTAAAATAATTCAACTTAAAAGTGCTGAATTTAGTGGGGAAATATTTGCCATCCTTTCCAATGCCCCCAATTTTCTACTGCACACAGACATTCAAAGAGACTCATTGTTTTTCATTATCCAGAAACAGCAATGGGATCGCCCTTCCGTCCCCCAAACCAGGCCAAGCCTCCCCAGAACAACTTTTGTGTTTGTTATCTTACACATCCATCCTCAGAACGGAAGCTGTTGGAGGCCAATTACTTTGCTAGTTTCTTCCGACATTAGTTGTACATTTCTTCAGAAACCTCTCTGGAACAGAAGGGTTTTTGCACAGCAACTTAAGTTCTAAGCGTTTAATTAACACCGGAGAAACACCGGAGAAGCAACAAATCAAGAGATGGGACAAAGCAACGGAGGAGGAGATCCATGTGATTTTGTGTGTGCCTCTTCGGTTTCTTCACTAGCCCTGCAGAGCAGCTAAGGAATTGTTTCAGGTCATGGTTTTGTAAAAGCACCACTGATGGTTCCTGAAAATTTCTCCCCTGGCTCCTCTTTCTGGATGATCCAAGGTTCGAATTGCTTCTATCTGCACACAAAAAAAAATATCCTAAATGTTGTAGGAAAGGATTTTGCTTCCTACAAGGAAAGGAGAAAAAAAAAAAAAGAAATGCTGTTTTTGTTTGTATTGGTGATGGGATATTTGTGGATGTCTGGAATAAGAATTTTAAAAAAACACCCTACTAACATTACAGACCATTGTTAGAATGAAATATCAACCAATAGGTAGTTCTAATCTATAGAGTGCTAAGAAGAACGCAGACATGACTCATTTCAAATCAAGACCCTGATCAAGATTGGACAGCTGGGATGAGTGATGTCATCTAACACAAAGATGACCCCTGGAGAGGAGCCAAGTTCCCATATGTCTAGTTTGTGCATTTTCTTTTGGTGGTAGGTAAAGGTTATTTCTTAGCTGGAAAACCAAGATGGGGAAATAATTCATTGTTCCTGATGTTACGTTTTTTGTTTTTTTTCTCTCTCTCTCTTGGGGAACGTTCTCGGTAGGTGGATGGTTCCAAGGCTGTCTTCTTCAGCCACAACCCTGAAAAGCAGTAAGGACGTATGGCAGCCACCGTACTGAGCTGCTCTCAGTTGTGTCTAACCAACACCAATGGACCTTGTGAGTGACTGGTTCAGATTCTCAGTGGGTCTACCTGGATGAGTAAAGAGATGTGCTATTCAAAGTGTTTAGCTTATCGCTCCATGTACAACAACAGTTCAAAGATCCTGATGTTTTCTTATACAAGACTACAATATTTGGGTGGTATATTCATATTTAAAACATGGGAAGGGTCTGGGCCTGGTTTTTAGATGAGAGATGAAAACAGAGACACCCCCAGCTGAATTATTATTATTGAATGTACAGGCGTTTTCATCCCATAACTTATTTTACTGTCCATAGTGACACGTTTCTTCGGATGTCAAGAAAAGAAGTCATCAGACCTGGAATTGGTTGTTGTTTTTTTGAGGTGGGGACAGAGAGGGAAATATAAAAAGCTGGAGGACATGGCTTTCGCAACGATGTCATTCTCTTGTCCATGCCGGTCAATGCTTTCTTTCCCATAGATGATGCCAGCGATATAGCACAACTTTCCCTATTCAACTCGGAAGCTGTTCGTATACTGAAATAGCCTTTGAGAGCTTATGCCACAATTTCTCCTTAAAGTGTCATAAGATGCTGTGCTGTTTTCATGTGATCATGTCGTCACGCAGGGCCTCAGTGCCGTAAAGCTTTTTGAAGTCTGATTTAATCTCTACCCGAAAGTCTATTAAATGCAAAAGAGATTTCTGTCCCTGCAGAAACTGGTGAGCTATATTTGGCCAAAGACTCGCTTCTTCGCTCCAAGTTAAAAATAGGCAGCTAGATACCTATAAATGCTCAGAAAGTTGATAGCTTTTCCCTCAGCCTTAGAGAATTTTGGAGAGAGAAAAAAAAGATGCATTTGGACTTTAGTTGATCCTGACTCCAGCGGCGGATTTTTGGCTGATTTAGAAAGAGTTTTAGAGAAATACTGTCTCCATGCATATACACAGAGAGACAAACATTAACTTGCTCACATGCATGTCGGAAGTACCTAAAACACTTCCGGATTGAAAGGATTAGCTGACAATTAGTTCCAATTGGACGGAGATGCCCAATTGGATAGATAGTACGTATCTATCTAGTACTAGTACGTACATATAGTACGTATCTAGTAATTGCGATTATACACTTTCAAACTGCTAGGCTGGCAGGAGCTGGAGTGAATGACGGGAGCTCACCCTGCCACGCAACAGCACATGGGTCTCCAACACGGGCTTGCTGATCATCCACCCAGTGTCCTAACCACGTGAGCCACTGCGCTCATGCTAACTCATACTCAAGTGAAATCAACTCTTGGTTTGACTTAAACCACAAACTCGTAGGACTGAAGTGGGTGCCCCCAGATCAAAACAATGGGCCAGTCATCATGCCAGTGGTGGGATTCAGCCAATTCGCACCACTTCGGGAGAACCGGTTGTTAACTTTCTGAGCAGTTTGGTGAACTGGTTGTTGGAAGAAATTGTTGAATTATTTGAATCCCACCAATGCATCATGCCCTTATCCACTCGAAGTATCTATGGGTCTTCAAAGGGGGCTATGCAGAAACTGGTAAGATCGGCAGAGCGACGGATTTAAGAGGTTTAAAATCATGCCATATATATATATATAAAATTTATATTTTGCTGATAAAGAAATAAAGGGAGACTAGTATAGCTCTATTTCAAGCTTTTTAGCTTTCATCAGCTAGCCGTACCCTTACTTGGATTCGAACTTGGGCTTCCTGCATGTTAGGCAGTTGAATCAACCTTCTGAGCCACAAGTTCTCCTCCCTTCATCAGAATGCCCCTGTCAACTTGCAAAGCTTTCAAGCTTTGCCATGAGCAGGAGGGAGGGAGAACTGAAGTGAATTCCATACATTCTTCCTGACCGCAATCAGAAGGAGGGCGTTAGGTTTCACAGCCAGCCAAAGTGGTTAATTGGAGAACGTGATTTATGACATGGCCAGAGAGGAGGGGAGAGACAGGGTCATAGGGGAATGTAAATCTACGTAAGATCAGTCCTAACTGCATCCGAGTATTGCCGAAATGGTGCTCCAAATAAATGAATATATTTCCTTTGAAGTTTGGATCAGGGGTCATAAATTAATTAGGGCATCTTTCAGAAACTTGACAGCCCCCTCCCACATGTTGGGGTAGACCAGGTGTCTCGATAGAAAAACACTTAATATATAGATCAAACCAACCCCTTGGGATTAGAACTAAACTGAGTGGAAGGAAAGTGAAGACACTCTAGCTGTAAGTAATTCTCTTGGAAATTTTCTGCATCGGGGGAAACGAGCTACTCTTCCTGAATTAAGTGCACTGACATTCTGGTGACACAGCATATGCTAAGTTTGCTGAAGAATGATTAAAGTTAAGTGCCTGATGTGTTCAGATATTTTCCACATGCCTCTGGGAGAATGCGTTTGGGTTGATGAGAAATGCCTCACGTTTTGAAGGTGAAACCACTTCAAGCATCTCCTCCACCAACCACGAGAGAGTCAAGACCAAGGTGGCCCTCAATCAGTTTCCATGAGGACTTGTAGGAAGCTTCCATATATATATATATATATATATATATATATATATATATATATATATATATATATATATATATATATATATATATATATATATATATATATATACATACATATACATATATACATACACACACACACACACACACTTTTTGATTTTCAAATCGACCATCGTTCTATGTGCTAAAGTTCATTTGCGTCAATAAGCCCACATACGAGTAAATAGACACAAGGTTGCAGACATTGAGATGAATCTTTCAAAAAAGAAAATATGGCACAACCCCCCCACCCCACTTCATTGAAATTGAAGATACGTAAGGGGAGACTAACAAAAGTTTTGACACTTTAGATTGCTGTTGTCAGTCTAAGCACTTTCAAGCAGATTTCATATATGATTTACCCAGGGTCTTTTCCCATGAAAATATATATATATATATATATATAATTTGATTTATATGCCGCCCTTCTCTGGAGACTCAGGGCGGCTTACAATGCGTTAAGCAATAGCCTTCATTCTTTTGTATATTTTATACAAAGTCAGCTTATTGCCCCCACAAACTGGGTCCTCATTTCACCTACCTTAGAAAGGATGGAAGGCTGAGTCAACCTTGAGCCTTGGAGAGATTCGAACCAGCAGAAATTGCAGGCAGCTGTGTTAATAACAGGGTGCACTAAACCACTGTACTATCAAGGCTCTTGAAATATTGGATGCTTTCTTGCAGAGAATACAGAAAGCTGCTCTCACCGTTTGAGGGAAGCTCCTCAGACCTTTTTCGTAACCATTTGTAGACCTCCTTCGTGCAAAATGGATGTCCCACCCCTGAAGTTCTTTCTCACTTGCTTTGACTTGGATATATATGATGACTTTTGTCAGAATAATCTACTTTCATTACAAATCACCTCCCCTCCGCTCTTACCAGTGCTGATCACAGTCATTAGTACAAGTAGTCCTTGACTTAACAACTGCTCATTTAATGACCCTTTGAAGTTACAATGAGCGGTCCTCGGATGCATGGCTGTCGAAGCATCAGCCACAGGATCAAAATGGCAACAGTCGCCTTGTTTAGGAATAGAAATTCTGGTTGTAAGCCGAGGACTGCTTGCACGGCCTAGAGTAAGGTGAAATCTTGTTTTTTCATACACTTTTACTACTTGTGCTAGTACAATGTACACATTGCGTTGGATTATTAAGTCCATGAAGTCAATCCAAAACTCTTCTAACGGGGATGTTTTGCACCTTGCCAAAACAACAACAACAACAAAACCCTTATCTTCCAAGAATGTGAGGACACACAGGTTGCATTCACAAAAAAATGAAACACTTTTGTTGCTAGCTCCTACTTTACTCTTTCTATTAAGCACAAAAGTTCTTATTTTGGCTTGTTCGATATAATCGAGCATTTCTGGAACTGTGGTTTGTTTCTTTCCTAAGCAGGCTGAAAGGGAAGTCACATCATCTTCATTTAACGACCCCATAATTCCTTGCAACTGGTGGAGTCTGGGCAACTGAATGGAGCTAGCAGAGTGTTTTACTGGCCGGATGCCCTTCCTGTCACCAATGCAGAGTTTTGTTCAGCGGATACATTCTCTCTCCCAGAGAGAGAAATATCTGCCTCTACCTAGGATCAAACTCACAGCCTCCCGATTGTGAGGTGAGACCTCCACCTCTAGGCCACCGCACCATTAAAGGGAAGTCACATCTACTTCTTTAATTATCCCTGGTTTGTGTGTGTGGGGGGGGAGACAAACCAGGAATGATGGTCCACATGTATGAATTAAGCACTTTCCTATTATGTAGTTTAGATGGTTCCCCCAATAGAAGGAATCAAATTGGTTTGATTAAAGAGAGAACTCTGTAAAGTAACTTCTTTTTTAAGACATGTCAACACAGCCATAATGAGTTAGACAAGCTTTTCATCTTAATGTAGACTGATATAATTTGATGAAGAGAGGGGAAACCATGGCAATGTTATCTATCCAAACAGAACTGTAAGAATAGGCCATTAATTTAAAAACTCAGACTCTTAGCACAATAAAACAGGAAATATTTCTTTCTACTTTTTGCGGTTGAAAAATACATGAAATATAGGACTGGCCTTACAGGCTCCCTTTTCTCTTTCTCCTTAACCATCTAGCTCCGAAGAAGAGTAAGCCAAGATTTAGGTTAGCTAGTTCTTCTCTCATCAGTCGTTCCAAGTTTCCCGTTTCCAGTAAACTTGAATACATTGTCCAACGAGACAACTTCAAAACATTTCCAACATTTTTTTTTTGGGGGGGGGAATTACAACTTATTTCAAACTTGGTTTGTTGTTTGCAGTGTAAGTCAGTTAACTGAAGGGGAAACCATCATGGCTGATTCCTCCATTGGCTGGGAGAACTGGCATGTAGTCCTTTCTGTTTGATGGCATCATTATGGTTTGGCATAAGGTGCTCATTCAGTCATCATGTAAACAAAATAGCAAGCATTTACCCACACTGCTAATCAAAAGCTATTCCCGTAAACTCCATGTTATCTGTTTCAACAAATTGTGATTGTACCTTCAGTTGCATCAATCGCTTGTCTTTAAACAAGGAAGCCATTGGCTCCTTGGTAGGCTTGCTGCTTAAGCCTGCTGTGAGCCTTTACTTCTCTCAGAAAATCTGCTCTTCAAAAAGCGAATTAAAATGCAGATTGCAAGTCAAGACTTATTTCGACCTAGTTATGCTATCAGCTGAATTTAAGACACTTAAAGCATTCTTGGACGTGACCTCTCCTCCTTCAGAAAATGAAATGATTAATATCAAACAAGTATCTGGGCCACCAGCCTAATCAAAACAGATCTACCCACTAGAAGACAGCTGCATCAAGGACTATCTCTAGTTTTATTTTTTATTTTTTTAAAAAAATGTGATTGCTGTTCATATAGCAATCCAAAACTTCATTTAGGTTTTTCTGGGACTCTGTACAAGGCCTTTGAAGAACTAAGAGCCATTCCACACGACCTTAATAAAAAAAAATATATTAGGAACCTTCAATCTTTCGAGGGTTGCTTATATTATTTAATAAATAAATATTCACAAGGATTCAGAGATTCCCTGCTCGTTCCTAGGGGTGTAAAATTCTCCTTGCTCACAGTCTAAGGGCTCATTTTGTGAATTTCAATATTCTCGCGGATGTCCGTTCTCTATTGAAATAAAACACAGGATCCCTACGGATGCATTAAAAGCTCATCGCGCCAAGGATGCTAAACAATAAAACACCTGGTTTAGTTTGATACTTCGTAAAAAAAATAGCCAATAGATTAAATTGAAGGCCAAACCAACATGAGGGAGAATTCATCCGATCTCTCTCAAAATTCTTCTGTCCTGTTTATACTCATGATTCTGAATTACTGAAAATGGACGTCATGAATGAAGATTCTCCTTTTACCGGACTGAAATGAACAACTCACTGTTTGAATTAAGCAACAAACTGACAAAAAAAAAAAGTAATCCCAGAATAGGGGAAAAATAATTTCTATTATTGACACGTACCAGAAAGCATTTTTTTTTCCTTTCAAACAAAATCCAATTATTGTGCAATGTATAAGTGCAATTGTGAGGAATCTTGTTGGTTGTATGAAAACGTTACCTGTCCATTTCAGAGTCCTTATCTTTGCTAGACCTTATACAGGTTCTGTGACTTATCAATGGTGCAATTCTTCTAGCTGTATCAAAGCTATGGGCTGTGCATATTGTTTTCACACCGTTTTATCCTATAAAAAGAAAAAAGAAACAAACAATAGTAAATAAATTTTCAGTGTTCAAATGCTTTAATGAGGGGGAAAAAAGTATAATCCAATGGAAGTTTTTAAAGCATTATTTTTTTCTTTTATTCTGTCAGCCTTCTAGAAATACTTTTTTAAAGTTTATTTTTAATTTCTTAAAGCAAATGAAGTCAAGTCTCTTTTTTTTCCTGTCAATAATCGTATTAAAAATAAAAAAAAACAAAAAAGGTGAATATACTACCTGAAATTTTGTGCATGTTACATTGTAGTTGTAACCTTTTCTAATTCAGAAAGAATAAGAGATGGTTGTGATTGTGCAGTGTATCAATAAAGTTTGGAGAAATTTGTACCTTTTGGGGAAAATTTTATCTGAGATTTGGTTTTATTCCCTAAATGTATGCCCTAGAGAAGTGCTTTTCAACTTTATTTTTTATTTTATTTTATTATTTTATTTTACTTTACTTTACTTTATTTTATATTATTATTTTATTTCATTTATTTATTCATTTATTTTATTTTATTTTATTTTATTTTATTTTATTTTATTTTATTTTATTTTATTTTATTTTATTTTATTTTATTTTATTTTATTTTATTTTATTTATTGGTTCAATTTATATGCCGCCCTTCTCTGGAGATTCAGGGCGGTTTACAGTGCGTTAAGCAATAGCCTTCACACTTTTGTATATACCTGCTTAGTAGGGCTTTGCCCCCCCCCCCCCAAAGCAGTGTTCTTTTTTATACAAAGTCAGCTTATTGCCCCCACAATCCAGGTCCTCATTTTACCTCCTCGGAAGGATGGAAGGCTGAGTCAACCTTGAGCCTGGTGAGATTTGAATTTGCAGTAATTGCAGGCAGCTGGTGTTACTTAACAGCACTTTAGTCCACTGTGCCACCAAGGCTCCTTATTTTATTATTTTATTTATTATTTTATTTTATTATCTTGTCTTATCATTTCATTTCATTATTTCATTTATTTCATTATTTTCATTTCATTTCATTTCATTTTTATATTATATTATTTTTTAATTATTTTATTTATGCATGTCCATGGTCCCTTCCTTACTTGTTTTTTTTTTTTTTTTAAATTTGATTTATATGCCGCCCTTCTCCGGAGACGGGCGGCTTACAATGCGCTAAGCAATAGCCTTCATACTTTTTGTATATTTATACAAAGTCAGCTTATTGCCCCCACAATCTGGGTCCTCATTTCACCTCCTTGGAAGGATGGAAGGCTGAGTCAACCTTGAGCCTGGGGAGATTCGAACCTGCAGTAATTGCAGGCAGCTGGTCTTAATAACAGGGTGCTTTAGACCACTGTACTACCAAGGCTCTGTGGTTTTTTTCTGTGGTGCCTTCCCTTTCCAAGTCTCAATACCACCAACAAGATAGGATTTGCTGTTTTCCTGTGCCCCCCACCCCTTTGGCACATGCCATGACCTCATTACATGTTTTTCACCTGTGGCCTCCCATAAAATACCCTAGGGGCCTTCTTAGGATCTGTGCCCTTCCAGATTTAAATGAACTAAGATTATATGGTGATCATCCTATGCACTAAAAAGAACATAACACACACAAACAGGGAACAATCTTGTACAGTCTCCAATCTTTCCCTTCTTGTCTACTTTGGCTGAAACTAAATTCTGGAAAATTCTCATTTGTGTGTGTGTGTGTGTGTGTGTGTGAATGTATCTTTGTGTCCAAAAACAAAAAAATAGATTGTGATTCCTCCAAGCTGAGGTGCCACAGACCTATAGACTGAATCTTGCCAGATTAAAGTACGTTACGTAAAGGTAAAGTTTCCCCTCACACATATGTGCTAGTCATTCCCAACTCTAGGGGGTGGTACTCATCTCCATTTCAAAGCCGAAGAGCCAGCATTGTCCGAAGATGTCTCTGTGGTCATGTGGCCGGCATGCCGAACCGCCAAAGGCGCACGAAACGCTGTTAACCTTCCCACCAAAGGGAGTCCCTATTTTTCTACTTGCATTATTTTACGTGCTTTTGAACTGCTAGGTTGGCAGAAGCTGGGACAAGGAACGGGAGCTCACCCCATTACGCGGCACTAGGGATTCGAACCGCTGAACTGCCGACCTTTCGATTGACAAGCTCAGCGTCATAGCCACTGAGCCAGCGCGTCCCCGTATGTTAAAATAAATAATGTTAACCGTAAGGTATATGCTGAGGTAACTGTTAGGGAGGATCCATCTTCACCCTCTTTCTGTCACACAAGCTATCTGAATTGTCTCTTGCTTCTCTGGAATGAATTCCCTCCCTCCTGGAATCCAGACTACATTCCGTGTGTGTGTGTGTGTGTGTGTGTGTGTGTGTGTGTGTGTGAGAGAGAGAGAGAGAGAGAGAGAGAGATTGTCAATCCTGAATTGAACCTGGCTGAGGCCATCTTGGAAGCTTCAGGGGAAAGAGAGGGGAGATATATGAATATTAATAGATATACAAGCAGCAGACAATTTATACACAGACACACAAACTCACACATTAAAATTAATTGTTTGTAAAATAAGATGCCTAATTTATAGGATTAATTAATCCTCTCTATGCATTACCAACTGTTCACTTTTACACAGAGAGCACTGTCACATGCTAAGCAAACATACATGCCCTCTTTCCAGCAGAAACATTAAAAAGAAAAAGGAAAAAAAAAAGAACAGAATGGTTTAAGGGAACAAAATGGTTATGTTGGGAAGAGAAGATGCAGTGGACATACAAAGTGTGAGAAGACAGGCATGAAGAAGGAAGAAAAGAGAGCAGTCATTTAGGTATTACGAAAAAGGGATTAAAATCGTCGAGCCTACAGTCCCTTCTGAATAACAGCTCATACAAGCTACATTTCAAAGGTATCCATGCTTTTAAATAATGATTATGGCAGCTATTTTAACTTCTTAGAAGCTTCTATTCTCAGTAAACGTAACATTTCCTCAATGCATAGGTGATAAGAGGCGGGGGAGTGAGGAAACCTTCCTATGGAATAAATCCGGTAACTCCTTGGTCAGCAACCAAATGTGTAAAGTAGTAAAGTAATTTTTTAAAAGAAATTAAACATTTATAATACTTTGCCTTTTCAGTACACATCAAAGAGTGGTGTTAGAGATTTCCATTATATATTGCCTTATAAAAGAAAAAAAGTAAAGGAATCCCTATGGATTTTACTTTGCTAAGTCGGTGCTATATGGGGTGGTGCACATTTTAAAGCTGTTGAACGTTGAGTAGTTCGGAGAACTGGCAAATGCCACCTTTGGCAGGCCCCCAGAGTGGGGTGGGAATGGGGATTTTGCAGTATCCTTCCCCTGCCACACCCACCAAGCCACACCACGCCCACCAAGCCACGCCTACAGAACCGGGAGTTAAAAACAATTTGGATTTCATCACTGCACCAGCACTAGTCTGAAGACAGTTCCATGGTCCTGTGGCCAGCATGACATCACGGAGCAGTGTTACCTTCCCACTGAAGTGGTACCCATTAATTTGCATGCTTTTGAACAGCTAGTTTGGCAGGAGCTGAGGTGAGGACGGGAGCTCAACCCCATCATGTGGTGCTCGGGTCTCGAACCTGGACTGACGGCTTTCCAGACAACAAGCCCAGCATCTTAAGAGCTGAGCCACTGCATCACCCATATTGTCTTATACCTATCTGAATTACCAGAAACTAAGGTATTGCAGATGGTGGATAGCACAGAGATCTTTGCCTGAACTGCATCCAACTGCTTTTGCTAACGTGGTACTTTTCTGGCCGTCATATTGGCAGAGTTTAGTAGGATCTGTAGGCCAACACAGCTAAAAGATTCCCTTGTAGAGTCCAAGTATAAAATGGAAGGCAGAGATAAGATGTTTAAGATTAGTACTTTGGTTAAAAATCAATTTTACTTCACTCAATCAGGCTTTCCACCCCACACTTTCCCTGTATCTTCAACTTCCAGTATCTTCAGCCTACCTAGTAGGCTATTCTGGAAGGGGCTCAGATTTGGATTAACTTGAGTTAGACTTGGCTTTCCAAAAGAGCTCATTGAGTTAGAGATCATTCCTCTGAAGCTGCTCAGAAAATAGACTTCTTCTTTTTGTCCATCATGTCTAATGCTTCCATACTCAATCCACTGGTCTCCTCTTCCATCAATCGCATAAAACTATTTATTTCCAATTACTTAGAAATTTAAAAAAAGAATCCTATACGCCATTCTTTTTCCCTCCCAATCCCTCTCTTGCCCATCTATTCATCTCCCCAACCAAGCAGGATCTTCTCCTTCCTCCTATCTTTCCATCTCTGTCGATCTCTATTTCTCTAATCTATCTATCTACAGTATCTATCTATCTATCATCTATCTATCTATCTTTCTCTCTGTGTGTGTCTCTCTATTTCTCTAATCTATCTATCTACAGTATCTATCATCTATCTATCTATCTTTCTCTCTGTGTGTGTCTCTCTATTTCTCTAATCTATCTACAGTATCTATCTATCATCTATCTATCTATCTTTCTCTCTCTCTGTCTATCTCTATATCTCTAATCTATCTATCTACAGTATCTATCTATCATCTATCTATCTATCTATCTATCTATCTATCTATCCACTATCTATCTATTCACCATCCTTCCATCCATCATATCTATCTATCTATCTATCTATCTATCTATCTATCTATCTATCTATCATCTATCTACCATCTACCATCTACCATCTACCATTTGTCTGGCTGGCTGTCTATCTATCTATCCATCCATCCATCCATCCATCCATCCATCCATCTATCATCTATCTATCTATCTATCTATCTATCTATCTATCTATCTATCATCTATCTATCTATCTAGCGCTCTCTCTCTCTCTCTCTCTCATTCTATCTATCTATCTATCTATCTATCTATCTATCTATCTATCTATTATCTGTCTGTCTACCTATCATCTACCTATCATCTTCCATTTGTCTGTCTGTCTGTCTATCTGTCTGTCTCTGTCTCTGTCTCTGTCTCTGTCTCTCTCTCTCTCTCTCTCTCTCTCTTTCATCTATCTATCTATCTATCTATCTATCTATCTATCTATCTATCTATCTGCCTGGCTTGCTTTAAAACTCAGCTCGTGCCACTTTACAGAAACATGTCTGCATAATGAAAGCTTTCGTTTTATCTCTCCTTCCGCCTTCATCGAAGAAAGCTTAATGCAGCTGGTCTGCGATGCCCCAGTTAAAATGAAGTGATAAAGAAAGGGTATCTTGTCCAGGAAAAAGCCAGTAAGCTGGGCGTTTCTCTTTCTTTCTTTCTTTTTTCTCTGCCTCATTTAAATAACTCTTTTGTAAAACAACAGAAATACTCCCCAAGAAATAATAGCGTTAAAGATGTTGCTCTTGCTATCGAGAGCTATCAAAAGAATGGGGGGGAAAGTCAGTAGCTGGGGAGGGAAGGAATTAAGGAAGATCAAAGAGAAACACGTACTTAATTCCTTGCAACTAGCCTTATCTAATTTGTCCATTAGAAGAATTATTTGGATATGCAAAACAGCTACAGTTACAGGGCACATAAATTTGCTCTCGACTGTCAGTGCTTATTCTTTCACTTCTGTTTAAATTGTACAGCGAAGGAGAGGAGAAGAAAATAATGACAGCAATGTTCCAATATTTGTGGGGCTGACACAAAGAAAGGAGGGGGGGGTCTCAACCTATTTTCCAAAGCATCTGAAGGCAGGCCAAGAAACAATAGATGGAAAATAATCAAGGATGGAACCAACCTAGAACTATGGAGAAATTTTCTGACAGTTAGAACAATCAATCAGTGGAACAACTTGCCACCAGAAGTTGTGGATGCTCCAACACTGGAGGTTTAAGAAAAGGTTGGACAGCCACAGGGGTGGTCAGTTGTGACTGTTTTACAAGCTTGGCTGTCTCAGGAATTCTGGGAGTTGAAGTCCACAGGTTGTAAAACAACCACAATTGCCCACCCCTGGTATAGGACAATGATGGCAAACCTTTTCGGCACTGCGTGCACATCTGAGCCACAACCCGTAAGAGGAGCTGGCCAGGGTGCATGTGCGTGCCTGAAAATGAATTATTTTTTTTTAAAATTTGATTTATATGCCGCCCTTCTCCGGGGACTCAGGGTGGCTTACAATGCGTTAAGCAATAGCCTTCATCCTTTTGTATATTTATACAAAGTCAGCTTATTGCCCCCACAAACTGGGTCCTCAATTTACCTACCTTAGAAAGGATGGAAGGCTGAGTCAACCTTGAGCCTGGCGAGATTCGAACTTACAGTAATTGCAGACAGCTGGTGTTAATCACAATGCTATCAGTCTGCTAAGCCACCAGGCCCTTCCGGTTTCAGCTACTGAACTTCCGGTTTCAGACAGCTACTCTTCTGGGTTTCTGGCGCGCATGTGCATGCGACGATCAGCTGGCCAGCACCCATGCTCACGCAGGAAAACGGAAGACCAGCTCCTCCAGTTTCCGGCACTGCCGCATACAAAAAGGCCAGCTGATCGTTGCGGACGCGTGTGTGTGGCAGAAACCTGGAAGAAACTTTGGGCGTGCATGCCATAGGTTCGCCATGGTTGTGACCTAGGCCCAAGTAGTTATTACCAGACACAATCAGTCTTAAACAAACATATTTTATTAGAACAGCTGCGAATTACTTCATTCTCAGCTTAGTCCAAATTAATTCCAAAACAAATTCTTCATAAACAGTCCTTCGGCCTTATCACCAACCTTTGTCCTGTTTGGCACCCTGCCAAAGGCTTTTCTTGGCAAAAGTTAAGAAGCAAGAGACACTGACAAAAGACAAATGTAGCAATGTTGCTTTCCTACAAAGATCCCAGGAGCCATTGCTGCTCTTTTAAGCCTTCTGAGAGGGGCCAATCATCTCCTGGCCTTACTCCCGAGTCGTCCTTTTTGCTTTAGCTGCTCTTGCCTTCTGGCAGCTCTGCGCATACTTGCACTAGGAACAGGCTCCTCCTGTTCCTCTGCCTCTCTGCTGTCCGACTCTGGAGGCTCCGGAGTCTGCACATCACTCCCAGATGGCCCTGGCCCCATCTCTGCCTCCAATGAAGAGCCCTCATTCGGGCCTTCCCCAGACCCCAGGACTGGCCCATGTTCCTCCCCAGGCTCCTTACTGTCCAACTCCGCTACCAGCTCCACAGGCTGCTGGTGGACCACAACAGATATTTGATTTAGCCCAAGAAACACACAAACACACAGAAACCCCATATGCTGCTGACATATCATCTGCCTTTCCACTTTCGAACACAGGTAGTATTAAGGGATGCTGGGAGTTGTTACACAGCAACATCTGGAGAATGATGCGCTCTACAAGTAGCTTTAACCAAAATCACACGCGCCATTTGATTTAATAGCCGAACCGAGCAGAACAAATAATTGGCAGCTTCTGAATTCTTTGACGACATTAAAGAGGGGAAACAAGCCAAGCAGAGATCACTGGTGAGAACACAGAAATGTTACAGATAGCCAGGAGTGACCTTGTTTTCAGTTGTGTAACAAAAATGGGATCCTTGCATGCAAGCTTTAAACATGAGCCGCTTTGGTAGCTGCTTATCAAAGCCGATGCATAAAAGGGGGAAATAAATAAGAGGTTTTAATGAGGACTTCCTGTCGTGCATATTCAGGAGTTTTCTCCTGTACAGGGATAGTCCAAGAAAGCAGTCTTTTTAGAATAGAATAGAATAGAATAGAATAGAATAGAATAGAATAGAATAGAATAGAATAGAATAGAATAGAATAGAATTTTTTATTGGTTAAGTGTGATTGGAAACACAAGGAATCTGTCTTAGGTGCATAAGCTCTCAGTGTACATAAGGAGAATAAAATACATTCATCAAAAATTCAAAGATACAACACTTAGTGATAGTCAAGGTTATTAATAAGTTATCAAATTGTACTAGGAAACAAATAAAAAACAATATAAATTGAAAGATACAAGAAACCTTGTTATAGTAATAAGTGGGAAGAGACAGATACTAGTAAGGAAGAGAAGAATAATAGTAATACAGTCTTAGTAAATTATTTGACAGTGTTGTGGGAATTAATTGTTAAGCAGAGTGATGGCATTCGGGAAAAAACTGTCCTTGCGTCCAGTTGTTCTGGTATGCAGTGCCCTATAGCGTCGTTTTGACTGTAGAAGTTGAAACAGTTTATGTCCAGGATGCGAGGGGTCTGTAGATATTTTCACAGCCCTCTTTTTGACTCCTGCAGTATTCAGGTCCTCAATGGAAGGCAGGTTGGTAACCATGGTTTTTTCTGCAGTTCTAATTATCCGTTAAAGTCTGTGTCTGTCTTGGTTGGTTGCAGAGCCAAAATTTCAAATCTTGAAAATTTACTTCTCTTCTGAAGTCCAAACAGAGACTAAAAACATACTGTTAGACCTATTGATTTTCCATCCTCCATAACATGTCCCACCTTAATTGTGGTTTGTGTGGGAGTTCAGGATCTGAAAACTTTGGCTTATCTTGAGCTGGTTAAACAACTTTAAATAATAACAGGTCAATAAACCTGTCTACTGGCCAGGATAAATTTTCCTCCAGGAAAATTAGCAGCAGAATGGTGTCTATCTCCAGGAGGTGAGCCCCAAAGGTAATTTATTCTTTTGGGAAGGTGGGCAAAAGATTGACAGTTGCAAAATGGAGTTCTTTTCCTGCTGAAAATTAAAATTATAGACCAAGTCTTCTAATAAAGGGTGCACGATGCTTAGAGAAAGAACTGCAACAATTTATTTCACTGTTTCGTGGTTTATTAGCAACACTAAAACCCTTACAAACTAATGTAATTATTGAAAGCATACTAAGAATTCATAACTGTCAGTCATGGCACAACTAATGTAAAGTAATGGAAGGCAGAAGTAGATAACAAGGAGAGTACATTTGAAGTATTAGGTTTCCAAAAGATGTGTAGCTTATCCTTTGCTAGACAACAATAGATCAGAGGTGGGTTTCAGCAGGTTCTGACCAGTTCTGGAGAACCAGTAGTGGAAATTTTGAGTGGTTCGGAGAACCGGTAGTAAAAATTCTGACTGGCCCCGCCCCCATCTATTCTCTGCCTCCCGAGTCCCAGCTGATCGGGAGGAAATTGGGATTTTGCAGTATCCTTCCCCTGGATTGGGGAGGGAATGGAGATTTTACAGTATCCTTCCCCTGGAGTAGGGTGGGACTGGAGATCTTACAGTATCCTTCCCCTGCCACACCCACCAAGCCATGCCCACCAAGCCATGCCACACCCACCAAGCCACACCCACAGAACCGGTTGTAAACAAATTTGAAACACACCACTGCAATAGATCTAACCAGCAATTCTTGTGAAGAAGTTGACTTATATCAAGGAAAAAGGTAGCAATTAATTATCACAGGGAGGCCTTCTCTGTGGGGGCACCTACTATCTGGAATGAGCTCCCCCCGGAGATATGGAGGATCCCGGATCTGCACACCTTCCGTCATGCTCTCAAGACTTGTAAAAGAATGTAAATTTTAATTTGTTTTTAAAATTATTGGGTGTTTTAAATTTGTCTCGGCCAAATTGTTTAATTCAGTTTTATTCTGTTTTTTAAATTTTGTATTTATGTGTTTTATTCTGTGGCTGTTCACCGTCCTGAGTCCTTCGGGAGTAGGGCGGTATACAAATCCAATAAATGAAATGAAATGAAAATGAAATTCCCACCTCACTCTGGAGCCAGCCGGAGGTGGTATTTGCCAGTTATCCGAACTGCTCAAAATTTCCGCTATCGGTTCTTCAGATCCTATCAGAACCTGCTGGATTTCATCCCTGCAGTTGGGTAATGAAACATCTGTAAGCAAGCAACCAGAGAGGACCAAGAATCCCAAACTTCAACCCTGAGCTACAACTTCCCTCTTATCTCCAAATTCCTCATTTTGGAGGGCCTGGGTGTGGAGACTACCATGCCTGCTCCGGTTTGCCCAAAAAGGGAGCACATAAATTCTTGTTAGCAACCTTTCATCAAGAGTTGGTTCTTTCTCAGCTGTGTTCTATCACTCTCCTTTTGCCAATCAATAGCAATTTCATTAGCATGAAATCACTGTCTCATTAACTCTGCGTTCACTCAACCATACTAAGTGGTGTAGTCGAAAGCATTGAAGTCTGGACTGACCTGAGACAATTTCTTTCTTTCTTTTTTTTTCATTTGGAAAGGGATAGAAAACAAAATAAATGGAATAGCTGCTCCCAAAACAATTGTAGGTTTAATATCCTGTGGGGGAGAAGGTGAGTTATATTAACTCATCAGGAAATGAATGAAATAGCTATAAAGAAGAGTGGAACTCCTGAGGCTAGATTCAGCAGAGATAATGTTTGGTGTGCAAGAGTGGTGAATACCTGTAGCTCAGGTGTAGAATGTGGGTGGAGGTTCATTCTACAAGCTTGTGGGATGGTTTCCGAATGCTTTGTTACCAGGCTAGTGTTGGAAGAAATGTCCATCTGTGTTCAGTTCCAAGTGGAGAGAAAAATACAGGAAACATGGAGACTGCTTGAAAAGATGGTTTAATGGTGGACAGGACCACATGGTTTTGAGGTCCTGGGTAAAAAAGCACATGGGTGAGTGAGAAGGAGAGGGAGAGATTTATACCCTCTGTTGGGCTTTGAATTTGAGCTTGTGTTCTGATTGGTTGTCAGACTCCCATGCAGGGGCCATGCAGGGGTAACCATATAAGTGAATGAATGAATTTATTTATTGATTAGCCCTTGGGCCATATCAAAGTGCAGAGTTCCAGAAACAAATCATTACAAAAGTTGGTAAAACAATTTAAATGAAATTGGAATAACGCACGATTAAAAATGCAATTAGAATAAAATACGATCTAAAATGAAATCGGAATAAAATACAATCATTTGAGATACAATTTAAATATGATTAAAATTATATTATAATTTATATTAAAATTATAAGAGCCTTGGTGGCGCAGCAGACTAAAGTGCTGTTAAGTAGCACCAGCTACCTGGAGGGAAGGCTCAATGTTGACTCAGCCTTCCATCCTTCCGAGGTAAGTAAAATGTGGACCCAGATTGTGGGGGCAATAAGCTGACTTTGTATAAAAAAAGAACACCGCTTAGGGGGGCCCGAAAGCCCTACTAAGCAGATATATACAAAAGTATGAAGGCTATTGCTTAACACATTGTAAGCCCCCCTGAGTCTCCAGAGAAGGGCGGCATATAAATCAAACCAATCAATCAATCAATAAATAAATAAATAAATAAATAAATAACCAGCCAGCCAGCCAGCCAGCCAACCAACCAACCAACCAACCAACCAACCAACCTTGTAGGTTGTCTTTTGAGTCCCAAGCTTGGTTGAACCTTCCTGGGTGATGCAATCTCCCCAGGTGTCATATGGTGAGTCATGTTGCTAGATGGGTAGAGGCAGTGGTGGGATTCAGCCAGTTCGCACCACTTTGGGAGAACCGGTTGTTAACTTTCTGAGCAGTTTGGCAAACTGGTTGTTGGAAGAAATCATTAGGGCAGAGGGTTGTTAAATTTCTTGAATCCCATCATTGGGTAGAGGGTTAATCCAATCTTTGTTGGATCTTGGGTGAGGGCATTTGCTTATGAATAGATCTAGCCATCTCTTTATCTCTTAAGTGCTGACATCTCCTGTGGGCTATTGAGAGTGTGGGAGCTATTAAGAGTGAGTCTGCTTCCTGCCTCTAAAAAAACATGTTTCTCCATTTCTCATCCAGGGAGATATAATATTCTGCCTTTTTAATATTTCCTAGAATATTTCATTTTTCTAGGAGAGGGGTGGGTGCTAACTTCCTACACTAGGTAACATCTTCAGCAGAATTTAGGGATGTCAATTTTGGTGTTGTGCTCATAAGGACTTCATGTGGTCAGTAGGTCCACATTGTGATGGGGAGGTCACCTGAAGTCTGATATCCTCACCTGATGTGACCTTATAAGCAGAAGAACATCAACACTGACATCTCCTAAATTCCTCTGAAGAAGTTCCCTAGCCAGGTAATTAAATGTCCATACACCAACCCAAAAGCTGGGAGAATGAATCTCCACCCTAATAATGTTTAGTTTCAGAGCCATATTTCACCAACAATTTATTAAGACCCAAGAAATACTCCAAATTTTGTATTCTTAAGAAATATAAAATTCTGTTACATCTGTAAGTGCTCTCCTTTTTACAGTTCCTACATTGCTATTTGGCTATATTTAAGATGCACAGGTGGTTCTGACTACTCCAAAAAGAAATTCTCAAAAGGGTTTACTTTTCCCCTATTAATAGTCAGATCTTGTGGTCTCTATGATGTGTTTCTTTATGCTTTCTTCTTTGTGAAAATAAATATTCAGCAAGGAACAAGAGGTTATACTATATGGTTTTGCTGATTCTTTTCCTGTATTCATCCTTTAATACATTACTTGTTATTGTATTAACTCCTGTAGGTTGTTGATTTATCTACCGCTTCCTCCATAGAGGTAACTCCCAACAACAGGAAGAGTTGAGGGTTAAAATGGTACTAGGATTGACAAGTAATATTGCCTCCTCCTCTTAGAGACTCTAGAAAGAGTGCAAAGAAGAGCAACAAAGATGATTAGGGGACTGGAGGATAAAACATATGCAGAATGGTTGCAGGAACTGGGTTTGTCTAGTTTAATGAAAAGAAGGATTTTATTTTGTGGAAATCCTGGGGGGAAAGGGGGAGGGTTAGGGAGGGTTTGGGGGGGTTTTTTGGGGGGGAGATAAACTGGGGAGAAAATGTATTTGTAAAACTTTTCAAATAAAAAAAAGAAAAGAAGGACTAGGGGAGATATGATAGTAATGTTCCAATATCTCAGGGGCTGCCCCAAAGAAGAGGGGGGTCAAGCTATTCTCCAAAGCACTTGAGGGCAGGACAAGAAGTAATGGGTGGAAACTCATCAAGGAGAGAAACAACTAGAACTAAGGAGAAATTTCCTAACAGTGAGAACAATTAATCAGTGGAACAACTTGCCTCCAGAAGTTGTGAATGCTCCAACACTGGAAGTTATTAAGAAGATGTTGGATAACCATTTGTCTGAAGTGGTGTAGGGTTTCCTGCCTGAGCAGGGGGTTGGACTAGAAGACCTCCAAGGTCCCTTCCAACTCTGTAATTCTATTCTATTCTATTCTATTCTATTCTATTCTATTCTATTCTATTCTATTCTATTCTATTCTATTCTATTCTATTCTATTCTATTCTTAAATACTTAAATATTCCTTCCTACTAATCTTTCTCAAAGGAGAATAAATTGTGAGATGTAGAGGAAAGCGTGGCAAAATCTGTGAGCAGAGTTAAAAGAGGGATCAACCTAGAATCCCTATGTAGCCACAAGTGAACTAAATTCAATCCCCCTTGAATTCTGTTGACCCTTGTCTAACTCCAGGCAGATGCTAACCATGAGTTAAACGGATTCCTGTGTATGGGGATGAGCAGCAATAAATCAGTTTAATTGGACCTTCACGTTGGACCTGGTCTTTCGCACCTGACATTAGCTCATCCATTAGACCAGTGTTTCTCAATCTTGCTGGCGGGGAGATGTGTAGAATTCACTGGCTGGGGGATTCTGGGACTCAAAGTCCCCACAACTTCAAGCTACAGAAACACTGCATTAAGTAGAAACAAGAAATGCTGATTCAGAAAAGTAGAGGACCTGGGAAGCAAGGGTCTCCAATATGTCAACAAAACACACTCCAAAATTGTGCTGGACGTCTCCTCTTTATACTCTAGTGCAGGGGTCTGCAACCTTAAACACTCCAAGAGCCATTTGGACCCGTTTGCCACAGAAAAGAAAACACCGGGAGCCACAAAATCCTTCCCGTGCCTGACTATTTCTTGAGCGGCCACAAAACTAGCATATGTAGTTGAATTAAATGTTCTGTTTTCTTCTGAAACTTTTCTTTTTTGGATTTATCCATGGTTGGCCTACCGGGGGTTGAAAAGTTCAATGAATCGCGTGCTGTCGGGTGTCGCACATTGGCAGTTGTGACACATATTTTCAGTGAGCCACAACAGAGGGGTAAAAGAGCCACATGCGGCTCCAGAGCCGCAGATTGCTGACCCCTGCTCCAGTGTCACAGGGAGGTGTTGATCTAAACCTCTTCCAAATATTCTGTTTTTGCTCTGAATTGTTGCAACCCCTTTTGTCTAGGTAAGGAGTCTTGCTGATCTCTGTCAAACTTGTCTTTCTTATTCCCTATACTAGCACGCATAGACTAGTCATACTTTTGCTACACTGATTAGAATGTAGAATAAAATTTACTTAAGTCTAGATCAGAGGCATTCCCTACCCATCTTGATCAATCAATCTACACTTCAATAGAACTGAATGTTGATCTCAGTCGAATTACTAAAGTTCTCATATTTGGCTTCCTTAGGTAAAGGTAAAGGTTCCCCTCATGCATATGTGCTAGTCGTTCCCAACTCTAGGGGTGGTGGTGCTCATCTCCATTTTTTAGCCGAAGAGCCAGTGCTGTCCGAAGACGTCTCCATGGTCATGTGGCCGGCATGACTCAATGCCAAAGACGCACGGAACGCTGTTCCCTTCCCACCAAAGGTGGTCCCTATTTTTCTACTTGCATTTTTTACATGCTTTTGAATTGCTAGCTGGGGCAAGTCACGGGAGCTCACCCCATTATGCAGCACTAGGGATTCGACCTGCTGAACTGCCGACCTTTCGATCGACAAGCTCAGTGTCTTAGCCACTGAGCCATTGCGTCCCTTTTGGCTTCCTTAAGAGCTTCCAAAGCTGAGACGTCAGGAAGAGAATTCCTAGATCCTACCAAGCCTCAGAAAGAGTTATGCAAATGGAAAGCAGGTGCATGCACTCCGAAAGCCCAAATGTGCAATATACACTGTACACAGAAGAAAAAAATAATAATCCTCCCTTATTCTTAACAATACAGTTCGGGATTATCATTGTGAAGCAAGCTAACGGCAGACACAGGCTAACAACGAAGCAACCGATCGACAAAAGAATTTCCTCAGACACCCTATAATTATTATTTAGAACTTACCAACACAAGGTGTTGCTCGCACACTAGTTTAGAAGATTATTTGCATCCATTGCTACCCGCTGAGTGGAGAGAAGTACAATTTACCAACTCTTTTAAAAACAAAAACAGGGGTGGAAAAAAACAACAACAGCAACAACTAGTGTCTGTAACTAATTTGACCGTTGCATGCATGCTACTGTTTTGATAAAGTATAATTCCATCACCTCCTTCCGAAACAATGAATGGCTTCTTTGCAGATTAGAAACGTCTGCTGGAGTACTACCTCCTGAACAGCAGGGAATAGGTCTTAATTGCTTTCGGCGGCTTTGCAAATGGATTAGAGAAATTAATAGAGACTGGGTCTATCAGAAGTTATGAATTCTGACAGGCAATTGGGCAAATGGAACCTTGATTGGAAGAGGCAATATCCCTTTCAAAACTCATGTTTGGAATTCGCTACAAAGGCGGACGTCAACCTCAACATTGTGAGGGGAGGGGAAAAAATACCTTGAATTAAACGGGCTTGCTTTCCGATCCAGCCAAGGCGCCCTTTTGTTCTTAACCCTCAGCAAAGCGAGTCTTTTCTCGTAGCCAACGTCGAATGGAGACCTGGCAACCATTCTGAAAATAATATCTCGAGAAGCAATATTGTTCTAATGTTGCTGAAGAGATCCGTGTTGGTGGCAAGCAGTGGGGAGTCTGCAGCCATCAATCCCAGCTTATCTACAAAGCCTTACCCTGAACTCAATTGATCATAAATTTCAGTTTTATTTTTCTCTTCTCTATAATCCCAGCAGCCAAGGGAAAAGCAGAAATGCTCTCATTTTCACCCACCTGCGCACAGACAATGAGGTCAGCAAAGCATTCACAAGGCGGGTTGAGGAGAACCAGTCAATAAAACTTTTAACTCAATGTAATGGAGGCCAAGTCTACGCCTAAAAGATTAGTGGAGGTCAAAGAGCAACTTATATAAAGAATCGACTGGTAGATCCCTAGCATATTTCTCCTTTTTTGGGGAGCGGGGGGCTCTCTTGCACTTTATTGTGATGAAATTTGATAGCCTCCGTAACTTCATAATATATATCGCTGGCCCTTTGAATCTCAAGCATCTTTTCTGAAATACCTTTAGCTGACTCGGTTCCACTGAGACACACATTCTCTGGTAAATACAGATCCAGGTGAATAAATGGAAGGATTTTAACGAGGGATTATTATCCTGAGTATTTCCTCTACATTTTCCTGAACATGTCTAGCTCCTGAACATGTCATGCCACATCAATCATTGGAAAAATGCTTCTTAACACATCTACCAACAGTAAGGTATTCATGAACCTCTTGTTAGCACACACAAAAAAATTAAAATAAATAAAATAGCTCTTGATAGAGCAATGGGGGAAAAAAAATCCACTGTTGCCAGAAGGTTATAACCATCTGCATCTATTGTCAAGCGGTGCGGTGTATCTATTTAAAACAAAGTACCAGGGGAAAGTTATATAGCCTGAAGAACTCCATGATCACTTTGACAACTATATTTATGAAAAACAGACACAAATAACACAGGTGGGCATGGTTAAAAAGCTGCTGAGAACTGCCTGAAAGGTATCAAAATAGAAAAAGTGTTGTGATAATGCAGGCCCGTGCATTGATGTGCAGTGATATTTATTTATTGACCAAATCAGATATAGAAGAAAATTCCACTAGAGTTTATAAAAGAAACATAGTGTGAAGTTTGAATGAACAATTGCATGAATTGAGTATGTCTAGTCTACTCTAGTGAAAAGAAGGACTAGGGGTGATATGATAGCAGGGTTCCAATATTTGAGGGAGTGTCATATTTGAGGGGAGTCCTAGTGGACAACCATTTAGGTATGAGCCAGCCGTGTGTAGCAGCTGCCAAAAAAGCCAACACAGTTCTAGGCTGCATAAACAGAAGGATAGAATCAAGATCACGTGAAGTGTTAATGACACTTTAATGCCACACTTGGAATACTGCATTCAGTTTTGGTCGCCACAACGTAAAAAAGATGTTGAGATTCTAGAAAGAATGCAGAGAAGAGCAACAAAGAGGATTAGGGAACTGGAGGCTAAAACATATGAAGATCGGTTGCAGGAACTGGGTATGTCTAGTTGAATGAAAAGAAGGACTAGGGGAGACATGATAGCAGTGTTCCAATATCTCAGGGGCTGACACAAAGAAGAGGGAGTCAAGCTATTCTCCAAAACTCCTGAGGACAGGATAAGAAGCAATGGATGGAAACTAATCAAGGAGAGAATCAACTTAGAACTCAAGAGAAATTTCTTGATAGAACAATTAACCAGTGGAACAGCTTCCTTTCAAAAGTTGTGATTTTGCTTGTTCACAAAAGTTGTGCTCCATCACTGGAGGTTTTTAAGAAGAGGTTGGGCACACCAGTTAGCATCTTGACCCCAACAAGCTGGGTCCTCATTTTACCGAGTCAACCTTGAGTTATTCATGATCGAACTCCTGGCTGTGGGTAGAGTTAGCCTGCAATATTGCATTCTAACCACTGTGACACCACGGATATTCAAAAGTTGAATATTCCAGTTCTTCTGGAATATTCTGTGAGCCACAACTCACCATCATTAGATTTCCATTTGCAGCTTTTGCAGCTTCTTTATAATTTTAGTTTACTTAAAAAAAAACAAAACAACAAATTACAACACAAATCAAGAATTCTGCAAGTGGCATGCTTGCCTACGAATCAAATGAAATGATAGGGGATAAATTATATCCTGCTCGAGCTGGGGGGGGGGGTTGGAAGAGAAAACCTCCAGAGTCCTTGCCAACAGTCAAATTATGTCGACTGGCGACTCCCAGGGGGAGGGCCTTCTCTGTGGGGGCTCCAACCCTTTGGAATGAACTGCCCCTGGAGATACGGAATATCCCTGATCTCCGTGCTTTCCGCCGTGCCCTCAAGACCCTGATGTTTCAACAGGTGGGGCTAAACATACGAACATGTCAATGATTTTTTAAATGTTATCTAATTCTGGGTTTTATTTAATGGACCAAACTAAGTAATAATTTTAATTAGCAATTTTATGATGTTTGTGTGTCTATATTTTTCTTGACTGTACACCGCCTTGAGTCCTACGGGAGAAAGGCGGTATAGAAATATAAATAAATAAATAAATAAACAAACAAACAAACAAACAAACAAACAAATAAATAAATGAACTGTATTATTCTATGTCCTATGTTCTAAATGCAGGAGAAGCTGGCTGCTTGGTTAGAAGCCAAGTTTTATCCCTGAGCTATTTTTAAATATTTTTTCTCATAGAAGGACCTCAAGAGAGGCTGTTGGGAACTTGCATTATTGCAAAGAAATTGCATTCAAAACACAACCAAATGTGCTAATATTTCCCACCACCACCATCAGCTCAGAATATTGCTGGAAAATGAACTCTTGGAAATCATCGGGTAATAACTGCACTCTAATGAAACTTTCTCAAGTATCCAAGACTCATAACTGTGTTGGTTTTATGCATCTTGACTGCAGTTGCTACATTTACATGCACAGGGACCTTTGCCAAGTGTATTTTTGTTAAAACCCAGCCAGACTGTCCACAATCTATGGTGTTTGTTTGAGGTTGGAATTTAGACACACACATTTCAATGCTTAACTAAAGAAATGAAGGTACTGTATATTGGGACAGCTATTCCTTGCTGGGTTCTTGGTTCTGCTGGGGGAAAAAAGACATGCCACTTATGAGGAGGAGGAGGAGGAGGAGGAGGAGGAGGAGGAGGAGGGAGGAGGGAGGAGAGAGGAAGGAGAAGAAGAGGAGTAGAAGGAGGAGGGGGGAAGAAAAGAAGAAAATGAGGAACAGGAGGAACAGGAGGAGGAAGAAAAGGAAGAAGAAGAAGAAGAGGAGGAGAAGGAGGAGGAAGAGAAGGACAAGGGAAGAAGAAGAAAAGAGGAGGTGGAAGAGGAGGAGGAGGAGAAGGTAGAAGGTGAGAGGAAGGGGAAGGAGAAGATGAATAGAAGGAGGAGGAGGAGGAGGAAGAGAAGGACAGGGGAAGAAGAAGAAAAGAGGAGGTGGAAGAAGAGGAGGATAAGAAGGTAGAAGGTGAGAGGAAGGGGAAGAAGAGAAGATGAAGAGGAGGAGGAGGGGAGGAGGAGGAGGAAGAGAAGGACAGGGGAAGAAGAAGAGAAGAGGAGGTGGAAGAGGAGGAGTAGAAGGTAGAAGGTGAGAGGAAGGGGAAGAAGAGAAGATGAAGAGGAGGAGAGGAGGAGGAGGAGGAAGAGAAGGACAGGGGAAGAAGAAGAGAAGAGGAGGTGGAAGAGGAGAAGTAGAAGGTAGAAGGTGAGAGGAAGGGGAAGAAGAGAAGATGGAGAGGAGGAGAGGAGGAGGAGGAGGAAGAAGAGAAGGACAGGGGAAGAAGAAGGGAAGAGGAGATGGAAGAGGAGGAGGATAAGAAGCTAGAAGGCGAGAGGAAGGGGAAGAAGAAGATGAATAGAAGGAGAGGAGGAGGGAAGGAGGAAGAGAAGGACAGGGGAAGAAGAAGAAGAAAAGAGGAGGTGGAAGAGGAGGAGGATAAGGTTAGAGGAAGGGGAAGAAGAGAGGAGGAGGAGGAGGAGGAGGAGGAGGAGGAGGAGGAGGAGGAGGAGGAGGAGGAGGAGGAGGAGGAGGAGGAGGAGGAGGAAAAAGAAACTGACAACAAAGTAGCAGAATATCAGAATAAAACCAGTATTTTCTTCCTAACTCAGATTGCAGGCAATAAAAAGGTTAGACACTCTATTTGTAACAATTGAATTCTGATTCCGTAAGAGGAATTGTGAGGAATTGTCTAGCATCTATCTCAAACTGGAATTGGATTGTATTGATGAGGGGTATTAAAAAGATAGACCACACGCTATCACAGAAGATACAATGAGGGGGGTGGGGGAGAGATGGGCAGGAGTTTCGATCTCAAATCACGGAAACACAGGAAAATAAAGGAGAAAAAGAAAAGAGTTACCAAACCAGAAAAAAAAGAGGTTAGCAGTGACAGCAAGATAAGGAGATTTCCCAGAGCGTAGGGGGATTTTGCTTAATTAAAACAAAACAGAAAAAAAAAGAGATAACAACCAGAGGCATCCTCTGGTTGCAATCCTTTCATTAAAACGAAGAAAGCAACTTTTGGTGGGGGGTTTTTTTCCCCCTACCAGTAGGCAAAGTCACAATATGAAAAAGGCTGGAGCTTCCATCACAACATTGCGATGCTGTTCTTCTCATTTGATAAATCTACTTCCACCAACCCCCCTGATTTGATCCGATCGGTAGATAACTAGGATGGTAAAGGACCAGTTGAAAGCGACTTGAAACTGTACTCCACCCCTTTAGCAATAGTAATAGCACTTAGACTTATATGCCACTTCACAGTGCTTTTACAGCCCTCTCTAAGCGGTTTACAGAGTCAGCATATTGTCCCCAATAATCTGGGTCCTCATTTTACCGACCTTGGAAGGATGGAAGGCTGAGTCAACCTTGAGCCGGTCAGGATCAATACTGCATTCTAACCACTGAGGAAGGAAGGAAGGAAGGAAGGAAGGAAGGAAGGAAGGAAGGAAGGAAGGAAGGAAGGAAGGAAGGAAGGAAGGAAGGAAGGAAGGAAGGAGAAAAATAAGAGCAAGGCAATAGCATTTAGACTTATATGCCACTTCACAGTGCTTTTACAGCCCTCTCTAAGCAGTTTACAGAGTCAGCATATTGTCCCCAATAATCTGGGTCCTCATTTTACCGACCTTGGAAGGATGGAAGGCTGAGTCAACCCTGAGCTGGTCAGGATCAAACTGTTGGCAGTGGGCAAAATTAGCCTGCAATACTGCATTCTAACCGCTGAGGAAGGAAGGAAGGAAGGAAGGAAGGAAGGAAGGAAGGAAGGAAGGAGAAAAAGAAGAGCAAGGCAATAGCACTTAGACTTATATGCCACTTCACAGTGCTTTACAGCCCTGTCTAAGCGGTTTACAGAGTCAGCATATTGCCCCCAATGATCTGGGTCCTCAGTTTAACCACCTCGCAAGGACCATTTCTGGGGACTAATCCTGTAAACTATTTCTCTTCCTTCCTAATCCTTACTATGACGATCTGCTAAGTAGTATTGCTCCAAAAAGGACTATCTGTTACTAATATTCTGTATGTTGGGTTTGTTTATTCTTATTCTTCACTGAATCTGGAATCACCAAATCCTGGTTGGCTATGGTTGAAAGTTGTATCAGTGTCAGAATACAAGCAGTCCTGGACTTACAACTATTCATTTAGTGACTGTTCAAAGTTACAACAGCACCAAAAAAGGTGACTCGGGACCACGTTTCACAGTTACGATCTTTGCAGCATCCCCCATGATCATGTGATCAAAATTCAAATGCTTGGCAACTGACCAGGGGTGGGTTCTAAATTTTTTTGCTACCAGTTCTGTGGGCGTGCTTATTTTGTGGGCGTGGCTTTGTGGGGGGGGTAATGTGACTGGGTGGGCGTGGGCAACTTTTTTTTTTTTTTTTACTTTTAAAAGCATGTTTTCTACAATCTTAAGAGGTTGCAGAAAAAATGCTTTTAGAAGCCTTTGACGCTCAGGCAACTCAGCTGGGTTCACCAGAGGCTTTTAAAGACATTTTTTTTTCTACAACCTCTTCGGCCGAAGAGGTTGCAGAAAAAATTCTTTTAAAAATAAAAAAAAAAGAGCCTCTGATGAGGTGGGCGGGTAAGTGAGTGGCGATCGGGCAGGGGACCAGTTCGGGGCGTGGCCAGCCAATGTTATTACTGATTCTCCAAACTACTACAATTTTTTACTACCGGTTCTTGCGAACCAGGTGTTCTGTCCCCGTCCCACATGCACACACACCAACAGACGTCCAAGAGTCAAAGACCAAACCAGCCGACAAAATCCTTTTCCTTATGATAACGGAACTTGGCAGCAACCTAGTGGCTGCCTGCCAAGAGTTTATTACTTACGAAGGAAAGAGATAACTTCTCTCCGCTTCTGGTACATCAAAGTAAAATGCTCAATAATTACAGAGTCAATCAAGTCCAAAGATAATCCAGCAAAGTCTATAGCAAAAGTCCGGCAATGCAGAATGGCGTGGAAGCTTTCAGCTTTGTTCGTCACAAGGTTTGACTGGCCACCATGCTCCCTTTTATACCCTGTGGGGTGTGGTCCAGTGACTCAGCCTAATCTCGGGCATGCCTTTTCTTTTGTTGCGCGCGCTTATCTCTGTGATGCTGGCATGGATCCAGCCAAGACTCATTACTCTCATCACTGTCCACCTGTGGCTGCGTGGACATGCTTGGCCCCAGCCCTATCTCTTGCCCTTCGGTGGACACCGAAGGCATTCAACTCCTCTCCTTCACTCTCGGAGTCCTCTCCTGCCAATGACATAGGCTCAGGTAACGGAGCCACAACACCAGGAGCAACCCACCACTGCAACTGACTCATCGTTTATGATAGTTGCACTGTCCCATGGCCATGTGATTCTGACGAGCAAAGTGTAACGAGGAAGCCAGGTTCATTTAACACTTATCTGACTGTAGTGATTGACTTAAGAACTGTGGCAAGGAAAAAAAAAATTATAAAATGGGGCAAACCTCCCTTAACATAGGTCTCACTTAACAACAGAAATGTTGGGCTTTGTTGTGGCCGTAAGTTGAGGACAAACTGCAGTCTTTCTGAAATGCCAGTAGTATTAGAATAAACTCAACTCGTTTTACTAAAGCTCATAATATTCACTTGACATCATAACTTTTCAGTAGCCGGGAATTAATTCCTATTGGCAGAAGGCCATCGGCACCTGAGCCCCTTAAGACAAATGCATCAGTTATAACCTTCTCATAAACACATTAAATATATCAAGACAGATTTATCTCAGAGCCATAAAGGCTGGACATTTGAGAGTTGATCGAAGCAGGTTCTGTCATGTCTCTTAGAATCTGTGATGGGTGATTGCATTTAAATACGCAGTTCATCCTTAATCCTTTTTTTTTTTTTTTTGGTTCAGTAGCTTCATGTCTAAAAGTCTAAAACCTTTTCCCTCCCATGTGCCTGTCTCCCCTAAGAGCTGACCAAATGTGTACTTGACACCTTAATGTAAATGTTTATGTTTCTCTTTTGCACAAGCTGTGCTCTCAAACCTATGCTGGAGTCTTTTCCATTGCTCATGCAATGAACAGTAGAGAAAAGAGAATTGTTCTATACAGAGCATTCTGTGCTCTGAAATCTACCTGCAGGTTATTAAAAGGGATTGCTTCAGATCAAGTCCCTGGAAAGAAGAAAGAGGTAAGGAGAAAGGAAAGAAGGAAAGAAGGAAAACAAAGAAAGAAAAAGAAAGAAAGAAAAAAGAAAGAAAGAAAAGGAAAGGAAAGAAAGAAAGAAAGAAAGGAGGGAGGGAGGGAGGGAAAGAAAGAAAGGAAGGAAGGAAGGAAGGAAGGAAGGAAGGAAGGAAGGAAGGGGGAGGGAGGGAGGGTGGGAGGAAGGAAGGGAAAGAAAGAAAGAAAGAGAAAGAAAGAAAGAAAGAAAGAAAGAAAGAAAGAAAGGAGGGAGGGTGGGAGGGAGGAACGAAGAGACAGAAAGAAAGGAAGGAAGAAGGAAGGAAGGGAAAGAAAGAAAGAAGGAAGGAAAAAGGAAGGAAGGGAAAGAAAGAGAAAGGAAGGAAGGAAGACAGAAAGAAAAAAGAAAGAAAGAAGGGAAAGAAAGAAAGAAAGAAGGGAAAGAAAGAAAGAAAGAAAGAAAGAAAGAAAGAAAGAAAGAAAGAAAGAAAGAAAGAAAGAAATCACAAGGATGGTTGAATACTTTATTTGAAATATCTTCAACAGTTTCTTTTAAAAAATGTTAAAACTTTAGGGGGAAAATCAGACAAGGTGTTAACATGTTCCTCTGCATCTTATGTATACGCTTTCTCTTTTAAAACAAGAATTTTTTTTTTTAAAAAAGGAAAAAGAATGTGAATAACAGCTACAGGGAAAAAGAGAAATCTATCAAGATTACAAAATCACGACAGATGGAGAGTGAACTCGCTGCTCTGCTGCTTCGATGGATTTTCCAAAGTTACTATTTACAGTAGATTGGAAAAAGAGTCCATTCTGGTGGCTATTCAAATATAGCTTTTTCAAGTTTGGGGTAGTTTTTTTCTTGTCTTACTTTTTGATTATACTAGCAATAGAAATAGCGCTTAGAGTTATATATACCTCTTTACAGCCCTCTCTAAGTGGTTTACAGAGTCATCCTCTTGCCCCCAACCATCTGGGTCCTCATTATCCTTTATCAGAAGGATGGAAAGCTGAGTCAACCTTGAGCCTGGTGAGATTTGAACTACCAAATTGCAGGCAGCCGGCAGGCAGCAGAAGTCGCCTGCAGTACTGCACTCTAACCACTGCGCCACCATGGCTCATTCTAGGAGTGGAAAGTTTAATTTACCATCTCCACTTACTACAATCCTCACAGTTATTAACTACATGCTGTCTGCAGGTTCATCTTTGAAGCCGTCGCTAATGTAAATACAAATAAATAAATACCCCTTAATCTGAGCCAAGGCTCACCTGGAATTAAAAATAAAAGAAAGATATATGCATATTACATGCAAAGACTCATAGAACGTCCATTCCATTTCTGGGGGCTAATCCTGTAAACTATTTCTCTTCCTTCCTAATCCTTACTATGACGATCTGCTAAGTAGCATTGTTCTGTTACTAATATTCTGTATGTTGGGTTTGTTTATTCTTATTCTTCACTGAATCTGGAATCACCAAATCCTTTCTTCATGGGATTTTGAAAGTAACAGATAACAGATTAACAGAGTTGGAAGGGACCTTGTATTGTAGGTCATCTAGTCCAACCCCCCGCCTAAGCAGGAGACCCTACACCATTTCTGACAAATGGCAGTCCAATCTTTTCTTGAAAGTCTCCAGTGATGAAGCTCCCACAACTTCCGAAGGCAACTTCTGTTCCATTGGTTGATTATTCTCACTGTCAGAAATTTTCTCCTTATTTCCAGGTTGAATCTCTCCTTGATCAGTTTCCATCCATTATTCCTGGTCTGCCCTTCGGGTGCTTTGGAGAATAGCTTGACCCCCTCCTCTCTGTGGCAGCCCCTCAAATACTGGAAGATGGCTATCCTGTCTCCCCTGGTCCTTCTCTTCACTTTTTTTTTTTTTTTTTGACTTTTGCTTCAGATATACACTACATGAAAGTTAAGTTTGTAAGCTATGGTTTATGAAGTTGGGAAATCTTATTTAGATCTTTCCCTTTGATACAACTCTGCGATTGTGTACTATATGGAGCTATACGGAGTGCCATGCCTCCTGATTATTCTTTGGACGCTTGTCAACCTGATTCTGAAAATTTTGGAGAGTGTCAAATATTCTAGACATTGAGACACCCATCCTTTCAACAAGATGCTTGTCCCCCCAAAAAAGAAAGACAAATATTTTTTTCTCCCACGTACTGGGTGTGTAAGCTGTATTTGTAGAATATCCACCTAGCAATAACAACGGAACCTAGACTTATATACTACTCCACCCTGCTTTACAGCCCTCTCTAAGTAGTTTACAAAGTCAGCATATTTGCCACCAGCAATCGGGGTCCTCATTTTACCGAGCTCAGAAGGATGGAAGGCTGAGTCAACCTTGACCCAGTCAGGATCGAACTCTAGGTTGAGGGCAGAGTTTGCTTGCAATTCTGCATTCTTACCACGATGGCGCCACCACAGTGTGGTGTCATATTTACCGCCTTTGAGACTGGTTTTAAGTCACCTTCTACAGTGTCATTGCAACATTGGATAGCCATTAAACGAATGGTCTCAAACGGAGAACTATTCATACCCATATAACTGTAGAATACATACTCTAAAAAATATGAACAGTAGGAAGTTCTGTGTTTTTCTTACGCAAGCTAACCAGGAAGCTATATTATGTGTAGATTTTAGGCGGCAGCGTCCCACGTAAATAAAAATGGTATAAGATCAGTGGTGGGATTCAAATAATTTAACAACCGGTTCTCTGCCCTAATGACCAGCTAGGTGGGTGTGGCCATGATGGGTGTGGCCAGGGAGTGTGACAGGAAACACTCAGCCTCCTGCATCCCCCTGGGAGCAAAAACAGGCCACAGAGGGGGGATGCACTCCCCTGTGCCCCATTTTTGGCCTAGAAGGCCACCCTGAAACCTCCTGGGAACAAAAATGGGCCACGGCGGGGATGCACCACACTCCCACACCCCGTTTTTGGCCTAGGAGGCCTCCCTGCACTTACCTGGGAGCCAAAAGGGGGCACTTGGGGACTCCTGGAAAGGGCGGGACCAACTAGCAATTTAACTACTGGTTCGCGCAAACCATCACGAACCGGCTGAATCCCACCAAGATTCAAAAACAAGAAACATGGACATAACAGTTGAAGGAGAGGGGGGAGGGAGAAATTGTAAGTGTTTTGACTGTAACTTATGAGCAATTATATTCCTGCAATTACAAGAACCACCACCAGAAAAAGCCCAAAGGGAAGACAATAATCAGCATTCTATTTTAAACATTTTCATAATGGTCTTATTCTATCATTGCTATTACAAAAACGAGGAAAGGTGGAGCAGAGGGCAAATATTTCTAAAACATGGAGTAGTTTGGAAAGTTTGCTATTCAAAACAAGCTAACGGGGAGTGGGAGGACTTTTATTTTTGGTCCGTGACCATGAAGGCAACACCAAAAGGGGACTTTGCAGAATAGCCTGGAGGGATCAAAGCTACAATAGGTAATAATAAAAATAATCATAGCAAAGCTATTTCAGTCTGGGTCAAAGATGTCAACAAAGAAAGGTGAAATAGTTGGGGGAGAAAAGACCCCAGCTTTCCAGAAAGTTGAAGGTAGAAGGTGAGACACAAAGCATTTTTAAGGTGGAGCAGAGGCATCTTGAATGGTGGAATGGAGGGATTGAGCTAGTTCTGTAGACGTGAAAGAGGAGAAAAAGCAAGAGCAATATAAAACAGAGCTAATTCAGTATAGTGCAGGAGTCTGGAGCCGCATGTGGCTCTTTCACCCCTCTGCTGCGGCTCCCTGTCACTCAAAATATGCGTCACAACCACCAATGTGCGACACCCACTGGCACGCGATTTATTGAGCTTTTCAACCCCTGGTAGGCCAACTGTGGATAAATCCAAGAAAAGAAAAGTTTCAGAACGTTTAATTCAACTATATATACTAATTTTGTGGCCACTCAAGAAATAGTCAGGCACGGGAAGGGTTTTGTGGCTCCCGGTGTTTTCTTTTCTGCGAGAAACGGGTCCAAATGGCTTTTTGAGTGTTTAAGGTTGCAGACCCCTGGTATAGTGGTTAAAGGACTAGGCTAGAAACCAGGAGATGATGAATTCTAGGTCCACCAGAGGGATGAAACCAGCTGGGTGACTTTGGGCCAATCAGGAGATGGTGAGTTCTAAAGCCGGATAGATGACATAGAGACAATCACCAGGAGATTGTGAGTTCTAGTTAGCAGTGGGTTTTACTTACCTTCGCTACCGGTTTGGAACTGTGAGCACACGTGCACACTTGCTTCGCTCGCACGCAGCACTTCTGCACATGCGCAGAACCTTCTGCGCATGTTCAGAGTGTCCATGATGACGTCCGTGTGGGTGGGTGGAGCCTACCGCTGCTACCGCTACCGATTTGCCCAAATTGGGGCAAACCGGTAGAAACCCACCACTGGTTCTAGTCCCACCTCAGGCATGAAAACTGGCTGCGTGACTTTGGACCAATCACCAGGAGACTTGTGAGGTCTAGTACCACCTTAGACATGGAAGCCAGCTGGATGCCTTTGGAGCAATCATCATGAGATGGTGAGCTGTAGTCCTGCCTTAGGCTCAAAGAAAGCTGAGTGACCTTGGGCCAATCCTTTTGTCAGATTCCGATGTTATCTCAAATAAATTTCATTCTCAACCACAAAGTCTTTGATGAAATCTCTTATTTATTGAAGAATAACGATCTAGTCCTGAACTCATTTGCAGCTGAAACTGATCCTCTGATCCCAAATCCCTCCCTTCCGTTCCTCAAATCTCAGTGTCTCATTGGCCATCTTCCAAGTCCATCTTTCATCTCAACTACTTCAAGTCACAGGAATTACCCCCTCCCCCCATCACCTAGGTGACGTTATCTGCCGGGGGAAAGAACTGGGTGAAAAGTCAAGCTACTACTTCCCACTCATTCTTTTTTTCCCACTCATTTATGTCAGCGTTGGGGAAATCATAGTCTGGAGTGCTGACACCTTTTCTCTTAGCCTTAGGAAGAAGGCAATGGCAAACCATTTGTGCCAACTTGCCAAGGGAGCTGCAGGGATTTAACCAAGTAAGGCATTAGGAGTCAAGACTGACCCAAAATCACAAAACAAGAATCAAACACAAGCGGGGTGGGCTGCTGGGGGTTTGCAAGGGTTCGGGAGAACCTCTAGCTATGATTCTATGCAGCTTGGAGAACCCCCAAATACCACTCCTGGCTGGCCCTGCCCACCCCGCCCCTCCCAGAAGCCCGTTTCGGATGCAGGTAAGTGCAAGGCACATGTGGAGGCTCAGGGAGGGTGAAAAACGGGCCTACCGGAAGTTCAGGAAGGCCGGAAATGGGCCCATTTCTTGCCTCCAGAGAGCCTCGGGAGGCCGTTTTCACCCTCCTGGAGGCTTGAAGAAAGCCTCTGGAGCCCAGGGAGGGCAAAAACACCCCCCTTGCTGTGGTGCAGGAGGCTAACTAGGCCACGCCCACTATGGCCACTACCCAGCAACCGGGCAGAGAACCCCTTGCTTAAATTTTTGAGGCCCACCCCTGAACATAAACAATGTTCTCCTGAGCTAAGAACCAGGGATTCTGTTGATCTGTAGAGATAATGTTCATGATTGACTCATGTACAATTCAAGATATGGATAAAACAACCCCACCCCTGATGCAAAATAATGGCTAAACTAAACTAAAGACCAAACAGCGGGAAATCTTTTGGTCTCTTTAATCAAAATCTCAATAGAACGTCCGTTTACAGAATTGATTGGATCCTTATTGTGTTGTTATAGAATGTGTAAAATATTCACATTGTTGGAGAGGCAGCGAGAATTGTAATGTCTTTTGGCAATGCCGTGAAAGTTACAATGCTCGGGATAGAATTGATTACATGTATTAGTTTGATTAGTTTAATATTTACACATTAGACAACATAGATTCTTTTTGTTCTTCGTATGGCTAGGAAACTTAAACATCAAAAAGATAAATTTATAGCCCCAATAACTCTTCTATTGAAAACCTGATGTTCTTTGTGATTTATGAACAAGATGCTTATACACATAGATTATATATGGGCAATTACAATGAAATATACTCACCCTTTACTGACATTGTCATGTAAAGGTTCATGTATGTATTTATATATCTATGAAAAAAAACGGCCCCTTTTGTAATTTGGTAGCTATTGTCCATTTCTGCTTTATTTACTAAATAAAGCAAATAAATACGTTGAATACCGAAGCCACTGTGTTGTGGCTCCGTTGCCTGAGCCTGGGCTATCGACAGATGCAGACTCTGAGAGTGAGGGAGAGGAGTTGGCAAGGCCTCCCTCTCCAGGACCCTCCTCCCTGGCAATGCCTCCGGAGGACACCGAAGGCCAAGAGATAGACCCAGAGCCAAGTACGTCCCCACAGCCACAGGTGGACAGTGACGAAGGAGATAAGTGCTGGCTGGATCCTTGACAGCGGCGCAGGGAGAAGCGTGCACAGCAGAGGGGAAGGCATGCCAGAGATTAGCTGAGTCATTGGACCGCACCCCACAGGGTATAAATATGGGTGTGGTGGCCGGTTCAGTTTGTGACGAGCAAAAACTAGAAATAATCCATGATCTCTGCATTACTGGACTTCTGCCTGCCTTGTCAGACTGCATTTGGACTAATTCTTGTATTGTTGACACTCTGCCTGTTTTATCGGAATGCTTGCAGTCTAATCTTTGTTTTGTGTGAGTAAAGTCTGAATTGGCAGCTAGCCACTGGGTTGCTGCCAGCTTTATCTTCAAATACTTTGTCGTGTGGCTTATTAACTCCGGGCCGTCTGTGGGGGTGCGTGTGTGGGACAGGGACAGAACACACTGTTCTGGTCTCACAAGAGTTGTAGAAGTTTCGTTACAGATTCAGTACATTTGTACAAGGCTTTGGGACAATAGTTTAGAGCAGGGGTGTCAAACTCGATTTCATTGAGGGCCACATCAGGGTTGTGTTTGACCTTGGAGGGCTGGGGTGGATGTGGTAAGGCTGGGCAGGACCAGCATAACGTCACTCGTGTTGGTGGGCTGCTTGTGGTGGCCCGAGCACTCAGCCAGCGAAAATGGGCTCCCGAGCTCTGTTTTCAGCTGCGATGGCCTCCTGCAATCCTCTGCCAGTGAAAATGGAGCTCGGGAGGGCTGTGTTCTGACCTAGGCTTCCAAAAGCACCAAGCAGACTCCTTGTCTCGACAAAATCCCTTTTTATTAAGCTAATGTAAATGCCTCTCAGTCCTGGCAAACAGTCTTTCCAGGGTGAATTTACAACCACAGACCTTATCAGGCTTGGAGAGCTGCCAGGCCGATATCTTCCAAACGCAATGCTGTACAAGAAAATACTTGGCAAGGAGTCTCTGAGAGTCACAGATCTTCACACTAATGAAATGAACTTATTGTCTCCTGCAAACTCCACTCCCCTTTCGCTCCTCTTTATTCCCTATGGGAGGGGCCATTCACCGTCCACCTGTGCCTTTACTCCTGAGTCGGCCCTTGTTCCTTAACTGTTCCCTTCTCCTGGCAGCTCTGTGCATGCACACATCGGGAACAGGCTCCAGCTGTTCTTCAGCCCCACTTATCTCCGACTCCGAAGGTAACTGATAATGGTCGGACAGCCCCAGTGGTGGGATTCTGCTGGTTTTAGGCGGTTCGGCCGAATCATTTGTTAAATTGCTGGCTCACCCCACCCCTTGTCCCGCCCCTCTGCACCACTATTTATTGCCAATAAATAGTGGGGCGTGGGGCGGGGCAAGGGGTGGGCGAGCCAGCAATTTAACAAATGGTTTGGTGTTTTTTTGTAATTGATTGGCCTCGTAGCACACCGAACCATTTGTTAAATTGCTGGCTCGCCCGCCCCTCACCCCGCCCTGCCTTCCACCCGCGTGGCGCCAGCCTACCCTAGCCCATCCAGTCGCTGGGGGAGACACGCAACTTTTCTCCACGTCAGAACACTGGTTACCCAGGCTGAAGCTGAAGCTCAGCATCGTAATGGGCTCCAGGAGAAGGAGAGGTGCATCTGCCCCATTGCAAAGCTCAGCAAGAGCAACTAGAGCCGGCTGCAGGAGAGGAGAAAGAGATGGAGAGAAAGAGAGATGAAGGAGAGAAAGGCGGGGGGAGAAAGAGAGATGGAGAGAAAGAGATGAAAGAGAGAAAGAGGGGGTAGAAAGAGGGATGGAAAGAAAAAGAGATGAAGCAGAGAAAGAGAGGGGGGAGAAAGAGAGATGGAGAGAAAGATGAAGGAGAGAAAGAGATGAGGAGAAAGAGGGGGGAGAAAGAGATGGAGAGAAAGAGATGAAGGAGAGAAAGGGGGGTAGAAAGAGGGATGGAGAGAAAAAGAGATGAAGCAGAGAAAGAGGAGGGAGAAAGAGAGGGGGGAGAAAGAGAGATGGAGAGAAAGATGAAGGAGAGAAAGAGATGAGGAGAAAGAGGGGGGAGAAAGAGATGGAGAGAAAGAGATGAAGGAGAGAAAGGGGGTAGAAAGAGGGATGGAGAGAAAAAGAGATGAAGCAGAGAAAGAGGGGGGAGAAAGAGAGGGGGGAGAAAGAGAGATGGAGAGAAAGATGAAGGAGAGAAAGAGATGAGGAGAAAGAGGGGGGAGAAAGAGATGGAGAGAAAGAGATGAAGGAGAGAAAGGGGGTAGAAAGAGGGATGGAGAGAAAAAGAGATGAAGCAGAGAAAGAGGGGGGAGAAAGAGAGGGGGGAGAAAGAGAGATGGAGAGAAAGATGGAGAGAAAGAGATGAGGAGAAAGAGGGGGGAGAAAGAGATGGAGAGAAAGAGATGAAGGAGAGAAAGGGGGTAGAAAGAGGGATGGAGAGAAAAAGAGATGAAGCAGAGAAAGAGGAGGGAGAAAGAGAGGGGGGAGAAAGAGAGATGGAGAGAAAGATGAAGGAGAGAAAGAGGTGAGGAGAAAGAGGGGGGAGAAAGAGATGGAGAGAAAGAGATGAAGGAGAGAAAGGGGGTAGAAAGAGGGATGGAGAGAAAAAGAGATGAAGCAGAGAAAGAGGGGGGAGAAAGAGAGGGGGGAGAAAGAGAGATGGAGAGAAAGATGAAGGAGAGAAAGAGATGAGGAGAAAGAGGGATGGATTTATTTATTTATTTTATTAAATTTCTATACCGCCCTTCTCCCGAAGGACTCAGGGCTGTGAACAGCCAAAAGATAAAACACAGAAATACAAAATTTAAAATAGATTAAAACAGATTAAACAATTTGGCTAAATTTTAAAAATCCCATAATTAAACAAATTAAAATTAGTGTTTAAAATTTAAATTTAAAAATTTTAAAAGGGAGAAGATTTAGGCCAGGCCGGCTTGATGAAATAAAAAAAGTCTTAAGCGCGCGACGGAAGGTGCGCAGATCCGGGATCCTCCGTATCTCCGGGGGGAGCTCGTTCCAGATCGTAGGTGCCCCCACAGAGAAGGCTCTCCCCCTGGGGGGCCGCCAGTCGACATTGTTTGGCCAACGGCACCCGGAGGAGCCCCTCTCTATGGGAGCGTACTGGCCGGTGGGAGGCTATTGGTGGTAGCAGGCGGTCCCGTAGATAACCAGGTCCTAAGCCATGGAGCGCTTTAAAGGTAGTAACCAGAACCTTGAAGCACACTCGGAAGACCACCGGGATGGAGAGAAAGAGATGGAGAGAAAGAGATGAAGGAGAGAAAGAGAGGGGGGAGAAAGAGAGGGGGGAGAAAGAGATGGAGAGAAAGATGAAGGAGAGAAAGAGAGCGGGGGAGAAAGAGGGATGGAGAGAAAGAGAGATGAAGGGGAGAAAGAAAGAGATGGGAGAGATGAAAGAGACACACAGAGATACCTGTTTAAAAGAAAATACTGGGAGCCACAAAACCTGGGCGGGAGTAAGTGATATGGAGTTGGCAATGCCCACCCAGGTTTAAGGTTGTGTTTAAGTGTTTACATGTGTTTAAGGTTGAGTGTTTAAAGCTGCAGACCCCTGACCTACCCCATCCGATCGCTTCACCCTGCAGCCAGCCCTGTAGGCCTGCGCCCGCCTCCCACCTGAGTAGCAGTGGCCTACCTACCCCAGTTGTATCACCTTGCCCTGCAGCCGGCCCGAACGCCCGCCTTGGACTGCTCCAGCAGGTTATTGTTATTTAATTAATTTAATTAAGAATGCTGCAATGGGCATAAATGATGACCAGTCAAAAGTGCGAGGACCTGTCAGAAATCACTTTTTTCAGCCCTCTGGTTAGTCCCTATCTGGATAGGGACTACTCAGAGGGCTGAAAAAGTTATTTTTGACCATCCTCACACTTTTGACCGGTCCTCGCACTTATGACTGTCCTCACATTTTACATTTTACGCCCTATCTTTTCACCGTGGTGAAGAGAAGTAGTTGTGAAATGAGTGAAACGGTTGTTAAGAATGTTGCAACGGGCGTAAATGTGAGGACGGTCATAAGTGTAAGGACCGGTCAAAAGTGTGAGGACTTGTCAGAAATCACTTTTTTCAGCCCTCTGGTTAGTCCCTATGTGCATATAGACTCTCAGAGGGCTGAAAAAGTTATTTTTGACAGGTCCTCACCCTTTTGACCAATGCTTGCCCTTACGACTGTCCTCACATTTTACATTTTGCGCCCTATCTTCTCACCGTGGTGAAGAGAATGCCCGCCTTGGACTGCCTCGGACTGCTCCAGCAGGTTATTTTTATTTAATTAATTTAATTGAGAATGCTGCAATGGACATAAATGATGACCAGTCAAAAGTGCGAGGACCTGTCAGAAATCACTTTTTTCAGCCCTCTGCTTAGTCCCTATGTGGATATGGACTACTCAGAGGGCTGAAAAAGTTATTTTTGACCATCCTCACACTTTTGACCGTCCTCGCACTTACGACTGTCCTCATATTTTACGTTTTGCGCCCTATCTTCTCACTGTGGTGAAGAGAACTAGTTGTGAAATGACTGACACGGTTGTTTAGAATGCGGCAACGGGCAGAAATGTGAGGATGGTCATAAGTGCGAGGACCAGTCAAAAGTGCGAGGACCTGTCAGAAATGACTTTTTTTTCAGCCCTCTGAGTAGTCCCTATGCACATAGCCACGCCCACCCTGTCACATGACCAGCTAGCCATGCCCACCCGGTCACATGACCACCAAGCCACACACCCCCAACTAAGCCACGTCCACAGAACCGGTTGTTAAAAAAATTGAATCCCACCACCGGACGGCCCTGACCCCATCTCTGCCTCCGACGCAGAGCCTTCCTCAAACTCCAGGACTGGCCCATGTTCCTCCCCAACCTCCTCACTGTCCGAGGCTGCCGCCAGTTCCACTGGCTGCTGGTGGGCCACAACAGGCTGCATACGGCCCTCCTGAGGTCTGTTTTCCTGGCAGAGGTACCGCAGGGCAGCTCTTCACTGTTTCCAGAGTGGCCCCACCAGCCAGATCTAAACACCTCATGGGCCAGATCCAACCCCCAAGCCTTGAGTTTGACACCCCTGGCTTAGAGGTATCTTAGAGCTCAATATGTCAATATCTTTCAAAGAACTAATGTATGCTGTCAACTCTATTTCTTCCCGTTGAAGGCTGAGTTTGGAGGACATGGATAGATTCATCTTAGGGAGAGACAAGCTAGGGTTCTCCAGCTCCTTGGAATCACAACTTCCATCAAGTCAACCATCTTGGCCAAGGGTGAGGATTGATAGAAAATCAAGAGGATTGCAGGTTGTCTGCTCCGTCTCCTAAAGATAGCCTTGACTTACAACCATAACCGGAAACCAGAATGCCCATTGCTAGGCACTCCCCTTGAAAAGCACCCGGAGGCTCCAACTGGTCCAGAATGCGGCCGCGTGGGTGGTTATGGGCGCAACTCGTTGTGCCCACCTGACACCCCTCCTGCGCAAGCTGCACTGGCTCCCAGTGGTCTTCCGGGTGCGATTCAAAGTGTTGGTTACCACCTTTAAAGCGCTCCATGGCATTGGACCTGGGTACCTTTGAGACCGTCTTCTGCCACCAGTAGCCTCCCACCGGCCAGTCCGCTCCCACAGAGAGGGTCTCCTCAGGGTGCCATCGGCCAAATTATGTCGGCTGGCGACACCCAGGGGGAGGGCCTTCTCTGTGTTGGAGCCCCTGCCCTTTGGAATGAACTGCCCCCAGAAATTCGTAAAATCTCCGATCTCCGTGTATTTCGCTGTGCCTTCAAAACCTTGTTGTTCCGCCAGGCCGGGCTATCAATGTAAAGATTTTAATTGGTTTTAAATATGGGATTTTAAATTATTTAATAATTTTAATTATTTTTAAAATTTTGTCTGTCTTTGTGCTTTTAATCAGGCTGTACACCGCCCTGAGTCCTTCAGGAGAAGGGTGGTATAAAAATAAAATAAATAAATAAATAATAAATAAATAAATAGCCAAAGAGGTCGTTCAGTGAGTCATCGCCCAATTTGATGAGCCTTTTTGCCACGGTTGTTAAGCAAGTTACTTCAGTTGTTAAGTGAATCAAATCTGGCTCCCTTCATCGACTTTGCTGGTTGGAAGCTGGTTGGGTTAGGGTTGACCCCAGATCTGACCCCAGGACACTGTTTAAATGTCATAAACAGAGGTCATATTCAGCAAGTTTTGACTAGTTCAGGAGAATCAGTAGCGGAAATTTTGAGTAGTTCGGAGAACCGGTAGTAAAAATTCTGACTGGCTCCGCCCCCATCTCTTCTCTGCCTCCCAACTTCCAGCTGATCGGGAGGAAATGGGGATTTTGCAGTAACCTTCCCCTGGAGTGGGGTGGGAATGGAGATTTTACAGTATCCTTCCCCTGCCACGCCCACCAAGCCACACCCATCAAGCCACACCCACAGAACCGAGAGTAAAAAAAAAAATTGAAACCTACCACTGATCATAAATACATGTGGTTTGCCGAGCCCCTTGTTTTGTTGGATTAGGGATTTTCCGTCTTCATTGTGAGTTGTATTATGTTGAGGTTTGGGGTGCACTGGGGGAGCTCAACCAATCTCATTGTACATATGTTGTGCCCTGACAATAAAGATTTGATTTGAATTGAATTAGAATGGATTTGAATTTGAATTGGGGGGGGGGAAATCACCTGATCTTTGATCATGTGACCATGCTGATGCTGTGGTGGTTGTAAGTGTGAAGATTGGTTGTAAGTCTTAGTAAGACCACACCTAGAATCCTGCATCCAGTTTTGGTCACCACACTATAAAAAAGATGCTGAGACTCTAGAAAAAGTGCAGAGAAGAGCAACGAAGATGATGAGGGGACTGGATGCTAAAACATATGATGAACGGTTGCAGGAACTGGGCATGGCTAGTCTAGTGAAGAGAAGGACCAGGGGAGACAGGATAGCAGTCTTCCAATATTTGAGGGGCTGCCACAGAGAAGAAGGGGTCAAGCTATTCTCCAAAGCACCTGAAGGCTTTGAATACAAAGAATAATGGATGGAAACTGATCCAGAGAGATTCAACCTAGAAATAAGGAGAAATTTCCTGACAGGGAGAACAATCAACCAGTGAAAGAGAAGTTGCCTTCAGAAGTTTTGGGAGCTTCATCACTGGACTGGACTGGACTGTTTTGAAGAAAAGACTGGACTGCCGTCTGTCAGAAATGGTGTAGGGTCTCCTGCTTGGGCGGGAGGTTGGACTAGATGACCTACGAGGTCCCTTCCAACTATGTTATTCCATATTCTGTACGGTATTCTAATAGTTTAGTAGATTTGTATGGCTAGTCTAGTGAAGAGAAGGACCAGAGGAGACATGATAGCCGTCTTCCAATATTTGAGGGGCTGCCACCGAGAGGAGGGGGGTCAAGCTATTTTCCAAAGCCCCTGAAGGCCAGACAAGGAATAATGGCTGGAAACTGAACAAGGAGAAATTCAACCTGGAAATACCTTAGAACATTTAAACAATCTTCAAGGAAGAACCAGAAAGTATATATTCACATAAGTGTTTGAAATATGTGCTATATGTCAGAAAAGTCAGACATATAAGCAAGTTTCAAACTTTTTCTTGTTTCATAATTGCCACAACACAAGGAAAAAAATGACTGGTACGAATCCCAGAACGAACTTACCTAAACATAGAAAAGGCCAATCTGAATTAGTCTCCTCCTCACACTCCATTTTGAGTTGTGACCTTCCTGTCCAGAAGGCTGCTATCTTCTGACTTGGTTTGTATCAGGTGTGAAGCCACAGTTTGCTGAACCATGATCTATTGAGTAATTTACACAATGTTCTGCACTCAAATTTCTGCTCCCCAGCCTCAAGCAGTGAAAGTTCACACAAGACAAACCTCACAGGTCACAAGATGGCTTGGGTTCCAGTCCAGTTAACCAAGTCAAGTAAATACTAAAAACACTCATTCCCATCACCTGCTAAGCTTGTTGAGTACCATATATTTTGGAGTATAAGACACACCTTAGTTTTTGGCTCTTCCCAGAGGTGAATTTTAGCCACAGGTTCCTTGGTTGTGAGCTCTGTGCCTTGCTTTTTTTTTTTTTCCCTGCCTCTGAAAGCCTCTGAAACAGAGGTTCAGAAAAAAAATCCCCTGAAGCTCTATTTGGGGGCTTTTCTGAAGCTCTGTTTGGGGGCTTCTTTTCTAAAGCTTCGTTTCTGATGCTTTTTTCAGCCTCTGAAACCTCAGTTTGCAAAGCTGGGCAGGGCTACAGTATAAGACGCACCCAGATTTTCACCCTCTTTTTTGGGGGGTGTCTTATACTCCGAAAAATATGGTATTTAGTTCTGTTGGGTGTTTTGTCAATTACCATGTTGTTCAAACCTAGCCTATTGGGTTGACTTATGGTTTGCTGTAGGATAAAGATCTCTATTTGGATTGGAAAAATCTGATGAAACCCAAGATGAGCAAAAAAACCCTCTTCTTTTTTTCCTTTGCTGTCTTGTAATAATTGTCTAAAGTTGTATAGATCGATCTGACAGTTGTATTGAGTGCTATCAGTATGTTGTGTTGACCAAGCTGTTGGGGGCAGAGATAGCAATAGACTTATATACCTCTTCACAATGCTTTACAGCCCTCTCTAAGTGGTTTACAGAGTCAGCCTCTTGCCCCCAACAATCTGGGTCCTCATTTTACCCACCTTGGAAGGATGGGAGGAGGCTGAGTCAACCTTGAGCTGGTCAGGATCGAACTGCTGAACTGCAGGCAGCCAGCAGGCAGCAGTAGAAGCCTGCAGTACTGCATTCTAACCACTGCGCCACCATGTCCCTTATTTAATATTTGCATTTGAGCAGTTCTGATTAATGCACAGATGTATACTCTATATGGCCATCGCCTGGGCCACCAAGCATATCACCATCAATGTATAAACGGGCTGCCAATCTTAAATGTGTGTGAAATGCCCCTTCTAATAACACATAAATCTTTTACTAAAGTTACTTATTCAATCAAAACCTAGACATTTAAATGTTTATTGTGAACATTCCCAGCTGATCGATTGAAACGCGACTGTTAATTGCAGGATCAGGTAAGTGAATGAAATTATGTTGAGTTAATGGTGAAAGGAAGTCTCCTTCCGAGCTCAAAGTTAAGACGTTGGATGGTGAATGTAAAGACTGACGGAGCTGCAGAATGGAGAATTTAGAGAAGGCAAGGATTTTGTCTGGTTACTTCATTGATTTCTCTCTCTTTTTATTTTAACAGTGCAATGACTTATCTCCAGAAGTTGTGGGTGATCCATCACAAAAGAGAGAGAGAGGGAGAGAGAGAGAGAGAGAGAGAGAGAGAGAGAGAGAGAGAGAGAGAGAGAGAGGGAGAGGGAGAGAGAGAGAGAGAGAGAGACACACACTGGGCAGCCATTTGTCCTGAAACATATAGGATTTTCTGCTTGAGAAGCGTGTCTGATTCTATGCTCTAATATTTACAAGAGTGAAATGCAATGAGTCCTTGGATCATTTCTAATCTCATCATCTCCTCCTTCGTGAAAGTGAAGATCTGTGGATTTGCCCAGAAGATGTCCCATCACCAAATGAACTTAAGAGAGGACGCTCAGATAGGAGTCATTCCTTACACACAGTAAGGAACCACTGAATGGAAGGAAATTGGATGGTCTTTTAGTTACTACGAAGGGGACGCAGTGGCTCATTGGCTAAGATGCTGAGATTGTCGATCAGAAAAGTCGGCAGTTCAGCAGTTCGAATCCCTAGTGCCGCATAATGGGGTGAGCTCCCGTTACTTGTTCCAGCTTCTGCCAACCTAGCGGTTCGAAAGCAGGTAAAAAATGCAAGTAGAAAAATAGAGACCACCTTGGGTGGGAAGGTAACAGCGTTCCGTGCGCCTTTGGCGTTGAGTCATGCCGGCCACATGACCACGGAGATGTCATCGGATGGCGCTGGCTCTTCGGCTTTGAAACGGAGATGAGCACCGCCCCCTAGAGTTGGAAACAACTAGCACGTATGTGCGAGGGGAACCTTTTTATCTTTTACCTTAGTTACTTCTTACCTTTCCCAGTGGTGGCTTCCCACCATAGTCTCCTCACTCACCTCTCCCTTTGCATCCAAGCTCAACGTTTTATTAAGCTCTATACACAATCCTCCTCCCCATCCATTTAGGAACGAGATGGCACAACCAGATGACTAGACAACGTGGTACATATTCTTTTTCTTTTTAATGTAAAGTCAGAGACAACCTCACGTCTTGACCTCCAAACAAACCAAGGGCAAAAAAAGGCCTCTTTTTTAGGTTTCTCCCAACCTCCAACATCAAAGTGCGCGTCTCCAGGTCCACTGAAAAGGAAAACAAATAAAACAAAAAAACCGAGAGAACAAAACGAATGCAATTTGAGGAAAAATTCTTTCTCTCCCCCCCCTTTCTTCTTAAAAGACAGCATTATTTGAAACTTTTCTTTTACTTTACTTTCTTTCTTCTTCTTCTTCTTCTTCTTCTTCTTTTTTTTTTTGCAGTCCTTGCCATGTTTTTAATCTGGAGCTGTAAAGAGTTGTGCGAGGGGAGTGGGTGGGAAGAGATTGGGAAAGCTAGGGTGTTAGCTTTTAACCATCATGATTTCACCTCCCCTCCCCACCCCTTAAAAGAATTTTGAATGTGGAAACATATGCTGCAGAATTTTTTTTCTTTTTTTTTTCCTTTTCTTTTTTTATAAATGTCTTCACAATGTAAATAATTCAAAGGAAAATAAGAGAGATGGAGCGAGGGAGGAGGGGAGAGAGGGAAAGAGAGAAAAAGAAAAAAGAAATCAGGAAAAAGAAAAAAATAAGAGGGAGGAGTTAAATATACACAGTTACCAATAAAACTTTATCCTCCAGTCTAATACACAGTTAACTCCATTTACAGCATGCAGTAATGTGTGTAAGAAGGACCCATCTGAGAAATAGTGTGCTAGAATGCTAACAAAAAATATTTTATGTTTCATATGTGTGTGTGTTTGTGTATGTATACGTGTGTGTGTGTATAAGACAGTGTGTGCATGTGTGTGTGTGTGTGTGTACACACTACACACATACATATAAGCACAGCCTAAAAAGAATAAACATATCAATCAAACTCAACGTACGATGAGCATCAACCTTTGAATTTCCAAACATTATGAAAACACTGGACAACCTTTTTTCTTTCAACATCCAGAATAAGGAATGAGTTATTCAGTACTGCTGGTGGAGCCCGTTGTTTCCATCTCACAATTTCGCCTACAAAAAGTGTCCATTCTCATCCCAACTGATCGCGCAAACCATCATTGACCCCGACGCTCCACAGTCTGTAAACCTAGTTTAAAAGCCCAGTATTCGACTTATTTCATTCGTTCGTTCCTTCCTTTTCTTTTCTCTTTCTTTCTTTTTGTTGGGGTTTTGTGTGTCTGTGTGTGTGTACTTTTTTTTTAATGAACTAACAGTTCTAGGCTCATATCAGAAAATATAATTAATAAAATTAATAATGACTCAGAATCCCGTAATATCCATGTAAGTACATCCACGTAGTACAGTGAATTAATGTCTTAAATCGTTTGCGTGACGGTGGTTTGTTTTCTTGCAGCTGTGTGTGTGATCTTCTTGTAAAAGTGGTTGGGGTGGGTTGTTTCTCGGTTAGAACTGGCAATTGTACGGAGGAGGGCGGAGTCCATGAAGTGGCGAGAATGGGTGGAAGAAAGGCATGGGAAGTGAGTTGACCTGGGAATCTTTCCAGATCAAGAAAGCCATGGGAAGTGAGGTGTCAGTCAGCTGACCTGGGAATCCTCCAGATCAGTGAACCTGGGAAGAGCAACGAAACATATGAGTCTAAACGGACAGAATGATTACTCATTAGCCAAATGCGCTGATCGGTTGCCAACAGCTGCATCCTTGTCCATGACAGGGGAAAAAAAAAAAGGAATAAAAACAGAAAGAAAACATAATGTTCCATTGTGTTGGAACTTCAGTAGATCATGGTGGATTCTTCTTGGGATTTTTTTTTTTCCAGACTTGTTTTCTTTCTCTCCGAGATTTTGCGATAATATAATTCTTGACTATTAGGATTATTTTCTGACTTTGTAAAAGTATTCTTCCTTTTTTTTCCCCACCCTCCCTTCCTCTTAGAATCGCCATCTTCAAAAGGGTCAAAACTTCAGCAGGAGGTGTAAAAGAAGCAACGGAAGCAGCCAAATAGAGCCAGCTCTTCTTGAGCCACCACTGTTCCCATCATGCACTGCTCCAGGGCCTGAAAGAAGACAGATTGAATAGTGTCAGTTCGTGGAACCGTAAAGCAGCCAGGGATGCGGCGGTAATAGGACATACACAGTTACCAAATTAACAAAAACAACTGCGACCAGGACTGAATTCAGTCTTTTGTATAACTTTTGACCAGCAAATTGTCAAAGGGACTTTCTGACCTAATGCAAAATTAAAATTGGCTTGCTAGTTTCACGTTTCCATCTAAATTTCCATAGCACACATAATATAATGCAATTAAGAAGTACATAGTCTTATCAAACAATTATTTTAAGACCAATCTGAATGCCTTGTTCTTTAAATATCTGCTTTGAAAGGCAGCATCAGATAGCAATAGCAGTTAGAAAGAAAGAAAGAAAGAAAGAAAGAAAGAAAGAAAGAAAGAAAGAAAGAAAGAAAGAAAGAAAGAAAAGGGAAGGAAGGAAGGAAGGAAGGAAGGAAGGAAGGAAGGAAGGAAGGAAAGAAAGAAAGAAAGAAAGAAAGAAAGAAAGAAAGGGAGACTAGTACGTCGTCTTCCTTCCTTTTTTTATCAGTAAAATATAAATTCAACACAAATATTAGTTTGTCACGAAAGTGACTGCCTGCGAAGGCTCCTGGGTTGGGGCTGAAAGGTGAAAGCAGAAGCAGTTTCTGCCCAGCTTTGCTTCATCCCATAATTGGGTAGACCAGGTTGCCCTGATAGACCGGTCCCACCAGAAAAAAAAACTTCACCGTCTTTTGCTATCCTCAAACAAGAGTTGGTACATCTTACCAGTATGCAACATTGTGCAACTAAGTCTTTGTAGACCTTGAATTTATGAACTAATTAGATGGGGTTTTTTTGGACAGGCATGTAATTCCCTTGCACATAAGCACTATTGAGATAGAGAAAGCAATTTCTATCCATTCATCCATCCCAAAATCTTTATAAAACTAAGAAGAATGCCACAGGAACCAACATAGCACTCTGAGTAGTGGTGAAATTCAATTTTTTTCACTACCGGTTCTGTGGCCGTGGCTTGGTAGGCATGGTGTGGCTTGGTGGGCATGGTAGGGGAAGGATACTACAAAATCCCCATTCCCTCCCCACTCTTGGGGGAAGGATATTGCAAAATCTCAATTCCCACCCCACTCTGGGGCCAGCCAGAGGTGGTATTTGCCAGTTCTCCGAACTACTCAAAATTTCCACTACCGGTTCTCCAGAACCTGTCAGAACCTGCTGGATTTCACCCCTGACTCAGAGGCATACATGTATGAGATCATTCACCCTATAAACATAATAAGATAATAAAAGAATAAAATAAAATAGAAAATGGTGAGATAATATAAAAAGCCAGTGAGCTTCAAGTGTTCCTCTACCAGGCCACGAATAGATACTGGAACTTGTTGCTGTTGCCTCCATCCCAATCAGCTGGGACTTTAGGAAAGGTTTTTTTTTTTTTTTAAATGAAACAAAGACGCAGACACAAAATTAAAAGAAATTGGCTAATACTCTCATTTGGAATGGATTCTTTTTGAAAATGCATTGTTTCCATATGCCACTATGAGGAAGGAGCTTTTAGATGTCAAATCGATTTTAGACTTTTCTTTCTGCGTAGAAGAGATAATAGCAGAGCTAAAAATGGACACATTCACTGGAGTACTATATTTGGAAGCAGTTCTTAGTTAGAATGTCTGGACACGAGAAGAATGTCGCCTGATCAAGCTAATGTGCTCAGAATTCCTAAACAATGCTTGCCAGAAAGCACAATTAGAATTTTGATTGATTGATGGATGGATGGATGGATGGATGGTTAGATGATTTGCCATCAAATCATTTTCAACTCCTAGCGCCCACAGAAATGTTCTTCATGGCGGTCCACCTATCAAGCTTCCCAAGGGTCCAGAATTAAAATATTGGGACCCTTGATATAATGGTTACCACAATAAGACTAGGCTAAGAATGTGTGCATTGGGTTTATTAGTATTCATTGATCCTAATTTAGAAAACTTAGTTTATCCAATGGAACACCTGTTTCTCAGAGTAGACACCATGCAATTTTGGAAGCCAACATGCATCACAATAAGCCCATACAACACATGATACCAAAGCAGGAGAAGATGACTTTTTCTGGAATCGCCAATGAATTCATGAACTTTTGCAATAAGGGACTGTGGTTGGGTTTAAACTTCTGAAGAATAAATGACAGATTGCAGCTATCAGATTCTCCTTGCAACTTATTTTTTTTCCCCTAGACGCAAATAAATCCCACAAACCCAGTCTGTTTACACGCACACGTAACACAGAGACACAAAATACCCACAACTGATAACGTTGACTGATTTAACAGAGATTGCAGCTTCAACAGCAATGCTGAAAGCTTAGAATTATCTTGACAGCTAAGCTGAATCCTTTGAAATGTTGCAACAAGCGCTGGAGGTACCTTTAGCCCAACAGCTTCTGTGAAGAAGACAATAAGGAACTCGTTCCAAACTTGCCATCGGTGGAAGCTGAGAGAACAAAGATAATCTAAGCGACCTTTCCTGGCCTTTTGTGATGGCTCCCATCCAATATTAATTGCTTTGTGCTCATTAAGTAGGCCGTAATGAAGCCCTACAGTCATCCCAGAGGAGAAACTCTACTATGCCTTGATTATCTACCTGGAGAACGGGAGAACAAGCAAACAAATGAAGTGAGAAGACACGTGCTGGAAATACCTGCTGAGACGTCCACCAAGATGCCAAGTTTAGGACACACAGAGGATTATTACTAGTGGCTGTGTCACATGGTAACTTTCCTTTTCCTTGGAGACCTGAGCTAAAAATAGCAATAACGATAGCACTTAGATTTATACACTACTGCTTTACAGCTCTCTCTAAGCAGTTTACAGAGTCCACATCTTGCCCCCAACAATCTGGGTCCTCATTTTACCCACCTCAGTAGGATGGAAGGCTGAGTCAACCTTGAGCCAGTCCTGGCAGTTGGCAGAATTAGTCTGCAATACTGCATTCTAACCACTGAGCCATCACAGCTCCTTCCTTCCTTCCTTCCTTCCTTCCTTCCTTCCTTCCTTCCTTCCTTCCTTCCTTCCTTCCTCCCTCCCTCCCTCCCTCCCTCCCTCCCTCCCTCCCTTCTTTCTCAATAGCACTTAGACTTATACACTGCTTCACAGTGCTTTACAGCCCTCTCAAAGTAGTTTACAGAGTCAGCCCATTGCCCCCAACAATCTGGATCCTCATTTTACCGACCTCGGAAGGATGGAAGGTTGAATCAACCTTGAGTCAGCCAGGATTGAACTCCTGGAAGTAGGCAGAGTTAGCCTGCAATACTCCACTCTAATCACTGCGCTGGTATCTCCCTTCCAGGAAGTTGAACCCACGATAATAGTTTATGTCCTGTACTCTGAAACAACAGAAGGTCCTTTTGAGTTCCTTCATGAAAACCGTTCAAATATTTCAAGACAGGGCTCATCCTATTGCTATCTCCTGATCTTTCTCTTTCTAAAGGACGAGCATTCCCATTTTCAGGGAGTCCTTGAGTTACGACCACAATTGAGCCCAAAATTCCTGTTTTCAAGTGAGACATTTGTTCAAATTTTGCCCCCATTTTATGACCGTTCTTGTGATAGGTGTTAAACAAATCACTGCAGTTGATAAGTGAATAACCCGGTTAAGTGAATTTGGCTTCCCCATTGACTTTGCTTGTCAGAAGGTCACAAAAAGGGACACAGCAACGGTCATAAGTATGAACCAGTTGCCAAACTTCTGAATTTTGATCACATGTTCCTGGGCATGTTACTAAGGTCACAACTCTAACAAACAGTCGTAAGTCACTTTTTTCAGTACCATTCTAACTTTGAACGGTCATTAAATGACGACAACCTGTAAGCTGAGGACCTCAATCTCTCCTCCTAAGGCTGTTTGTGGTCCTTGATGATCTTTAAATGTATTACATGTTTTGAACACGTTACAGTTTAAGGTGCAGTGCTGAGAACTGGACGTTATAGTGGAGGCTGGGTCGAATCGACACAGTTTTAAGTGGAACGTCGATGATTTGATGAAACCTAAACATGCCTTTGCCCTTTGGGGGCAACCAGAGTACACTCCTGATTCGTAGTCATTTTAAATTAGGGGTGTCAAATTCAAGGCCCATGGGTTGGATCTCGCCCGTGGGGTCAGTGGTAAAATTCTCCGTGGTTGCCACTGATTCGCTGCATGCGCAGTGCACAGCAAACACGCACTTCATGCAGAAAAAGGAGGCTTAAGAAGGTAAGTAGAACAGCAAGGGAGGGAACAGCTGAGCTGCAGAGTTTAGATTGAATATAAATTGTCCAGCACGGCTGATCGTCGGAAATACCGGTTTGCATAAATCAGTAGCATTTTTTTAACTACCGGTTCGCTGAACCGGTAGCTTTTATTACTACCGGTTTGCCTGAACCGGTGAGAATCAGTAGTATTTCACCCCTGCATGAAGGACCGGCCCACGGTGCCTCTGTGGGCCGTCATGGGCTCCGTTTTCGATGGCAGAGGGGTGCAGGACATGGAGCTGGCCATGGATACCCCTACCATGCCTACCCTGGCCACGCCTATTTGGTCCCACAAGGTCAAACACAACCCTGATGCGGCCCTCAATGAAATCGAGTTTGACACCCCTGTTTTAAATCAACTGCTTCTTCTCAATTACTGTTGCCAAGATAGCAACACCCCATTCTACGTTTGTGCATTCAGGTTTTCCGAGCGAAGATATATTTTTGTTTGCCTTGATCTCTGCTCTTCCAATTATTCAAAGCGATTCTAATGGATGGCACAACAGGAGGTGATTATAAATTGCCGGAATATCCCTACGTGCAATATTGCAGATGCCGAGACCTTCACGCATTCAGAAAGCAAACCAAAACCACGATTTGATGGAGACTGAACCTACTAAACTTCACGTGCTAAATAATAGCAGGTCGGAAAGTTTTCTGATGTTCCTCATGTAACACATCATTAACATACGAAAGATATAGGAGTTGGGAAGAAGTGCAAAGCATGAGCAAAAAGGGCCCACAGCAAACCGAAACGACAGTTGTGTAACTGTCCTTTACAGCAGGGGTCTCCAACCTTGGCAACTTTAAGACTTGCAACTCCCAGAATTCCTCGGTGGTTGAGGAATTCTGGGAGTTGAAGTCCACAAGTCTTAAAGTTGCCAAGGTTGGAGACCCCTGCTTTACAGTGCAGGTACTCCTCAACCTACGGCCAACAATTGAGACCAACAACCCAGGGGGTTGTTAAGGGATTCACACCTGATTTTAGGACAATTTTTTTTTTTTTGGCCATAGTGGTGAAAAGGGTCACTGCAGTTGTTCAGTGAATCATGTCATTGAGCGAATCCAACTTCCCCCATTGACATTGTTGAAAGTCTTTCAAGGTGGCTCAGTGGCTAAGACGCTGAGCCTGTCGATCAGAAAGGTCGGCAGTTCGGCAGTTCGAATCCCTAGTATAAGTCTCCTGCGTGAGCAGGGGTTGGACTAGATGACCTCCAAGGTCCCTTCCAACTCTGCTACTGTTATTATTAAGTCAGTGGGGAAGATTGCAAAGGACGATCACACGACCATGGGACACTGCAATCTTCCTAAATGAGAGGAATTAAATATAAATTATTATTTTTTTCAGTGCTATCGTATCTTTAAATTGTCGCTTAATGAATGGGTATCAGCAGAGGACTACCTACATGTTAGGCTGAAAGAAATGAGGATTAGCCATATTATTATGTAGTGCAGCAGGCAGGCTGGCTACGAATGCCATCTTGCTTCCAAAAATGGCACCTTGATACCAAAGCAGATCCAAAGGTGCTTTTTTAGGAGTCAAATTGCAGACGACAGGAACCAGGAGCACCACTCAGGTGACCCTGAGGACATAGATAAACCTCCAGGTGCTTCAACGACCCTCTAAAAAGGATGCAAATGACCAGCTGTCTGCAAGGAATATAAATCCTTCCATTCGCCACTATCCAGTCAAGAGCTGAAGACGCTTCTTGGATGAGAAGCGAAACGTCTTCAAAGAAAAAACAAGGAAGTCCAGTTGCTTCCTGAAAAAGCACCTTTGGGACAACCATGACCAGGATGACGGAGAATCTCTACAGGCTTTTACTAAAGCTGAAGCATCAAAAGTATGTCAGGGTGACTCCCTTAGCAAGTAGAGAGGTGATTTTGCAAGGAAGTGGAAGAGGGCTCCAGCCTTGATTACCAATTATGGGACAGTCCCTTGATGCTACAGCTAAACAGAAAGAAAATGCAGGAGGAGCAGTAAGGGGTTGGTAGGGGATTCAAGGCCAGGACTTGCAGGTGGTTACTACTAACCTTTCCAGCGTGTCTGTGCTGATGTTGTCTCTTCTACAAAATGAAAGGACAAGTTATCAAGAAGGCTAAAGGAATAGAAGTTGCCTTCAGAAATCATGGGCGCCCCATCACTGGAGGTTTTTAAGAAGAGACTAGACACTCACTTGACTGAAATGGTATAGGTTCTCTTACTTGAGACAGGGATGGACTAGAAGACCTCCAAGGTTCCCTCCAGCTCTATTCTATTTTTATTTATTTATTTTGTCAAGCACATATTAGATAACAGATATAAGTATAGACATAATTCTGAATACATGAGATGGATACTAATAAATGGGGACAGTAGGATAAGGACGGAAGGCACGCTGGTGCGCTTATGCACACCCCTTACAGACCTCTTAGGAATGGGGTGAGGTCAATAGTAGACAATCTAAGGTTAAAGTTTTGGGGGTTTGGGGAAGTAACCACAGAATCAGATAGTACATTCCAGGCATTGACCACTCTGTTGCTGAAGTCGTATTTTCTGCAATCAAGTTTGGAACGGTTTACCGTAAGTTTGTATCTATTGTGTGCTCATGTATTGTTATGGTTGAAGCTGAAGTAGTCATTGACAGGTAGGACGTTGTAGCAGATAATTTTGTGTACTTAGATCATACCGAAGGCGGCGTAGTTCTAAGTTGTCTAAGCCCAGAATTTCAAGCCTGGCATAAGATATGCCAGCAGAGGAGTGGAGGACACTTTTTGTGAAATATCTCTGGGCACGCTCAATTGTATTAATGTCCGATATGCAGTGCAGGTTCCAGACAGATGAGCTGTATTCGAGAATTGGTCTGGCAAATGTTTTGTATGCTCTTGTTAGTAGTGTAATATTACTGGAGAAGAAGCTACGCAAGAGTAGGTTTCCAAGTCTTAATGCCTTTTTGGCGATGTTGTTACAATGGGCTTTGGCACTTAGATCATTAGATATGAGTACTCCAAGATCCTTGACAGAGTGAGGGTTGTCTACAAGGTCATGTCCACTCAGCTGGTATTTTGTGTTCTGATTCTTTTTGCCAATGTGTAAGACAAAGCATAGGGACGTGGTGGCTCAGTGCCTAAGAGGCTGAGCTTGTCGATCGAAAGGTCAGCAGTTCAGCGGTTCGAATCCCTAGTGCTGCGTAACAGGGTGAGCTCCCGTTACTTGTCCCAGCTTCTGCCAACCTAGCAGTTCGAAAGCAGGTAAAAAATGCAAGTAGAAAAATAGGGACCATCTTTGGTGTGAAGGTAACAGCATTCTGTGTGCCTTTGGTGTTGTCATGCCAGTCACATGACCACGGAGACGTCTTCGGACAGCGCTGGCTCTTCGGCTTTGAAACAGAAATGAGCATCATCCTCTAGAGTGTTCACCACACAAATTCAGAATTTAACTATTCACTGCTAAAGTGATGGGTCACCATCATAACATTATAGATCAAAGCTGTTTCAGAACTGTTTTCCAACTTCCCAAGTGTTTCCTTTTACTTAAAAAACAAAACAAAACAAAATAGGTTTCTGGTTTTCCCCTTTATCCTCAAATTGCTTTAGAATTTCTTTCAAATTTCTTTCAAGATCACTTAATTGTTCTAAAATGTTGACCTGAAAAGTTCTATTCTAAAGCTCTCTCTACCTTCTGATCTTCTATGAGACCTGCATTTATTGACCCTTTTGCATAATAATAATAATAATAATAATAATAATAATAATAATAATAATAATAACCTTTTCCCCAAAATAAATATCCCCTGATAATAAGCCCAATTGGGCTTTTGAGTGCATGGCAATAAGGCCAAGCACTTATTTCAGGGTTCAAAAAAATATAAGACGGGATCTTATTTCTGGGGAAACATGGTAATAGTAGGAGTCTTCCAAATAACTCCACTTAAACCTTGTCACAGATGGGCTTTGCTGTTGGTGATTACTTACTGTCCTAATTATCCTTCTGTGATGATAACAGCTTAGTGCAATTATACATTTGCTAATAAGGTGATTTGATGAGTATTGCGAGACTTGCAGACAGCAATCAGACAAACATTTGTTGTTGTTGTTCTTCTTGTTGTTGTCCAAAAAGCAGGAGATAAGGAGACCTTATTTGGCAAGGAAGGACCCAAAAGAAGTCTCTGTGGATTTTACTTCACTAGTCCAGAGGTATGCAACCTTAAACACTTGGAGAGCCATTTGGACCTGTTTCCCACCGAAAAGAAAACACCGGGAGCCACAAAACCCTTCCCGTGCCTGACTATTTCTTGAGCAGCCACAAAACTAGCATATGTAGTTGAATTAAACGTTCTGTTTTCTTCTGAAACTTTTCTTTTCTTGGATTTATCCATGGTTGGCCTACTGGGGGTTGAAAAGCTTAATAAATTGTATGCCGGCGGGTGTCGCACATTGGCACATATTTTGAGTGACAGGGAGCCGCAGCAGAGGGGTGAAAGAGCCACATGCGGCTCCAGAGCCGCAGGTTGCTGACCCCTGCACCAGTCATGGCCGACTATAGGGGGAGGTGCTCATCTCTATTTCAAGACCATTGAGTCAGCTCTGTCTGAAGATATTTTTGGGTTTGGTCAGGTGGCCAGGATGATATCATGGAGTGCTGTTACCCTTTCCACCAAAGTGGTACCTATTTATGTACTCTCATTGCCATGCTTTTGAACTTCTAGGTTGGCAAGGAGCTGAGGTGAGGATGGGAGCTCACCCCATTGTGTGGCGCTCGGGTCTCGAACCTGGACTGTCAGCTTTCCAGCCGACAAACCCAGTGGGTTTGAGCCACTGAGCCATGGCACCCCTCTCTTTTGCTGAGTAGCAGAAAGAAAAGCCATTCTAGGATTTCTTCTCATCAACTGCTGCGAGAAGGAATCCCGAAGAATACTCTAAAACAAATATGTCTGTATAAAGCTGAACAAATATATGATAGATCTGCACTGATATATGAGTGCAGATCTATCACGAAAGCCTCCCAAAATAACTCCACTTAATCCTTGTCACGGATGGGCTTCGCCATTGATGATTCCTTACTGTCCTAATTATCCTTCTGTGATGATAAGAGCTTAGTGCACTTCTATGTTTGCTAATAAGGTGATTTGATGATTATTGTCAGGCTTGCAGACAGTAATCAGACAAACATTTGTCATTGTTGTTGTCCTGAATGGCAACACCTTCGTTTAAACAGTTCAGGGCTGGAAATATGAAAGGTCTTCAAAAGGAACAGAAAAGTCTTCATTTTAACCAGAAAGGTGATAATGGTGGTAGAACCTCAGGACAGGTTGTGAAATGAGTTCAAAAAGCAAGAGAGACCTAATTTGGGAAGGAAGGACTCAGACGGATGAGAATCTGGAGCTGATATTGTCACAAACACCAAACTAAGTTTTGCAACTGTTTGAGTGAATTAAGTGTGTTAGGATATGGTTTGAGCCTAACAAGTTGTCCAGGCAATATAAGTGTACTGTTAACTTTAATCTGTAAATGTGTTATGTGACTTTAATGCTGAGCCATGCTGTAATTAGGTAATCACTGGTTGTGAGAGTATTTAAGCAAGGTATTGTAGTGTGTTCAATTGCTGCTATGATATGCTGCCATTGATGATGAAGCTGATATGATATGCTACCATTGAGAGGAGTTGATATCTGCTAATCATCGTTTGATGGATCTGCTACCATCGTGGTTGTGAACCAGAGTAAGTTTGTTATTCTAACCAACTACTGTTTGTGTGGAAGAGTTTCTGTAACTACTGGACTGATTTACTGGCAAAGACTTGGAATTTGTTTAAAGACTATGAGACTGTTTTTTCTACTATAAAGTAAGCTTTTGATAAACCAGTTTGCATATCTCTTATTCATTGCTCTCAGCAACGTTTCCTTGTGCATACACTCTGCTGGTTGGTAACACAACACCAATATCCTTAACAAAGTGACTGTTGTACAATTGGAAGTCACCATCTCCCCTGGATCAAGTGAGACATCAATTATTCCTGGTAGGATGCTTCAGGTTTTGCACAAGTCTGCGTTGACATAGATTCTGGGTTTGTTTCCCTATTCCAGGGATCGGCAACTTTAAAAACTCAAAGAGCCACAAAGGTCTTAACTGGAAGCCCCCCACCCTTCAATTCTGGAGCCAACCGGAAGTCCAATTCCCCCCACCATAGAGTCTCCTCCTAGCACGACATCCTTTTCCTCTCCCTGTCCTAACTGTATCAATTGTGACTGGAAAACCTGCCCCTTGCCATAGAGCCTCTTCCTGGTGCGCCATGCTTTTCCTCCCCATAACCGGAAGCTCTTCTCAAAATTGTGGCGGTGGCAGGAAGCCGCAGCAGAGGGACGAAAGAGCCATATTCGGCTCCAGAGCCTTGGGTTGCTGACTCCTGCCCTATTCAGACAGCTGCCACATTCTTATAGTTTTTGGTTTGGACTTGGTTCTTGGGGTTATTTTCTAGAATTCTTGAAATAACATGGATAGAATTCCAAAACACCTTACAGCAGCCTGCAGCTAACTTGCCTTAATAAGATGCTATTTATTTGTTCCAGAGAAGCGTTTTTTAAAAGAAATGATTTTGGTGGAGAATGCCAATGGACCTTTTTTCCCTAAAAAGAGCTTTGCCATATTACTACTATCAAGCTCCATGTGTAATGGGCATGCACCATTAACCTTGGAAAAGGAATGCTGATACCTATTGCATTACACTTAAAATATATCCATGTTTCGCACCCAATCGCTGGAGGTGACAAAAAAAAAAATCACTTTATACACTGTGCTAACATTCATTGGGTTTCATCCACACTGGCAGTTAAACAAGTTTATTTCTTGCCAGGAATAAACATGAAGGAGAATTGAGAGAGTTGGAATTTGCAAGGCAAAAAAGTACAAAGCTGAACTCGGCGAGCACATTTGACCAACAGCTGTGAAACCTTGGAGCTCTCGCTTCCATTAAGAACAGTTATCTCTGCTATCCTCCATCAAGTCGCATTGATTCACTTAAAAAATATGTAAAGCGTCTCTCGGTTTTATACATATTTTTTTTCCTCCATCGCTTCTGTTTTTTTTTTTTTTAAAAAAAATCAACCGAGAGAATTTTACGTTGAAACCAATTGTAAAAAGGTAAAAGTAAAGGTTCCCCTCGCACATATGTGCTAGCCGTTCCCGACTCTAGGGGGCGGTGTTCATTTCCGTTTCAAAGCCGAAGAGGCAGCACTGTCTGAAGACGTCTCCATGGTCATATGGCCGGCATGACTCAATGCCAAAGGCGCACGGAACGCTGTTACCTTCCCACCAAAGGTAGTCCCTATTTTTTCTACTTGCATTTTTTACGTGCTTTCGAACTACTAGGTTGGCAGAAGCTGGGGCAAGTAATGGGAGCTCACCCTGTTACGCGGCACTAGGGATTCGAACCGCTGAACTGCCGATCTTTTGATCGAGAAGCTCAGCATGATATTCACTGAGCCACCGCATCCCTCTGAAACCAATTGTAGGAAACAGCAAAAATAAAAACCAATCCCACTCACCACTTTCAGATGGAGAAAGTGCATATTCTGCAAGGGATCTTCGTGCCCTTTTTATCGTATGATTAGTGTTATTATATTTGAAAAGCTTTTTAAAACACTTATCTTCCAGGGGAACTCTGATTATTGAATGCGATGAATGAATGGTGGAAGGAAAGAATTTCAAAGTCAAAATGAGAATCGGTTGCAGGCATTTAAATCTATCAGTTTCTGGCCATTTGGCTCTGGGGAAATATACTTACCCTAGGGCAGTATCTGGGGATCAGAAGAATTCTCCAGGGTCCTTCCTGTTCTATATGTGATTCTACTCGCATTGTGGTTTAGCTTGCAGATTTATGGAACCGATCACAGAAACCGTGCCTACGCAGTTTGCATCCTTAGCTCTATTATGATTTAGATGTATTTAGAAATTGCTTTTCTATCCACCAGGGAACACAAGCGGATGCATAATTTATTAAGAAAAATGTAATAATACAACGGTAATCCAATAAAGGCAAATATCGAGCCATTGTTTAAAAACACGACAAAATAATGTTGAAGTTCATTGCAACTATCAACATTTAGAGCTTTCTAATGGTTGACGGGACAGAGCTCCCTGCGGATTAAGTTAGTACGCAAACTTACTTATTTTAAGATTTGGAGATCTTAAAAGCTTCATTTATAAAAGGAGTCAAATGCATTGATTAAAAATAGGATTGCCAACATGATCGCCAATGTCTGATAGGGGATATGGAGGAAGAAGAAGAAGAAGAAGAAGAAGAAGAAGAAGAAGGAGAAGGAGAAGGAGAAGGAGAAGGAGAAGGAGAAGGAGAAGGAGAAGGAGAAGGAGAAGGAGAAGGAGAAGGAGAAGGAGAAGGAGAGGAGGAGGAGGAGGAGGAAGAAGAGGAGGAGGAGAAGGAGAAGGAGGAGGAGGAGAAGGAGAAGGAGGAGGAGGAGGAGGAGAAGGAGAAGGAGAAGGAGAAGGAGAAGGAGAAGGAGAAGGAGAAGGAGAAGGAGGAGGAGGAAGAAGAGGAGGAGGAGAAGGAGAAGGAGGAGGAGGAGGAGGAGAAGGAGAAGGAGGAGGAGGAGAAGGAGAAGGAGAAGGAGAAGGAGAAGGAGAAGGAGAAGGAGAAGGAGAAGGAGAAGGAGAAGGAGAAGGAGAAGGAGAAGGAGAAGGAAATCATCTCTTTAGGTTTGACCTAGAATCAACTTCTCGGCAACACATGGACTCTGCTGATCAAACAAATGTGAGTGAACAGCCTCCAGATAGTCCATGCACAATTTTCATCTTTCTTTTGGAAGGATCACCAACATCCAATGATGGATATGGCAGAAGAAGAGGAAGAAGAAGGAGGAGGAGGAGGAGGAGGAGGAGGAGGAGGAGGAGGAGGAGGAGGAGGAGGAGGAGGAGGAGGAGGAGCTTCTTGTTGGGATTTCATCAACATATATTCAAATTCAATACTCAACAACATGCTTCCCACAAATATTTCGGCACATACAGAAACATCTAAAAATTGGGGATAAAAAAACCCTGACCCTCTGCCTATGTTCTCCATATTTCATACAGGACCGTATTAAAATCTGAACAGGAAGACACATTTTAAAGTAGAGTTGAATGGCTGTTGAAAATATATTTAAATATAGTGAGAAGGGACTTTCGACACTGTAAACAGAATCTCTCCTATTATCCTTTTAAAGCAGCTAAAAGTGGGTGGGAGGCATTCTGTCTTTTGGGAAGGATACTTTTTTGGGTGGCTACCTAATCTTCTGGAGTGATGGGAATCAACTGGACAATGACAGGTAGTCCTCGACTTACAACAGTTCCTTTAGTGACCGTTCAAACTTATGACGACTCCGAAAAATGTGACATGACCGTTTTTCACAGTTACAACCTTTGCAGCATCCCCAGGAGGACGCGATCGAAATTCAGATGCTGGACCAACTGGTTCATCTTTATGACTGTTGTTGTGATCAACAGGGTCACGGGATCCTTTTCAGTGATCTTCTGACAGCAAAATCAATGGGGAAATCGGATTCACTGAACGACCGATGTTACTAAGTTAACTTTTGTGGCAAGCAATGTGTTACTTAGCAACAGAAATTTTGGGATCAATATTGTAAATCAAGGACTACCTGCAGTAGTAAGTGCTACCTTCGCATCAGTGGTGAAATCCAAGTTGTTTTACTACTGGTTGTGTAGCGGTCGTTTGGTGGGTGTGGTGTGGCTTGGTGGGTGTGGCTTGCTGGGCATGGCAAGGGAAGGATACCGCAAAATCTCCATTCCCTCCCCACTCCTGGGGGAAGGATATTGTAAAATCTCCATTCCCACCCCACTCTGGGGCCAGGCGGAGGTGGTATTTGCCGGTTCTCTAAACTGCTCAAAATTTCCGCTACCAGTTCTCCAGAACCAGTGGTGGGTTGCTACTGGTTCTCCCCGGTTCTTGTGAACCGGTAATGGAAATTTTGAGTAGTTCGGAGAACCGGTAAATACCACCTCTGCCTGGCCCCACCCCCAATCTATTCGCTGCCTCCCGAGTCCCAGCTGATCGGCTAGAAGGAAAAAATCAGGGCTCACTTGACAAAGAAGAGAGAGAGAGAGAGAGAGAGAGAGAAACACAAGACACTGTAGCTTTAAACTGAGAAGCCAAGAAGCCTCCCAACGGATTGGCTAGAACCGATCCACTCCTTGTAAACTGTTCGGTGGTGGTAGATTGGCAATCGAGGCCAAGCTGCCTGAAAGCAGTTTCCGATGCTCTCGGTGGTGGCAGAGCAGCAAAAAAAAAAAACTGTTCAAACTCTTGCTGTGGCACTTCAAAGGGCCGCCCTACAGCTGATCAGTGGTAAAAGGCAGTGTGGTGGTAGACCAGTGCACTCCAAAAACAAATTGGTAGACCGGTACGGCTCTGCAAGCAGTTAAAGGTACCTGCCAGCAGTAGACCAGTACCTCTTCTAAATCCTAAAGAATTGTTTGTCACATGATCATCAAACCACGCCCATAAAAATAAGCCACACCCACAGAACCGGTAGTAAAAAAAATTAGAACCCACCCCTGTCCAGAACCTGCTGGATTTCACCCCTGCTTTGCATTAAACTAGAAGGGAAGCATGTAAGAATAAGAACAAAGAAGCCAATGCAATGGTAATTTAAGACCTACGGCCAAACCTAAAAGTGTAATTGACTTTGGTCCCTCCACATTGCATGAACTGATTTCAAGATATGCCTACTTTGGATGGTCCATCAAAAACGTTTCATCCCACCTCTTCCCTTTCTCAAGTCTTTTCTGTCCACCCTCTTCCCTTGAAGCCTTTGAACACTCATCCCTCATTCCAAAGCATAACATCTGGTATCGAGGCCAGTGATACTTACATGGCAGAATGGAGGGAGCATGAAGAGACACATAAGGAAGCCATGCAGAAGGGGAAATAAAAAAAAGAAAGAAAGAAACAGAAAGAAAGAAAAACGAGTTAATAAATCAGCTCTTTTTCTTTTCTTTTCTTTTAGAATGAGGCAGCTGCATATCGGCATTTGATTCTGCCAGGGGGCTAAAGGGATGCAGATTGACAGACAAACCACATTCGTTTTCTGAAAATCAAGGATGGGATCTAATGGTGGTCTGGAGAATTAGCGTTGTACCTTTTCAAAGAAGAATGAGAAATTGGATGAAGAGCTGGCTGAGATTACTCATGTTACCTGCATTCCTTATTTTATTCATTTATTTATTATTATTTTGACTCCTTGGTGCTCTCTGAGTTTAGCTGGGTTTTTTTTTTAATTTATTTATTTGATTTATATGCCGCCCTTCTCCGGAGACTCAGGGCGGCTTATAATGCACTAAGCAATAGCCTTCATTCTTTTGTATATTTATACAAAGTCAGCTTATTGCCCCCACAATCTGGGTCCTCAATTTACCTACCTTAGAAAGGATGGAAGGCTGAGTCAACCTTGAGCCTTGGCGAGATTTGAACCTGCAGTAATTGCAGGCAGCTGGCCTTAATAACCAGCTTAATAACAGGGTGCCTTAGACCACTGTACTACCAAGGCTCTTGGAGGTTTCTTGGAGATGTTTCATTACCCAACTAGGTAGCACCTTGAGTTCTTAGAATGTAGAAGATTCTGGTGCGCTGATAATGTTTCTTAGTTGGATAATGAAATGTCTACCAAGTTCAGAGGGCATCAGGGACCCCAGAATTCACCCCATGAGCTGCAAATGTTCTCTTCTACGGGTAACTTTTTCTTTAAAGTCAACCAGTTTAAACATCTAGATTTGAGGCTCTGGTGGTTCTTCTGCCAGAGATCGTGTCTGTCTCTGTCTGTCAACTCTGTCTACCAGATGGTACAACTTGGGACCTCTTCCAGCCAGTCCCACAATTAATTCTACCGAAGCCCATCCTCTATTCATCAGGCCACCAATTGTGTTGCCTATTTTTTCTCCCCCATTATCAATACTTATTTCAAAGGCATTGTTTCATTTTGGTTACCAAGACACAGATGAGGGAACAGTTGATCCCTTTGCCAGCCCAGTTGGCATAGGAATACCTCAACAAATATTGACAGCATTCTTCAAATGGTGACGAGCTTCACATACATTTATTACAAGTAGAATAATGCGAAGTTTGCACATGCTGGCCTCTACATGCTCCTTTTAAGGAAAATCAGAAAATCAAATCCAGCTAACAGGTTCAAGGTCTTTCTGCAACACACACACATATATCAATTTCCACCTTGACCAGGGAAGTCTTCTAAGAACAGGAAGAATAAGAAGTTGTAATTGTTAAATTCTTCCAACGAGCATAATTCTTAGACATGTCTACTCTGCCAATCTCACCTGATTTTATTAGAGGTTTCGACTAGTGGTTCTTTCAAAGGAACCTTGAAATGTGTCTATGGAGAGTCACAGTCATCCATATCATAGTTGTCTCAAAGGTGCTTTTTCAAAAGGCACATGGAATTTTTAATTTGAAAAAGAAGAAGATGACATTTTGCTCCTCATCCCAGAAGCTCAATCAGTTGTAAGGTAAAGATAAAGGTTCCCCTCGCACGTATGTGCTAGTCGTTCCCAATTGTGGGGTGGGGGGTGCTCATCTCCGTTTCAAAGTCGAAGAGTCAGCGCTGTCTGAAGACGTCTCCGTGGTCATGTGGCCGGCATGACTAAAGGCCAAAGGCACACGGAACACTGTTACCTTCTCACCAAAGGTGGTTCCTATTTTTCTACTTGCATTTTTTTATGTGCTTTTGAACTACTAGGTTGGCAGAAGCTGGGACAAGTAACGGGAGCTCACCCCATTATGCGGCACTAGGGATTCGAACCGCTGAACTGCTGACCTTTCGATTGACAAGCTCAGCATCTTAGCCACTGAGCCACCGTGTCCCTATCAGTTGCAACAGAGGTACAACTGATGTAGCTTCTTGGATGGGAAGCAAAACATCTTCTTCTTCCTCAAATAAAAAAACCCCAAACAATTCAGTTGCCTTTTGAAAAAAAAAAAAAGCATCTTTGAGATTACCTTAAAAAGTATATCAGTGATGATTTTCAGCCATCCAGGTAGACCTGTCTGAAGGTTGAGTCATGCCAACTGAACTTCATTTCTTCTTGGGGTTTGAAATGCTTCGCTGTTTATTCAAGTGACATCGTCAACAAAATGTTTCAAACCAAAAAAAAACCAAAAAGAAGTCCAGTAGCCATGACTCAACTTCCAGACTTGAAAAGTATCATTTGGTAAGGGACAAAGAATCACATCTGGTAACAAATCATTAGTGCCCTTTGATTCATCCACATGGAATGTTATGAAAAAGAGACTTCAGAATTGTATTTGTGGTTGGCATTGCTGGGTGAGGATTTTTTTCCCTTAATTGGCCAGGGTTCCATTCGTCATCATATCCATAGATGAAAAAAAATGGTGTGTGAGTGAGTGTGTGAATGGGCATATTTCTCCAAAATAACCTGTAAAATATTTTGAATCAGTAGTCCCTAACTCTGTGATGGCGAACCTATGCCCAAAGTGGCACGCAGAGCCATGTCGCCTGGCACGCGCGGCCTTGCCTCTTTGTCTTCTGGGTTTCTGCCACGCGTGCACGAGTGATGATCAGCTGTCCACGCACGCGGCAGTGCCGAAAATCGACTTGTGCATGGGGGCTGGCCAGCTGATCGTTGGGCGTGCATGCGTGTTAGAACCCAGAAGTTCAGCTTTTCTGGAGGGTGGCCCCGATGAGCGTGCATGCACCACGTTTCCGAGCCATCTTTTCGGCACTTGGTGCCAAAAAGCTTCGCCATCACTGCTCTAACTAATAGTGAAGTGCTAGAAATAGATGTTCAGATTTTTTTCCCCCAGTTTCTTTCTTTTCTTTTTTTTTAATTTGATTTATATGCCGCCCTTCTCCGGAGACTCAGGGTGGCTTACAATGCGTTAAGCAATAGCCTTCATACTTTTGTATATTTATACAAAGTCAGCTTATTGCTCCCACAAACTGGGTCCTCATTTCACCTATCTTAATAACACGGTGCTTAGACCACTGTACTATCAAGGCTCTAAAGAAAGCACATCCTCTAAGAAAAGGAATGTTTTGGGGGGTTTTTTTAGAGCAGTGGTCTTCCTTGTTTACTTACACTCAAAATATAAGAGAAATTCCAAGAATTATGTTCTGTGAGTCTGTCTTCAGTAGTCTCTTTAAATGATAGAGTCATAGGGCTAGAAGGGACTTGGGAGGTCTTTGAGTCCAACCGCATACCCAAGGCAGGCATCCTTATACCAACCTGGACAAAAATGGTTGTCCAGTGTTTTCTTGAAAACTTCTAATGATGGAACATTGAGAGGCAAGCTGTTCCATAGATTAATCGATAGTGGTCATGAATTCAATGACTTTATTTTAGCTTTAATCCATCTGGTAAAGGGAGTTGGTAAGCGGGGCAGTTCCCAAAATTATTTTTATTTTGTGGGTGGGGAGAGAAGAAGGAAAGGATCAGAATCTTGATGATTTTTGATCCTTGAAAGGGATTTGTTATGTCCGTGCAGGCGTGAGCAGAGACTTTTCTTCTGCCACGCAGGTGTGGGACATATTTTAATGTTATTGGTAAAAGGCTGATAGTTTTTCTTTAAAAGGGGCTATCAGCCGGAAGTTGCATGTTGGTTTTACTGAGTCATTATCTGCAATAAACATTGCTGCTAGAAGTTTGGCTTCTCATCTGTATTCCAACTCCCACACATTCCATTGGCGATGAAGATGGGATTCGAACCCATGCGTGCAAAGCACAATGGATTTCATCTAAAAGGAGATCTCAAACTGGATAGTGGAACTCTCAACCACTGACCAGACATGACACGATGGAAGACAAGGAGACCAATCCCCAAAAACTGTACCCTCTCTGGAACCCCCCCTTCCCCCCCAGCAGGAAGTGGTACAGTCCTCCATGCAAATCGAACAGGGGAACAGGCAATGTGTATCAAAGGTTGGGGGGAGGGAAGTTGCAATAAAGGGAGGCAGAGCAGATGTGACATACAGCAAGACAATACTGACCTTGGAACAAGGTTGAGCTTGTGGGCTCACTTATTTCTAAACCAGGTAAGGAAACAATGGAAGAGAAAAAAAAGATGAAGATAAAAAGTAAAATAAATATATCGCTTCATCATTAGCACTCCACGAAACAGATTGTTGTAAGGAAGAGATGGAATGAAGGAGGAGGAGGATGTGTAGATGGGCTAAGGAGAGAAGACGGACTCTAAAATGGATGGGAAATTAAAATAAATGAAAAAATAAATAAATAAATACCCAGTGCTGTTGGAAAGTGAAGCATAGAAAGTAGGAAGAGAAAACGTGACTCCATGAAATGTAATTCATAATGTCCAGCCTTGCAAAAAAGTTGCTCTAACTCTAATGCTTAGGACCACACATACAATGTTTATGGGTTTCTTAATGTTATCTATTGAGGTTGTTGGGTATTTTGAAGAAGACCGCAGACCATAGATCGGATGAACTTCTCAGCCCTGTGAGAAGAAGCTAACTTTAGAAGAAAACGATCAATTGGAGGCATCTCTTGGACCCTCTTTGCCCCTTCTCCCTCCAAGAAACGAAAAGCTTAAGAGAAGATTCATTATTTAAAATTTCTGGTGGCCATTGTTATCTTCATTTATCGCTTCCTGAGCCTTTCTTCCCACTGTTCCTTATTTCCGCCGATATGAGAAATGGCGCTAGAAACCAAAGAATTTCAAACAAGAGGCAGTCTGCCTTTTCCCATCCTCTTTGCAACAATGACTTGGTTGCTAGGAAAGTAGACTAGAAAGCCAGATAATTAAAATCCAAAATAAGAACCAGAATCCACCAACATTGTCTTCATCATCATCATCATAACCACCATTCTCACACACCTGAGGTTTAGCTGAAGATGAGAAGGAGAAAAAGAAATAACAGTCACAACATAATTAAGAAACATGATTAATTGAAGAATCTAGCTGGGCTTCTGAAGAAATCTCCACATGTTAACTGAAGAATCTCAGTACACTGAAGGCCTCAAGATAAAACTGAAGCTCTACTTAATACTCTGACTACTCCCGGTTTTGACTCCCTATCACTCAAACACCCCACAGAGTTTTCTGATGTAATGTCTAATTCCAAACTCTAGCAGCAGAACCATTACTTGACTCTGCAATTTGGGCTTTGCTGGATCTCTTTTGTTGTGAGTCCCTTGCTAAAGACAAGAGGATCACCTTGCTAGGTTCTATGATGTGTGACAAAACAACAAAAACTATTCCTACACTTTTTGCATTTCTGGAAATGGCCTTGATTGCTTTGCGTTTTGATTGCCTCTTCAACTACATTGTCTCAATAATCCATGTTTCCGTAAAAGATAAGCTCCAATGACTTCAGTGAAATCACCTAATAACTTCATGACTTCTGTTTGGCTTGTCAGCAGGTGCGAGCAACTCTTGTCCTTCCAGATGTTTTTGAGCTATAACTCCCAGAGAACCTGGTACTGCTGGGAGCTGAGGTTAGCCACAATTTTTTGAGGGGGAGAGGAAAGCTACTGTCCATCACTAGCTCCCCCCCTTTTTTTTTCATAAATCAGTTCTGCTCACCTTCTCTTATAATTCCAACATGATAAATGATATTACTTCTCAAGCAATGCATTATTCATTGCTTAGGACCACAATAGCTCTGTCAATAAAAACGAATAAGGGACACAAGATTCTATTCTATTTCAGCAAATCTTCATGTCACATGTAGCTAACAAGTGTTGTGCAAAACTGGTAAAGAGAGGAAGAAAGAACAATTGGTACACCAAGATTAAACCAGGACAATATAGAGGGCACTGGGCTGTGGTTTCAATTGTCAAGATTGTGACTGTGAACAGGGGACCAGATTTTGTCCGCTGTGCTAAACCAGGATAAAACTCTCTTCATTTCACAAATGGATCATAGTTCCTTTATTACTAGATAAAGTTAGGAGGTAGTTTAAACAATTGCAAGAAAGAAAGCCATGCTACTTTCTACAATATTGATATAATCGGGAAAGGTAAGATTCACTGTGTGTTGGTAAGAGAATCCGTGTGAAAGTAGATAAAAGCAGAATATAGAGATAGGATGCAGAAACGTGCAATAAAAAGTACATTTTCTGCGGACTTCCGGTTTGCTGCTGGCCGCCGCCAGACGTTCCTCTGGGATCGTCAGCTCCCTCTGCCTGTATAGAGCCGCCGTTACAGCGGATGGCGGCTCGAAAAAACTCCGTTTCCAAGAGGAAACGGAGAGAGAGCCCGCAGGGGTGGGTAGAACTCCCCGCAGAGTCCCAAAAGTTTTTTTTTTAACTTTTGGGACGGAGCGGATGAGAAGCCCCATATCCCCTGCCGCTGCTCCGGGCTTTGGGAGACCTCTGCCTATGCAGAGCCAGGCGTCAAGAGCAAGCCTGTGAATCTAAAAGAATAATTAAAGAAATGAAGAACTGGACCCTTAATACTGAACCGCAAGTATCTCACCCTTTCAAAAACTATTTAAAAGAAAAGAGCAGAGGAAAAGAGGGAAAAAGAGCCTTCTAAAATGGCGTCTGCTGTGGCTGGAGAAGGGCTAACAGGGAAAGTCCTTCCGTTTTTCATTATTACAATGTAGCGGAATAAATATCATTGGCTACATTTCTAGAGAAACCTCACTCCTGTGCTGCTCAGAAGTTTTTTTTAATGAGGGAAAGTCTTTTTGTTTTCTATTTCTTCTCTTATTTTTGCTAAATCTTGTCTGTGTGGGAAATGGCATCAGGACTTATACAGCTGGACAAACGGGGGGGGGGAATTTCCCCCCTTAAGAAATTGCGCCAACAAATTTCAACTCTCCAGCGTCAGAAACCCGATTTTAATATATTAGAATTTATCCTTGAAGAGATTGTAAGAAGGGATGAGATTGTGAATCAGCAACTTGAAAAATTTAAGCAGGAAATTAAAGAAATTGGTGAATTGGTGAAATCAGAGTCTGACTTCTTGAATAAAAAGATTTCAAAAGTTGCTAATGGTTTATCAGGCTTTCTGATTCGGATGGAGGCAAAGACTGAATTATTAGAGACTAAAATGAAGGAAGTCGAGGAGAATTTGGATGACATGACTCAAAAAATTAAAAAGGATTTGATAAACATTCAGGATAATAGCTTGGAAGACAAATCTAAAATGGAGACTGACCAAAAGATTGGTAATGAGGAAAATGTACAACAGAGGATTGAAAGAGAAGTTTTAATGATTCAATATAATTTTACAGAATATGCAATTAGATTGAGAGGTCTGCAGGAAAATAATAGAGATGATTTAAGGAAAGTATCTTCTGAAATTCTGGCTGGGATCCTAAAGGTTCAACCTGATGAAGTGTATTGCAGGATTGATAGAATTTATAGAATAAACTCCTGGTGGGCAAAGCAAAGGCAACTGCCTAGAGATGTGGTGATCTATTTTACAGATAAAGAAATTAGGAATAATATTGTGCAGAACTCTTTTAATTCCAATTTGCAATTTCATGGAAGAAAGATTTGGATTTTCAAGGAGCTCCCGCCCAAGATGTTAATGGAGAGGAAGAAATTTGGCTTTTTAGTGACTGAATTAAAAAAAAGAAATATCCTATTCAGGTGGGACATCCCAGCTGGTTTAATATTGAGATATCAAGGCGTAAGATATCAATTGCACACTGTTGAAAAAGCGGAAGATTTTTATCAAAAAATTCTAAAAATGAATTTAACACCTTTAGGCATAATACAGGATAAGCAAAAGGAGTTGGAAATAAAAGGAAAACATCAAATTACAGAGGCTGTGATGGATAAATTGTCTTTGGACTCCTTGGAGATCCCAGCTGGACTGTTTATAAATAAGAGAGCAGTGTCATCCGAACCCAAGGTGATGAATCATCAAGTCACAGACAAGTGCGCAAATCAATCAGTTGATATACAAGTGATGGAGAAGAAAGATGAGATGATAAAATTAACCCAACAAGAACAATCCACAAAGCAGAATGAAAATCAACCAGCAGATATACAATTGGTAAGCAAGAAAAGAGGATGGAAATTCAACCCGAAAAAGAAAAAGAAAAGAAACAGATCTTATAGAAACAGCAATTTCCAAACTAAGCAACAGTGAAGCCAGGCGCTTTAAAAAATGAATGAATATTAGAAAAGACAGTGGTGGCGAACAATTGTCTGATACTATCCTGAGGATTGTGGCAGATCTCTGCAAGGCCATGATTTTGGGAAGTGGAAAGAGCCTCACTTTGTTGGATTTGAATCATCTAATTTTTTCTTATTTACTTTTTTTTTCTCTTGGAAATATATTATAACTACTTTGAGTTATAAGGCAGGAGAGTTTTGCTGGGGCATGCAGAAGATCTGGATGTTACTCAGTAGGATGACGGGAATTTACAATCCTGATGAATACCACAACTATAACCATACGGATATATTCATAATTATAATGTCACTCGGGTGGTTGTTTTTACTTTTATACAGGTGTGAGGATATCTACTACTGATGGGGGCAGAAGATGACTGAAGATTTTGAACAAACTGTTGCACCAGCATGTTATTTTACCCTATTATGGGTGATGGATTTAACAATCTAGTGGAAAGACATCAAAGAAGATATTATATGGATCATAAACTTAAAGTTATTGTCTTTTCTCTTTTTACATAATGAAATGCATATATAGATATGTGTATATCTTAGTAAAGTGGGCAGTTGATTATATTTAGAATCGTATTGCATGATTTTGTAGGAATTGAAGGGCTGAAATAGGTTAGTTTACTGATTGTTATAAAATGGGATGCATATATAGATATGTGTATATTCTAGTAAAGTGGGTAGTGGATTATATTTAGAATTGTATTGTCTGATTTCAAGTCATATATTTAGAGGAGTGGAGGAAGTGGACAGAATTGAACAAATTTGGTTGCAGGGAGAAGGCCGATTTAAAATGTTATATTAATATATATAAAAGATTAAAGGTTAATTTGTAATAATACTCAATAAGTTTAGGGGAGGAGAAAAAGGGCAGATTACCGTAAAAATGGGAGTTATAAGATTAACAAGTTAAGGGTCAGTATTCCGAGAAGGGATTAAGGGAAAGGGAAGATATTATGTATGTAACTAGTTATGAAATAGCCTATTGTTGTGAAGAAGTCACAGGGGGGGTTGGGTGGAAAGGGTGGGTTAGGGAAGAGTGGGGGGGGAAAAAGGGGGAAAAACTTGTATTTGAAAACTTTTTCAATAAAAAAAAAAAAAGTACATTTTCTGGGGTACTCAACTTCAGAAAAACCACAAAGCTGAAGCATCGTAAAGCATTCTCTCTTGAAAGGTTTCATCCTTCAATTAAGGGTTTACCCATCAAACTAAGAGGGCTGACTTAGGACCTTGCATGATTGATCTACTATGGTTCTAAATCATGGCTTAAGGCTTCTTATTTTACATCAATGCTCCTTATTGTGGCTTAGTTGATAACTCATATGAATTCTTCTCTTACATTTGAAAGCATGTTTCCAGTAGAATATGTTCCCTACAAGTCATGGGCTGATCCACAACTGCTCAAAGCTACTGGGATAACTGGTTACCCTCTTTTGACAAGAACACATAGCTCCTCTATAGAGTATTCAGTTAATATATATCTGTCCAATTGATACAATTACTGCTCTATGCTTCAGAATGTCTTTTATGTCCCTGATATTTTACAGAATCAGAGCAAAACACTTCACTTTTATATAATAGATTTTTTTTTAATGGGCCATCATAGTTACATAATGAGGACTATTTTAGTTTGGAACATGCTCCAGAAACAGATACTATAGATTTATTAAGTAAAAGAAATGAAGGGATTATCTGAAACCAAAGTCCAAGTCTGTCTATCCTGGCCCAAATGCTGGTGCAAAGTTTTGTCCACAGCTCTCATTGCCTGCTGCTGTTAGTGTGGTTATTTGTGGGGTGGATGGGAAGATTACTGTGTCAACTCGCAAAGCATCCCTGGCCTGCTCTCGAGTTGCCATAGGCAAGCGGGATGGGAAAACGAACTTGCAAGGCAGCATGTCAGTCAAAAACAAAAGCACATTCCAGCCATATCTCTGTCAAGGCTGTCTCCCGGGGTTACTCACAATGGCTGGAGGGGAGTGATTTCTACAACCCAAGAAATTGCTTCGTTGGAGAATGTGATTGATGATACACCTTGGGAGGAGGGGGGAAATAGGGTCAAATTACGTGGGGTCAGAGTTGGCTTCACTTGGAACATGCCAACACGAAGCTCCTAATAAATGACTGGATTCCTTTTGAAGCTTGGCTCATTAGGGCATCGGTCAGAACCCTGACACTCTGGACACCACCCATCCCTTACTGGATGAATCCCAAATGCAACGGATCTGTGCTTGCTGTAACTTCTCTCCACAAGGTCTTCTCCATCTGCATTTGAGTGGTGACCTCCTTTTCCCAAAGCAGTGGGAAAGCTGATGAAAAGACTGTTTCAAATGCTATCTCTGCTCTAAGAAAGAAAAAACCGAACTCCCATTTTAAACTGGGGAACTCTAAATTGAAAGCGATAACCATTGATGAACTAAGAATTGGCACTTCCTAACTATTAGGAATAACTTTAGATAACTAAACGCCACTCGTCCTGGAAGTATGTTTGGTCCCACAACTTTTGCAAGGCTGTATGGTATAACTCTGTGATGATGGGATGGGATAGACGTCATCAGGAGTTAACTAATTAGCATTATACATCATTTTAGCTCCTAATGTACAGATGGGTACACTATCCCATTGTCTGCATGATTTCACGCCACTACAGATATTTCCAATTGCTTCCTCTCCCTCTGCCCTCTTACGTTCTTTAAGACCAACCAGCAATGTTTATTTAATATTGCATCTTATTCATCACCGACTGGAAGCAATTGCATTGATTTCCTTTGACCGTCCGTTTCCGTCTATTAGTAACTCCCCAAAAGCCAACTTTATGACTTTCATTCACTTGCCAAATTTCAACTGGCATGTGCTAGCATTACATGTGCTTTGCTACCGTTGTGTTGTAGGTTTAACTTTCTCTTTTTTTAAAAAAAAAAAATGAGATGGACTGAGATAAAACTGTCTTGATTGAGGAATATGGAAGGAAGAATATACATCTGATGTTCTTAAAATCCTATGTAAGGCAGAGAAGAATGAGGAGAGGTTGAGGAGAGGGATGATAGACAATATTCTTCCTGTGCTTCTATATTGATTTTCCATCCAATGTTAGCCACAATAATATTAACAATGCTGGTGAAAACGTCTTTTCACCCATTATTTTTTAAAATAATGTGAGATTTAACATACTTAGTTCTCCCACTACCATTACTATGTAGTTAATGAAGGAAACAGTAGCATCCAAGAAAAAGCTGATCAATCATTTTTCTTTTCTAAAGGTAGCCTCTTTCTAACTATACTTCCAACGATGAAGGAAAGAAATGAGTAATGAAAACACTAAGCAGTCAAACATCCAAAGTGGCAAGGTTGAAGAAACTTCTCTGCCACAAAGTCAGTTTCTTTTTGCTAACGTATTAAAACGATTTTGTTGTGAGAACTTTATACCATCCAATATTCCTATCTTTTAATTTAGTCCCGTTAATAACCACAGCTGGTCAAAACACAGATAGTAGTCCTTGAAGGGCATTCAAAGAAAATCTAATGTAGACATTTTAGAAGGAATTTTGATGGGTATTTTGGATGAAAGAAGAAATGTCATAGTACCTTCTGCTTGTGGAATAAGTGCTAAAATACAATACTTGGTCAATCTGATTATTGTTGGATAGTTCAATAGAGAATAGATTTCCATGTTCATACCAGCTGCTATAAAGCTACATAGACGGGGATGTAAGATGTGGGTAAATCTTGTATCATGATGAAGTTCAAAGAAGGTTTTAAACTATTTTTGACACACTATTAATAAGAGCGTTGATCATGTTAGATAAGTGACTACGTCTTCCTTGATCAGGAGACAGGGACGATTCCGCCTTCCAGTGACATGTCAGATGTTATACCTGGAAGAGTTAGCGATAAAAGGAAACCAAAGAACACGGTGGATGGACACCATCTTAGCTGACATCAGCCAGAGCAAAGAACAACTCAAAGAAGTAGTGCGAGATTGGAAGAAGTGGAGAGACCTATAGAGTCGCTCAGAGTCGGACATGATTGAATGGATATCATCAGTGGTGAAGTCAATTTTTTTTACTACTGGTTCTGTGGGCGTGGCTTGGTGGGCATGGAGTGGCTTGGTGGGCATGGCTTGGTGGGTGTGGCAGGGGAAGGATACTGCAAAATCTCCATTTTCACCCCACTCCAGGGGAAGGATATTCCAAAATCCCCATTCCCTCCTCACTCCTGGGGGAAGGATATTGCAAAATCTCCATTCCTACCCCATTCTGGGGCCAGCCAGAGGTAGTATTTGCCGGTTCTCTGAACTACTCAAAATTTCCACTACCGGTTCTCCAGAACCTGTCAGAACCTGCTGGATTTCACCCCTGGATATCATCATCATCATTATCATCAATCATCATCACCATGACAGTTGTTCTGGTCCCATCTTGTGTCCTATCCCTTCCTTGTTCTTGTGAATCTTGTTTGCCATCCTGGGTTGTAGAAACCATGTTGTCATCTTTACGGGCAAAGCTTTTGGACAGTTTATGGTCCTTGCTGGTGAACCTCAAGCCTGATATAAAAAAGGCCATCTTGGAATGGTCAATCGATAGATAGAAAACCTCAGAATTCTGGACAAGAACGCTGGTTTGAAATCGTGTGAGAGGCAGAAGAAATAAGGCCCTGGAGGATTTGCTCACCTCCGCTTCCAGTGGGCATGAAGAAGAGCGAACAGCCATGCTCTTTCTCTTAACACGAAGAAGAAACGTAACAAATAAGACAAGCAATTAGAGCTGTCTCTGGCTGTGAGCGGTGTCAGATGGATCCATCACTTTAATCAGAGTTCTGGCGTGTGGAGAAAATAGTTTCTAGATAAGGCTTCAGAGTTCTCCCCACCTTCCTTCGCTAAAGTCCTTTTTTAAAAAATTATTTTTATGTCGAAGTAATAGAAAGCACAACTTGGAAGCATGCCTGGGATTGTGGAGCTGGTTAGGTTGTTTATTCTCAAACGCCTCACTTAACAGATGGCGCTTCAGGGTGGCAATACCAGGAAAGGCTCGGTGATAGATATAGATATATATATATGGATTTTAAGATGGGATTTTAACCAAGTTTTTAAATATTTTAACCAACTTATTTACAATGACGCGGGAAAATACCCGAGATTTTAATTTTTTGCATATATATATATATATATATATATATATATATATATATATATATATATATATATATATACACATATACAAATTATTCTAAAAATACGAGTTCCAGGTATATTAGTAAAAAAAAAAAAAAGCAGACATACTGCGAACTCCAGAACTTAAGATTTTAAAATTTTATTTTTGCTATAAGAAAAACTTTTAAAGTCCCTGGTAGGATTTTAGCTGAGGTTTTAAAGGACCTTGCAGAGTGCTCTGCAAGGAGTTTTAGAAGATTTTAAGCTGGGATTTTAACCAGGATTTTAAATATTTTAACCAACTTATTTACAATGATGCGGGAAAACACCCAAGATTTTAATTTTTTGCATATATATATATATATATATATATATATATATATATATATATATATATATATATATATATATATATATATATATATATATGATTCACTATTCCTTGCTGTTAGTATCTCTCTAAGCCTAAGTCTGGGTGAAGGGAATCTTGCAAGAGCCCATTCTAGATAGAAAAATACCTGGTGAAAATGAGATGTCCAGAAACTAGAACTTTTAAAAATGGGAAGAATTCATGTTATGGAAATAATCTTCCAGGGGGAGGAAGGTTATAGGGGGCGGGGGTAACCCCCACATCATCCTATGTTTTTCTGAGGTGTTTTAAATGGATTTGTTGAGATTATCATTAACAGCAGTGGGTGGGCTGCTACGGGTTCGCCTGGATTCAGGAGAACCCGAAGCTAACGTTATGACCGGTTCAGAGAACCTCCGAACCCCATCCCTGGCTGGCTCTGCCTGCCCAGCCCTTCCCCTCCCACCCCACCCTTTCTAGAAGTCTCCATGTGGCCTGTTTTGGATGCGAGGTAAGTGCAGGGCCAGCACGGAGGCTCAGAGAGGGGGGGAAATTGGCCTCCTGGAAGCTCCGGAGGGCCTCCGGAGCCCAGGGGAGACACTTTTCGCCCTCCCAGAGGCTCGAGGAAAGCCTCCGGAGCCTGGGGAAGGTGAAAATGGCTCCCCTGCTGTGGTGCAGGAGGCCGATTAGGCCCGCCCACCATGGCCACGCCCACCCAGAAACTGGGCAGAGAACCCGTTGCTGAAGTTTTTGAAGTCCACCCCTGAATAATAGCAAGATTTGACCAATGATCTAAGGTTACAGGATCCCTTTTTAGCATGTTGCTTGGTACCTTGCCAAGTTGAAAAGACCATTAAATCCAGAACAGAGAAGAGATTTAAAAAAAACCAAACAAACACTCAGAGCCTTTAAATCAGGGGTGTCCAACTTTTAGCTAATTTTAAGACATGTGGATTACTGGCTGGGGAATTCTGGGAGTTGAGGTCTACAGGTCTTAAAGACCCCAAGGTTATACCTCCATGTTTTAGATGATATATGAGAAGGAGCTTCCTTCTGGTTCATGGTGTTAGATTAGCAAGCAGCAGTTTCTGATATTGGCTTGATTGCAGATTGTTCATCGGTTCACCTGATTTATTTATTTTTTTCAGTTATTTTATATGTGTGGTGGCCCATGGAATCAGATTTCTTTAGTCATGCCACGATGGAAAACGGTCTTCTTTTTAAATGAGTGGAAAAGAAGAACAATTCCAGTAAGCGAAACTCTTTTTGCTAAAATAAATCCTACAACTTTCTCTTTGAAACTTTGGAGAACATCTTTGTGTGCGACTTCCAGAGGGGGTAGAGTGGGGAATCAAGATGAACTGAGAGATTCTTTTTTACGCAGGATGTTCAGAAACAATGAAGGGGAAAAAAATGGTTCTTTTGTTGCGTTTATGTCCTGCCTTTTCTTAGAGAGCTCAAAACAGCTCAGCCCAAAGATTCTCCTACTTTTATCCCCATAATAACATCCCTATAGGCCAGTGTTTCCCAAACTTGACCTTTAAAGATGTATGGACTTCAACTCCCAGAATTCCTCAACCAGGCATACTATTCCTCAACCAGGCATACTGGCTGGAGAATTCTGGGAGTTGAAGTCCATGCATCTTAAAATAGCCAAGTTTGGGAAACACTGCTATAGGCTATTGATAGTTGACATTGTTCAACTGCTACAAATACACTGATGGCATACCAATGTAATACAATAATATAATGATTTCTTCTTGGGAGTTATCTGCACAACCATCGTAAAGTTCTAAAATCAGTGAGAAAAGAGGATGGAGAATGTTGATGATATGAGAAAAGTAGGATTGTGAAGTCATTATTTATGGTACATGTGATATTGGAAAAAATGGCTAAAGGAAGGACTGGTCTATCAACTGATTTTGTCCCATCAAGAGACTGCTTTGTTCTTAAACTCTCTATGCTGGTGGAGACATTTGGTATTTCAGAATTTACTAGAAGCCCTACATTGAGAAAAGCCACTGAGATCCTACGTCAAAGCATAAACTATATAAATAGGTCCTTCTTTCTTTTCTCTATTCTTCCTTTTTCCTTATAATTTGACAGTTGAGCCAATTACACAGAATGACGGTGACCTTTCCTTCAGTGGGTACATTCAACCAGAGACTCATCTGTAATGAACGTTTTAATTTGGATTCCTATCACAAAGAGGGAATTAGACTCCATGACCTCAGGTGGCCTCTTCCAACATTATTCTAATGTTCTATGAATCCCAGGGCCATCTGAATCCATCAACTTATTTGCTACTTACCGTAGAGAATAATGCTAGCATTAGTGTTTCCTAGTTGGTTGTAGGCAACGCAAGTATAATTTCCGTAGTCTTGCTCGGAGACATTGAAGAAAGTAAGACGGGAGAAGAAGGCCTTATTTTCCACTTTCAACCCTTTCTGTCCTTCAAAGAGCCTGAAACACAGGAATTACAATGTTAGGCACCCACACAAGCATACAAGGAAAACCACAATGACACAGACAGACATATTTCATTTATGAGCACAGTTGTCATCAGGCACAAATAACCAGGAGCATTTGTTGAGCTCGAAGCACAGAAGGGTTTATTATTGCTACCTCTAATACAAGAATTTAGTTGACTAATGGTCAAAGCTAAATTGGTACTAGATAAGGGTGAATGGAATTGGCTGGATTTGGGTGCCTTGTGGCAACGCAGTAACTCTAAACTTATGGCACATTTAACCCTGCCTTCCAGCTAAACCTCTTCTTCTCCTACAATGGTATATAATTTCTCATTTGAGAAAAACCTTGAATAGCTTGCAACAAAATTACAAGAGAGTAGTAATAGAAAAATCAAATAATGAAATAATACTATTAATTATTATTAGCCCAATAATGTATGTGATTAGTTGCTGGAGAAAGCCAAAAGAAGAACCTTGCCATTTCTAAATTTCCTTTCCTCCTTCTGGCTTACGTCCTACTTTTTCCTGAGCATAGTTTCAGATCTCTTTCCGATTTCTCTTAGCGTTGCTTTTAAATTTGTTGCAGGTGGCCAAGGATAGCATTGCAGCTTTCCACTTCTCTAAAAGCATTCTAAGTAACCATACTTCCTAATCTGGAAAAAAAAGCGCTCCATAGAAAGAATTGCACCTTTATGACTCTTCCCCCCTCCCCCACATTTCTTGGAAGTGTGGAGGGCCACATAAGCTGTAGACCTCAGGAGGAACAAGTCTATAAAAAGAAAAGACAGGACATTCACAGAGAGAGAGGGGGGGAGAAAGAAAGAGAGAGGGAGGGAGAAAGAGAGAGGGAGGGAGAGAGAGAAAGAGAGAAAGAGAGGGAGAGAGAAAGAGACAGAAAAAGAGAGAGAAAGAGAAAGAGAGAGAGAAAGAGAGGGAGGGAGAGAGAAAGAAAGAGAGAAAGAAAGAGAAAGAGAGATAGAGAGAAAGAGAGAGTGAGAGAAAGAAAGAGAGAGAGAGAGAGAGAGAGAGAGAGAGAGACAGAGAGAGAGAGAGACATACACACAGACTTTCATTCTCCATAAATATCCGCAAAACCACCATTCTCTACTCATCCATCAAACTTCAGCTCTCTTGTGAAATTGAATGGGACTTGATAGAAAAATATGTTGGGAATATTTTTCTGCATGGTATTATCAAAAGTATCTAGATGATGAGCCCTGATCTCGTAATGGAAGGTACCGGTTATTCTGTAGGAAACAGATCGCTGAAAAGAAGAGTCGACTATGTGGGTAATCCTGAAATCAGGCATGGAGAATAAGAATATCAAATGTAGGTTATTATTATCAAAGTCATCTAACCTTGACATTACAATCACATGAGTACCTGAATTGTTCTTTTCAGATCATCAGTGTGACTATTTTAAAAACAGGTGCAAAAGATGTGTGACAAAGCAGCTGGCCCATAACCGAGCAGGTTCGTCCTCTACAAAGAATTTAAGTCAGGGGTGTCAAACTCAATTTCATTGAGGGCCGCATCAGAGCTGTGGTTGACCTTGGGGGGTGGGGGCTGGGCAGGCGTGGCCAACTGGGTGGGCATGGCTAACTTGATGCCACTCCCCAAACTCCTGGCATTTTCCCTCTTCGCACTGGGTAGACTGGGCCAAAGCCATGCCGGCCTAATGTTTCCTCTTTGAATTGGGTAGACCGGGCTGGAGCCGCATTGGGTAGACTGGACTGAAGCTATATTGGGTAGACCGGACTGAAGCTACATTGGGTAGACCAGGCCAAGGCGACATGGACCAAACCCTTATATTACAAGATGGCCCCATGGGCCAGATCCGACCACATCATGGACTGGATGCGGCCCATGGGCCTTATATTTGACACCCCTGATTTAAATTAATCAATAATAAACTCAAAGGCAATTCCACGTTCTAGAGCCAAATGCAGGAATCTAATCCTGCCGATGTGTGAATTGTGGAGTCCTTGCAGAGGTGAGCTGCCGTCCAGTGGTGAAATACTATTACTTTTACTACCGGTTCTGTGGGCGTGGCTTGATGGGCATGGCAGGGGAAGGATACTGCAAAATCCCCATTCCCTCCCCACTCCTGGGGGAAGCCTATTGTAAAATCTCCATTCCCACCCCACTCTGGGGCCAGCCAGAGGAGGTATTTGCTGGTTCTCTGAACTGCTGAAAATTTCTGCTGCCGGTTCTCCAGAACCTGTCAGAACCTGCTGGATTTCATCTGCTGCTGCTGGTTTGGACCAGTTCAGACGAACCGATAGTTCCGGGGCAGGTGGGACCGTACACCGGCCCACCCGCCCCGGTGTTATCCTATCCTATATAATCACGTGTTTGACACTGCGTGTAAATGCGGAAGGCGCACACACACAGGCTCACATTTTCGGTTCTGGGCGAACCGGTTGTTACATTATGTGACGCCCACCTCTGAGTCCTTGGTGCTCTCTGACCCTGGTTATTTGCTTGAAGACATTTTGCTGCCTAACTAGGTAAGATCTCCCATGCACAACCACGCTCAGAATTCACCAAGGACCCCGCGTTTCAACCCCGAGCTACAGAGGTTGTCTTCTATGAATGCGGGAATTCCAATAGCTGAGCTGTAACATGAAAGAGAAGGAATGGCCACAAGTTCACTGCGGAGATAAAATAGTTATAAAAGACTGCTGCGGTTGTTTGTAAATTGTATTGCTACCTATAATTTAATGTATTTGAGCGCTGTAACTAGATTGGAGCTCCTCTCTTGGGGACAGAACTGATGTAATTTTCCGTGTTCGCACAATCCCTTTATGAAGAGCTTTCGCTTAAAATAGATATTGCAACTGGTTTAGCCAGGGGTTTCGTCTCCTTCCAGGAGATGAGTTCATTGAAAAAGAAAAAAAAAGGCCTGCCACTGTGTAGCCCGGGCATCCGTCAACTAACTCAGGATAACATTTCTGATCTTTTCACTGGGATTTAAATCTAGCTAGGGTAATGATATTGATCACACTTGTTGATCTTCTGAGATGGTGGGAATACATGCATCCATCCTGATCTTCCTTGAGCTCTCAGTATCCTTAGAGATCACAGTATCTTTCTGGATCAATTTAGAGGTTAGGAACAGGAAGTTCAATGATTTTCCTCCTTCCTCTAGATATGTTCCGGTCAGTGTTAGTAGGGGACACAGGCATCAAACAAACATCTAGCCCTAAGATCTAGCCAGGGGTGGGCTTCAAATTTTTTTTACTACCGGTTCTGTGGGCGTGGCTTAGTTTGTGGGTGTGGCTTGGAGGTCATGTGACTAGGTGGGCGTGGCTAGCTGGTCAGAGTCATTTCTGGAAGGTCCTCGCACTTACGACCAGTCCTCGCACTTACAACCCGACTCATTTGTTTGCTTTTAACACTGATCAGCTGTAGGACGGCCCTTTGAAGCCCTGTGGCAAGAGTTTAAACAGTTTTTTTTCCCTCTAGTCATCAGCTGGGACTCAGGAGGCAGCAATAGATTGGGGGTGGGACCAAATAAAAGGTAAGAATAATGTGGGTGGGTGCGTGGGAGGGCGGGGGGGGGGGGAGAACCAGTTTGGTGACGTCATATTGTCACCGCTACCGGCTCAGCTGAATCGGACCGAACCGGGAGGAACCCACCACTGATCTAGCCCTAAGATCTAGCCAGGGGTGGGCTTCAAATTTTTTTAGCAAGGGGTTCTCTGCCCAGTTGCTGGGTGGGCGTGGGCATGGAGAGCTTGGTCTAGTCTACCTCCTGCATCATGGTGGGGGGGCATTTTTGCCCTCCCCAGGCTCTGGAGGCCCTCTGGAGGCCAGAAATGGGCCCGTTTCTGGTCTTCCTGAACTTCTGGTAAGCCTGTCTTTCACCCTCCCCGAGCCTCTGGGTACGCCCTGCACTTACCTGCATCCAAAAAGGGCCACGTGAGGACTCCTGGGAGGGGTGGGGTGGAGTAGGTGGGGCCAGCCAGGAGTGGGATTTGGGGGTTCTTCGAACTGCACAGAATCTTAGCTAAAGGTTCTCCCGAACCCCTGCGAACCCCCAGCAGCCCACCCCTGGACCTAGCCCTAAGTCCCTTTCTTCCACAGGACTCTGATTTGCTCCATTCCCATCTAACATTCAACCCTCTACAAATTGGTCACTCAACATGTGCCTGTCAAATCTGAATTTGATTGGGGTGTGGGATTGTTAGTATCCTTGGGTATTCTGACATTAATTCAATTTAATGAATGAATTAAATTGAAGAGTGCAGCTGCGCGGGTGGTGATGGGAGCGATGTGGCGCTCCTATGTAACATCTCTCCTGCGCGAGCTGCACTGGCTCCCGGTGGTCTTCCGAGTGCACTTCAAGGTTTTGGTTATCATCTTTAGAGCGCTCCATGGCTTAGGACCTGGTTATTTACGGGACTGCCTGCTACCACCAATAGCCTCCCACCGACCAGTACGCTCCCATAGAGAGGGGCTCCTCCGGGTGCCATCGGCCAAACAATGTCAACTGGTGGCCCCCAGGGGGAGAGCCTTCTCTGTGGGGGCCCCTACTATCTGGAATGAGCTCCCCCCGGAAATACGAAGGATCCCGGATCTGTGTACCTTCCATCGCATGCTCAAGACTTTCTTATTTCATCAAGCTGGCCTGACCTAAGTCTTTCCCCTTTTTAAATGGAAATTTTAAATTTGTTTTTAAATTATTGGGGTTTTAAATTTGTTCAGCCAAATTATTTAATTTGTTTTAGTTTATTTTAAATTTTGTATCTATATGTTTTATTCTATGGCTGTTCACCGCCCTGAGTCCTTCGGGAGTAGGGCGGTATACAAATTCAATAAAATTTTAAAAAAAATTAAAAAATTTGACACTGTTTCAAGCTGAAGGAGGATGGAGCCTTCAGTCAAAACATCATTCCTAGCCGATGAATCAACCACATTCCAATGGCTGGTTGACCGGAGGAGGAGGAGAGAAGTTGCCAAGCAACCAGCTCCCATCTTGGTTGGACAATGCAACAGTTCATTTTGGGAACTTGAGAAACTGAAACTTATATTGGGGTGAAAAGCCTGGAAACTACAGTACTGGCTTTTCACCAGTTAGTGCCAAGATGGTGTATCTAAATAAATTTGTTCTTTGAGAGAAAGGAATGCCTTGGAGTTCAAATTGTGATGGATGCATTACTTGGAACCTGACAGTGCTACTTCAAGCTGGAAAGTATAAGAGATGACCTCCAAAAAAGATCTGGAGATGAAAGGAACAAAATACAACTTAGAGAACTATATTTTGTTCAGCAGTTATGATATGGTCTTCTGTTCTATCCCCTTTTCACCATCCAAGTTCCTTCATCCCATTCCCTTCCCAGTGCATTACTTTGCTGGTATTCTTATGTGTTGCTTTTGTTTTATTTATCTGGTTCCTTTCTGCATTTTCTCGTTTTATGTTACACTTCGCTGGGTTGCTCTGGAGCAACTCATAATGGTTTGCTACTAGGATAATTGATGAAATGATTCCCATAATTGGAGTTTGCCCCATGACTGAAAATAATATCTTCATCAGATGGACGATATCTTTATGGTTGTTTTTGAACGGATCTCTATAGTTTGTCTCCTTGTGATCATTAATAGTGGAGAATGACCCAGTTTCTTAACATCAGCTACGAGAACTACAGGAATCCACTGTGAGAACTCTTAACAATGACCATATCCTGCCTTTTCATGCCTTGGGACCTATGATAAATAGTCTCTATGTCTGAATCTTGGAAGAATTGTGTCAGAGAATCTCTGGCATGAATCCTAACAACAAGAGCTGTTATTCAAAATATTTGCAGATCATGTATAGAGAAAAGCGTATTTCTGTGCCAAGGATCTCTGCAACGAGCACCGGAGCACCTCCCATTTGACAGAATTGCTTTCAAATGCCAGTGCCATCAATCTTCTTTACAGAATAACTTATAATTGGCAAAAAAAAAAAAAAAAAAATCAGATCCAAGCCGCTCACAATTTGAATTTCTCCTAGCAAGGAGAACAAAACAACCGATAGTTAAACAAAGGGAATACGGAAGGTAGAATGGAGCAGGACAAGGTTGATCGGTGATGAATGAAAATAGCGGTAAGTGGAGAACACAAAACATTGGATGCGTAGGAGAAGGAGATTTACTGAAGGAGGTGACTAACTCCTCTCTGTCAGCTGGCCTCCGACAGAGAGGAAGAAGCAAACAGCAATCTGTCAGTCTCCTTCAAATAAACCAGGGTTAGACACGATGGGCTGAACATCCATTTGCAATTGTGTGATTATATGTGTGTGTGTGTGTGTGTGTGTGTGTGTGTGTGTGTGTAAAGGAATTCTTGTGGATTTTGCTCCACTAGTCATTGCTGACTGTAGGGATTGGTGCTCATCTTCATTTCAAGGCCATTGAGCCAGTGCTGTCCGAAGACATTTCTGTGGTCATGTGGCCAGCATGACATCACAGAGCATTGTTAACTACCTACCAAAGTGGTACTTATTTATCTAATTTATCTCGACACTCACATTTGCATGCTTTCGAACTACTAGGTTGGCAGGAGACGGAGCAAGGAACAGGAGCTCACCCCAACCCTGGTCTCAAACCAGGGCTGCTAGCTTTCCAGCCGACAAACCCAGCAGGTTTGACCCACTGCGCCACCTGTGAGTCTATACAATGGACATCGATTTGTGTGCACATACAAATCCACACACATACATTCACACACACATGCTGTCCTTTTCCTCCAATTTCCTCTGTTTGCATGGTAGCAGAAATACAAGATTCTTAAAGAATGGGTCATTTCTGTTTTAGCAACTGTGACGACACATCCCACATCGCCCCCCCCCCCGCCCCCACTTGAGTAATTCATGTACCGTTTGTCATCTTTATACCACTGGAATTCCGCTGATGGAACTGCAGAGGCCTCACACTGAAGGATGCCCTTCTGACCCACTGGCACACCAGTGTTCTTGGTGTCTGAGATATACGGTGGGTCTGCAGAGAAAGGAACAAGTTAAGTATCTAGGGCTGTGATGGCGAACCTATGGCACGCGTGCCACAGTTGGCACATGGAGCCAAATCAGTGGGCACACAAGCATTGCCCTAGTTCAGCTCCGGCGCATATGTGTGTGCCAGCCAGCTGCTTTTTGGGCCTTCTGGGCCCACCAGAAGTTGGGAAATGGGCCGTTTCTGATCTCCGGAGGGTCTCTGGGTGGTGTGGGGAAGGCAGTTTTTGCCCTCCCCAGGCTCCTAGAAAGTCTCTGGAGCCTGGGGAGAGCAAAAAACAGGTCTACCAGGCCCACCGTGCCATCGCTTGGCAAAAGTGTGGGGAATGTGTGTGGGGGGGTCACGTGCACATGCGTGGGGGCAGGGCACATTGAATTATGGGTGTGGGCATGCCCCCCTGCACTCCCCCCCACTTTTGGCACGTGACAGCAAAAAGGTTTGCCATCATTGATCTAGGGAATATATTTCTTTTTCTTTCTTTTTTTTTTAACATTGGTTCAAAAACTTTCCTTCCTTGAGGGGAGCCTTACAACAAGCCATTTGAGTTTCATTTGCAAGATCCTCTTAGAAAACATCTGGTGTCGGAAAATAATGCCCAAAACCTGATAAGATTGCTTTAAAGCTAATCTGAAAGAAAGAACTTCCAGTTGTGATAAAATATTCAACAATATATATATATAAAATACACAATCTCACAGGCATGGAACAATTACCGCGTTTCCCCTAAAATAAGACCCTGTCTTATATTTTTTTTGAACCCCGAAATAAGCGCTTGGCCTTATTTTTCTGGAGGTCTTATTATTTTGGGGTGCGTTGAGCAAGATGGGGCTCCTCTTGCCATCTTACCTGATTTCCAGCTCTGCGTTTAAATATTTTTTGGAAGGCTTATTTTCGGGGGGAGGCTTATTTTAGCCCATGCGCTCAAAAGCCCGATTGGGCTTATTATCAGGGGATGTCTTATTTTCGGGGAAACAGGGTAATGATTTTTGGGTACAAACATCTGTAACCTTCAGAGTGACAGTCCATCATTTCTTTTCAGATTCTTTGCTAGGGGTACAAGAGGAGGGGCCTCCCAAGGATGGTAGTGTGTAAGGACACATAAGTCAATGCCACAGCAAAAATATAAGGTAATAAAGGTTAAGTTAACCTCTAAATCAGGGGTCTCCAACCTTGGCCATGTTAAGCCTGGTGGACTTCAACTCCCAGAATTCCCCAGCCAGCTTTTCTGGGAGTTGAAGTCTGCCAGGCTTAACATGGCCAAAGTTGGAGACCCCTGCTCTAAATGAATGTAGGTTTGCCTGCAGAATGGAATACCTGGGTACACAGCTCTATCCATGCATACAAAGGAAGGCTACCAATTCAGCAAACACATTGGTAATTGCAATCCCAACACATAATAGACTGTCAAGTTTGAGAAAGCATACCTGCCCTAGAATACATGCTTCAGTTTGTGAAGCATTTTATGTTAGGGCAGGTATCCTTTTTCACAAGGGGAAGAAATTATCCCTGTTGCAATATATTTGCCAGTATTCAACTAGGTGGGGACAATAGATGTATATCTATGTTTGTTTGCTTTTTGGTCCTTTGGATCCATATTTTGTTTAATTTTGTTGTGTTTTCGTAACGTTCATTTTCCATGTTTGCAATTTTAACTTTTTGAATAAAAAATAAAATTTACAGAGGAAAAAAAAGAAGACATGCTTCAGTTTGGAACAGATCTGTTTTCCTTCCTCTTAGTAGTTGTCTAAACTGGGACAAATATGCATTAAGAAGGCATGTTGGCTCAGTGGTGGACCACATCATTTTAATGAATAAGGTCCTAGATTCAATCTGTTAAAATATCCAGTGAGCATTCTTGGTTAGATTGAGTGCTGTAATACCGTATTTTTTGGACTATAAGATGCACTTTTTTGTCTCCCAAAAGGGGGTGAAAATGTCTGTGTGTCTTATAGACCGAATATTGCCATAGCCCTGCCCACCTACCGGCCATTTTTTGGCCTCCGCACGCCCTGTTTTCGGGCCTTTTTTCAGCCTTTTTTCTGAAAAAACGGGCTGAAAAAAGCCTCAAAAACGGGCCAAAAAAAGCTGAAAAAATGGGCTGAAAAAAGCCTCAAAAATAGGCTGGAAAAAGCCTCAAAAATGGGCTGGAAAAAGCTTCGAAAATGGTCTGAAAAAAGCCTCAAAAATGGTCTAAAAAAAAGGCTGGAAAAGGGCAGAAAAAAGGCTCAAAAATGGGGCACATGGTAGCCAAAAACTTTTTTTTGTTGTTTTCCTCTTCTAAATTTAGGTGCGTCTTATAGTCCGAAAAATACAGTATGTTAGATCTCAGATAAAGCGTCTGAATGTTGTTGTCCATCCCTTGAAGATTAAATAGAATATTCACCCCAAAGAAGGAGTGAATCCTCGTTCCTCTGAGCTGCAGGGTAAAGAAAAATGCAATGTTACGCACAGTTTACGGTGACTTTTACTCTCCGCACAACAGGAGTTGCAACATCGTTGGAGGCACTGCACTCGTATTCCCCCGATTGTTCCCGGGTGATGCTTGTGATCTCCAAGTATTCATCTTCACTCATGAATCCTGAAGCTGGAGAGGGCCAAATAGGAAAAAGAAGGAAAGAAAGAAAGAAGGAAAGAAAGAAAAGAGGAGCAAGGAAGGAAGGAGGAAAGGAGGGAAGGAAGGAAGGAAGAAAGGAAGGAGAAAGAAAGAAAGAAGGAAGGAAGGAAGGAAGGAAAAGATGGAAGATGGGAAGGAGGGAAGGAAGAAATAAAATAGAGAGCAAAGAAAGGAAAACAGAAAGAAAGAAAGAAAGAAAGAAAGAAAGAAAGAAAGAAAGAAAGAAAGAAAGAAAGAAAGAGATGAAGGAAGGTGGGAAGGAGGGAAGGAAGGAAGGAAGGTGGGAAGAAGGGAAGGAAGGAAGGCGAAAGAAAGAATAGAGAACAAGGGAAGGAGGGAAGGAAGGAAAGAGGGAAGGAGAAAGAAGGAAAGAAAGAAAAGAGGAGCAAGGAAGGAAGGAGGAAAGGAGGGAAGGAAGGAAGGAAGAAAGGAAGGAGAAAGAAAGAAAGAAGGAAGGAAGGAAGGAAGGAAAAGATGGAAGATGGGAAGGAGGGAAGGAAGAAATAAAATAGAGAGCAAAGAAAGGAAAAAAGAAAGAAAGAAAGAAAGAAAGAAAGAAAGAAAGAAAGAAAGAAAGAGATGAAGGAAGGTGGGAAGGAGGGAAGGAAGGAAGGAAGGTGGGAAGAAGGGAAGGAAGGAAGGCGAAAGAAAGAATAGAGAACAAGGGAAGGAGGGAAGGAAGGAAAGAGGGAAGGAGAAAGAAGGAAAGAAAGAAAAGAGGAGCGAGGAAGGAAAAGATGAAGGAAGGAGGAAAGGAGAAAAGGAAGGAAGGAGAAAGTAAGTAAGAAAGAAAGAAAGAAAGAAGGAAGGAAGGAAGGAAAAGATGGAAGATGGGAAGGAGGGAAGGAAGGAATAAATAAAATAGAGAGCAAAGGAAGGAAAAAAGAAAGAAAGAAAAAGATGAAGGAAGGTGGGAAGGAGGGAAGGAAAGAGAAAGGAAGGAAGGAAAGAAGGAAGAAGGAAGGAGAAAGAAAGAAAGGAAGAAAGAAAGAAAGAGAAAGAAAGAAAGAAAGAAAGATAACAGAGCTAGACTATGTAGCAATGCAATAAGGTGATAAAATACAGAAAATAGAGAAAGTAACTTGTCGCCAGATATAATCTTTCATGCAGCACGAATGCTATTGGTACTTCTGGATTCTACTATCAAAACATTCTCTTCATTTATTGTGTCTCTTGATGTGGAAAACAGACACAGGGCATCTGAATGAGCTCAGAGGCAGCCCGGCTTGGCAACGTGCCCACCCCCCTCCCCAAATACCTTTGTACAAAAGGTTCTAAGTCTCTTGATTTCTTTGAAGGTGCTGGAGTGGGACTATTCCCTTCATCTACAGCAGAGGAAATCCTGATTTCAAATGAGACAAAGAGTGTTTCCTTAAAATCTCTTAACCTACAGTAACGACACCACCCAAAATCTACTTGGGGCATGTTTTTTTTTTTTTTTTTGTATAGAGGTAATCCAACAAAGAAATATTTTCTAAAATAGGGATTATTGCAAAAACAATTAGAAGACTTGCTCTATTCCAATTGGGGCCATACACTGACCCTAACCCTAACCCTAATTGTCCCCTCCTCTAAAATAAAGTTCTGTTTTCTGTTTGGGTTGTAATTTTAACCTGGATAGATCATCTGGGTGAGAAAGACTAGAAGCCACCATAGCAGGTCAAGCAGGCTGTTGATTAGAGTTTGTTCACCCTTATACTTGGTAAAAACAGGAAGAAAACCCCATACATTTCTCTAATGATACATTTCCCCCAGGATTTCCCCCAGGAAATAGTGGGATATTGCATTATGTATCCAATACATCACCATCATCCTGGAAAGCCCTTGGAATAAACTTTTGAGCTGGTCCATCTACAACCACAGTGGCGGGGTGGGGTGGAGTGGGAATAGATGAATTACAAAGCTTTGTGAGAAAGTCTCTTAAGATCTTATGTACATGAACTACTATCTGAATACCCGTGCTCTGCTACAAATCTATGTGATCGGGCTTGATAAATCGACACTTACAGCTTGAAAATTTATGAGTAGTTACGATCGGCCTCTCCTCTCCCCTTCTCTCCCTCAGCCTTGCCTCATAGAAGCCTATCCTATCCTATCCCCCTTCTCTCCTTCAAGCTTACCTCACAGAAACATCTCCTATCCTATCACCTTCTCTCCCTCAGGCTTGCCCCACAGAAACCTCCCCTATCCTCTCCCCTTCTCTCCCTCAGCCTTGCCTCATAGAAGCCTATCCTATCCTATCCCCCTTCTCTCCTTCAAGCTTACCTCACAGAAACATCTCCTATCCTATCACCTTCTCTCCCTCAGGCTTGCCCCACAGAAGCCTCTCCTATCCTATCATCCCTCAAAGCTTTCAAGAAGAGACTAGACTGCCATCTGCCAGAAATGGTGTAGGGCCATGATGGCGAACAGGTGGCACGCGAAGCCATATCAGTGGGCACGCGAGCGTTGCCCTAGCTCAGCTCCAGCGCATATGTGCACACCGGCCAGCTGATTTTGGGGCTTTCTGGGCCCATTTTTCGCCCTCCCCAGGCTCCAGAGGTTTTCTAGGAGCCTGGGGAGGAGAAAATGGCCTTCCCCACTCCTCTGGAGGTCCTCTGGAGGCCGGAAATGGCCCGTTTGCCAACTTCTGGTAGGATCGGAAGGCCTGTTTTTCACCCTCCCTAGGCTCCAAGAAAGCCTCTGGAGCCTGGGGAGTGCGAAAAAACGGGCCTACCGGGCCCATTGTGCCATCAAGTGCCAAAAGTGGGGGGAGCGCGGGGGGGTGGTGTTACGCACATATGCAGGGCATATTGAATTATGGGTGTGGGCACATGCACGTGTGACCCCCCCTGTGCCATCCCTGGTGTAGGATCTCCTGCTCGGGCGAGGGGGTCGGACTAAATAAATAAATAAAATAAATAAATAATTTTATTTCTATAACGCCGTTCTCCCGAAGGACTCAGGGCGGTGTGCAGCCGATTAAAAACACGAAGACAAACATCAGTTAAAAAATAATTAAAATTATTACATAATTTCGGCTCAGATTTAAAACCCCAAAATTTAAAACCCAATTTAAAAATCATTACATTGATAGCCCGGCTTGGCAGAACAGCAGGGTCTTGAGGGCACAGCGAAATACACGGAGGTCGGAGATCTTACGCATTTCCGGGGGCAGTTCATTCCACAGGGCAGGGGCTCCCACAGAGAAGGCCCTCCCCCTGGGTGTCGCCAGCCAACATAACTTGGCACCCTGAGGAGACCCTCTCTGTGGGAGCGAACTGGCCAGTGGGAGGCTGTTGGTGGCAGAAGTCGGTCTCGAAGGTACCCGGGTCCTATGCCATGAAGCGCTTTAAAGGTGGTGACCAACACCTTGAATCGTACCTGGAAGACCACTAGATAACCTACAAGTTCCCTTCCAACTCTGTTGTTCTGTTCTGTTTTCTGTTCTGTTCAACTAAGCTGAATAGCTGCATCTCCCACATCCAGGTTGGCTGAGATATAAGCAAACACAGCAACTGCTGGATTTCAAGGCCACCAAAGCCCCCTGAATGGATTCCATTAATTTGTGGGAAGAATAAAGCATCACTTGGAACATCATGGGCATAAGAGACACCCGCACACTCCCACAAGCAAAAGAAATGAGCAATCATTTCTTTTGTCTCAACTCTGGTTTGCCGTGTCTGTGAGATGTCTGCCAAGCATTCACCTAGGAAACAAGTTTTCTCGTCTGAAGGCTGGAAGTCCCTGAGTCTCTGCCAACTTCTGGTTGGAGAAGTGTGAGAGATCCTCTCTCTCTTTCATTCTTGAAAACATCAACACTTTTTGGTCAGGATCATATAAGTCTGTAGAGATTCTCGGTCATCCAGGTCATGGTTGTCCCAAAGGTGCTGTCAGACTTTGATGCTATCTCAAAATAAATGAATTTCCAAACTGCCAATCTTTAAGGAAATCTTTTCTTTAATTGAGCACAGCCACCGGATCATGACTCGATGCGGACAAGACTGACCTTTTGCCCCCCAATCACTCCCTTTCCGATCCCCAAATCTCTGCTTCTCATTAGCTATCTTCCAAGTCATTCTTCAGACTTCTTGTCTCGTCATTTCCCAGGAATGTCTCCCCCCTTCATTTCCACGACAACCCGACTTCAAAGGGATTTAGCAGGCAAAAGTTCAGAGCTTATCTCTCTTTCTCCTCTGCTCTCTCGAAACGCTGACAGGTGCTTTTTCAGGAGCCAACTGGACTTTCTGGTTTTTTCTTTGAAAAGGTTTCGCTTCTCATCGAAGAAGCTTCTTCAGCTCTGACAGGATGGTGGGGAATGGAAGGATTTATACTCCTTGCAGACAGCTGGTCATTTGCATCCTTTTTAGAGGGTGGTGGAAGCACTTGGAGGTTTATCTGTGTCCTCAGGATCACCTGAGTAGTGCTCCTGGTTCCAGGACATATAAATATATATGTATATCTTTTATGTTTATGTTTTATTAAATTTATATACCGCCCTACTCCCAAAGGACTCAGGGTGGTGAACAGGCACAAAATAAAATACATAAATACAAAAGTTAGAAACACAATTAAAACCAAATTAAATAATTTAGCCCAAGACAATTAAAAATCCCAATAGTTTAAAACAAATTAAAATTTCAATTTTAAAATTTAAAAGAAAGGGGAGAAAATTAGGCCAGGCCGGTTTGCTGGAATAGGAAGGTGGAAAGTGCGCAGATCCGGAATCCTCCGTATCTCCGGGGGGAGCTCGTTCCAGATAGTGGGTGCCCCCACAGAGAAGGCCCTCCCCCTCGGGCCCGCCAGTCGACACTGCTTGACTGACTGAAGAATATAAATCCTTCCATTCCCTCACCATCCTGTCAGAGCTGAAGAAACGTCTTGGATGACAAGCGAAACGTCTTCGAAGAAAAAAACCCAGAAAGTCCAGTTGCCTCTTGAAAAAGCACCTTTGTGACGACGACGACAACAACAACAAAAGAGTCATCTTCAAAATAAAAGCCACACAGTTGTATTGCGTGCACAGTGCACACTTATTTACATTTGATTTCTAATTTCTGACTGACTTCACGTGGGCCAGGCAGGGACAGCCAAAGGGCAAGAGGTGGGCCCAGAGACTGTAAGAAGGCCCAGGTCTGGCATTAGAGAGTTAAAACGCCTCAGAATCAAAATATTTTTTTTTTAATATAGTACAACTGTTCCCCAAAGTCTTCCCAAATGCACACACACACTGTGTTCGCGCAGACCGCTTGAAAATTGCCGGAGGTCTCCGCAGACCAACCTTTCTGCTGATTTGCTATATATCAAAGCCCGTATAGAGCTCATCTTTTAATAATCACGGTTCTAACTTGTTAACGCAACGAGCATGTCTGTTTTGGTGAGCGAAGCTGTGTGTAGCGAAGGGTAAAGTAAAATTTAAAAAAATCACAGGGGCTGTGTGCACCGCAGCTTTGTTCACTTATTCAAAACAGCCTTGATCTCTGACATCAGAAGAGAAACAAATCAAATATGGAATCAAGAAAACTTGCAAGGGGAGGAAGAAAGGGAGGAAGGAGAGAAGGGAAGGGAGATTCCTTTAAGGATTGTAAGAAGTGAGTAAAAAGAAAAAAAAAAAGAGAGAGAGAGAGAGAGAGAGGAAGATGGGTAGCATTGTCTTATTTATTTCTTTTAGACCACTCCATCTTCTTTTATCAAATATTTGCAGCCGTAATGATGTAATTACTGAGCAAAGAATGTCTGAGACCAGTGTCACACTTAATATTCCCATTAATTTTAAATGGTAGTCCTTGGTACATATGCCTGGCAAATGGTGTCATATTTTAATTAGGCTTGCCCTACACCATCTGAAATTAATAATAGCTCGAATTACCAGTGTAAATTATGAATTAACATTGCTGCAGCATTAGGAAATAAATTAGCTCTGGACAGCTGTTTTCTGCCATTGGATGACAATGGCAGGGAGAACCTTTACACATCTCCCACGACACAAAGAGAGAGAGAGAGAGAGAGAGAGAGAGAGAGAGAGGGAGGGAGGGAGGGAGGGAGGGAGAGAGAGAGAGATGAGTAACTGAGCTAGTAATAACAAAAGCTATCCTACCACAAATGTTCCCAAAGACACAATGCCTTAAGGTGTAAATGAAATTCTGGCGTTCCAACATCTTTTTACAGTAGCCAAGTACAATACCAGTTTGGCTTAGTGCAGTGATGGCTAACCTTTTTGCCATCGTGTGCCAGAAAGAGGGGGGGCAGGGGAGGTTCGCACACATGTCCACACCCATAATTCTATAATTCTGTGCATGCTCGCGCAACCCCCCTCCCCCCCACTTCTGGCACGCAATGGCCCAGTAGGCCCGTTTTTCTTTCTCACCTGGCTCCAAATCCTCTCTATGCATCTGGGGAGGGCGAAAACAGCCTTCCCCACCCCCTTGAAGGCCCTCCGGAGGCCCGAAATGGCCCGTTTTCCAACTTTCAGTTGGACAGGAAGTAATGTTTTTTGCTGTCCCCAGCCTCCAGAGACTCCTAGAGAGAGCTGAGCTGGTGTGCCAGGCGACAGGGCTCCGCGGGCCGCTTGTGGCACGCGTGCCATGGGTTCACCTCACAGCCAGAAGACTGTGAGTTCTAGTTCCATTTTAGGCATGAAAGCTGGCTGGGTGACTTTGGGTCAATCATCAAGAGACTGTGAGTTCTAGTTCGATTTTAGGCATGAAAGCTGTCTTGGTGACTTTGGGCCAATCACCACGGTACTATGAGTTCCAGTTCCTGCTTAGGTACGAAAGCTGGCTGGGTGACTTTTTGGCCAAAACCCACCTCACAGGGTTGTTGTTGTTGTGGGGAAAATAGGAAGAGGAACGAATATTGCAAATTTCTGCCACCTTGAGTTAACTTATAAAATAATAATGTTTGGGATAAAAAAAGAATAAATAAAAAAATAAAAAAAATCTAATAAATAGATAAATAAACAAACAGGTAAACAAACAGATAAACAGATAAATAAATAGATAAAGAGATAAACAGGGCTGTACCCACTAGGTCTCTTAAAGAGAGAGTGGTGATGGACACTCTGGTTTTTATTTTATTTTCACAACTGATTTTTTTTTTCTCCCACAAGCTGCTTATACAATATGTGTGTGTGTGTTTGTGTTGGGTTGCTACCGGTTCGCCCCAGTTCAGGCAAACCGGTAGCGGCAGCTGCAGGAGGCTCTCCCCATCTGCCCGGATGTCTTTGCGCATGTGCAGAAGTGTTGCGCGTGAGAGCGCACGCCCACACACGAGCGAACCGGTAGTGACAGGATTTCATTCCCACTACTGATATGTGTGTGTGTGTGTGTGTGTGTGTGTATGTGAGAGAGAGAGAGAGAGAGAGAGAGAGAGAGAGAGAGAGAGAGAGAAAGAGAGAGAGAGAGAGAGTTATATATGAATGTATGTATGTATATATATGTATATATATGTATGTGTGTGTGTGTGTGTGTGTGTGTGTGTGTGTGTCTTTAGCCAGGTTCTTCCTACATAAATCAAGATTTTTATACAGCCCTAGTTCAGTGAAATCGCAATCCACTAGTTTCTAGGCTTTTTTCAGGCAGCCAGCAAGCACCCTGCTGCCCATTGGGAGACTTAGTTTTAGTCAGGGGTGGGTTCTAATTTTTTTTACTACCGGTTCTGTGGGCATGGCTTATTTTGTGGGTGTGGCTTGGAGGTCATGTGACTAGGTGGGCGTGGCTAGCTGGTCAGAGTCATTTCTGGAAGATCCTCACACTTACGACCAGTCCTTGCACTTACGACCCGACTCATTTGTTTGCTTTTAACACTGATCAGCTGTAGGATGGCCTTTTGAAGCCCCGCGGCAAGAGTTTAAACAGTTTTTTTTTCCCTCTAGTCATGAGCTGGGACTCAGGAGGCAGCAATAGATTGGGGGTGGGACCAAATAAAAGGTAAGAATAACGTGGGTGGGGGGGGGGTGGGAGGGCGGGGGGGGGGGGAGAACCGGTTCGGTGATGTCATATCGTCACCGCTACCGGCTCGGCCGAACTGGACCGAACCGGGAGGAACCCACCACTGGTCTTAGTCTCCTTAGTCTCCCAATGGGCAGCAGGGTGCTTGCTGGCTGCCTGAAAAAAGCCTAGAAACTAGTGGATTGTGATTTCACTGCATAAAAATCTTGGTTTACGTAGGAAGAACCTGGCTAAAGAGAAATACACATAAAGCCTATGAAAAGAAAAGAAAACAGACACACACACATATGTATACATATATACTACCGGGGAAAAAAAATAGGAAGGATCCCAGATCACCTTTGCCTTGCTCTCTCCTACACTGCAATGGGTTTTGCAATGCCATTACATTTCAATAATTGTTGGTGAAAGAATGATGTTCTTTTTCACACACATTTGCTATACTAAAATCTTCATTTCAAGTAACACAATAGGGCTAATTTATAGGACATGTTTATAACTGAGGGACTTTCAACTCTCTTTCTCAAGGCTGGCAATAGAAAATTATCCTTTCTTAAAACTTATCCATTATATAGCTATCAATTTCTTTTCTTTTTTTCTTTTTTCTTATTTTTAAAAAAGTGATTTGAGGACTGTATACAATGGACTGTAAATCCCCAAGCTTCCTCCAATGTGATTTGTCCTCTAACTTATAAAAAAAAAAAAAAAAAGATTAAGAGGCTTTGCAGGAGAAACTCACTTTACTTCTTGGATAATTCTTTCAGAATTAGTTACTCAATTAACTTCTCAGTCTGTTCTTTCACGGGGAAATAATGAAACAAATGAATGGGCGCACTTAAGTCAGAAATAACTACTCCACCCAGTTGTGTCCTGGAGATAAATTCAGCACCAATTCTCAAGGGGACCCTGGTAAAGATAGATTCTCTGGGGTTTCTCCAGTGACTCCTGAAATTTATTTGGGTGTTGGAGAGGAACTGACACGTATTATGCAAAGTAGTGTCACGAGAAATTTGTTCCCTGTTCTGGACATTTTTCATTTCATTTCATTTCATTTTATTAAATTTGTATACCGCCCTACTCCCGAAGGACTCAGGGCGGTGAACAGCCATAAAATAAAACCTATAGATACAAAATTTAAAATGGAGATAAAACTAATTAAATAAATTTGGCTGAAACATTTTAAAACCCCAATAAATTAAAACCAAATTTAAAATTTAAAATTCCATTTAAAAAGAAAAAAAAAAACATTTGCCCATGAATCTCCAGTTTTGAGCTCAAACAAAGAAACAAAGAAACAACCCCAATGTAAATATATACTAACAGATTAACCATACTAAAAAGCAGAGACATCATCCTGCCAACAAAAGAAAAGGAGCCTGGATAGCTCAGCAGACTAATGCATTGTAATTTAACTCCAGCTGTCTACAATTAGTAAGTTTGAATCTTGCCAGGCTCAAGGTTGACTCAGCCTTCCATCCTTTCTAAGGTAGGTAAATTGAGGACCCAGTTTGTGGGGGCAATAAGCTGACTTTATAAAAAATATACAAAAGTATGAAGGCTATTGCTTAACGCATTGCAAGCCGCCCTGAGTCTCCGGAGAAGGGCGGCATATAAATCAAATTTAAAAAAAAGTGTGTATGGTCAAGGCTATAGTTTTCTCAGTTGCAATGTATGGCTGTGAAAGTTGGACCATAAGAAAGACTGAGCACCAAAGAATTGAGGCCTTTGAATTCTGGTGCTGGAGAAGACTCCTGCGAGTCCCTTGGACTGCAAGGCAATCCAACCGGTCAACCCTTACTGCTCTTTAGAAGGCCAGATCCTGAAGATGAAACTCAAATACTTTGGCCATCTAATAAGAAGGAAGGAAGGACTCACTGGAGAACAGCCTAATGCTGGGAATGATTGAGGACAAAAGAAGAAAGGGACAACAGAGAACAAGGTGGCTGGATGGAGTCACTGAAGCAGTTGGTGTGAACTTAAATGGACTCCAGAGGATGGTAGAAGACAGGAAGGCCTGGAGGGACATTGTCTATGGGGTCGCAATGGGTCGGACATGACTTCACAACTAACAACAACAAACAGATTAACAGAGTTGGAAGGGAGCTTGTACATCATCTAGTCCAACTCCCCACCCAAGAAGGAGACCCTACACCATTTCTGATAGATGGCTGTCCGGTCTCTTCTTGAAAGCTTCCAGTGATGAAGCTTCCACAACTTCTGAAGGCAACTTCTGTTCCATGGGTTGATTGCTCTCACTGTCAGAAAATTTATCCTTATTTCCAGGTTGATTCTCTCCTTGATCAGTTTCCATCAATTATTCCTTGTCTGGCCTTCAGGTGCTTTGGAGAATAGCTTGACCCCTTCCTCTCTGTGGCAGCCCCTCAAATATTGGAAGACTGCTATCCTGTCTCCCCTGGTCCTTCTCTTCACTAGACTAGCCAGGCCCAGTTCCTGCAACCATTCATCGTATGTTTTAGCCTCCAGTCCCCTAATCATCCTGGTTGCTCTTTTCTGCACTTTTTCTAGAGTCTCAACATCTTTTTTATAGTGTGGCGACCAAAACTGGATGCAGGATTCTAGGTGTGGTCTTACTAAGGCTTTATAGAGTGGTATTAGTACCTCCCTTGATCTTGATTGTATCCCTCTGTTAATGCAACTTAGCAAAACTCGTAGTTTTCTTCTTTCGGTAATCCATTTAGAGACAATTTGATGTTACAACGGGGCTGAAAAAAGTGACGTGTGACTGTTTTTCACAGCAACAACGTGATTAAAAATTGGATGTTGGTGACTGTTTCATATTTATGACGGTTACAGTGTCCTGGGGTCATGTGATCCCCTTTTTGCAACCTTCCAGCAAGCAAAGTCAATGGGGGAAAATCAGATTCACTTAACAAACCGGGTGACTAACTGATCAACTGCATTGAGTCACTTAACAAATGTGGCAAGAAACGTCGTAAAATGGGCCAAAGCTCACTTAAGAACTGTCTCACATAGCAATAGAAATTTTGGATTCAATTGAGGTCATAAGTCGAGGACTACCTGTACATTAAAATAAAAGGATGCTAATATTATCCTTGGTTGACTTGTCTTCAGGCCAGCATCTTCAGTAACAACAGCACCATACCAGAATTGGAAAGGACTTCGGAGGTCTTCTAGTCCAACCCCTTGCTCAAGCAGGAGACCCAACACCATTTCAGAGAAATGGTTGTCCATTGTCTCTTCTTAAAAACCTCCATTGCTGGAGCACCCACAATTTAGCATAGAAATAGCAACTACAACTTTTGCTGTTTAGAATCAATTATTTCACCCTCTATTAGATCCATACACGTTTTGCTTTTCCAGTAATCTCAGACACTGTTTCTTTCTTTCTTTCTTTCTTTCTTTCTTTCTTTCTTTCTTTCTTTCTTTCTTTCTTTCTTTCTTTCTTTCTTTATTTGTCAAGCATGTATAAGATAACAGATATAAGTATAAACATGATTATGAATATGAAGAGCCTTGGTGGCGCAGCAGACTAAAGTGCTGTTAAGTAGCACCAGCTGCCTGCAATTACTGCAAGTTCAAATCTCACCAGGCTCAAGGTTGACTCAGCCTTCCATCCTTTCGAGGTAGGTAAAATGAGGACCCAGATTGTGAGGGCAATAAGCTGACTTTGTATAAAAAAGAACACCGCTTGGGGGGGGGGCGAAAGTCCCGCTAAGCAGGTATATACAAAATAGTATGAAGGCTATTGCTTAATGCATTGTAAGCCGCCCTGAGTCTCCACAGAAGGGCGGCATATAAATCGAACCAATAAATGAATAAATAAATAAATACAGGATAAGGATACAAATAAATGGGGACAGTAGGAATGGTAGGTACGTTGGTGCGCTTATGCACGCCCCTTACAGACCTCTTAGGAATGGGGTGAGGTCAACGGTAGACAATCTAAGGTTAAAATTATGGGGGTTTGACTAAGAAACCACAGAGTCAGGTAGTGCATTCCAGGCATTGACCACTCTGTTGCTGAAGTCATATTTTCTGCAATCAAGTTTGGAGCGGTTTACCTTAAGTTTTTTATCTATTGTGTGCTCGGTTATTATTGCGGTTGAAGCTGAAGTAGTCATTGACAGGTAGGATGTTGTAGCAGATAATTTTGTGTACTACACTTAGGTCAGTCCGAAGGCGGCATAGTTCTAAATTGTCTAATCCCAAAATTTCAAGCCTGGTGGCATAAGGTACTCTGTTGTGAGCAGAGGAGTGGATGACTCTTCTTGTGAAATATCTCTGGACTCGCTCAAGTGTATTAATGTCCGATATATAGTGCGGGTTCCAGGCAGATGAGCTGTATTCGAGAATTGGTCTAGCAAAGGTTTTGTATGCCCTAGTTTGCAGTACAATATTATTGTTTATATTTATAATATTTTAATATTTATATATAAATATTATATATAATATTTATATTATTATTATAGTACAGTATAGGATAGGATAGGATAGGATAGGATAGCATAGCATAGGATAGGATAGGATAATAATATTATAATATAATATAATATAATAATATAATATAATATAATATAATATAATATAATATAATAAAATAAATATAATATAATATAATTAATATAATATAATATAATATAATATAATATAATATAATATAATATAATATAATATAATATAATATAATATAATATAATATAATACAATATAATATAAACAATATTACTGTTTAGAGCCTCTCTATCCTAGACCTCTGTGAAGAATCAAACTGCCATGATGCCTTGTTAGGCAACCTACATCTATTGTGATGAGCTCTGAACATCTATTCTTTTCCAAGTTTCATTTCTGGAATTCTTTGCGGACCATTTCAGCAGGAAAGAAATGCTGAGCTCATCAGTTCCCGATTTAAGTGGAAGGAAACTTGCAAAGGTGTTATCCCCCAGTCAGTAATTTTCAAGGAAGACAGATGAGGAGGGGGTGAAAAATATAGGCAGTTTTATATTCCACAAGGTGCTGTGAATATGTTGATGAAAGACGAAGGAGAAGGAGAAGGAGGTGGAGGTGAAGGAGGAGGAGGAGAAGGAGGAGGAGGAGGAGGAGGAGGAAGAAGAAGAGGAGGAGGAGGAGGAGGAGGAGGAGGAGGAGGAGGAGGAAGAAGAAGAGGAGGAGGAGGAGGAGGAGGAGGAGAGGAAGAGGAGGAGGAGAAGGAGAAGAAGAAGAAGAAGAAGAAGAGGAGGAGGAGGAGGAGGAGAAGGAGAAGAAGGAGAAGGAGAAGGAGAAGAAAAAGAAGAGGGGGGAGGAGGAGGAGGAGGAGGAGGAGGAGGAGGAGGAGGAGGAGGAGGAGGATCCCTTTAGGTTTGACCTAGAATCAACTTCTCGGCAACACATGGACTCTGCTGATAAAATGAATGTGAGCGAACAGCCTCCAGAATGTCCATACAGAATTTCCATCTTTCTTTTGGAAGGATTGGGGGAAGGGAAGGATGGCTTCCTCACTTTCTAATTAACAGAAAATAAAATTAAAATCAAATTTCTTCCTTTGGGTGGATGGAGGCCATTGTGGGAATATGCTCTTCACCGGATGACATGCCAAGTGTTTATACATCGTTGGGAAGGCACCATATGACCAAGGCACCTTCATTCACTTCTCATTCACTCAAAATACCTGGATGATAACAAAGAACTGCAGAGTAGCGAGTCAAGGTAAGTGGAACATGGTGGGTTTTTTTTTTTTTTTTGGTTTTTTTTGGGGAGAATGCCAAGCAAAATTTTCAGTGATCTAAGGAAAGATAAAGGTATCTCTATTCCAGATCATCTGTTTCACCCTTTAAGTCAGGAGCTTTCAACCTTGGCAACTTTAAGACTTGTGGACTACAGCTCCCAGAATTCCCCAGCCATCTATGCTGGCTGGCTTGGGAATTCTGGGTGTTGAAGTCCACAAGTCTTAAAGTTGCTAAGATCGGAGAGTCCTGCTTTAACAGCTCTGCAAGGCGAAAACACACGCTTCTCTTCCTCTTTTAATACCTTTTGTAGGACATGGGGATTGCAAATCACACTAATCCCTACTCCGACTAGATAACCCACGTCAGGATTCTCAACCAATCATATTTTTGGCTTTAGGATAAACTAACCATCAGATCCTCCGTTTTCTCTCTGTTCCCATATAATCTAATTGAGTGCCTTCTTTAATTACTTTCAGAGTCAGCCTACATTTCTCAGAAGGCTTTTTAATGAGAAAATGTCTGATATCGGCTTTTTTTAAAAAAAATTGCTCACCCCCACTCTATAGACCCAAAAGCTGCTTTGCTGCGTTTTCCCAAAAGTGTTCTCTCTCTCTCTCTCTGTGTATGTGTATGAGTGTGGGAAGGAAGGAAGGAAGGAAGGAAGGAAGGAAGGAAGGAAGGAAGGAAGGAGACAGGAAGAAGCAGGAAGGAGGCGGGAGGGGGAAGGAAGAAAGAAAGCTGGGAGGGAGAGAGGGAGGGACGGAAGGAAGGAAGAAAGAAAGAAAGAGAAAGAAAGAAGATAGGAAAAAGCAGGAAGAAGTTGGGAGGGGGAAGGAGAGAAGAAAACTGGGAGGGAGGGAGGAAAGGAAGGAAGGAAAGAAGAAAACAGGAAGAAGCAGGGAGGAGGAGGGAGGGGGAAGGAAGCAAGCTGGGAGGGAGGGAAGGAAGGAAGAAAGCGGGAGGGAAGAAGGGAGGGAAGAAGGAAGGAAGGAAGGAAGGAAGGAGGAGGGAGGGGGAAGGAAGGAAGGAAGCTGGGAGGAAGGGAGGGAAGAAGGAAGGAAGGAAGGAGACAGGAAGAAGCAGGAAGGAGGAGGGAGGGGGAAGGAAGGAAGGAAGCTGGGAGGAAGGGAGGGAAGAAGGAAGGAAGGAAGGAAGAAGACAGGAAGAAGCAGGAAGGAGGAGGGAGGGGGAAGAAAGGAAGCTGGGAGGGAGGGAGGGAAGGAAGAAAGGAAGAAAGAAGACAGGAAGAAGCAGGAAGGAGGAGGGAGGGGGAAGAAAGGAAGCTGGGAGGGAGGGAAGGAAGGAAGGAAGAAAGAAAGAAGACAGGAAGAAGCAGGAAGGATGAGGGAGGGGGAAGGAAGGAAGGAAGCTGGGAGGAAGGGAGGGAAGAAGGAAGGAAGGAAGGAAGGAAGGAAGGAAGGAAGGAAGGAAGGAAGGAAGGAAGGAGACAGGAAGAAGCAGGAAGGGTGTGGTGTGGCTTGGTGGCCATGGCAGGGGAAGGATACTGCAAAATCCCCATTCCCATCCCACTCCAGGGCCAGCCAGAAGTGGTATTTGCCAGGTTCTCCGAAGTACTCAAAATTTCCGCTACCGGTTCTCCAGAACCTGTCAGAACCTGCTGGATTTCACCCCTGAGTGTGGGGGAGTACGTACACATGGGAGGGGGGAGAGAAGATAGTCTCTTCTTGAGATGTTGCTATTTAAAGCAAAGCCACACTCGCTCTACATCCCATCAGTAAATATAATCTAAAGCCGAAAGCTTTTAAAACCTCCATCCAGTGGAGACGGTTTTAAGAGCACGTCGGGGTACCGGATAAAAACATGCATCCACTTTCAAGCCAAGCATTTATTTTGTTAAGTTTCAGTCTCTGGAATACATTATTATCTTTTCCCAGCACCTCTTTGCCCCTATAAAATGAGATTTAACACAGTCTTTTTTCTTTCTTTCTTTCTGCAGCATCCCCTACTGGAGGCTACCGGCCATTTTATGTGTCCGCGGAGGAATGCGCCGATGGAAGACAATTGCTAAAAGACTAGGCTGCCTGTTTTTCCATATTTATAATGGGAACCCAGGTCGAGAGACTTGGGGACAAGTCTCGCATATTAGTAGCCACTAGGAATGCCGTAAACAATAGACTGGACTCCGAGAATCGTGCCAGAGGCTAAGTAAACGGTCTGTAAACACAGTCTCCATGTTCCAGGAAAATGCAATAGGTCATAGCAGAGGTTACGACTGCTGGGAACTGTCAAGTAATCCAAGCCTGAAACAAGCATTCATTTAGTTTAGTCTAGTTTAATGAAAAGAAGGACTAGGGGAGATATGATAGCCATGTACCACTCTCTCAGGGGCTGCCCCAAAGAAGAGGGAGTCCAGCTATTCTCCAAAGCACCTGAGGGCAGGACAAGAAGCAATGGATGGAAACTAATCAAGGAGAGAAGCAACTGAGAACAAAGGTAAAAACAAATAACATATGTACTATTTTAAACAGTGCTGGTGTTGTACATTTATTTTTGACCATCATATTCTAGAATGACAACTTATCTACCATTCTAACACCTACATCGTATCTCTTTCCATATCCACCTAACCTGATTCTTTTGCTTTCCAACTTCTACCTCGTGTTTCTAATTGATAGAATCTATTCCATGTAGCATAGTATTCTGTATCTCCTTTATCTTTTATTTTTAGCATTAGTCTGTCCATTTCCGCACAGACTAGTATCTTCCTTATTGTCTCCTACTCTGTTATTCTGTTCTGTTCTGTTCTGTTCTGTTCTGTTCTGTTCTGTTCTATTCTATTCTATTTTACTCTACTCTACTCTACTCTACTCTACTCTACTCTACTCTACTCCTATTCTATTCTACTCTACTCTACTCTACTCTACTCTACTCTACTCTACTCTACTCTACTCTATTTTTTCTTTACTTTTACTTTTATTTTGGATTTATATACCGTCCTACTCCCGAAGGACTATTCTATTTTCCTACAGGATGGGAACGAACATCTGGACGCTTAAGCACTATGCACCATCCCCTTATTATATTCATTTTCACTGGGATAAATTTCACTGATTTGCTCAGAAGTTCTCCGCTTCCCCAAAATTTGAATCGATGACAAATACAAGTAGTTGTCATCTTACAACAGTTTGTTTAGTGACCGTTCAAAGTTATAACGGCACTGAAAAAAGTCACTTTTGACCGTGGTGACACCTCCATAATTATGTGATCAAAATTCAGGCGCTTGACCACTGACTCACATTTACGACCGTTGCAGTGTCCTTGGATCACGGATCCCCTTTTGCAACCTTCGGACAAACAAAGCCAAATGGGTAAGCCGGATTCGTTTCACAACCATGGTACTAATTTAACAACGGCAGTGATTCGCTTAACAACGATGGAAAGAAAGGTCGTAAAATGGGGCAAAACACACTTAACAAATGTCTCACTTAGCAACATTAAATTTGGGGCTCAGAAATTGTCGTAAATAAGAACGTAAGAACGGAATTCTGCAAGAAGCAGAAAGCCAAACAAGAAGAAAATGATAGCAGTTCTCCTCTCGTTGAAGCTTAAAGGAACATCTGTCCATACAAATGCAAGATTGAAATAAGAAAAACAAAAATCTAGCAATAAAGGAGATTATTTATAACTCAGGGCTAAGATGACGGGTCCTTGGTGGGTTTCTTGCAGACGTTTCGTTACCCAAATACGTAACATCATCAATACTAGTGCTATTGCTAATCTAACATCTTCCCGGAAGTGAAAAGAGATAGGTAACAGCCAGCTTGGTGATCATGGGCAGAGGTGGTATTCAGCCGGTTTACCCAAATAGGTAACATCATCAATACTAGTGCTAATCTAACATCTTCCCGGAGGTGAAAAGAGATAGAGAACATCTAGCTTGGTGATCATGGGCAGAGATGATATTCAGCCGGTTCGGACCGATTCACCCAAACCGGTAGTGGAAATTGTGGGTGGGGTCACCGACTTGCACACTCTGGCTTTATGGCATCCTATTTAGGCACGTTTTTGAGGTTGGACGCATGTGTGGAAGACACGCGTGTAGGCAAACTGCATGCGCAGAAGGCCGGGCGCATCTGTGGAAGGCAGGCACGCACGCGAACCAGGCATCCGTGCGGACGAAGTGAGCGTGCACGTACAGGGCGAACCGGTAGTAACATAATGTGAATCCCACTGCTGATCATTGGGTAGTGATGACAAAGCTGCTGTTGAAACTCCTGAACCAGGTCATAAGGGGACATCGTAAATTTGAACAGTCACTAAACGGTCAGTCATTCAGCCAGGACTAGCTGCCTCTCTTCCTTCTCTCTGGAAAGGAGGTGCACCATCCGTGACGGAGCTCAAACGTTTTTTCCACTTCATTTTGTTCCTCTCATACATGGAAACATCAACAGATGCTTTTGAAATTCTTGGAGGATAAAAGTCTTAATAGGAGCGCTTGCGAATCCCGTCTTTTAAAAATTATACACATTTATAAATAAACACTGAGTGGTGATTTCTATGTAAGGCGTTGCTTTACACAACATTATAATGCTACAGATTTAATTACTGCCTGATTAATGCTCTTTACACTGGCATACTGAAAATTAAAATCAAATCCAAAGAACCAGATATATCATATTATTTATTATAGCATATTCCCTAATTAATTACAATATAAACTGCTATTTTAAATATTAAGGATATTAGGCAGATACAGAAATACTACTCTAATCACAGGTTCCCTCTGCCAGCTTTTAATATTTTTTTCATACTTTCTTCGGAGGGAGGGGGATTTTACTGAAGTGCAATATTATAGGAGCAATTATTTGGTGAGTGTTCAGGCAACCACAGAAATTAATGACAATTTAGAACGTTACCCTATACGAGTCGATTCCTATATGGGTGAACTCTGTTGGGTTTGCTCCTTATTAATAGGACAGAAGATTGCAACTTTAATCAAATAATGTATCAAGTAATCAGATAAAACCTATGATTAACTGACTAAGATTTCCATAATTTAATTTTCTATAAATGCGTTAGAATTCTCAGGCAGCCTGACTGAAGGGAATTTTGAGTATGCATTGCCAGCACCTTTGAAAATAATATGTGCACGCATGACAGAAGGAGAATCAGAAAACTCCTCTGAAGAAGCAAGCCATCAACATTCCCGCAAAATGTCCTTAAGTCATCAGTATTTTGACGACCTCTCACTGTAGCATAATTCAGAGCTTTTCCCAGGGGCATCATAAACCTTGAACAACCACAGGTTTGGACTTTTCCATGTCATAACTTTCGACAGAGTAAACTTCATTCTTCATGAGAACAATCATCAGAAGCCATTCCAGGGAAGTTACTACTCAAAGCATGTTCCATTCTACCTCTCCTTTCCTTTACCCTCCCTCCCTCTCTCTTCCTCCCCCTCCCTCCCCCTGTCTCTCTCTCTCCCTCTCCTTGTCTCTGTCTCTGTCTCTCTCCCTCTCTCTGTCTCTGTGCCTCTCTCTGTCTCTCTCTCTCCCTCCCTCCCTCCCTTCCTCTCCCTCTCTGTTTCTCTCTGTGTCTCTGTCTCTGTCTCTCTCTGTCTGTCTCCCTCTGTCTCTGTCTCTCCCTCTCTCCCTGTCTCCCTCCCTCCCTCTCCTTGTCTCTGTCTCTCTCCCTCTCTCTGTCTCTATCTCTCTCTTTGTGCCTCTCTCTGTCTTTCTCTCTCTCTCCCTCCCTTCCTCTCCCTCTCTCTGTCTCTGTCCCTCTTTGTGTCTCTGTCTCTCTCTGTCTGTCTCTGTTTCTCTCTGTGTGTGTCTCCCTCTGTCTGTCTCTCTCTCTCCCTCTGTGAGTCTATGTGTCACACACTGAATGTTACGACCAAGTAGTAGCCATTCTGTACAGGAACTTCTGCACAGTCTATGGGCTAGACACTCCCAAGTCTAGATGGGAGATTCCACAGAAAGTCACTGGGTAAGATCCTGTGGGACCCCCAGATCCAAATAGACACAGGTACTGTCAATCAGGCAGACACTATGGTACCTAATAGACAAGGACCAGAAGACACTGATGGTGAGAGATGTGGTAGTGCCAAATGGCAGCAACATCAGGAACAAGTAGTATGAAAAGCTGGAGAAGTACCAGGGCCTGAAGGAGGAATTAGAAAGTAAAGGCCAAAGAGGTTCCTGTGGGGGTACAAGCATTTGTGGCAGTGACTCCTAAACTAGGAGAAAGGCTTCAACAGATCCCAGAACAACATCAGAGTGTTCTGTCCAGAAGAGATCCTGTGCAGCAACCCAAACATGCAGGCCTCTGGTAGAAGACACTAGATTGAGGAAGCACATGGGAATATCTCTCTCTCTCCCTCTCCCTCTCCCTTCATCTATCTAATCCTCCTCCTCCTCCTCCTCCTCCTCCTCCTCCTCCTCCTCCTCCTCCTCCTTCTACTACTACTACTACTACTACTACTACTACTACTACTCCCCTATTTATACCTCAGAGGGCTGTTGCTGTGGAGAAAATAGGAGGAGAAAGGTGTGTTGGATATGTTTGTCTCTTTCAGTTATTTCTATAAATAATAATGGCTGAATATCTGTCTATCTATCTAATCTATCTAATCTATCTAATCTATCTAATCTATCTAATCTATCTAATCTATCTAATCTATCTATCTATATCTCATCTTTCATCTATCTCCCTTTCTTTCCCTGCCTTTCATCTATCTTTCTATCTTTCTCACTCTCTCTCCCTGCTCTTTCCCTGTCCCTCCCTCCCTCCCTCCATCCATCCATCCACCCATCTAGATTCTTATTCCTTTTCCTCTGGGATTTTTTGAAACGGTCCAGGCGGGGAAGGAAGAGGAAGGATAATTAGCTGGATCCAGCAAGTTCGAGGTGCTAAATCAATTCAGGAAACATGAGCGAGTTAGATAGATTTCACAAGCAGCCTTTTTTTTTTTTCATAGCATATACTAAAATATATATGCTGCCCTCTTCAAAAGTATTGATACTGGTTTGCCAAAAAAAGAAAAGAAAGAAAAAGAGGCATTATTATTATTTTTTCTTTCTTTTTCATACTATGGAGTCCCTTGAGATAATGCTAGGGGAAAGAAAAAAATCTTTGCTGCTCCTGGGAATTAATTCTGTAACTCACCCAGACCGTAACTAATTAAAAGCAGCTTTTCAAAGTAACAAACAAAAGCATTTTTTTAAAAAAAAGCAGAAACGGAGGGGTGTAAGATTAGGGAGTTGGTTTACACAGCTGTGCTAATTTACCAGACTCCTAACCGACAGCTAGAGAGGGACAAATAATTCCATTTCTGGATCTTTATCACATACAATATCAGACCTCCGGATTTTTCGTCGGGTCCTGAAAACTTATTTATTTCAACTAGCCGGGCTGGCTTGATCCCACAGTTTTGGGTTAAATTTTAATTGATTTTAAATTGGGTTTGTTTTAAATTGTGGCCAAAAATATTTAATTATTTTAAACTGCTTTTAAATTTTGTATGTTTTGTTTTTATTTTGGCTGTTCACCGCCCTGAGTCCTATTGGAGAAGGGCGGTATACAAATTGAAACAAATAAATAAATAAATAAATTACAGATATGCATACTTTCTATTTCATTTCTGCATCAATCTGTAATTTCTGTTTTCAGTTTCCTTTTAAAGAAACCCACAAACTTCCCATTTCGCTTCTAGTTTCTCAGAGATAGTTGGAAATAAATCCCTAAAGTATCCTTAGTCACAATACAGGTACCGTATTTTTCAGACTATAAGACGCACCTAAATTTAGAAGAGGAAAACAACAACAAAAAAAGATTTTGGCCTACCTTTTCCAATCTTTTTTCGGCCTGTTTCCGGGGCTTTTTTTGGCCCATTTTCGAAGCTTTTTTTGGCCTGTTTGGAGACTTTTTGTGGCCCGTTTTTGAGGCTTTTTGTGGTCCATTTTTGTGGCTTTTTTCAGCCCATTTTTAGGCTTTTTCCAGCCCATTTTTGAGGCTTTTGTGGCCCATTTTTGAGGCTTTTTGAGGCCCATTTTTGAGGGGTTTTTGGGGATGTTTTTGAGGCTTTTTAGGAGCTGTTTTCGAAGCTATTCCAAAAAAAAAACAAAAAAAAAAACAGGCTGAAAATAGCCTTGAATATGGACCAAAAAAAGGCCTGAAAAAGACCAGAAAAAAGCCTGAAGACAGGGTGTGTGGAGGCCAAAAAAACATTTGTTGTTTGGGTGGGGCTCTGGCAATATTCCATCTATAAGACGCACAGACATTTTCACCCCTTTTTGATAGACAAAAAAGTGTGTCTTATAGTCCGAAAAATACAGTAGTCCTTGATTTATGACTGCAATTGGGACCAGAATTTTTGTAGCTTAGCAAAGCAGTTAAGGGCATCACACCCAATTTTATGACCTTTTTTTGCCATGGCTGTTAAGTGAATCCAGTTTCCCCCATTGACTTTGCATGTTGGAAACTGGCTGGGAAGGTTGCAAATGATTATCACATGACTCCCGGATTGCCAAGAACCCAAATTTTGGTCATGTGACCGTAGGGATGCCGCATAGTTTTAAGTGCGAGGATCGGGTTTTTTTCAGTGCTGTTGTAACCAGAACTGAAGAAGCTTCTTGGATGAGAAGTGAAATGTTTTCAAAGAAAGCACCAAGAAAGTCCGATTGTCGGGGGGTAAAAGTTGGGTCACCCATACAGAATAACAGAGTTGGAAGGGACCTTGGAGGTCTTCTAGTCCAGCCCTCTTGGTGCTTTCTTTTCAAAGAAAGCACCAAGAAAGTCCGATTGTCGGGGGGTAAAAGTTGGGTCACCCATACAGAATAACAGAGTTGGAAGGGACCTTGGAGGTCTTCTAGTCCAGCCCTCTGCTCAGGCAGGAAGCCCTATACCATTTCTTTTTTTTCTTTTTTTTTTATTTTCAATTTATATACCACCCTTCTCCCTGAGGACTCAGAGCGGTGCACAGCCAGAATTAAAAACATGAAATACAAATATTAAAAACAATTAAAATCTATATAAATTTGGCTCAAAATTTAAAAAAACCACAAACCAATTAAACATTTAAAATGTTTTAAAAATTTCTTCCTAAGCCAGCTTGCTAGAAAAAGAAGGTTTTAAGGGCACGGCGGAAGGCACCGAGGTCTTGGATTCTCCTTAGCTCTGGGGACAGCTGATTCCAGAGGGTAGGTGCCCCCACAGAGAAGGCCCTCCCCCTGGGGGTCACCAGCCTACATTGTTTGGCTGATGGCACCCCGAGGACGCCCTCCCTGTGGGAGTGCACGGGTCGCTGGGAGGTCATCAGTAGCAGCAGGCGGTCTCAAAGATAGCTAAGCCCTATGCCATGGAGCACTTTAAAGGTGATAACCAACACCATGAAGCGCACCCGGAAGACCACCGGGAGCCAGTGCAGCTCGCGCAGGAGCGGTGTTACATGGGAGCGCCATGTTGCTCCCATCACTACCCGCGCTGCTGCATTCTGGACCAGCTGGAGCCTCCGGGTGCTCTTCAAGGGGAGCCCCATGTAGAGAGCATTGCAGTAGTCAAGGCGATAGGTGATGAGGGCGTGAGTGACTGTGCACAAGGAATCCCGATTGAGAAAGGGCCACAACTGGCGAATCAGGCGAACCTGATAAAAGGTCCCCCTGGTTACAGCCGTCAGATGTTCCTCCAAGGACAGCTGCATATCCAGGAGGACTTCCAGATTGCGAGTCCTTTCTGTGGGGGCCAAGGACTCGCCCCCAATAGTCAGTGATAGAGTCAACTGACTATATTGGGATGCCGGGAGCCACAGCCACTCAGTCTTGGAAGGGTTGAGATTGAGCCTGTTCCTCCCCATCCAGATCCGCACAACCTCCAGGCACTGAGACATCACTTCAAGGGCATCGTTGGGGTGGCCTGGGGTGGAGATGTACAGCTGGATGTCATCAGCGTACTGATGGTATCTCACCCCGAAGCCACGGATGATCTCGCCCAGCGGCTTCACATAAATGTTGAACAGAAGGGGCGAGAGGACCAATCCCTGCGGCACTCCACAGACGAGAGGCCTCGAGGTCGACCTCTGCCCCCCTGCCAACACAAACTGCGACCGGTCGGAGAGAAAGGAGGAGAACCACCGCAATACGATGCCTCCCACCCCCAACTCTTCCAGCCGGTGCAGCATGATACCATGGTCGATGGTATCAAAAGCCGCTGAGAGGTCTAACAGGACCAGAACAGAGGAGCAACCCCTGTCCCGAGCCCTCCAGAGATCATCAACCAACGCGACCAATGCCGTTTCCGTGCTGTGCCCAGACCTGAAACCCGACTGGAACGGATCTAGATAAGATGTTTCCTCCAGGAATTTCAGACAAATGGTTGTCCAATCTCTTCTTAAAAAGAGTGTTGGTTCCAGTGTTGGAGCATTCACAACTTCTGGAGGCAAGTTGTTCCACTGATTAATTGTTCTCACTGTCAGGAAGTTTCTCCTTAGTTCTAGGTTGCTTCTCTCCTTCATTAGTATCCACCCATTGCTTCTTGTTCTAACCTCAGGTGCTTTGGAGAATAGCTTGACTCAGTGGTGAAATGCAAATTTTTTTACTACCAGTTCTGTGGGCGTGGTGTATCTTGGTGGGCGTGGTGTGGTGGGCGTGGCAGGGAAAGGATACTGCAAAATCTCCATTTGCACCCGACTCCAGGGGAAGGATACTGCAAAATCCCCATTCCCTCCCCAGTCTGGGGCCAGCTCTCCTAACTACTCCTATTTGCCAGTTCTCCTAACTACTCAAAATTTCCACTAACGGTTCTCCAGAATCTGCTGGATTTCACCCCTGGCTTGACTCCTTCTTCTTTGTGGCAGCCCCTGAGATATTGGATCACTGCTATCATGTCACTCTTAGTCCTTTTTATTAAACAAGACATACCCAATTCCAGCAACCATTCTTTATAGGTTTTAGCCTCCAGCCCCCTAATCATCTTTGTTGCTCTTCTCAGTACTCTTTCTAGAGCCTCCACATCTTTTTTTTTACATCGTGGTGACCAAATGTGAAAAAAGATGTACCAGCTTGTTTAGACTGCTAGAAAAGGTCATTTCAAACTTCCCTTCCCTTCTCCTCGTGGGTCTGCATAGAGAGTTGGGAAGCATCTCCAGGAAGTTGATTGCTTTTCTAGTTTCTGCAGTAAGGTCAGACTTCCATCTTTCGCCCATGGCTGCCTTTGTTTCTAATTTTAATGGCCTGCACCAAGGACTTGGACGCTTCAGATGATTTTGGGAGAGAAGCAGATGTACGCTGGCAAAGGTCTACCAGCAGCTGGTGAGAAGAGCTCAGGCTCCAAGACAGCAGATGATTATTTCTGCTGTCAGGTGGAGAAGCCAAGGGGAAGGTCCGGAGCTTCAGCAATACAGTTAGGAAAACTTTAAAAAGTGTTGCTAATGCTCTCCTCCGTACCGTAAGAATCTTCTTGAGGGAACTGTGCTACCACCAAAAGACTTCCTTTGATAAATGCCATGGGTCCTATTTAAAGTCTTTATTTCTCCAAAGCAAACCTCTGCAGCAAAAGACACAAGCTTGGCCCATCCTTGATTATAATAAGCCTTGATTACGACAACCCTCCAAATCATCGTCTCCTGCAACCAAAACTCAGATAAGCAGGTATTAACACCAGACAAACAATCAAGCAGAAAACAATACCCTAAACAATGATCTACCAAGAAGAAACCTGGCATCACTAGCAGGCAATCTACTGTATATAAAGATGGAACAAACTCTACACTCACTAACATTGATGATGTTACCTAGTCGGGTACTGAAATATTGGAAACCAACAACCAAGCTCAGAGAGCACCAAAGACTCCACACTGTTCAATCCTAAAATACATATATTGTCTTCTGTTGAACAATATGCCGGTGGGAACCTCATTAAGATATTTGCCAACCAGACAAAAAGCAGAGACATCACCCTGCCAACAAAAGTGCATATAGTCAAGGCTATGGTTTTCCCAGTTGCAAGGTATGGCTGTGAAAGTTGGACCATAAGGAAGGCTGAGTGCCAAAGAATGGAGGCCTTTGAACTCTGGTGCTGGAGAAGACTCCTGTGAGTCCCTTGGACTGCAAGGTGATCAAACCAGTCAGTTCTAAAGAAGATCAACCCTGACTGCTCTTTAGAAGGCCAGATCCTGAAGAGGAAACTCAAATACTTTGGCCACCTAATGAGAAGGAAGGACTCACTGGAGAAGAGCCTAATGTTGGGAAAGATTGAGGGCAAAAGAAGAAGGGGACGGCAGAGAACGAGGTGGCTGGATGGAGTCACTGAAGCAGTAGGCGTGAGCTTAAATGGACTCCAGAGGATGGTGGAGGACAGGAAGGCCTGGAGGAACGTTATCCATGGGTTGTGATGGGTCAGATATGACTTTGCAACTAACAACAACAACAACCCAATAATAATGATGTTTATTATAGCCTTACTCCTAACCAATATGATTTTCTGACAGACCCTCCCAACTTGTGCTACCATTTCCAAACTCTGCCATGGGTTTGTAATCTGTGGAACAGAAATGTGGAATTTCTGAACGACTAACCCCATGAAAATAGGATTTAATATGAACTTCCTCCCCTCAATGCAATCTCATATCTGCCCACCAACAAACAGCTAATGTACAGACCACTGCAAGTTTCTTTCTTGATAGGTGACTAACAAAAAAGCAATAACAATAACACTAAATGGAGAAAAAATGGACAAGTCAAAATAGAGATATTTTATGAGGACTTGGGCAACTAGCAAAAGATTCAAATATAATTTAACCTGAAGCTGGAAAAACACCAATGCTCATATTTAATATGAGCCTTGGTAGTACAGTGGTCTAAAGCACCCTGTTATTAAGACCAGCTGCCTGCAATTACTGCAGGTTCGAATCTCGCCAGGCTCAAGGTTGACTCAGCCTTCCATCCTTTCTAAGGTAGGTAAATTGAGGACCCAGTTGTGGGGGCAATAAGCTGACTTTGTATAAATATACAAAAGGATGAAGGCTATTGCTTAACGCACTGTAAGCTGTCCTGAGTCTCCGGAGAAAGGCGGCATATAAATCAAAATCATATACATCTATATCTATATCTATCTATACATACATACATACATACATACATACATACATACATACATACATATATATCCTCATTTTTTAACAAAATGGAAAGTTTCACATTTTTTTTTCACTTTGTTTTTTTTTGTCTTTTTGAGAAGCAACCTAGTTATTACGACCAATTTCAGGGGGGAGAAAAAAAACCTTAATTGCCCTCTATATATTTTCTTCCATTATACACCCAGACCCTGGCTGCAATTCTTTATATATTTTTGCCAGAGACTACATTAAATTCCACTGAATTTAATATAACTTCTGAATAGAGATATGTAGGGCTGCACTATAAATATCTAACTGCTTGTGCAGCTCAGCCAAAAATATATGTAAAGCTAACTAACCAACAGCTGTTGCTTCCTTCAAAAAAGAGACTCTTTGATAGCCACTTTCCATAGATTGATGGTATAATGGGGACTTTTTATTTTTATCATTGTCTTTGATGCGTTGAGGAATGGGTTGCTTTTAAATTAAATTAAAACCAAACTTTTGATTGCATTTCCCGCATGCACTTGTGCTTCGGAACCCAAAAAGAAAAAAAGTTCTCCTGGAAATGTTTTTTTGTGATTGCAAACCAAACACATAATTTGCATGTCTCAATCCCTTCTTCGGCACTTCCAGCTAAGTGACCCTAGGTGTGCCGAAATCAAGAAAGGATAATGAGGCAAGTATGAGGATAAAATCATCGATGCACTCAAAGGAACCCAGCCAAGTTTCTTAATAGCACTGACAACTCATTTGGTTCTTTGTGTCCTCTCCAAAGGTTGGGGAGAGGAAGTGGCAGCGGGAAAGGAACTGGAAGAGAAAGGTATAAATAACAAAAGCTCTGTTTCCTATGGAGCGATGAGGATAAGGTAGAGTTGATACAATAAAGGGATTGTCATATTTAAGCTGGAGGACTCTGAAGCTTCCCAAGGCATCTGCTTGATGGGAACGTCATCTGTCAGAAGAAGAAGAAGGAAACAAGCAAATCTTCCAGAAATATCTATCTATATATCAGCTTGCTTATACCAAGCAGGGGATGGATAAATTGAGAGTAGGGGGTTATAGTTGTGTGCTGGAGCTACAGTCTTGGCACACACAGGACCTCCCGAATTTAATGCAGGAGATTTATAAAGGCTATGTGTTCAAAAAAACAACAACTCTTGATCCAAACAAGAAGTAATGAGAGAGAAATAATGAGCTACTTTGGGGAGTGGTGATCATGATTCATATCTCATAAAACATGGAGGAACCCTTATTTGTATGGTTGAAAAATCACTAGAATCTTTCTTTCTCATCTCCTATACGCAAGACCCAGAGAAGTTCTCGCCCCACAGGCATCTTCCTAGCTTCTTGTAACAAGGCCCTCTAAAGAAAACTGTCAAGACTTTTCCAAAGAGCAGGATCTACAGTTGAATAATTCTTCACGAGACCCCAGGTGGTTTCAACCTCTTGCTGTGACAACACCTGTCCATGCTGGCTAATTAGAGCAAAAGCTACAGTGAGCCCAGGTGCATTTCTCTGAATTCGGGAAACTCTATGTCTTCGCCTCTCAAGGCTCTACAGGTGAAGTGGGACCTACATGGTCTTGTCCTCCATGACTTCTTCTATTTTCGTGAAAAATGATTATCTGAAATCCTGAGAGAGACAGAACAGAGAGACATGGAAAAACAGCCTTAGAGGTGGAGCTCTCATCTCACAATCAAGAGGCTGAGAGTTCAATCCTAGGTAGAGACAGATATTGTCAGCTTTGGAAGCCATATTAGCCCCCGAAGCTTCCATGCTGCCACCTTCTCATGTGTGGGAAATTAGGAGGAGGGGGGATTTAGTAGAGGGATTGTCGTTAGACGAAATAGCATTCTTCCTTTCGGTCAAGGTCAGGACAATCCTGCATCTGGAAAAGGAGTGGTTGGAGTGATGTCTCGAGATAGGACGGATGGTGATTGGAGCATGTGATCGACTGATGAGTGAGGGGATGCTTTTCGGGGTTTTGATTTACTGAGGGAAAACCCGGAACTCTCTGATACGGGTTTTCCCAGATGTGCCAGTATACCTACTCTAATACATGGAACTTTGAGAAAATGCCTGCCTCGGAGTTTTTAATTGGAGTTGGGGTTTTCTGGAATGCTGACAGATATTTCTCTCTCTGGGCACAATGAGAATATATCCGCTGAACAAAGCTCCGCATTGGCGAAAGGAAGGGCATCCGGCCATTAAAACATTCTGCTAGCTCCATTCAGTTGCCCAGACTCCATCCCACAAGGGATTATGGGGTTGTTCAATGATGACGCTGTTATGGGTCTCTTCTGCTCATCAGATTTCCAAGAAGCTAGTCAAAGGGCTACATGAAGAGATGCAAAGAGGTGCTTCATCTTTTGACGTTCTCCAGATCTACAGCAACCCTACCTGACATCTGCACTTCCTTAAAACATCCCGGATTGTATCTCTCTCCTATCCAAAATGGGAGCTGTGCGCCTGTTTCAGAAGCCGCATATTTTATGGAGATAATTTTATTAAAATGTTTACAACGATATAGCCATTGGCACTCAGCTTTAATCGATAGCACAATTTATTGTCCTTCAAGGTGAACATTAAGGCAGCTTCTCAATGGTCAATACTCACCTGGAAGGTCTATAAATCTTTACACTACCGTCGCCGAGGTTGACAGCAGTTGATTCGAGATTAGCAAAAGGAAAACCGTGAAAGATTGCTGCTTCTTGTTTCTTCTTTTTTTTTTTCTTCAGAGGGAAAAGACTAACTATTTAATTACAATCCCTACAGCAATTCAAAGCCAATTTACAGCTGCCTCCTGGCAATAAAAAATTAACACTGCAAGAACTTGTTGCTTCGAGTGACATCTTAAAATGAAGGGTCATTCGTTTCACATGGCACTCTGCTATTGCCCTCCGTCCAAATGTGAATCGTAAATAAAGACATTAAACAACACTAATAATGAAAGCAGCATAAATGTAATGGAGGAGAAGCTTAAGTGCTCACTGAAGGATTACTAATAGTCCATATTGAGATAGATCCTGTGAGTACCCCTAATTGTTTGGTGGTGGTTGTTTTCTTCTTCTTCTTCTTCTTCTTCTTCTTTTTTGGAAAATATATTGTTTCACCCCAAAAGTGGTCTAGCACGCTTTTTAGATATGGAGATCAACATAAAGAGGCATACAGGATATTATCATTTCTTTGTGCGGCAACAATATTAGGATGTAATCTTCCAGTGATGAAATTGGATGGCGACAATTATCTGGTGGTTATTAGTGCCGCTGAACTGTAACTTCTCCAATGAGCTCTCGTTTTGGATAACCTATATCTCACGGAAGGTTTTGAGAGTGAATTTTTAGAGATGCTCCAGCTGAGAGGGAATGCAGAAAAAAACAGAAGTAGCAATCACACTTAGACTTCATATGACTTTACACTTTTGCCCTCTCTAAGCAGTTTTTACAAGGTCAGCATATCTTGCCCCTCCCAACAATCTGAGTCCTCATTTTACCAACCTCAGAAGGATGGAAGGTGGAGAAAACTTTGAGCCCCATCAGGATCAAACAATAGGCTGTGGGCTGAGTTTGCCTGCAATACTGCATTTTAACACTGTGAGTGAGTGAGTGAAGGAAGGAAAGGAGGGAGGGAGGGAGGGAGGGAGGGAAGGAAGGAAGGAAGGAAGGAAGGAAGGAAGGAAGGAAGATAGCAATAGTACCAACAAGACGGACACAGACTTCAGAGGATAATTAGAACTGCAGAAAAAACAATGGCTACCAACCTGCCTTCCATTGAGGACCTGTATACTGCACGAGTCAAAAAGAGGGTTGTGAAAATATTTACAGACTCCTCACATCCTGGACATAAACTGTTTCAACTCCTACCCTCAAAACGACACTATAGAGCTCCCGTGACTTGTCCCAGCTTCTGCCAACCTAGCAGTTCGAAAGCACGTAAAAAATGCAAGTAGAAAAATAGGGACCACCTTTGGTGGGAAGGTAACAGAATTCCGTGCACTTTTGGCGTTGAGTCATGCCGGCCACATGACCATGGAGATGTCTTCGGACAGCGCTGGCTCTTTGGCTTCGAAACTGAGATGAGCACCGCCCCCTAGAGTCGGGAATGACTAGCACATATGTGCGAGGGGAACCTTTACCTTTAATGGTCCAACACTTGGGACTCAAGTAAAATCAGTGTCAGAGCCTACTTAAAAAGTCACCTGTTGTGTTTACACAACACTCCTAACCACATCATTTAAAGCCCTAGCGGATAGCGACAAAATCTGAATCATTGTTAACCTGATTTGTTTTCTTGGCCGAACGTGCGGCGGAAACCCGATTTGTTGGGCGAGCCTTTGGTTCAATGCATTGTCCAAATTGTTAACTCCATAACCAGATAATATACATTGTGGGAATGAAGCCATTGTTTCGGCTGGCTTATTGGGGTCAGGGGTAATCCTAATGACATTTCCTCAAGAGGAAAAGCTCACTGGTTTTAATAGGGAATTTATTTTGATGTCCGCCTTCGTGGGATTACAGCTTAAATGAAGATTTGCCTGATTGCGTAGCCTAGTGTTTTCTTCCACTTTTAAATTCTATTTATTCTCTTAATTTGTTTTATCTACTCGGAGCCTTCAGAATGTCAGAACTATTGAAATACAGCTGGTAAATCTCCCATTATGATTTGATTGTGAGGAAGTGGAGCTTCCCCCCTCCTCTTTTTTTAAGCTTCAAAGTCCTTGGAAGTTTCCCGCTGTGACTAGTCAAACAAACCGTTTCTTTTCTTTGCATCCCTTCTCAGCTAAGAAATATTTATGCTCATTCTTTTTATTGGAATCCATCTGTTGCCTGTTCTATTACAGCTGACTGGCTGACAACACCTTTTATTTTGAATCCGTTCCCAAGGAAAAAAAAGGAGATACCAGTGACTTCTGTTCTCCATTGTCCTGCCTCAGCCATTGACTCTCTGATCTTCAGTCAGGCAGAAGAAGGAGGAGGAGGAGGAGGAGGAGGAGAAGAGGAGGAGGAGGAAGAGAAGGAGGAGGAGGAGGAGAAGGAAGAGGAGGAGGAGGAGGAGGAGGAGGAAGAGGAAGAAGAAGAAGAAGAAGAAGAAGAAGAAGAAGAAGAAGAAGAAGAAGAAGAAGAAGAAGAAGAAGAAGAAGAAGAAGTAGTCATCTGACAGCTAAACCTCCTTTTGAATCACACCCTTTTGTGTATTCCTCAACTTACGACTCCGGTGAACTCAACATTTCCACTGCTAAGCAAGGCAGTTAAGTCTGCAAGGAAACAACCAAACTCAGAGAGTATCAAAGACTTCTTAGTTCAACCAAGATGATTATGGGACTGGAGGCTAAAACATACGATGAACGGTTTCAGGAATTGGGCATGTCTAATCTATATATAGAATAGAATAAAAGGGTTGGAAGGGACCTTGGAGGTCTTCTAGTCCAACCCCCTGCTTAGGCAGGAAACTCTACACCACTTCAGACAAATGGTTATCCAACATCTTCTTAAAAACTTCCAGAGTTGGAGAATTCACAACTTCTGGAGGCAAGTTGTTCCACTGATTAATTGTTCTAACTGTCAGGGAATTCCTCCTTAGTTCTAAGTTGCTTCTCTCCTTGATTAATTTCCACCCATTGCTTCTTGTCCTGCCCTCAGTGCTTTGGAAAATAGGGTGAACCCTTCTTCTTTGTGGCAGCTCCTGAGATATTGGGACACTTCTATCAGGTCTCCCCTAGTCCTTCTTTTCATGAAATTAGACATACCCAGTTCTTCATATGTTTTAGCCTCCAGTCCCCATATTATCTTTGTTGCTCTTCTCTGCATTCTTTCTCTTCTTAAAAACTTCCAGCGTTGGAGCATTCACAACTTCTGGAGGCAAGTTGTTCCACTGATTAATTGTTCTAACTGTCAGGGAATTCCTCCTTAGTTCTAAGTTGTTTCTATCCTTGATTAGTTTCCACCTGTTGCTTCTTGTCCTGCCCTCAGGTGCTTTGGAGAATGAAGACCAGGATGATTAGGGTACTGGAGACTAAAACATACAATGAGTGTTGCAGGAACTGGACATGGCTAGTCTAATGAAGAGAAGGACCAGGGGAGATATAATAGCAGTCTTCCAATATTTGAGGGGCTCCCACAGAGAGGAGAGGATCAACCTGTTTTCCGAAGGAATAATGGATGGAAACTGAACAAGGAGAGATTCAACCTGGAAATAAGGAGAAATTTTCTGACAGTGAGAACAATCAACCAATGGAAGAGAAGTTGCCTTCAGATGTTGGGGAAGTTTCATCACTGGAGGCTTTCAAGAAGCAATTGGACTGCCATCTGTCAAAAATAGGGTCTCCCGTTTGGGTGGGGGTTGGATTAGATGACCTACATGATGATTCTCCCTTATGGGGAGAATTGCAACAATAAAAATGAACATCTTATCAAAAATATTGTTCCTATTTCAGAACAGCACCTACAATTTCTGAAGGAAAGCTGTTCCACTGGTTAATTGTTCTCACTGTTAGGGAATTTCGCCTTAGTTTTTGGTTGCTTCTCCTATTATATGCACAATTGTTATGTATACATTTGAGGGTGGGACAAGATTCTGTCCACTCATCGGTACTACGGTATAACTCTTTGAAAACGGAACAGAGCAGAACTAATGTTAGCTGGCGATGAGAGGGAGATAGGAAAGAAGCCAATAAAAGTAAGGTCAAGTCTTGAAAGTGACCCAGAAAACAGTAATAATTTTTTTTTCTCGACACACTGTTCTAGGAAAGTCATTTGGAAGTGGCTTAGAATACTGTCAGTCACTCCATTCTATGCCCACCCTCCCTCCTTGTCACATGGACCAGAATAGACCTGCTACTAAGGGATCAGAAGGTGGCCCAGGAGTCATGATCTGCACTCTTTCCTACTCGCGACCCAAGGGATGACTCGAAAGAATTCTAGAAGCATGTTTCCCCTATCTTGTGATTTGCTTGGTGGAACCTAAATTAGTACAGATGGTAGGACGGTTGGACTTGGCTTGGGCTGCCAAGAGTTCAAGACTCATTTTGGCAAGTAGCAAGAAGCTTATTTATTTATTTATTTATTTATTTACTTACTTACTTACTTACTTACTTTTAAATTTAAAAAAGCATTTATTTGGAAGTTGAAAGCTCAGCCTGTGCCATCCGATGTTTTTTTCAGAATTCCTACAGAATCAGAGTATTTGCTAAGTCATCTTTGAACATCTGTCGTTGGAACAGAGGGAGAGAGATTGGGGCAACGTCCAAGACCCCTGGCTCTCTACACTTTTTGTTACAATAGAAGTAGACTGAAGTACAGATCCTCCTTCTGGAAAGGCCCCTCAAGTTCTCCATCACCATGTTTGGAAGTTGATTCTCTTAGACAGATCTCCATTCAACCAAACTTCCTTAAATATTCTGGGACTGTAGTTTTCAAAATCCTCAGAGGACCTTAAAGGTAAAGGTTCATCTCGCACATATGTGCTAGTCGTTTCCGACTCTAGGGAGCAGTGCTCATCTCCGTTTCAAAGCCAAAGAGCCAGCGCTGTCCGAAGATGTCTCCGTGGTCATGTGGCTGGTATAACTAAATGCCAAAGGCGCATGGAATTCGGTTACCTTCCCACCAAAGGTGGTCCCTATTTTTCTACTAGCATTTTTTACGTGCTTTCAAACTGCTAGGTTGGCAGAAGCTGGGACAAGTAACGGGAACTCACCCCGTTACGCAGCACTAGGGATTCGAATCGCTGAATTGCCGACCTTTTGATTGACAAACTCAGCGTCTTAGCCACTGAGCCACCACATCCCTTAGTGGCTGAGAATTCTGGAAATAGCCATTCCAACATATCCAAAGAGAATCAGGATGAAGAAGGGTTTTCTAAAAGATGAAAGAAGAATTAAAAGTCACTGATCGCAAAATGGGAGTGAAAAAAACGCCCGGTCTGTCTTTTGATTTAAGCATTCTGTTAATCTATTGGATGCATCTTACCTTTCTTAAGGAAATATATTATTTCTAATCATTTATAAAGCCAATAGCAGTGATGGGTGGGAAAGTTAAGTTGGGTTGAGAGCTAACAAAGTGTTAGCTTTGAAGGAAAAAAAAAAAGATCAGTTGAACCTAGAAAACGAAAAGTCTGCCAAAGTAAAAATCAAAAGAAAGGGAGGACACATGAAGCTACAAAGCAATCTTTGTGAAGGAACCTACAATGAGATCCCCTAACCAATCATGTTTTCATAGTCAAGTTTCTTCAGTCAAAGCACAGACAGGGATTTGAACCAGTGGTGGAATTCAATTTTTTTTACTACCGGTTCTGTGGGCGTGGCTTGATGGGCGAGGTGTGGCTTGGTGGGTGTGGCTTGGTGGGCGTGGCAGGGGAAAGATACTGCAAAATCTCTATTCCATTCCATTCAATTCAATTCAATTGAATAAATTAAAAAAATTAAATTAAATTAAATTCCCACACCACTCCAGGGCAAGGATACTGCAAAATCCCCATTCCCTCCCCACTCTGGAGCCAGCCAGAGGTGGTATTTGCCGGTTCTCCAAACTACTCAAAATTTCTGCTACCGGTTCTCCAGAACCTGTCAGAACCTGCTGGATTTCACTCTTGATTTGAACTCACCGATTAAACTGAAGGATCAAGAAAACTATATCAAAGTGTCCATTTAAGTTCAACCTGAAGGGGACTTTACTTAATTTTCAACACATGGATTGATGGATGGATGGATGGAGATGGATAGATATATTAGATAAATAGATAGATAGATAGATAGATAGATAGATAGATAGATAGATAGATAGACAGAAAGACAGACAGACTGACTGACTCTTGGTAAGTAGGCAGATAGAAATGGTAGATGATAGACGATAGATAGATAGATAGATAGACAGACAGACAGACTGGCTCTTGGTAAGTAGATAGAAATGGTAGATGATAGATGATAGACGATAGAAAGATAGATAGATAGATAGATAGATAGATAGATAGATAGATAGATAGATAGATAGACAGACAGACAGACAGACAGACAGACAGACAGACAGAAGGACAAACAGACAGACGGACTGACTCTTGGTAAGTAGGCAGATAGAAATGGTAGATGATAGATAGATAGATAGATAGATAGATAGATAGATAGATAGACAGACAGACAGACAGACAGACAGACTGACTGACTGACTCTTGGTAAGTAGGCAGATAGAAATGGTAGATGATAGACGATAGATAGATAGATAGATAGATAGATAGATAGATAGATAGATAGATAGATAGATAGACAGAAGGACAGACAGACAGACAGACTGACTCTTGGTAAGTAGGCAGATAGAAATGGTAGATGGTAGATGATAGATAGATAGATAGATAGATAGATAGATAGATAGATAGATAGATAGACAGACAGAGTATAGATACATAGATAAATGATTTATTTTGACACAGTGCAAACTCTTGGTAGACATTTACAAACAAAACCTTCCTGTTATTAACTGACCATCCCACATCTGGTGATGTTATACCCCCCCCACCTTAGCACTGATTTTACAGTACAGCAGAATTAACCAGAGTTAAACATCTGGATCTTTATTTCCTAATTCCAGTGTACTCTCTCTCTCTCCGTCCCCCCATTTCTTTCCTGGAAAGATCGAAATTGAAATCTGTAAAAGCCATTTGGGCGAATGTGGTTGAGCCCTTTTCTAAATATCACAGGCAGCTGGGGCCTCTATAAGCAGATCCTTGAAAATGCAGCTTGTTACTGGATGAGATTTCTCACTCCATTCTTAAAACTCCTCTTTTCCCAAGAGCGTTTAGTTATTTTATGCACACGCACACCGGAAAAAAAAAAAAACTGTGCCAAAAAACAAGGGCCGAGAAACTCATAAATAAACTTTATTTGAATAAGACTCATTAATTAAATGCAAACTAACGGAATAACTGCTGATGTTCTTCCTTTTCTCTCCTCCCTTTACTGCTGTGAATTTGAAACTGGGAGGATTAAGGAAAGAAACAGCACAGAGGATGGTGTTATATTGTTCCCGTAGTATGGCAGAGAGAGAGAGAGAGAGAGAGAGAGAGAGAGAAAAGAAAAAAAAAAAAGGAATGAAAAGCAATAGCAAAGTATAATGACAATTCAGCAGTCGGAAAACATATGAGCTGCGGCCTCTGGGGATCCATCGGCTTCATCCTTCCACGCAGCAAGTCTGTGAATTGCAATCGAGAGCTCTATTGCAGGAATAAAGGAAGGATTTGAAAAGAGATCTCTCTTAGGAGAGGGATGGGAACAGGAAGAGGGGATCAAGTGAGATGATCAAGAAGGAAAGGGCTCGTTCTGTATAGCTCAGCCTCATTAATTTCACCAGATAGGAAGGGCCCTGTTCTAAAAGGGGCTTTAGGAGCAATTGAAATATCATGGAAATTGTTAGGAAATGGTTATTTGTCTAACTAGTTGGTCAGGCAATATATAAACCAACAATTTATGTTTGCAGTCAGAAAGGTATTATACTGCTTTAAGACTGTATTGCATCATTCTGTATCCTGACTGGTTAAGCTCTGTAGCCAATGTACTTAAGGGAAGTCAGGATCATGGCTTGTGTGAACACTACACCATTTTACCTGCTTATTTGCTGTAACTCCCTACCTGATCTCTCTGCATGATCACTGTTTGATCATAGCTACATGTTGCTTTCTACTATTTATTGAATGTTTTGATAATGAACTTGTTCCTGTTTTGAAACTCAAGAAGAACTGTTTTATTGTGTATGACTACAACTGGTAAGAAGACTTTGTACTTGAAATATCCCTGGGTTGATCTTTTAACTCTCGTCTTATCTGTGTATGACTTGGATTGTTTTTGGACTTTGCTTTACTTTTTTCTAAAAGTAAAAGACTACGACAACTCAGTGTGTTTGTATGTTAAATGTGATTGTTCACAGCCACTCCCAGTCGCTTTTCATGCGTTTACTCAAAGAGTACTCTGCTCAATAACCCACAACATCGGTTATAAGCCAAGAATATCCTTAACAGAAATAGAATTACTACTGTGCATAATCTCCAAATCCAAAATGGCCTTTGGACCACTCATGCAATAAAGATATTTATTTATTTTAATTGAGGAAATTTATATGGCCACCTAACTCACAGCAACTCCAGACGACTTACAGAAATAAACCCTGACGCTGGTGATGTTGGGTAATGAAATATCTGCAAGAAAACAACCAAACTCAGAGAGCATCGAAGACCCTTTATTTCAACTCTGAGCTAAAAATATTCTCCTCTATCAGAAATAAAATCCCAATACAAAACCCAATAACTGCCCCACCCCACCCCCGTCACCCCAGTGACAACAATCAAACCGACCACTTGATGGGATCTGTATTACCATAACGTCCCCAAGTCCATTGGCAAAACCAAGTCTTCGGGGCCTTTGGGAAGAATATCAAGGTAGGAGCCAATCTTATTTCCACAGGGATGATGTTCCACAGGGAGGGAGCCACCACAGAAAAGGCTCTTCTTCTTGGTCCCACCAAATGGACCTCTTTAAGAGATGGGACCATAGCATCTCTTGTCTCCTCATTCTGGGTCAGAGTTATGAAAACATAGGTAGTCCTCAACGTACGACCACAACTAAGCCCCAAAGCGGACAGTACAATAGCAATAGCACTTAGACTTATACACCGCTTTACAGCCCTCGGTAAGCAGTTTACAGAGTCAGCATCTTGCCCCCAACCATCTCGGTCCTCATTTTACCCACCTTGGAAGGATGGAAGGCTGAGTCAACTTTAAACTGGTCAGGATCGAACTCCTGGCTGTGGGCAGAGTTAGCCTGCAATACTGCATTCTAACCACTGTAAAGGGAGGGAGGGAGGGAGGGAAGGAAGGAAGGAAGGAAGGAAGGAAGGAAGGAAGGAAGGAAGGAAGGAAGGAAAGAAGGAAAATAGCAATCGCATCTAGACTTACATACCGCTTCATAGTACTTTGCAGCCCTCTCTAAGAGGTTTACAGAGTTAGCATCTTGCCTCCCAACAACTTGGGTCCTCATTTTACCCACCTTGGAAGGATCGAAGACTGAGTCAGTCCGGTGAGATTTGAACTGCCAAATTGCAGGCAGCTGGCAGGCAGCAGCAGTAGCCTGCAGTACTGCACTCTGACCACTGCACCTCAATCACTCACTTCACTAACATCATTTAAAGTTAGGACAGGGCAAGATTTGAGATTTATTCAAATGGTTGCCGCAAAAGGGTAGAAAAATCTGGTCTCCTGTAGAAATACATATTTTCTGTTTTTGTTTTGCTCCATTTGCTCCTCCAGCCTTTTTGTTCTGACACTGAGGTAAGTTAAAAATGAGGGTGGGGGGAAATCCATTCCTGATTAAAAAAAAACCAAAAAACAAAAAACTATTCAGGATTTTTCTGTCAGCAATCTTTAAGATTGCTCTGTGGTTTGTGTTACCTTCACCAAATTACTTTGTGTTCCTCCTTGTTCCCATTGCCGAAAAAGGAAATGAAAAAAAGAAAGATATCCCAGTAATAATCAGGGGAAGTGGCCTGAGATCATGGTTTATTAATTGTTTGCCTAGACCTGTCATTGCCAGCAGGGAACCTGAGGCTGATTCTTCTCCTGATGCTTATCTTCAGAGATTCCATCTGAAAAATGTGGAGAAAAGTTGAAAGAGAATGAAAATTCTACTTGGAAGAATGGGGCATGAAGTACTTATGGATTCCTTGAGGTGAGACTGATCATGAAACGGACCATGAAATGGGTCCATATGTCCTTGGCTGACCATATGTGATAGCTGCAAGTCTCCCTAAGGGCTGATTCATGAAATACAGCATCACAATGAAAAGTTCTAGATTCTAACAAAATATTTCTGTGATGGTCCACAGACGGCTCTATGCCGTCCTATTTAGGCATGTTTTCAAAACTGGGCGCATACGCTGAAGGTGCCTATGGGCGGGGCGAACCGGTGGTAAAAATATTGGAAATCCAGCACTGAAGATCACTATCTGCCTTGTGAACAGTCCCAACTTTTCGAGACACAATATAACACACCGGCTTCTCCTTCTAAGCACCTTGATTAACAGCATAGCAATTCAGGGAGAATAAGCTGATCGGACAAATGTAGGCCATGGAACGGACTATAGCGATTGCCATGTATTATTTATAAATTTTTTTAAAAAAAAACAACAACCCGAGTCTCATTTCTACAGCAAATGACTCAACACAATATACGGACTAATAATAAATTCTCATTATGCGCCATGCAAATTCTTTTTTTTTTTTAATTGCTCGGTGTCTCGTTTGTTACGGAAGCAAAAGGCCAGGTTGAACTCTGCTTTGTACAAAAATGAAGGGAACATTCGGGAGTCGCAAAGGTGACAGCCGGAATAAGACGTTTTTAATGCCTGCTTGACCACCGAAAGGGTTCCGCTTTCTTGATGCATTTTTAACAAAAGCTTGTCACCTTTTTTCTTGGCCTCTATGGGGAGTCCTCGACTTACAGCAGTCCATTTATTGACCGTTCAAAGTTCCACCGGCACCAGGGGTGCTATTCAGCAGGTTCTGACAGGTTCTGGAGAACTGGTAGCGGAAATTTTGAGTAGTTTGGAGAACCGGCAAATACCACCTCTGGCTGGCTCCAGAGTGGGGTGGGAATGGAGATTTTGTAATATCCTTACCCCAGGGGTGGGGAGGGAATGGGGATTTTGCAGTATCCTTCCCCTGTCACACCCACCAAGCCACGCCCACCAAGCCACACCACGCCCACCCAGCCACGCCCACAGAACCGATAATAGAAAACATTGAATTTCACCACTGACCGGCACTGAAAATAAGTGACTTGTGACTGTTTTCACACTTCTGACCGTTGCAGCATCTTCTCAGTCATGTGATCAGAATTCAGATGTGTGGCAACTAAGTTATATTTACCTACTTATATTTATCTATCCCTTCCAGTTCATTCTATTCTTTTTTTTAATTTTTTAATTTTTAATTTGTTACTATTATAGCATAAAATGACATGACAAGACAGATAACGTTTATATATATATACTCTCTTCACAGCTATTTCGTGATGATCTTCTAGTATTTACATTGTCTCCCTTTTCCCTTTATATTATTCCAGTTTCTTCTTGTTCCCTCTCTTTTAATTACAGTGTACTTATTAAGACCCATATTAACTTTATATTTTCTATACATTGACATATTCATTCTTTCCTTTTTTACATTTCACCCCTATTTTTCTTCTCTGTTATTCCTATTCCTATTCTCCAGCCACTTATACCATTTGTGCCAGATTATATAATATTCCGTATCCTCTTTTTCTTTAACCTCTTTTATTAATTTATCCATCTCGGCACACTTTACAGTTCATTCTATTCTATTCCATGACAATTGTAGTGTCCCCAGGTTACGGAATCTCCTTTTGCGACCTTCTGACCAGCAAAGTCGAAAGGGGAAAACCAAATTCACGGTGTTGCTAATTTAGTCCTCGACTTACGGCCACAGTTGAGCGGCAAAATTTATGCTGTCAAACGAGACATTTGTTCGATGAATTTTGCCCTGTTTTACAACCTTCCTTTGTCACAGCTGTTAAGGGAACCACTTCAATTGTCCGGTTAGTAACACGGTGGTTCAGTGACTCTGTCTTGCCCATTGTCTTGGCTTGACAGAAGGTCGCAGAACGGAATCACGTGACCCCGGGACACTGCAATTTTTATAAATATGAGTCATCTGTCAAGGGTTTCCTGCCTAAGCAGAGGGTTGGATTAGAAGACCTCCAAGGTCCCTTCCAAGTCTTCTGTTCTGTTCTGTTCTGTTCTGTTCTGTTCTGGTCTGGTCTGGTCTGGTCTGGTCTGGTCTGGTCTATCCTATTCCTATTCCTATTCTTATTCCATTATTTCCCTTCCCTTCCCTTCCCTTCCCTTCCCTTCCCTTCCCTTCCCTTCCCTTCCCTTCCCTTCCCTTTCCTTCCCCTCTTCTCTTCTCTTCTCTTCCCTTCCCTCCCTTCCCTTCCCCTCTTCTCGTCTCTTCTCTTCTCGTCTCGTCTCTTCTTCTCTTCTCTTCCCTTCCCTTCCCTTCCATTCTACTTGTTCTTCTCTTCCTTTCCTTTCCTTTCCTTTCCTTTCCCTTCCCTTCCCCTCTTCTCTTCTCTTCCCTTCCCTTCCCTTCCCTTCCCTTCCCTTCCCTTCCCCTCTTCTCTTCTCTTCTCTTCTCTTCTCTTCTCTTCTCTTCTCTTCTCTTCTCTTCTCTTCCCTTCCCTTCCCTTCCATTCTACTTGTTCTTCTCTTCCTTTCCTTTCCTTTCCTTTCCTTTCCTTTCCTTTCCCTTCCCCTCTTCCCTTCCCTTCCCTTCCCTTCCCTTCCCTTCCCTTCCCTTCCCTTCCCTTCCCTTCCCCTCTTCTCTTCTCTTCTCTTCTCTTCTCTTCTCTTCTCTTCTCTTCTCTTCTCTTCCCTTCCCTTCCCTTCCCTTCCATTCTACTTGTTCTTCTCTTCCTTTCCTTTCCTTTCCTTTCCTTTCCTTTCCTTTCCTTTCCTTTCCTTTCCTTTCCTTTCCTTTCCTTTCCTTTCCCTTCCCTTCCCTTCCCTTCCGTCTGAATTTTGATCACGAGACAATGAGGATGCAGCAAAAATAGCCCTGAGTCATTTTTTTTTCAGTGCTGCTATAACTTCAAACAGTCGCTAAGCGAGCTGTTGTAAGTCAAGGACTGTATTTTTAAGAGCTTCCGTCTTGAGGTCCTCTTCCCTGCCTGGGTCTCTACTCCGAGGTCTTTTTAAGCAGGTGCCTCCTCCTTTTCTCCATGCTGAAAAGCTGCAGGGAGGGAGACAAACCAGAGCAGGACTTTTAGCCAATCGTTCTTTAGCTGGTTTCCTTTCCACCTCCCCTTTTCTGCCTCCTCTGCTCCTCCACCCCTCCCCCTTGCAAGGTGAGAGAGGACAGCCTTGCCAGAATGAAAGATTCCCCACCAACTTCTCTCCCAACAGCGGCCCTAATTCATTTTTCATGGCCCCTCATAGTGACAAAAGCCACCGCTTCTCGCTTGTAAGAGTGCACCATGCCATAAGTCAAAGCCGAGCCGCGTGTGTTCCCTCCGGGTGCCGGAGCTGCGCTTTGATTTAATTTGTTCTCTTGTTTGGCTGGCGGGCTTCACCGGGGACTCTTCTTCACTCGAGACCACAAGGCAACGACCCAAGGTGCTGATGGAAAAGGGTGAGGAGGAGGCATCTTTGATAGATGGGAGAAGTGCATGGAATACGACTTAAAGGACTTTCCTGCATTGCAAAGACGTTTGAGAGTGACAGATGCACCTGTGGAGAAGGGCTTAAAAACACACAAAACTGTTTTTGGAAGCACCAAATATGTATATGTTAGCCCAGGAGCTTCCAAAAACAGGTTTGTGTGTTTTTAAGTCCTTTCTCCACAGGTGCATCTGTCCCCCTCAAATGTATTTCTCTCTCTCTCTCTCTCTCTATCTATCTATCTATCTATCATCTATCTATCTATCTATCTCTTTATCATATGTTTATTATCTATCATTATCTATCATCAATCAATTAATCTATCTATCATCTATCATCAATCATTAATCAATCTATCTATCATTATGTATCTATCATCTATCATTATCTATCATCTATCTATCATTAACAATCTATCTATCACCTATCACCTATCTATCTATCTATCTATCTATCTATCTATCTATCTATCTTCTATCTATCTATCTATCTATCTATCTATCTATCTATCTATCATCTACCTACCTACCTACCTACATCTCTCCCTCTCTCTCTCTCTCTCATCTATCTATCTTCTATCTATCTATCTATCTATCTATCTATCTATCTATCTATCATCTACCTACCTACCTACATCTCTCTCTCTCTCTCTCTCATCTATCTATCTATCTATCTATCTATCTATCTATCTATCTATCTATCTTCTATCAATCAATCAAACTATCTATCTATATCAACTTGCCAGGCTTGCAATCACTAAGAGGGGAAAAATACTACAGGGAGTCCTTTACTTTCAACAATTTGTTTAGTGACCATTCAAAGTTACAAGGGCACTGAAAAAAGTGACTTATAACTGTTTTTCTCACTTCAGACCGTTGCAACATCCTCATGGTCATGTGATCAAAAGTGTCTCGGGGTCATGTGATCCTCTTTTGTGACCTTCTGACAAGCAAAGTCAAGGGGGAAGTTAGATTCACTTAACAACCATCCCCAAGGTGCTTTTTCAAGAGGCAACTGGACTCCCTTGTTTTTTCTTCGAAGCCCTTTCCCTTCTCATCCAAGAAGCTTCTTCAGCTCTGACTGCCATTCCAAACTATCCAGTCAGAGCTGAAGAAGCTTCTTGGAGGAGAAGCGAAATGTCTTCGAAGAAAAAACAAGGGAGTCCAGTTACCTCTTTAAAAAAAAAACACCTTTGGGAAAACCATGACCTGGATGACGGAGAATCTCCATAGACACTTAACAACCGTATTGCTAACTTGACAACTGCAATGGTAAGGAAGGTTGCAAAATGGAGCAAAACTCACTAAACCATCATCCCAATTAGCAACAGAAATTTTAGGCTCCATTGTGGTTGTAAACCAAGGGACCATGGATTAACACGACTTTTCTCCTATAATGAACACACAGCTCCTAACCCCGTCCCCGATATTTTTATTCCAGTTGGAGTTCGGAATAGGAAATCAGACTTAAGAAGCAGCAAATTGCTACACCGTTGTAACCCTCTGGGACACAGACTCACACTCCTCCAAAGTCTCAGGCCAACTTTCTCAACTGCACGAACTTTTCTGAAGCTTGATAAGAATTCTGGCAGAATAGACGATGTGGATTTTTTTTTTTCTCCCCAACTGTAGAATGTTTTTATTCTCTGTTACCACCTGGGGAATACAGAAACAGGAGCTAAGCTGCAACAGCAAAATTCTACGCTGTTTTGCTTGGCTCATCTCCCCCTCCCACATCCTTTATTTTATTTTATTTTGTTTAGGGTGGGTTGGTTTTTTGGTTTTTTTTTGGTCTGCAGGATATATCTGGCTTGTCAAATTAGGCTTTTGCTACGTGATGCCTGTCAGAAATAAATGAGAAGAAGTGACAGAACGAGGCGGGGAAGGGGCAGTTGGCTAGGGTGTAGGCGGAGGCCTGATTGTAGATAAATTTCTGATTTTTCAAAAGTAAAGGGGAGGGGGGGAAATGTTAAAATGGGGAGAAGAGCTCTGTGGAAACAGGCGGATGGAATGTCCTGAGGGCCTTGTTGGACACAAAGAGGACAGTAGGTCATTTACAGGTCTCCTACCTAACAGGTGTACAGTTCTGATATCTGGGCCCTTTCCCATAGACCACTAAGGAATCACTGCAAGATGAGTGCTATCACAGAAGGCCAGCCCGGAGGATTTTGCTACCCATGGAAAAGGACAAGATGGTTATCCACTCCATGCCATATATAATAAAAGCCATGGACTGCAAATACATTTTTTTTCCTCTCTCTCTCCAATTCTGCTATTGGGACAGCATCTCCGGGAAAGATGACTGAGTAACCGAATAATCTTCTCCAGTGTCTTACTGCGGCTTCTTACAATCTGCTGCCCATTTCATCCCTCCTTGCTGACTAACCATAAGCTCAGTTGGGACTGTGCAGAGAGAATGTAGGAAGTAAAGTTAAGAAGCCCCTGGGAACAGAAAAAAGTATTTTTGGAAAACTCATTCACACTTCTTGGTAGAGCCTCGGAGGGAAGGTTGAAACTGTGATGGAATGTAGTCTGGATTCCCAGGAGGGAAGAATTGCAGAGGAGCAAGAAACCAACTCTGTTCGTATAGCTTGTGGGAGAGAAAGAGGGTAAGGACGGCACCTCCCTAATAGTTCCCAAGGTATATGCTTTATGGAAGTATTAGCGTGCTTTAGTTTGGCAAGATTCTGTCTATAGGTGAGGAAGAATAAAAAAATCTGCTTGGAAGAGTCACAACGTGTCTTCCTTGGCTTTTAGAGCCTGACAGAAACTTACTTAAGTTTATGTTTTTCATTGTTTTTTTGCCTTGTCCTCTGGTGCTTTGGAGAATAAATTGACCCCCCTCTTCTTTGCGGCAACCCTAAGATATCGGTACACTACTATCAGGTCACCCATAGTCAGAATGACTGCAGGTTTTGGGCCTGGTTAATTTAAAGAAAAGAAGAATTAGGGGTGACATGATAGCAGTGTTCCAGTATTTGAGGGGCTGCTACAAAGAAGAGTGGGATTAAATTATTCTCCAAAGCACCAGAAGGCAGGACAAGAAACAATGGTTGGAAACTAATCAAAGAGAGAAGCAACCTGGAATTAAGGAGAAACTTCCTAACAGTGAGGACAATTAACCAGTGGAATAATTTGCCTTCAGAAATCGTTGGATGTTTTTAAGAAGAGTCTAGACAGTCACTTAACTGAGGTGGTATAGGTTCTCCTGCTTGATCAGGGGGCTGGTCTAGAAGACCTCCAAGCTCCCTTCCAGCTCAATTCTATTCTAAATTCTTTTCATTAAATTAGACATACCCAATTCATGTCATAATTCATGTGCATCTGGTAAAGAAAGGCCTGAGACCCTAAGATTCCATGATTTTCTGAGTTCTTGCAGATAATGCCATCCTCCAAAGCATATTTAGAATACTGTTCACATGCAGACACGCATATATTGTGAAGCTTCTTCTCTGGTAACATTGTACTGCTAACTAGGGCATACAAAACCTTTGCCAGACCAATTCTTGAATACAGCTTGTCTGCCTGGAATCCACACTGTATATCGGACATTAATACAATTGAGCGGGTCCAGAGGTATTTCATGAGAAGAGTCCTTCACTCCTCTGCTCACAATAGAAACCGTCATGCCAGCAGGCTCAAAATTTTTATTTTTTATTTTTTTATTATTCATATTTCTATGCCGCCCACTCTCCGAGGACTCTGGGTGGCTTACACCAAAGACAGTATACTAAATAGCATATTGCCCCCAACAATCTGGGTCCTCATTTTACCCACCTCGGAAGGATGGAAGGCTGAGTCAACCTTGAGCCGGTGAGATTTGATCTGCTGAACTAGCAGTCAGCTGAAGTAGCTGCAGTACTGCACCCTAACCACTGCGCCACCTCGGCTCTAGGTGCTTGACTCTCAGCTCTGTGCTTGGACAACCTGGAACTACGCCGCCTATGGTCAGACCTAAGCATAGTACACAAAATTGCCTGCTACAACATCTTACCTGTCAACAACTACTTCAGCTTCAACCTCAATAATACGCGGGCAAACAATCAATGTAAACTCAAGGTAAACCCGCTCCAAACTCGATTGCAGAAAATATGACTTCAGCAACAGAGTGGTCAACGCCTGGAGTGCCACCCAACTCCGTTGTTACATCCTCAAACCCTCCACAGCTTCAACCTCAAACTGTCTACCGTAGAGCTCACCCCATTCCTAAGAGGTCCGTAAAGGGGGCGTGCATAAGCGCACCAGCGTGCCTACAGTCCCTGTCCTACTGATCCCCATTTATCTGTATTTACTTCCTTTGTTCATGTTTATGTTCATACCTATACTTATTGTGTACATGTTTGACAAACAAATAAAATAAATAGATATGGATTTCTCTCCTTTTCTTTCCTTTACATATACTCCCTTCTTTGCTTCGTGTGGTCAGAAAAAAAGTCATTGCCAGCTGGCCTCTTGAGTTTGTGTAAATCCTCGCCGATTCCAGAAACACTGAAAAGGGTGAATCATTTCAAACCAGAGAGTGCCAGCAGCTCACATCTGTGTTAGAACAAGAGACTCAGGTGTGTTCTGGGATTTGCTTGTTTGTTTTTTTCTCTGTGTAAACCAAAATCTCAGGAGCTTTAAAAAAGAGAGAGAGAGAGAGAGAGGAGGAGGAGGGGGCATGAGAGAGTAGAAGGAAGACAGGGGATAATAAAACAAAGGCTCTTTGCTGTCCAGCTGAGAAATAATTCCTCCGCTTGCAAGCTTTGAAGTGTTTTCCTTCTCTTTCTTTCCAAAATGCAGTCTGACAGCACAGAGGTGAAGATGAGGAAAATCCGCTTCTTTTCATGCCTTGCCATGATAAAATAGCCATTTTTTCCCCCTCGTCTCCTGAATTTTCCCAATTGCTTAGTTTAAAAAAAAGAAGAAAGCTGTGTTTTTTCCTCTTCTCGCTTTTGTCTCACTACCTTCTTCTTCTTCTTCTCCTTCTTCTTCTTCTTCTTCTTCTTCTTCTTCTTCTTCTTCCTCCTCCTCCTCCTCCTCCTCCTCCTCTTCTTCCTCCTCCTCCTCCTCCTCATCATCATCATTTTTAGGCACCCCTTTCCACCCTGAAATTTAAAGCCTTGGTAGTGTAGTACTATGCATCTTCCTTCTCCCTAACCCCACAAACTTTTTGATATACCATGGTTACTTCAAATGGACATTCCTACTGGAATATGTTGATCAGTAAACCTCAGAGATGTGGCATTCATCTCTATGAAGTACTTGTTTAGCTAAGAGATGGGTCTGCCACTAAACTACGTGTTCATTGGCTTGAAAGTTAGGCTTTATATATTGTGATCCACCCTCCACCCACCCACCCACCCACCAACCCGCCCACCCATCTGCTATATCAAAAAATCAATCCATCCATCCATTCACTCCATCCATCCATCCATCTGCTATATCCAAAAATCCATTCATTCTCCATCCATCCATCCATCCATCCATCCATCCACCATCCATCCATCCATTCATCTACCCACTAAATCCAAAAATCCATCCATCCATCCATCCATCCATCCACCATCCATCCATCCATCCATCCATCCATTCATCTACCCACTAAATCCAAAAATCCATCCATCCATCCATCCATCCATCCACCCACTATATCCAAAAATCCATCCTTCCATCCATCCATCCGTCCTTCCAGTCGCTATATTCAAAAATAAATCCATCCACCCACCCACCGACTCAGCCACTATATAAAAAAACATCCACCCACCCATGCATCCATGCATCTGTCTGTCCATCCGCTATATCCAAAAATCCATCCATCCATGCATCTATGCATCCACCCACCCACCCACCCATCCATCCTTTATATCCCTTCAAGGAAAGAATGCCAGCGAGGAATTGATCTTCATTCTACCTTGCCATCCTCTACTGCAGAAATTGCTCAGGAGAAGCCCAGCGTGCCTGGGAGGGATGCTACAGATGAGGGAAGACAATGACTTGATTAAGAAAAGCATAGCTGATGGTCCTGTGGGCTTTAATTAATTGACCCATCAGCTAAATTTGCAGACAAATTAAAAAGCATCTGCAGTTTGGAAATATGGTGATTTTTTTTTTTTTCAAAACCCCAAAGATGCTGCTGCTGCTGTTGTAGCTGGCACGATCTTAGAAGAAGATACTCCTAAGGAATATGTCAATTGGCTTTAATTTGATGTGAAGGATTGGTACAGACTGAAGCATCAAATCAAGTGAGTTAAATTTAATAGTCTAAATTGATTTGGGCAAAAAGGGTGTAAGATTGGGTTCTTAGGGGAGGTGTCTTCAGGAATGAAGAGTCAATACTGTCAAGATGAAAATTCACAACCGTTATCCTGATATTTTGACATTTCCTACTCTTGCAGATGCCCTAGTCACCCACCTAAAACCCAAAGACTTATATATAAACAGCTGGCTACAAGATTCCTCATTATCAGTGAAGAGATCTGTCTCCTTAATGGATCATAGAAAAGAGTCAGTTTTAATGAAGGTAAAATATACTGGTCCTAAATAGAAAACAATTCAGTCACTGGAATTTTTGTAATCTCGTGTCAGACGCAAAAGAGAGTGTAAAAAGATAGATGTACACATGTCTGTATAAAATAGCACACACATTACTATGCACGTAGACCACACATGAATAAGCACATACACACTCCTGTTACACTGTTGAATTTAATAAATATTATTTTTATTATGTAGATCGACTGCACGTATATCATTTTTCAAGTTGTTAAAAATCCTAGTGGGACTAACAAGGAGAGATTAATGGAAGACAAATAAAATAAAATAAAATATATAAAACAAAAACGTAAGCATCTGTTTGAAAGGACTGATAAATTCAGGGTTGGAACTGAAGCCAAAACACATCCTGTTCTGCCCCAGCTTTCGATTCCCAGAGAATGTGACACACACCAAGCTTCGCAAACACTGTTTAATTCCAAACAAACCCCTTTCAAGAATGCAGGCTTCCTGTGCAAAGGGTCCTTATCAAAATTATTAGGAACAAAGTCCGACAAAGGTTGGCAATCAGCCCAGAAAACCAGATATGAGAAGTTGCTCGCTCTCCAAGATGCTCTGTAGTAATGAGAAGTTGTTTCTAGCAAGAAAGCACTAGCTGCGTGCGACTTAAATAGGCTAACAGCCTATTATCTTCAAGCCCTACTCTCAGGTAGACCTCCTCCTCCTGAGTAGCCACTCCTGCCTTTTGGCAGCCCTGCGTGCCTGAGCATTGAGGAAAGGCTCCTCCACTTCGCTATCTCCACTTCAAGGAGCCTCTGGAGGTTCTGAAGGCCCTGACTGAGTCTCTGCCTCTGGTACCACATCCTCTTCAGCCTCCTTGCTGTCCGATGCGAGCGCCGGCTGCTGGCGTGACACACCAGCCTCCTCGTCATCGGGATCAGCCACGATCCGCACAGGCCGCTGGCAGGCCACAACACATCCTGAGCCATGCTCCTTCTATCTAATAAGGTTTCCTGATTATTATCTATGAAATCTCCAAGAGCAAAAGTCACCATTATATTCCAAAGAAATCTGTGGCCGTGTGGAACAGTTTTTACTCCTTCTTTGAAATTTGAACCATCTTAATTTGGACTATGCTCTCATCAACACTGTGGAAGCACTTCAACTGTTTAAAGTTGGCTTTTTAAAATCACCTCTGTATCATGATATCATGATCCCAGTTGCAATGTCTGGCTGTGAAAGTTGGACCGTAAGAAAGGCTGAGCGCCAAAGAATGGAGGCCTTTGAACGATGGTGCTGGAGAAGACTCCTGCGAGTCCCTCGGACTGCAAGGCGATCCAACCAGTCAGTCCTAGAGAAGATCAACCCTCACTGCTCTTTAGAAGGCCAGATCCTGAAGATGAAACTCAAATGCTTTGGCCATCTAATGAGAAGGAAAGACTCACTGGAGAAGAGCCTAATGTTGGGAAAGATTGAGGGCAAAAGAAGAAAGGGACGGCAGAGAACGAGGTGGCTGGATGGAGTCACTGAAGCAGTAGACGTGAACTTAAATGGTCTACAGGGGATGGTAGAGGACAGGAAGGCCTGGAGGAACATTGTCCATGGGTCGGAAATGACTTTGCAACTAACAACAACAACAACAACAACATGATTTCTCCAAGTTAGCCAAAGCATATCTAGCAACCATCTTTGTTGTCCATTTTTGGATATGTTTTTTTGACAGGCAGCACAAATTATCTGCCATTTATTCTTCACCAGGTCTCATTCAGCCTGAGTGGCGTAGGAGGCTAATGCCTCCTAAGGTAGCATTTAACATCCAGCTGCCTGCAATTACTGCAAGTTCAATTCTCACCAGGCTCAAGGTCGACTCAGCCTTCCATCCTTTCTAAGGTGGGTAAATTGAGGACCCAGTTTGTGGGGGCAATAAGCTGACTTTGTATAAATATACAAAAGTATGAAGGCTATTGCTTAGCGCATTGTAAGCCACCTTGAGTCTCTGGAGAAGGGCGGCATATAAATCAAATTTTTTTTAAAAAAAAAATCTGCTGAAAGACATTTGCTTTCGAGATGATTTCAAAGGGAAATAACATGTCAGAAAAATTCTCATGAGAAAAGTTTGTGGCTCTCTCTCTCTGTGGGTTGGTCTCTATATCTCTCTGTAGGTTTTTTTAAAAAAATTAATCATAAGGTGCAAATGAATATCTTATCTTTCATTGTATGACTATTTCTTAAGTGGTGTTCTGTCTCTCGGGTTTCCTTTCAGTCTAAAGGAAATTTGTATTATGGTTGATCTATAATAGCACTAGCAATAGTACTTAGACTTATATACTGCTTCACAGTGTTTTACAGCCCTCTCTAAGTGGTTTATAGAGTCAGCCTCTTGCCCCCAAAAATTTGGGTCCCCATTTTACTCACCTCGGAAGGATGGAAAGCTGAGTCAACCTCGAGCCAGTCAGGATTGAACTCCTGGCAATTGGCAGAATTAGCCTGCAATGCTGCATTCTAACCACAGGGTGGGAGGGAGGGAGGGAGGAAGGAAGGAAGGAAGGTAGCTATAGCACTTATATACTGCTTCACAGTGCTTTGCAGCTTTCTCTAAGCAGTTTACAGAGTCAGCCTCTTGCCCCCAACAATCTGGGTCCTCATTTTACCTACTTTGGAATGATGGAAGGTTAAGTCAACCTTGAGTCTGGTGAGATTCGATCTGCCAAACTGCTGACAGCCGGTGATCGGCAGAAGTAGTCTGCAGTACTGCACTCTAACCACTGCACCACCACGGCTCATAATAATTTATGGCCATATGCAAACAAACTATGATTTGGTCTTGGGCCCAAAAATGTTTATAAGGTCTTCCATAACAGTTTAAATTCCTTGATTTTTGAAGGACTTTGGCAGGCAAAATTAAACAGAGAACTCCTTGAAATACCCATTCTCCTCCTTATAAGTTTTCACACAAGAAGAAGGAACCCTTAGGCTTGTTCCTAAGCCCATTGTCCCCTCCTCTAACCTCTCACCCACCAAACCACACAAATCACAAAGTAGGATGAAACTAGGACATGGTCTTGATCCAGCTATAAGTTCCTGAAGTTTCCTCAAAGCCCTTAGCCCCTAAAGCGTGAGTGGGTGAACCAAACTTGCTCACGAGCAGCTATGCATTAAGGGCCTGATCCTAAGCCCACTGAAGTCAATAGAAAGACGCACATTGTCCTCGAGGGGCTTTGGTTCAGGACCTCAGCAAGGAGATGAACCAAAGAGCAAACATGTGTCACAGTGGCCAACGGTCATCTTCTACTTTTCCATTCCTGCCTTCCTGATACAATACTCAGCATCTTAACACAACAGGGTAATCAGTACAGTTGAATCTTGGCTGAACCAGACGTAGGTTCTGGATCTGAATTCCCTATATTTGGCTTCATGGATTATGCTACAGCATTATCGTTCTGCCTTTGAGTGGTGCGGTGGCCTAGAGGTGGAGCACTCGCCTCATAATCAGGAGGCTGTGTTCTGTCCCCGTACCACGCACACACCCCCACAGACAGCCCGGAGTTAATAAGCCACACGACAAAACTCTTTGATGATAAAGCTGGCAGCAACCCAGTGGCTAGCTGCCAATTCAGACTTTACTCACACAAAACAAAGATTAGACTGCAAGCATTCCGATAAAACAGGCAGAGTGTCAATAATACAAGGGTTAATCCAAACGCAGTCCGATAAAAAACAGGCAAAGTCCAGTAACGCAGAGATCATGGATTATTTCCACTTTTTGCTCGTCACAAACTGAACCGGCCACCACACCCACATTAATACCCTGTGGGGTGTGGTCCAGTGACTCAGCTAATCTCTGGCACGCCTTCCCCTCTGCTGTGCACGCTTCTCCCTGCGCCTCTGTCGAGGGTCCAGCCAGCACTTATCTTCCTCGTCGCTGTCCACCTGTGGCTGCGGGGACGTGCTTGGCTCTGAGCCTATCATTTGGCCTTCGGTGTCCTCCGGAGGCATTGCCAGAGAGGAGGGTCCTGGAGAGGGAGGCCTTGCCAACTCCTCCCCCTCACTCTCAGAGTCTGCATCTGTCAATAGCCCAGGCTCAGGCAAGGGAGCCACAACAGGCTGTGAGTTTGACCCTAGGTAGAGGCAGATATTTCTCCCTCTGGATATTTTTGAGAATATATCTGCTGAATATAACTCCGCATTGGCAACAAGAAGGGCATCGGGCCAGTAAACATTCAGCTCCATTCAGTTGCCCAGACTGAAGGGATTATGGGTCTGTTAAAAGAAGATGATGATATCATTCTGCCTTTCAGAGTTTCTACACCAATTATGCTGCTATTATGGGAAGTGTTCCTTCTGTTTTAGCATCACAAACATCAAATGTGACTTGGGCCTTTGGAGCCGAGGGGCAGGCTTTTTTTTTTTTCTTTGTTTCTTAAATTGTAATCTCCTATGACTCATACAGGCACGTGGAGATAACCTCAACTGGGTCGAGAGGTGGAATCATTAGGAAATCATGCAAAAAGCGAAGCCAAATCAGGAGTGGCTGGGGCAGTGGCGGGTTCCTCCCGGTTCGGTCCGGTTCGGCCGAGCCAGTAACCGTGATGATATGACGTCACCGAACCGGTTCTCCCCCCCTCCCACCCACGTTATTCTTACCTTTTATTTGGTCCCACCCCCAATCTATTGCTGCCTCCTGAGTCCCAGCTGATGACTAGAGGGGAAAAAACTGTTTAAACTCTTGCCGCAGGGCTTCAAAGGGCTGTCCTACAGCTGATCAGTGTTAAAAGCAAACAAATGAGTCGGGTCGTAAGTGCGAGGACTGGTCGTAAGTGTGAGGACCTTCCAGAAATGACTCTGACAGCTAGCCACGCCCACCTAGTCACATGACCTCCAAGCCACACCCACAAAATAAGCCACGCCCACAGAACCGGTAGGTAAAAAATTTAGAACCCACCCCTGGGCTGAAGGCTCCCGGAGTGGAAATCCTTGCGATTAAGTCCCCTGTCGCTTTGTTGTGCGACAATGAATGAGACTTGATGGGCAGCCATTCAGAATGAAAATGGAATCCTAACCTCAGAATACAGGAGGTCTCTGTACATTAGAAGCCCCTGTGGGTTTTCTGTGAAGTTAAATACAATAATAAATTGTTAACAGAGAGCTTCGAAGTTCAACTTTGCTTTTGGTTTTACCTATTAACTATGCTTTTTTTTAAATGTATATTGTGGATCAGAGGTGGGTTTCAGCAGTTCTGACCAGTTCTGGAGAACAGGTAGTGGAAATTTTGAATAGTTTGGAGAACCGGTAAATACCACCTCTGTCTGGCCCCACCCCCATCTATTCTCTGCTTCCCAAGTCCCATCTGATCAGGAGGAAATGGGGATTTTACAATAACCTTCCCCTGGAGTGGAGTAAGAATGGAGATTTTACAGTATCCTTCCCCTGGAGTGGGGAGGGAATGGAGATTTTAAAGTATCCTTCTCATGGAGTGGGGAGGGAATGGAGATTTTAAAGTATCCTTCCCCTGGAGTGGGGAGGAAATGGGGATTTTACAATAACCTTCCCCTGGAGTGGAGTAAGAATGGAGATTTTACAGTATCCTTCCCCTGGAGTGGGGAGGGAATGGAGATTTTACAGTAACCTTCCCCTGGAGTGGGGAGGAAATGGGGATTTTACAATAACCTTCCCCTGGAGTGGAGTAAGAATGGAGATTTTACAGTATCCCTCCCTTGGAGTGCGGAGGGAATGGAGATTTTAAAGTATCCTTCCCCTGGAGTGGGGAGGGAATGGAGATTTTAAAGTATCCTTCCCCTGGAGTGGGGAGGGAATGGAGATTTTAAAGTATCCTTCCCCTGGAGTGGGGAGGGAATGGAGATTTTAAAGTATCCTTCCCCTGGAGTGGGGAGGAAATGGGGATTTTACAATAACCTTCCCCTGGAGTGGAGTAAGAATGGAGATTTTACAGTATCCCTCCCTTAGAGTGCGGAGGGAATGGAGATTTTAAAGTATCCTTCCCCTGGAGTGGGGAGGGAATGGAGATTTTACAGTAACCTTCCCCTGGAGTGGGGAGGAAATGGGGATTTTACAATAACCTTCCCCTGGAGTGGAGTAAGAATGGAGATTTTACAGTATCCCTCCCCTGGAGTGCGGAGGGAATGGAGATTTTAAAGTATCCTTCCCCTGGAGTGGGGAGGAAATGGGGATTTTACAATAACCTTCCCCTGGAGTGGAGTAAGAATGGAGATTTTACAGTATCCCTCCCTTGGAGTGCGGAGGGAATGGAGATTTTAAAGTATCCTTCCCCTGGAGTGGGGAGGGAATGGAGATTTTAAAGTATCCTTCCCCTGGAGTGGGGAGGGAATGGAGATTTTACAGTAACCTTCCCCTGGAGTGGGGAGGAAATGGGGATTTTACAATAACCTTCCCCTGGAGTGGAGTAAGAATGGAGATTTTACAGTATCCCTCCCCTGGAGTGCGGAGGGAATGGAGATTTTAAAGTATCCTTCCCCTGGAGTGGGGAGGAAATGGGGATTTTACAATAACCTTCCCCTGGAGTGGAGTAAGAATGGAGATTTTACAGTATCCCTCCCTTGGAGTGCGGAGGGAATGGAGATTTTAAAGTATCCTTCCCCTGGAGTGGGGAGGGAATGGAGATTTTAAAGTATCCTTCCCCTGGAGTGGGGAGGGAATGGAGATTTTAAAGTATCCTTCCCCTGGAGTGGGGAGGGAATGGAGATTTTACAGTAACCTTCCCCTGGAGTGGGGAGGAAATGGGGATTTTACAATAACCTTCCCCTGGAGTGGAGTAAGAATGGAGATTTTACAGTATCCCTCCCCTGGAGTGCGGAGGGAATGGAGATTTTAAAGTATCCTTCCCCTGGAGTGGGGAGGGAATGGAGATTTTAAAGTATCCTTCCCCTGGAGTGGGGAGGAAATGGGGATTTTACAATAACCTTCCCCTGGAGTGGAGTAAGAATGGAGATTTTACAGTATCCTTCCCCTGGAGTGGGGAGGGAATGGAGATTTTAAAGTATCCTTCCCCTGGAGTGGGGAGGGAATGGAGATTTTAAAGTATCCTTCCCCTGGAGTGGGGAGGGAATGGAGATTTTATAGTATTCTTCCCCTGGAGTGGGGAGGAAATGGAGATTTTACAGTAACCTTCCCCTGGAGTGGGGAGGAAATGAGGATTTTACAATAACCTTCCCCTGGAGTGGAGTAAGAATGGAGATTTTACAGTATCCCTCCCCTGGAGTGCGGAGGGAATGGAGATTTTAAAGTATCCTTCCCCTGCCACACCCACCAAGCCATGCCATGCCCACCAAGCCACGTCCACAGAACCGGTAGTAAAAAAATTGAAACCCACCACTGTAGTAGATAGACGCCAGGGTCTGTTTTCCCAAATCGGTTAGGTAAACAGAGTTGTAAATGTTCATAAACTGTAAGCCTGTTTTGCAACGGGCGAAATTATTATTCTTTAAATATATTCATTACTATTCAACTATCTATGTTTATGGGTTGTTGTTTTTTTCTATGCACAATTTTTATGTCTTGTATTTTTTTCCTTTTTTTTTTTTTGGAGCTTGTATTTTAACGTTGTGAATAAACTAAAAAACATATTGAAAAAATAAATAAGTACAGGAATTTATTTTCTAGGCTCTGGTCTGGTTCTAATTACATCAATAACCATAAGGACAATGAATAAGAACCAGACAGAAATAGGGATGAGTTGCCCAAACCACAGCTCAATTTGTAGTGGTGGCAATCCTCATCAGGCCTGTCTGATATTTTTAACTTAAAAATAAAACCGGTGGATGTGGAAAAAGAAAAATAACAAGAAAGCAGGCCTATAATAAAGAATCACAGGAATGAGGTTAATGGATCTGCTTTTGAAAGAGTGATACAGTGAAAAGCACGCTGGAGCATCCTGGTTTTATTTTATTTTTAAATACATACTCAGGAGCCCGAATTAGAACTCTGGAATTGGTTTTCAATTTTAGAAAAGTTTGGGTTAAGCACCAGAAAGAGCTAAACACGAGCACTGCAGCAATGGAACAAGTAGTCTGAAAAAAGAAATATACTCTTTAGAAATTCCAGCCAAGCTTTTTGTGTTTTCATCTTTACTATAGCAGTTAAGATAGATCTGAACTTATGGTAGCTAGTATGAGAACAGATGGATAGTAAGAACCCCTCCTGTCATCTACCTAGCTCCAATTTCTCAGACTTTGTCTCTTCTTTCTTACTTGGGTTTGACTTAGTGCTTATTAGTAAGTAGTACGTAATACCTACCAACTCACAAGACTATGTGATGCATGCAAATTCATTGGAGAAAGTGATGCTAGGAATGGTTAGTAGAAGGAGAAGCAAGCAAAGAAGACACTAGCTTGATAACATCAAATCTGATACAAAGATGAGCATTTAACAAATAATAGGGAAAATGCTTGACAGAGTAGCATGGAGTAACACTTGCCTATAAAGTCACCAAGAGCCAGACATGACTGAATAGTTAAAAGCAACAACAGCAATACTTAGTAAATGGGACAGTAATAGTAGGAGGATCACCTTGAAAATGGGAAGTGAAAAGGAAGAGAGATTGGGCGTGTAAAATTTTCTGAAGTGCAATGTTCTTTAGAATAGAATAGAATAGAATAGAATAGAATAGAATAGAATAGAATAGAATAGAATAGAATAGAATAGAATAGAATAGAATAGAATTCTTTATTGGCCAAGTGTGATTGGACACACAAGGAATTTGTCTTGGTGCATCTGCTCTCAGTGTACATAAAAGAAAAGATACGTTCATCAAGAATCATAAGGTACAACACTCAATGATAGTCATAGGGTACAAATTAACAATCAGGAAACAATATCAATATAAATCGTAGGATACAAGCAACTAAATTATAGTCATACAGTCATAAGTGGAAGGAGATGGGTGGTGGGAACGATGCGAAGATTAATTAATTAATTAATTAATTATTTGATTGATTGATTGATTGATTGATTGATTGATTAGTTAGATTTATATGCCGCCCTTCTCCGGAGACTCAGGGCGGCTTACAATGCGTTAAGCAATAGCCTTCATACTTTTGTATATACCTGCTTAGTAGGGCTTTCGGCCCCTCCAAGTGGTGTTCTTTATTATACAAAGTCAGCTTATTGCCCCCACAATCCGGGTCCTCATTTTACCTACTTCGAAAGGATGGAAGACTGAGTCAACCTTGAGCCTGGTGAGATTCAAACTTGCAGTAATTGCAGGCAGCTGGCAGACAAGTGCTACTTTAACAGCACTTAGTCCACTGCGCCACCCAGGCTCCTAACTGGGAGCTGGCTCCTGACTGGCTCCTACTGAAAAAGTAGCTTTTTCAGTCTATTTGGCCAAACAGTGAAACATTTTGAACCAACAAGAAATGAAGTTTAGTTGCCATGCTTCAACTTTCAGACCATTCTACCCGAATGACTGAGAATCTTCATCAACACTTTGAAGAGGGCAGGACAAGAAGCAATGGGTGGGAATTAACCAAGGAGAGAAGCAATCTAGAACTACGGAGACATTTCCTGACAGTTAGAACAATTAATTGGTGGAATGACTTGCCTCCAGCAGTTGTGAGTGCTTCTATACTGGAAGTTTTTAAGAAAAGACAGGACAGCCATTTGTCTGAAGTGGTGTAGGGTTTCCTACCTGAGCAGGGGGTTGGACTAGAAGACCTCCAAGGTCCCTTCCAACTCTGTTATTCTGAAAACAGAGCTTCTGAAATCTTTAAGAAGATGGAATTTCCTAAAAAAAAACCTTCAGGGCATTTTTCCTGTTTAGTTACCAGCCCACCATAGAAGAGAGAGAATTCTTTGACTGGCTCAGAAATAATTTCACTTCTTTCCAATTTGAGATAGGTTTGAAGGACTGGAACATATTTTCCACCTCTCATTCTTAGGTGTTTTCATTTAAACACCTAGGACCATGATCGCAAACCTGTGGCACATGTGGCATCCGTAGCCATATCGGTGGGCATGTGAGCTCAGCTCCGGCGCACATGTGCATGCTGGCCAGCTGATTTTTGGGCCTTCTGGGCCTACCAAAAGTAGGGAAACAGGCTGTTTCCTGCCTCCGGAGGACCTCGGGGGGTGGTGGGAAAGGCCCGTTTCTCTCTCTCCCCAGGCTCCAGAGCCTTTCTAGGAGTCTGGGGAGGGCAAAAACAGCCTCCCCCGCCCCTCCAGAGGCCAGAAACGGCCTGTTTGCCAACTTCCGGTGGGACCTCTGGAAAAAACGGGACTTCCGGTCCCACCAGAAGTTTGGCAAATGGGCCGTTTTCAGCCTCTGGAGTGTCTCGGGCAGGGGGGGGGACTGTTTTCGCCCTCCCCAGACTCCTAGAAAGGCTCTGGAGGCTAGGGAGAGCAAAAAAAAAAAACGGCCTACCATGCTATCGCATGCTAGGAGCAGGGGGAGCAGGGGGGTGTCACATGCACATGCACGGGGGCAGGGCACATAGAATTATGGGTGTGGCCACGCACGCGTGTGACCCCACCCACCCCCACCCTGCTTCTGGCACACAATGGCAAAAACATTAGCCATCACTGACTAGGAAAACATCTGTTGCTGTGATCCTTCATTATACCCTGCCTGAAACAGAGATTTGGCACTGGAATTAATCTCAAAACTATATGCAAAGTAATTGAAGAGTCCTTTTCCTCTGATAAAACTTTTGGGAGATACGAGGAAAGCTAGAATTTAGTGTCCAGCATTCTATTATTAAGCAGCTGTTAAAGTATTCTTCAGATTTGCTACGATGACAGACAGTAACACTATTCTGCATATCAACAATGCAGGAACAGACCTTGCAATTCCCAACTTCATTAATTTATCTCCTGGAATTGCACAGTCACAAAATGTCTCGGGGAGGGAAGGCCACAGTTGTTGCTATTGAAAAATGCAAGGTGTTCCTTCTTTAAAGGAAATGATTGCCAAGAAGGCAAACATTGCAATTCGGATTAAGCTTTAATGATTTAGTTCTCTCCTTGTTCAAAGCTTCAGGTACAAAACTGGCTCTGAACCTTGCGCAATAAAACTTTCTCTGGCTGACCCAGGAATGTTGTTTGGTCTCATCATTCCACAACAATGAGATGGACTGATGAAACCCTGCCAAATCAGATTTTCTGCTGGTGAGAACTAGAACAGGCAACAACCTGAGAATTAATAAACTATGAAACAATGACAAGCCTACTTGGTTAAGAAGGCTGATCTCTGTAGCTATCAAGCTTAGGAAATCTGATCGTACACACCTTGTTGACTAGCTCAAGTCTAATCTACCCTTTTCTCCTTTATCTGACATTCAAATCTCGTAGCACACCGTAGCATCTGATTAAAATCTGAGCATTTGAATCTCTAGGAAGGGGACAAGTTCACCCGATGTTCACATTTATAAAAAAAAATTGGTTAAATAATAGGACATTTTCTCATCAAGTAGCCTCATTGGCTTCCACCATTCTTAATCAAAGAAAGAAGTAGAAAGCAGGATTGCCTTCCGACACACCTTTCCCTGTTGGCTACACGAAACCACACAAGCAGATTGCAATTTGCTCTAAACTAATTTCCTCTAAAACGTTTGACAAATCTTTCCTACACACAATGAAACCTACATAAAACTGAGTTCTCAACAGCTGTATATTAGGCTAGTGAAACTGTTGTCAAACAGAGTCATATGGTATTTTTTTTTCTCCTTGGCTAGTAAGGTAAAGGTTCCCCTCACACATACGTGGTAGTTGTTCCCAACTCTAGGAGGCAGTGCTCATCTCCGTTTCAAAGCCGAAGAGCCAGCGCTGTCTGAAGACGTCTCCGTGGTCATGTGGCTGGCATGACTCAACACTAGAGGCACACGGAATGCTGTTATCTTCCCACCAAAGGTGGTCCCTATTTTTCTACTTACATTTTTTACCTGCTTTCGAATTGCTAGGTTTGCAGAAGCAGGGACAAGTAACGGGAGCTCACCCCGTTACGCGGCACTAGGGATTCGAACCGCTGAACTGCCGACCTTTCGATCGACAAGCTCAGCATTTTAGTCCCTGAGCCACCGCGTCCCCGTTGGCTAGTAGAAACACACAAATATGGTACAACTGCTGACCAGTTGGGTCTAGTGGTGAAGGCAGCAGGCTAGAAACTAGGAAGATCAATTCTAGTCCTGCCTTAGGCATGAAAGGCAGGTGGGTGACTTTGGGCCAATCACCAGGAGATTTGAGTTCTAGTCCCTCCTTAGGCATAAAAGTTGGCTAGCTGACTTTGAGCTAATCACTAGGAGACTCTGAATTCTAGTCCTGCCTTAGGCATGAAAGCCAGGTGGGTGACTTTGGGCCAGTCATTCTCTCTCAGCCCAACCCACCTCATAGCGTTATTGTTGGGGGTGGGAAACAAGAAGAGGAAGAAACATCATATATGGTCACTGCCTTGAGGCACTTATAAAGTAATAAAGTCAGGATAGCAATAGCACTTAGACTTACAATATATACAGCTTCCCAGTGCTTTCCAGCCCTCTCTAAGCGGTTTACAGAGTCAGCCTCTTGCCCCCAACAATCTGGGTCCTCATTTTACCCACCTCGGAAGGATGGAAGGCTGAGTTAACCTTGAGCCTTGTGAGATTTGAACTGCCAAATTTCAGGCAGTCGGCAGTCGGCAGTCAGCAGAAGTAGCCTGCAGTACTGCATTCTAACCACTTCGCCACCCATCTCAGGATAAATAACTAGGGGGAAAAAACCCGCCACAAAATGGATCCCTTGATGTTGTTGCATCCTGCTGGGTTCTCCGCCGTCCCCAATTCTCTTCAAATATCCCGCAAACAGCAAATATCTGTCATTGAGTGGGACAACAGCCAGAGGAGGAATGCTCAAGAAAAATTGACCGTAAAGAAATGATTCCACAAGACAGAGCGAAACTATTCGAGCTGTGCAAGGATTTTAAACTTTGATTTGAAGAAACACTTTGCATCACAAAGGCTGTAAGCCTAATGGAGACCGTTCTTCAGAGCCTCTTGTCTGGAGGAGAACCGATCCAATATAATTTCTGATAATTTTCAACCCTACAAAATTGAGATGGACAGTCTCATATCCTCTCTACAATGTATTTTGATCAGTGGTGAGATTCAAATTTTTTTACTACCAGTTCTGTGGGTGTGGCTTGGTGGGCGTGGCAGGGGAAGGATACTGTAAAATCTCCATTCCCCCGCCCCACCCCAGGGGAAGGATACTGTAAAATCTCCTTTCCCTCCCCACTCCAGGGGAAGGATACTGCAAAATCTCCATTCCCACCCCACTCCAGGGGAAGGATACTGCAAAATCTCCATTCCCACCCCACTCCAGGGGAAGGATACTGCAAAATCTCCATTCCCACCCCACTCCAGGGGAAGGATATTGCAAAATCTCCATTCCCTCCCCACTCCAGGGGAAGGATACTGCAAAATCCCCATTCCATCCCCACTCCAGGGGAAGGATACTGCAAAATCCCCATTTCCTCTCAATCAGCTGGAACTCGGGAGGCAGAGAATAGATGGGGGCGGCGCCAGTCAGAGGTGGTATTTACTGGTTCTCCGAACTACTCAAAATTTCTGCTATCGGTTCTCCAGAACTGGTCAGAACCTGCTGAAACGCACCTCTGATTTTGAGCTATTATATTCATTGTTGGCTACTCCACCCACCCTCTATTTTCATCCTCTTCCTTTCATTCGTGTTCCCGCATTTATCAAATACAGGTGCAGGTTTATTAACCTTGATTCATTCAGTTATTCTCGAAGTGCCAGCATCTGCTATTTATCCCATCGTCTTTTTTTCTATCCTTCTACTCATATTTCAAACTTTAGACTGGGATTCCTCCCAGATTAATCCTATAGTGTTTCCGATGCACTTAATATTCATGGTAGCGAGAACATTTCATGGTGAATTGAACACACATTCAATTGGAAATGGAAATTTTATGACTGTTCTCATTTTTTTGTTTAAAAAAAAACGTTCTTGGAGAATATCTCTATTAGTAGTGGTTCATCGTATAGCTTCAAAAATGCTCTTGGAAAATGCAAGGGAGGAAATGTTCTCCATGTCTCCTATCTGGGCTCTCTTGGGACTTCTGGTTGGACAATGTACGAAACAATGCTGGATTAGATGGGCCTTCAACCTCGTTCAAAAACTGTGTTCCTTGGAGGGTCACAATTTCTGAGGACAAGGATACAACTTCCATGTGCCTTGCATTCTCTATATCAGACCTGGAAGCCATCTTTTACATTTGGAACTTCGGGCCTGCCACATTTTCTACTGTGGGAAAATGGGAGGGGGGATTGTATAGAGGAGAGGTCACCAACTGGTGGTCCATAGATCACTGGTGGTCCACGAGAAAATTTTGGTGGTCCGTAGAAAAATTATTTGCATTTTTCATATTGCACTAAATCAGGGGTCCTCAAATTACAGCCCCTTTTACGTGCAATGAACGTTGTGTGCTGCAGAGAGTCTCCCCCTTCGGGGTCTTATTGTGTGGGGCAGAGGGGGGCAGAAATTCCGACTCGGGGTCTGTTTCAGCCTCCTGGTGTGGGGCTTTGGGTGAAGGCTGGAGGAAGTGCTGCTGGTGTCAAAGAGCCGGAACTGGCTGACCATCTCAACCCACTGAGCCTCCAGGCGCCGGTACCTGGCCTTGCATTCCCACAGGTCTTCCCTCTGCTTGGAAATCCTATGCTCCTAGTCCTCAGTGTGGTGCTTCTGCTGAGCCTCCTTCTTGGTCAGATCGAATTTGAACTGAGCCAGCTGTTTTGTCAACTCTTTCTCATGGTGGCTGCTTAGCTCCAACAACTGTTTTTTGTTGGGGTCCTAAGGAGCCCGGGCGGGGAGGTGAAGAGTTGGTCACACCCACCTAGTCACATGATCACTTAGCCATGCCCACCCAGCTGGTCATTAGGCAGATCATATTAGTGGTCCGCGGGATTTAAAATTACGAATTTAGTGGTCCCTGAGGTCCGAAAGGTTGGTGACCCCTGGTATAGAGTATGGGTGATATATAGTCAAAATAACATTCTTTTCTCAGAGAGTCAAGGCCACCTTGCCTACAGCTGCAATGAGGTGACTGGGAGGCACCTCCTGTTTTGTATGGTACCTGATTGGATCATGTGATGGACATGTGGGTGCTGGGCAGGGATTTGAACTTTCTTTTGGGTGGGGAAAACCTGGAAGCTTTCAGATTCGGGTTTTCCCAGATGTGACAATATGTCATCTCTAAGAAAACGGACCTTTGAGGAAACTCCAGAGTCTTCTTTTGTTGGGGGTGTGACTTGGAACCCTGACACTCTACGTTTGGCCATGAGCAGTGGTGAAATCTACTTACTTTCTCTACCGGTTCAGAAGTGCGCACACTGGCCATGAGTCCCTGTTCCTTATCAAAAAACAACCAACATAGAAGGATCTTCCTGTAGTTCAGGCCAAATCACAGATCAAAATCCTTCTTCAAAGTGACCTATGGAGGAAAACATTTGCAGCTCAGGGTTGAAATGAGGGGTCCTTGGTGGTCCCTGAGTTTGGTTGTTTTCTTGCAAGATGCACTGATGACGTTACCTCAGTTGGGTAATGAAATGTCTTCGGGAAAAGAACCGAGCTGAGAGAAGACAAAGGATTCTGCACAGTATGATTTCTTTGTTCTCGAGCCGAGGTGAAGATTAGTCTCAGGTGAGTTTTTAATGTTATGACTCCGAGTAATCATAAAAAAAAAAAATATTTGAAACTCCAAAATTCATCTGCCCTTAAATTTAACCCTTGGCCCTTGAGGAAGCCTAACTCTAACCCAGTGGTGAAATGTAAAATTTGTTACTACCGGTTCTGTGGGTGTGGCTTGGTTGGAGGAGGGGTTAATAGGACTGAGTGGGCGTGGCCAACATTTTTTTTTTTACACTTTTAAAACCATTTTTTTTCTATAACCTCTTTGGCTGAAGAGGTTGTAAAAAAAAATGCTTTTAAAGCTTCTGACGATCCTAGCCGATTTGCCTGATCGGCAGAAGCTTTTTTTTTTAAAAAAAAGCCTCTGATGATCCCAGCTGAGCCGCGTGATCATCAGAGGCTTTTTTTTTACTTTTAAAAGCATTTTTTCGGCCAAAGAGGTTGTAGAAAAAATGCTTTTAAAAATAAAAAAAAGCCTCTGATGATTGCGCGGCTCAGCTGGAAAATGGCGGCGGGGGGCAGGGATTTTTGCTACCGGTTCTCCGAACCACCCGCCTCCATCGTTACCGGATTGAGCGATCCGGTCCGAACCGGGAGCATTTCACTTCACCCCTGCTCTAACCTTAAGTTCACCCAAATGGCAAAACAAAATGAAACAAAACTCCTTCAATCCCTAAATGTTATCCCTGAAAGCAATCTTCCTCACAGCATTTCTTCAAGACCACACGGATAAAAACGACGACAACAACAACTCTCTAAACTCTAAATCAAATAAAACAATAAAACTTTAAGTAAATGTAACCTCAGCCCTAATTCACCTGATTCGAAAATACATGGTTTTATCTGACCCGTTTTTTCCCCCCTCCAAAAAGCAATTCCCGCTGTAACATTCCTTCCGCTATAGAATAGAAAGCCAATTTCTTAACTCATCTGAAATACACGCAATATGCAGATACTTTTTCGTCGTTTGAGCCATGTTTGATGCAAAAGCTATCCCACAGCAACAGAAAAGAGCAGTCAATTTGAGGCAGGGTTAGTTAGGTGAATTGAAAATAAGATTTAACAAGAGGCGACCACTTTTTCCCGGAGCGCTTTAAGAAACGAATTCTCAACAGAACAGAATGAGACAACAATAGAGTTGGAAGGGATCTTGGAGGTCTTCTAATCCAACCTCCTTCACAAACAGGAGATCTGAAAAGAGCCCAGAAAATGTCCTGGTTTTTGGCCATTTTATTTATTTATTTATTTATTTATTTTATTAGTCATATTTCTATGCCGCCCACTCTCCGAGGACGCTGGGCGGCTTACACCAAAGACAGTATACTAAATAGGAAGTAAGAAAACAATATCTGTCCCCAATTATAAATAAATTTCCCCACTGGAATATAAGGCATAAATTATCATTTCTGTTGAAGGCAGACTCTCCTTCCCTGGTAAGGGCTATCACTCGCTATCTTAAAAGGATGATAGCAATACGAACCAGTTATATCGAAAAGAATTTCATTGATTGTAAGAAAGATGAGCCGAGTTAGAGAGGAGCTATCTTATTTGGGATATCTAGTCTTGGCAACTTAGCTATTGAAATCTGATATTGTAAAATTTTAATGTCATATATCATATATTTTTAGATTGTTATTTCTGTAACTGTTTTGTCTTTTTCCCTTTTTCTTTTTCTGTTTTGTTTGAAAAGGCCTTCGGGCTATTCAATAAACAAATACAAATACAAAAAATAAAAAATAAAAAAAAAATAGCATACTGCCCCCAACAATCCGGGTCCTCTTTTTACCCACCTCGTCTCACCTTCAGCGGGTGAGATTTGAACCGCTGATTTGCTGAACTAGCAGTCAGCTGAAGTAGCTGCAGTACTGCACTCTAACCACTGTGCCACCTCGGCTCATTTTCCGGTGCTCCAGAGCCCATGAAGAGTAGCTGTGAAGAGCAGAAGAGCAGCTGGCGATGGCGCGCGTGCCTACAGAAAGGCCTCTGCATGCCACCTCTGGCACGCGTGCCATAAGTTTGCCATCATGGTCCTATACCATTCCGCACAAATGGCTGTCCAATCTCTTCTCCAGTGATGGAGCACCCACAATTTCTGAAGGCAAGCCATTCCACTAGTTGATTGTTCTCACCAGCAGGTAATTTCTCCTTAGTTCTAGGTTGCTTCTCTCCTTGATTAGTTCCCACCCATTGCTTCTTGTCCTGCCCTCAAGTGCTCTGGAGAGGCTTTTCTTTGTGACTGCCACTCAATCAATCAATTAGAATAGAGCTGGAAGGGATCTTGGAGGTATTCTAATCCAAAATCCTGCTCAAACAGGAGACCCTACACCACTTCGGACAAAGGATTGTCCAGTCTCTTCTTTAAAACCACCAGTGATGAAGCACTCACAACTTCTGAAGGCAACTTCTATTCCACTGGTTAATTGTTCTCACTGTTAGGGAGTTTCTCCTTAATTCCAGGTTGCTTCTCTCCTTGATTAGGTTCCACCCATTTTTTCTTGTCTTGCCTTCTGCTGCTTTGAAAAATAAGTTGACTCCTCCTTCTTTGTAGCAGCCCCTCAAATACTGGAACACATCTATCATGTCATTAATACAATTGAACTTGTCCAGAAATATTTCACAAGAAGAGTCCTCCACTCCTCTGCTCGCAACAGAATACCTGATGCCACCAGGCTTGAAATTTTGGGCTTAGACAATTTAGAACTTTGCTGCCTTCGGTCTGACCTAAGCGTAGCTCATAAAATTGTCTGCAACAATGTCATACTTGTCAATGACTACTTCAGCTTCAACCACAACAATACCCGAGCACACAAAAGATTTAAGGTAAACCGCACCAAACTCGAATGCAGGAAATACGACTTCAGCAACAGAATGGACAATGCCTGGAATGCACTACCTGACTCTGTGGTTTCATCCCAAAACCCCCATAATTTTAACCTAAGACTGTCTACTGTTGCCATCACCCCATTTCTAAGAGGTCTGTAAGGGGGTGCATAAGTGCACCAGCGTGCCTACCGTCCCTGTCCTAATGTTTCTTCTATTTGTATCTATTTTATGTATCCAATCCATGCTTATTCTTATTACCAAATACATTCTTTTTTTTTTTATTTGATTTATATGCCGCCCTTCTCCGGAGACTCAGGGCGGCTTACAATACATTAAGCAATAGCCTTCATCCTTTTGTATATTTTATACAAAGTCAGCTTATTGCCCCCACAAACTGGGTCCTCATTTCACCTACCTTAGAAAGGATGAAAGGCTGAGTCAACCTTGAGCCTTGGAGAGATTCGAACCAGCAGAAATTGCAGGCAGCTGTGTTAATGACAGGGTGATAAATAAAATAAAAAATAATAATAAAATAAAATAATAAAATAAAATAAAATGAATGTCACCCCAATCCTTCTTTTTTCAAGACTAGCCATACCAAGTTACTACAACTGTTCTTCATATGTTTTAATCTCCAGACCTTTAATCATCCTAGTTGCTCTTCTCTGTACTTTTTCCAAAGTCTCAACATCTTTTCTACATCGTGGCGACCAAAACTTGATGCAGTATTCCAGGTGTAGCCTTTCTAAGGTTTTATAAAGCCTTATAAAGTTGGGGGAATATCCTACAAACACATTCTTCTATAATATGAAATGTATAATAGAATAGAATTCTTTATTGACCAAGTGTGATTGGACACACAAGAAATTTGTCTTTGGTGCATACGCTCTCGGTGTACATAAAAAGATAAGATACATTCGTCAAGAATCATAAGGTACAACACTTAATGATAGTCATAGGGTACAAATAAGCAATCAAATCATATTAGGAAATAGTTAATATAAATCGTAAGGATGTAATACAGATTAACGGCCGTACAATCTTTCATATTCTTCAGCTCCTCTCTCCTGGATGTCTATTGCTATGAAGCAACCATTCTCATACACCTACACCCAAGCGTGGGTATCAATCAGGAAGTTCAGAACTGTCTCCAACATGAAGAAATGACAAACTGTTTAAAGCTCTGTGCCGTATCTCCACAGCATGGCAGGGATCTTCCTCATATCTTCTGTCACTCTCTCACTTGTAATGATTTACTGACCTGCAGTGTAATTAGCGACAACTGGAAAGGATGCCAGTTTTGGAGAGGAGCCTGTGAGACAAGATGTCAGATGGCAAGGACAAAACCGAAGCTTACGGACCTCTGATGAGGGACAACCTTGCCTGCTGATGCTTTTCTTCTCTAACAAAGCATTGTTGCTGTTCTACCAACATTCCTATTACACTCCGTCTAAACAACAGGCTTTTCCCACCAGTCTTGAAAGGCTAGGTTAGGTTATATGTGTAAAAATTATGCTATTATAAAGAAGGAGGAGACGACAGAGAACGAGGTGGCTAGATGGAGTCACTGAAGCAGTCGGCGTGAGCTTAAATGGACTCCAGAGGATGGTAGAGGACAAGAAGGCCTGGAGGAACATTGTCTATGGGGTCACGATGGGTCGGACACGACTTCGCAACTAACAACAAAGATGATGAATCTACATCTCACTTACTTTGGCCATGTCATGCAAGAACACAATAATAGCAATAGTACTTATATACCACTTCACAGTGCTTTACAGTCCTGCCTTAAGCATGAAAGGCAGGTGGGTGACTTTGGGCCAATCACCAGGAGATTGTGATTCTAGACATAACAGTTGGCTAGGTGATAATGATAAAAGAAAAGGTTGAATTAGATTATGTAAAAAGAAAATATATCAATGGACATAATGTATCAATTTTTATTAAGATGTTGGACAGTATCATTTGAGAAAATTGATAGCTATAATAATTGGGATATTGTTTAAATACGTATAACAACTGTAATAATTTGAAAATTTTTCACTTAAGCAAAACTGTATTAAATAGCATTATTTGAATTAAGAACTATGTTTAAATGTTAAATTGCTATATTTTTAAGATTAGTGATAAGATTTAAATTTTAATGAAGTAATAATGGAATAAAGATTTAATGAGCATTACATAAAGTAATAAATAAATGTAGGAAAGTTTTAGAAATGGAAATAATTTTGGAATATAAACACGTTTGAACTGTATTATAAATAGTGAGGTTTTAGGGTAAGAATTGTGAAATGTATTATGAGGTATTAATTGAATTAAGATTTAAGGTGGGTTAATAGAAGGGTAATTATATTGATTAAGTATAGAGGCCTGACAGAGGCCTTCCTTGAGCCTCCAGGAGAGCGAAAACAGCCTCCCCAGGTCCACAGGGCCCATTTCTGGCATTCCCAAACTTCCGGTAGGCCCATTTTTCACCCTCCCCAAGCCTCCACGCTCACCCTGCACTTACCTGAATCCAAAAGGGAACGCATGGGGACTCCTGGAAAGGGCGGGGTGGGGTGGGCAGGGCCAGCTAGGAGTAGGATTTGGGGGTTCTCCAAACTGCACAGAATCTTAGCTAGAAGTTCTCCCGAACCAATGAGAACCCCCAGCAGCCCACCCGTGGACCTGCCCCATAGAATCTGCAAGAGTCAGATTGAATGGATATCATCATCAGAAGATGAATGTTGAATGATGGCATGTCTTGTTTTTTTTAATATATTTATTTATTTAACTGTACACTACCATATTATGGTAGTAGGGCCAGGTTATCTTCGAGACCGCCTTCTACCGCATAGCTCCCAGCAACCGGTAAGATCCCACAGAGTTGGTCTCCTCCGGGTCCCGTCAGCTAAACAGTGCTGGCTGGCGGGCCTGTGGGGGAGGGCCTTCTCTGTGGCTGCCCCAGCTCTCTGGAACCAGTTACCTCCTGAGATCCAGACCATCCCCACCCTATTGGCCTTCCGAAAAGCGGTGAAGACCTGGCTTTTCCGGCAGGCCTGGAGCTGTTGATCTCGCTGTTGCAATCTGGCGAGATCCGGCCATGAATGGTGTGAATGGGTTTTAATTGTTTTTAATGTTTTAATTTTTAATGTTTTTATATGTGGTTTTTAAATGCATTGTAAGCTGCCTTGAGTCTTCGGAGAAAAGCAGCATACAAGTCAGGGGTGGGTTCTAAATTTTTTACTACCAGTTCTGTGGGCGTGGCTTATTTTGTGGGTGTGGCTTGGAGGTCATGTGACTAGGTGGGCGTGGCTAGCTGGTCAGAGTCAGTTCTGGAAGGTCCTCACACTTACGACCAGTCCTTGCACCTACGACCCGACTCATTTGTTTGCTTTTAACACTGATCAGCTGTAGGACGGCCCTTTGAAGCCCCGCGGCAAGAGTTTAAACAGTTTTTTTCCCTCTAGTCATCAGCTGGCAGCAATAGATTGGGGGTGGGATCAAATAAAAGGTAGGAATAATGTGGGGGGGTGGGAGGGCAGGGGGGAGAACCGGTTCGGTGATGTCATATCGTCACCCCTACCGGCTCGGCCGAACCGGACCGAACCGGGAGGAACCCACCGACACAAGTTGAACAAATAAATAAATATTTGGGCTGCAAAAATCCGAATCTCCACTAGGTGGCAGGGAACATTTCCTTTCTGGCATTTCTTGGCTTCCCATCATCCAGATATGGTAACACCTACCCCCACCCCCCAAAATCGAAGAACGGTATATAGTTCTCTCAAAAAAGCAGAGTCCAGGAAATATTTCTATGACACAGAGTTTCTGAATCACCAACTGTCCCTAAAATAAATCCTGATTCCTTTTAAGTCAGTTTATGCCTTTGGCACCCATGTAAAGCAAATCAGAAACCCCAGGAGTAGTTGTCTCCTGCCTTCTCGTTCCCAACTGAAACATGGCTACCACAGTTTATGCAAAAAAAAAAAAAAAAAGGAGGCTAGGAAAACGTCAGAGAAGTTAAAATGAGCCGCAGCACAATTTTCTGCAACTGAAGCATCCGTCTGTTGACAGAATGGGGCCGCACTTCCTCTGCTTGGAATTTTTAAATAATACCTCGGGGGAGTTGCCGGCAAAGTTTGGCCAAAATATAATTAGTTTGCACAGCTACTAAAGCCCAATAAATGGTTTTCATTTGTATTTGTATCCTCTGAAACTCAAGACGCACAGACGGATTCTGGCATTTCGGTCACTGGACGGAACGGGGCGAATCAAACAGAATCGCAGAGTTTCCCTGTATTTACCGAAGAAATTAGATTATTGTCCTAAGGATGAGCGGGGAAGAAAGAAAGAAAAAGACTATCACAATCTGGAAAGGCCAGATTCTCCCCAATTCTCCCCCCCCCTTTTTTTTTTCAAAATAGACACACGTGCATCTAAAATGCATCCAGGTTTTCTTTCATGCCAGGAATGATCACATTGCTAATTTTAATAAAAACTTGTCCTTAGAGATGAAATTAGCATCTCAAGCACGGTATATCAAGCAAAGAATGCCAACGAAGGTTACCTAGGTAGGAAGGGATTTTTTTGTTGTTGTTTGTTTGTTTTTTTGGCCTGGCACAGGTGTTTCTTTAATTGTCTTTGTTAGATGAATAAATATCTAAAAAAAAAAAAAATGTGCCAAGGTAAAGCAGCATTTTGTCAGTTAGGCCTAGAAACATAATATAAAAATAAAAAGAGGAACTAACTAACTAACTAACTAACTATTTATTTATTTGTTTGTTTGTTTGTTTGTTTGTTTGTTTATTTATTTATTGGTTCGATTTATATGCCGCCCTTTTCCGGAGTCTCAGGGCGGCGTACAATGCATTAAGCAATAGCCTTCATACTTTTATATATACCTGCTTAGTAGGGCTTTTGGCCTCCCCCAAGCTGTGTTCTTTTTTTTATACAAAGTCAGCTTATTGCCCCCACAAACCGGGTCCTCATTTTACCTACCTCGAAAGGATGGAAGGCTGAGTCAACCTTGAGCCTGGTGAGATTTGAACTTGCAGTAATTGCCGGCAGCTGGTGTTACTTAACAGTCAGTTAAGTATTTTAACAACAGTACTTTAGTCTGCTGCGCCACCAAGGCTCTTGGTGTCTTACTTCTTACGTCAGAGGTGTTCTGATCTGAATTATCTAAGCCAGTGAAGGCTAACCTTCTCCAGAGTGAGTGCCCAAAGCGCCGAACCCCAAAATGCTATGTGTGCATGACCCCTGCTCATCTGCCTTGGCCCCGCAAATGTGCACGCACCCCCTGCATATGCCATGCCCCCCTGTGCACACTCCCCTGCATGTGGCCCGCGCATTAGTGGTGGGTTCCTCCTGGTTCGGCCCGGTTCTCCCGAGCCGGTAGCGGTAACAATATGACATCACCGAACCGGTTCTGCCACCCTTAGCTCTGTTAAGTGCTGAGGTGGTGCAGTGGTTAGAGTGCAGTACTGCAGACTACTTCTGCTGACTGCCGGCTGCCTGCAATTTGGCAGTTCGAATCTCACCAGGCTCAAGGTTGACTAAGCTTTCCATCCTTCCGAGGTGGGTAAAATGAGGACCCAGATTATTGGGGGCAAATATGCTGACTCTGCAAACTGCTTAGAGAAGGCTGTAAAGGACTGTGAAGCGGTATATAAGTTTAAGTGCTATTGCTATTTTCCTCCCTCCCTCTCTCCCTTCCTTTCCAGTGGTTAGAATGCACTATTGCAAGCTAACTCTGCCGACTGCCAGCAGTTCAATCCTGATGGGCTCAAGGTTGACTCAGCCTTCCATCCTTCCAAGGTTGATAAAATGAGGATCCAGATTGTTGGGGGTAAATATGCTGACTCTGTAAACCGCTTAGAGAGGGCTGTAAAACCCTGTGAAGTGGTATATAAGTCTAAGTGCTATTGCTAATAAACACCAGCCCAGTTTTTTTTTAAAAAAACTCTGCATTTCAGAAAACAAGCTTACAGTGACAACCGGGGGAGTTATCCTTGAAACAATGAGCCCAGAGACTGCGCAAAGCAAAAACAATTCAGTTTTTGGCAACAGGAGATGCTTTGGCGCTTTGAGTAAAGCATCAGAGAAGAGGTGTTTCACCCCCGAAAGCGTTGAGGCTGAGCAAATCCATCTCAACTCGTTGCTTGGCTTTGAGGCAAGCTGTTTCTCAGCACAAAGGAACGAAGTCGTGTGACTACGGCTCCAATCGGCGAGGGAAGGTGGGGGATGCCCCATTGTTGAACTGCTTTCCCACAGAATCGTTCCCTTGAAGCTTTGCACAATCGGACCAAATGAATTCAGAGTGGGTTGGGGGTTTTTTTGTTCACCGTTAAGAGAGCGGCAACGAAAAATAAAATGAAATTAATCTTCTCCCTGTTGCTCACTTGCCTTGATGTTGAGAAGGCTTCTCTGTATCCACTGAGCTTTTTTTTTTTTGGTTTTTCCCTTGATTTTAAACATCCCCCTATTAATTGTCTCCTTGCAATTTATCCCAATTCTTCTTTGGGCTTGATGGGACAAATTCAGGCCTGTATCAAGCAGAATGATGCTAACTGTTTAATGGGTTAATAATGCTATGCATACTTTATTGCGGTCATAGACCAAAGGACCAAAACATCCAAGGTACGTAGCTGGCACACGACCAGACTGAAGTGCAAAACGACAAGAAGATCAGTGGTAGAAAAACCACTCCGTCAAGCTCATAGTTCATGTGTTACAAAATTTTTAGCTCCAATCTATATGGACTATGGTCGATTAAAAATTATACATAGGTAGAAAATACTATATTGCAATTTGCATAAAATCCACACATCGGCGTGCAAGGAGGGGGGGGGGGTTCTGCGCGCACATGCCCACGCCCAGAATTCTATGCGCCCTGCCCCTGTGCATGCACACGGGACTCCCCCTCCCGCCTGCTCCTGGCATGCGATGGCCCGGTAGGCCCATTTTTCTTTCTCACCTGGCTCCAGGGCCTCTCTAGGAGTCTGGAAAGGGTGAAAACGACCATACACCCCCCCCCGAGGTCCTCCAGAGGGCAAAAATGGCCCATTTAACAACTTCCGGTCAAACAGGCTGTTTTTGGCCTCCGATGTGATACCAATCCGGACTTTTCGTCGGGCCCTGAAAACACATTTTTTTCACCTAGCCGGGCTGCCTTGATCCCATCCCTTCGATTTTAATTTGTAATTGGTTTTAACCCAGGTTGTTTTAAATGGATAGCCAAAATTTATTTAATGTTTTTTAAATTGCTTTTAAATTTTATATGTTATGTTTTACCATGCCCTGAGTCCTGTTGGAGAAGGGCGGTATACAAATTAAATAAAATAAGTAATAAATAAATAATAATAATTACAGAGTAGATGGAAGAAGGCCGACTCCACCGGTATGGACATGTCCTGAGAGCAACATCTTCCACCATGCCAAGACCGCCTACCAACTAGAAGTCAAAGGCCGGCGACCTCGCAGGCATCCAAAACAGGGATGGCAAGATACCGTCAACACAGATATGGAAGCCACAGACCTGTGCCCTGGAGACACAGCTGACCACGCAAAGTGGCATTTCATGATCCAAAAAGCAGACCCTGCACTTGTGGGAATATACAAGGAAGAAGGAGAAGATGCTAGGCAGAACAAGTTGATTTTGGGAACAGAGAGCCCGGTTTGGTCATCTTGCAATGACCCAACTGGATTGAAGTAATATATTTAAATGAAGAGGGGTCATTTTCTGTAGCCCAACTCCTTGCCTTGTGCAGAAAAAATAATAATAAAATAACCTGTAACTAAGTTAAGTGTGTCCACTTAGTCTGTGCCCTTTATATGCCTGCACTTCAAAATTTGATAACACATGTTTTATAAAAGGAAAAGAGAAACTAAATACGAATAAAAACCCTTGATATTATTTATAAGCTTTTAGCCCGAGTGGAAGCCTTATAAACTGTATAACCAGGGGCTTAAAAGTCTTATATCAAAAATGTGTTTCAAAAACTATGGCAGATAGCCAGGTTAAACATAATATAGTGGTATGAACTGCTGGCAAGTTAATGCTGGCTGTAATATAGTTTACCTCATTAAACAATGGTCACCAAGATCCTATCTACTCTGAAACAATTGGTCTCCAAAGTCTACTACTCTTCTTCCAGGTTCTTGGGCGGTAATAAACAGATCATATCAAGCAATAATGGTAACGGAATTACAGCTCAGAGCTAATACTGTAATCATTTCAAGAAAAAACAAGAAATCTGTTGATCTGTCAACAGGATTTAAGCCTGGTGGAAAGCTATCCATGATAGCTTGTTGGCTTCTAGAAGAAGGATTACTCTTGTTTGCCAAGAAAATTAATCAATTTAATGAAAAGAAGGACTAGGGGAGACATGACAGCAGTGTTCCAATATCTCAGGGGCCGCCCCAAAGAGAGAGTCAAGCTCTTCTCCAAAGCACCTGAGGGCAGGACAAGAAGCAATGGGTGGAAACTAATCAAGAAGAGAAGCAACCTAGAACTAAGGAGAAATTTCCTGACAGTGAGGACAATGAATCAGTGGAATAACTTGCCCTCAGAAATTTTGAATGCTCCAACACTGGAAGTTTTTAAGAAGAGATTGGATAACCATTTGTCTGAAGTGGTGCAGGGTTTCCTGCCTAGGCAGGGGGTTGGACTAGAAGACCTCCAAGGTCCCTTTCAACTCTGTTCTTCTCTTCTGTTATTATATGCTACTTTATGTCAGGAAATGTACAAAATTGGACAAGGCAGCATTCTGATTTCTGCTCAGCTGAGACTTGTCTGGACTAGGAGATCATTTTATATGAAAGAATCAGGATGAGGTGAAAAAGGAAAGCAATCTTCAATGAAACACCTAATGGCGAGTGTAGCGTAGACATATATTTAGATCTATGCTGGATTACAATCCTAATGAGGATTTGATTAGATGTATTTAGATTGATATATTCACCTAGTAAATGTTTATGAGCATTAGCGCTTGTGAAAATAGGTCAACAAGATTAGGCCTATTGCTTGCTCAGACATGACACTCGGCTGATAAAGCTTTTTGATTTAAACCATTCCCAGTTTATTACATTAACTAAGTTGCAAATATGTCTACACCAGTGCAAACATGACAGTAGATTGCACGGAAAGAGAAAGCTTTGCGAAAACTACGAATTAGCTAGATCTGGACTTTCTTAAACAGTGCAGTCCATTATTTTATATGAAGTGAAGAGTTGTAAAGCCACTAACTCATAAATAAAACTGTTCTCCTTAAAAACATTTAACAGGCTCTGAGATTGTCTTAATTGTTTAAGACTTCCTGCCAGTTCCTTGTGCTGGGCCAATTTAGACTAGGAGCTGAAAGAGTTGGAGGTTCACGAGTTCAGACTTAGCAACTCTTACCAGTTCCGTCTCTGCAGCGTGCGACCCTTTGGGGTGACCGCCATTGTTAAGAGACAGAAAAAAAAAAATCTGTCGCTCAAAGCCAGTTGTTATAAAATAACTCCGCAGTTTTCTCAGAGCAAGCGCTGCTCAGTGGAATGGGGACGGAGATGAACCTGGGAGTTTTCCACAGAGAGGTAATTCTATAGATGCCTCCTACACTTGTTCTATTTCTTGACCTTCCGTGTGTCAATCTACTGATGCCTGCCGGTGGGAAAAAAATTGTCTCTGGTTCTGCCATTTGAGTGAAGACAGCCCCTTGCAGGATTCTGACACTAATAATATTATCTGCCAAGCTCCCAGCTTCTGGATTGAATCTGTCCCAGCAGGTGCCAATGTTGACCTTCCAGAGACTCTCCATGCTTCCCCACATCCGATGTCTTGATATTTGCTAGCTCAGGACGAACACATCCTGTCAATTAGGGTTTCTCAGGCCCACGCTAATGAAGGCAAGCTGCTTTCCCATCAAGTGGCAATTGAAAAAGTAGGAAGAAAAACCGAGGAGTCCAGAAAGACGTTTTCAATCTTCTGCACGTTGGAGAAATGAAAAGGTAGACATCTTTGCCTGGCTGGAAATTAATGTTTGCCTAGCATTAATGATTTTCTCCAATCTGTAGTCAAGAATACCCCATCCTACAGTATGACAGTTCAAGGAAGAAGAGAACTGAGAAATAATGTCAGGAACAAATATCTTATTTTAGTTTTGTCCGTTCAAGTCAATCTTCGCTTCAGCCAAAAACAACCCGGATGAGTCCTTGCAATTTTTGTGGCAAGGTTGTTGTTGTTGTTGTTGTTGTTGTTGTTTTTTAAGTGGTTTGCCAATGCCATGATCTGCTTCCTAGGGCTGAGAGAGAAGCTCAAGGTCACAAAGTCTTTGTGCCTAAGGGGGAGATAGAATTCACAGTCTCCTGGTGATTGGCCAAAAGTCACAAGGCCAGATTTCATGCCTAATGTTGTGGCCCGCCAGCAGCCTGCAGACCTGGCAGCGGAGTCGGACAGTGAGGAGGCTGGGGAGGACAATGGGCCAGTCCTGGAGTCAGGGGAAGGCCCGGATGAGGGCTCTGCGTCGGAGACAGAGATGGGGACAGGGCCATCTGGGAACGATGTGCAGACTCCGGAGACTCCAGAGGCGGAGAGCAGAGAGGCAGAGGAACAGGAGGAGCCTGTTCCTAGTGCACGCCTGCGCAGAGCTGCCAGAAGGCAAGAGCAGCTGAAGCAAAAAGGACGACTCAGGAGTAAGGCCAGAAGATGATTGGCCACTCCCATAAGGCTTAAAAGAGCAGCAACGAGCCGTTGGGTTCTTTGTAGAAAAGCAACCTTGATTCCAGTGCTTCTTGTCAGCGTCTCTTGAACTTTGTGGGGGTTTTGCCAAGAAAAGCCTTTGGCAGGTTGCCAAAGATATCAAAGGTTGGTGATAAGGCTGTAGGACTGGTTATGAAGAATTTGTTTTGGACTAAGCTAAGAATGAATTAATTCTCAGCTGTTTTAATAAAATAAGTTTGTTCAGGACTGAATTGTGATTGGTAATCACTACTTGGGCCGGTCACAAAATCTAAGGCAGGACTAAAACTCAGTGTGTCCTGGTGATTGGTCCAAGGTCACCCAGCAGGCTTTCTTGCCTAAGGTAGAACTAGAACTCACAGTCTCCTGATGATTGTTCTAAAGTCACCAGGCCAGGCCATCATTCTGAAGGTGGAACTAGAACTCATCATCTCCTAGTTTCTGATGATGCCTTCACGTCTATACCAAACTGCCTCTCGGTACTATTTTAGTGTCAATTTTTGTCAGTTTCATTTCTCCTCAGGGATCTAAAACTGCAGCCCAACACATAATCAAAGTGATCAAAGACAAATACTAGAGAGGCAAAATAATTTACTTTGCATAATAGGTCATTAACCTAGAAAACTGGTTGCAATATGCCACTATGTTAATTACTGAATAAAGCTTACTAAAACCCAACAAATAATCATTTAGGCATTCCAAGGGATTAGAGATATCAACTTCAGGCGATGGGGGACTGAAGAGAAAAGAGACAATTTAATTCTTTCGGCTCGATCTATTTGGGTACCCCAGGGTCTACACTCCTGTCTTTTTCTCTTTTACTGATACACAACGTGGGATGAGATCAGGGATAACCGTAGATCTCATCCCGGGTATCAAACTCGATTTCATTGAGGGCTTCATCAGGGTTGTGTTTGACCTTGGGGGGCTGGGGTGGGTCTGGCCAGGGTGGGCATGGCCAGCTTGATGTCACTCATGTCGGGGGCACCTGTGGTGGTCCGAACACTTCTCCAGCGAAAACAGTCCTCCAAGCTCCGTTTTTGGCTGCAACAGCCTCCTGCAACCCTCTGCCAGCGAAAACGGAGTTCACGAGGGCTGTGCATGGCCCTCCCGAGCTCTGTTTTTGCTAATAGAGTCACCACGGGCCGGTCCTTCACTGTTTCCAGGGCAGCTACATCGGCCAGATCTAAGCACCCCGTAGGCCAGATCCGACCCCCCCAGCCTTGAGTTTGACACACCTGCTGTAGAGTATAGGGTTGTTTTTTTTAAAGATCAAGATGGTGGCCAATCAATTTTATGCATATTGACTACTTTTTTTTTTAGCCACAACCAGAAGAGTCCTCTGGATAGAATAATAGAATAACAGAGTTGGAAGGGATCTTGGAGGTCTTCTAGTCCAACCCCCTGCTTAGGCAGGAAACCCTATATCGTTTCAAACAAATGGTTGTCCAACCTCTTCTTAAAAACTTCCAGTGTGGAGAATTCACAACTTCTGACACTGGCCAAATTAAATCTTCTAATATTGCTTCAAAAGCCAAGTCTTTTCTTCAAGCCAAGTCTTCATGCAACTTGTGCTTTGGACTCCGTTCAAGACCAGTTCTGACTTATTCTTCTCTTGCTCAGTGAAAAAAAAAAAAAAACTTTTGTGGTCCTCTTAAGTGTAAAGGATGTGGTGGCTCAGTGGCTAAGACTGAGCTTGTCGATCGAAAGGTTGGCAGTTCAGTGGTTCGAATCCCTAGTGCTGCATAACGGGGTGAGCTCCCGTTACTTGCCCCAGCTTTTGCCAACCTAGCAGTTCGAAAGCAGGTAAAAAATGCAAGTAGAAAAATAGGGACCACCTTTGGTGGGAAGGTAACAGCGTTCCGTGCGCCTTTGGCATTTAGTCATGACGGCCACATGGCCACGGAGACATCTTCAAACAGTGCTGGCTCTTTGGCTTTGAAACGGAGATGAGCATTGCCCCCTAGAATCAGGAACAACTATCACATATGTGCGAGGGGAACATTTACCTTTTAATATGCAATATCCTTTGCAACAAAAACTGTACTACTCTTTCAAGCAGCAATATTATTCTAATTATTTAGAATTATTTAGGATTTAGACTGGAAACCTGCCTTAAATGAAAACATTTATAAAAACACACTAGTTGTTGAAGCATTCTGAAATGTTGGTTATAACCTGCTACAGGCACACCGCTGCAGTGAAAACTTCATTTAGTAGAAATTTATCATGCTGGCACTAAGTAGAAGAATTCATGGTGGAATCCAGATGCTGCAAACATTTGGTTCTCCAATTCCGATGCACAAGCTATCCCTTCACCTTTTTGACAAATAGCTCAATCACATAACAGGTTTAATGGCATTATGGGAAGATTGGATTTACCAGGTAATATGAAATTTAGAAACCATGCAAATTAAAATATATGTTCTCTTAGGGATGGATAGTAGCTTATGCCATTTCTAGTTTGTCTCAGTTTCATGTGTGTTCAGTCATACATTAATTCCATTTGCTGTTTTTTTTTAAACACACACACGCACACATAATACACACACACACACACACACACACACATACACACATATATGTTTTTCTTCTAGCCATATATATAATATTTTGCTGATAAAGAAATAAAGAGAGACTAGTGTAGATCTATTTCAAGCTATTTAGCTCTCATCAACTAGCCATATCCTTACTTGGATTCAAACTTGGGCTGCCTGCATGTTAGGCAGTTGTATTAACCTCTGATCCACAAGTTCTCCTCCCTTCATCAATTTAAGCCAGGGGAGATATTAAGTGTTTTTCTATCAAGACACCTGGTCCACGCCCCCATGTGGGAGGGGAGGGAGCATACTACATCCATATATATATATATATATATATATATATATATATATATATATATATATATATATATATATATATATATATATATATATAAAGATTATATATATATATAAAGTGTTTTTCTATCAAGACACCTGGTCTACCCCAGCATGTGGGAGGGAGTATACTGCATCCCTTTTGCCTTTCAGCTCCAATCCAGGAGCCCTCAAGCAGTCGCATTCACGACAAACCATTTTATACCAAATTTATATTTCGCTGATAAAGAAAGAAAGGGAGACTAGTACAGATCTATTTCAAGCAGGTATGGCTAGCTGATGAGAGCTAAAAAGCTTGAAATAGAGCTATAATAGTCTCCCTTTCTTTCTTTATCAGCAAAATATAAATTATATTTATTTATATATGAGGTTTTCGCGGGTGTTTGTATGTAGGTCTTTGGTTATTCGGGTTTTCTCCCGCGTAAAATTGGAAGTGTCTTGGCGACGTTTCGACGAAGTCTCATTCGTCATCTTCAGGCTGGTGTTTTCGGCTTCATGCTTCTAGGAGCAATGAAGCAAGAAGCTGAAAACACCAGCCTGAAGATGATGAATGAGACTTTGTCGAAATGTCGCCAAGACACTAGCATCTTTTCTGTTAGGAATTTTTGTCGTGAATTTCTCCTTAGCTATATATTGTATGTGCTACGGGTATACGTATTTTCCTTATAATTCTGAATCAAGAAACACTATATCTTACAAACTTTGGAGACATATAAAATGAAAAGATAACTGTATGCCTAGATATGCCGTATGCCAAGTACAATTTCAGACCATAAAACTCTCTAACAATTTGAGTTTAATGGTGATTTTTGTCGGTTTGTTAAACATTTAGTTTAGCATAAAATCTTCAGGTTTTATTACAGGTCACATTAAGGTTTCGGTGATAACCCTGAGTTGGGAGAATACGCGTTGATGATTTAAGTTATTGCTTACAAAAGAACTGCAATCCCCCCAGATCTCAAAGAAACATAGTTCTTTATCCTGTTTCTTCCTTTTTTTATGTAAAAAAAATAATAATAGTACAATCACTGAACCAAATGTTACTATACTAGTGATAGCTAACCTTTTTGCCATCGTGTGCCAGGAGCAGGGGGAAGGGGTTGCATGTGCACATTCCCACACCCATAATTTTATGTGCCCTGCCCCCGCGCATGGGTGTGAAAACCCCCCCCATGCTCCCCCCGCTCCTGGCACATTATGGCACAGTAGGCCTGTTTTTTGCTCTCCCAGCTTCCAGAGCCTTTCTAGGAGTCTGGGGAGGGTGAAAATAGCCTTCCCCATTCCCCCCAGAGGCCCTCCGGATGCCAGAAATGGCCCATTTGCCAACTTTCAGTGGGACTGGAAGTTGGCAACTGGGCCATTTTCGACCTCTGGAGGACTTCCAGGGGAGTGGGGAAGGCAATTTTCGCTCTCCTCAGACTCCTGGAGAGGCTCTGGAGGCTGGGGACAGCAAAAAACAGACCTTCTGGTCCCACCAGAAGTTGGAAAATGGGCTGTTTCTGGTCTCTGGAGGGCCTCTGTTGTGGGGGAGGCTGTTTTCACCCTCCCCAGGCCCCTAGAAAGGCTCTGGAGGCTGGGGAGAGAGAAAAATGGGCCTTCCCCACCACCACCCCGAGGTCCTCCGGAGGCAGGAAACAGCCTGTTTCCCTACTTCTAGTGGGCCCAAAAGACCCGAAAATCAGCTGGCAGGTACATGCATGTGCACCGGTGCTGAGCTTGTGTGCCCACCGATATGGCTACGCGTGCCATAGGTTCGCCATCACAGTACTATACCATTTTTCAATTGAATATTATCAAAGTATTTCCCTTGCTAAGAGATTAACAATTTAGTGGCCTAAAGCAAAAAAAAAAAAAAAAAAGGAAACAAGACTATTATAGATTGCACAGAACATTCTCTCCATCTAAAATACAGGTAATAACCAAATTTTTGGTGAATTAGTTGTATTCTTTCGTTTAATTCTTTAGTTATAGCATTCAGCTTGTCAAAAACATTTTTTTTAAATGATGTTTTCCAGATGTCTCAGCCCCTCCAATTTTCTTTTTGGGGGGAGGCAGATAATTATGAGATAACTGCAACTCTTCTAGTGGTTAAAATTTCATCATTGGAAAAACTTCAAATAAAAGTCCTGTGAAGAAGCTGTAAGAAATCTCCCCCATTGTCACAATGCCAAGTGTCATCTATTTACAACAATGATTCACTTATCCAATGCTTTGCTTTAAAGACCATAGAAAAAGGCCTTAATACATAAACAATACTACGTAATTATGTAAAAGTAAATTACATGGGGTCAGATTTGGCTTGCTGTCAGGATTCCGACTGATGCCCTAATTAAATCATGAGCCTCGAGCCAAGCTTCAAAAGAAATCCAGTTATTTATTAGGAGCTTCATGTCGGCACGTTCCAAGTGAAGCCAGCTCTGACCCCATATAATTTACACCCCAATCATGACCCTGTTTCCCCCTCCCCCCAGGATATATCATTAATCACATTTGGCAATGGAACAATTTCGTGGATTATAGAGGTAACTCCCCTCCAGCTGCTGTCGGTAACCCTGGGAGACAGCCTTGAGAAAGATATGTCTGGAATGCACTTTTGTTTTTGGCTGCCATGCTGCTTCGTCACTTTCCCATCCCCCTTGCCTATGGCAACTCAAGAGCAGGCCAACGATGCTTTGCGAGATGACAATGCAACTGTATGGCAGAAAGCTGAAGCAAACAGTTTTGCAGAGAACTAGAAAATGTGATAGCAGAAATGCAGGAGAAGTGAAATATTTGTGAGAACAGAAGACACAATTATTGATGAATTTTCTAAGATTCATCTTTTGTTATGTAAATACTTTTGGAAGGCCTAGTAAAATCTTAACAGTTTGAAATATTTTGGACAGGATGGAAGAAAAGGATCCTCAGGTCAATCATTATTTGAGGGTGACTGTGTTCCCATCTCAGAACACCTAAGCTCCACATGAATTCAGGCCGAAGCTACTCAAGAAAATTACCTAACTCTGCAGGTAAAAATCTGATTAGCTTGCTCCTCTCCTCTTGGTTGCTTCAGTGTTTCCATAGCAGCTAAAACCTACACATAATGGAGACATCTGATTTCAACTCAAGGAAAGCTCTTGGAGAGAAAAGTAAAAAAAAAACCCAAAAAACTGGTTGGATAACAGGGAATAAAACATCCTTGCAGAATGAAAATTATACTAGACTTGAAAGGGAAACCCATCAGCTGAAGCTAAAGCTCAAGGATGACAAACGAATCCTGTGCCACCAATTAGGTAGAGCATCGGGTGAAGTTAGGTGGGTTGTCAGAATGAGAAAATAAGTACAAGATGAAGATGTGGCTCAAAATATTCCAGCCTTTTTTTCTGCTTCTTCCAAAAATATTTCTCTATTTTATTCCGCATTGTAACTTAGGCAAAATGTAGTGATCATCTGACTGAAAGCTGCCATTACGATCCATGAAATTTATATACCCGGCTGGCCTTTTTATCTTTCCTTTTTTTTGAGCTCAGTGTTCCGCCCCAGCTACGGACCCCAAAGAACGCAGCACACACAAAGTCCGTTCAAACCTTAGTTTACGGAATAAACCAGTCTTTTACAACAACGGCTGTTAATTAATTGCATTAACAGCCGCCAAAAATTCAAAGAATAATAACTGAAAGCTTACTATGGTTGGCAGAATGCCCAGAAGCAATTTGCAGGAAGCTGATAAGATAAGCAAGACAAGACATGAAAGTATGTGAACGAAGTTGTTCCCTGCAAATTGCTTCAGTCCTCCTTAAATAGGCTAAGGGAATGGCCAATTAGCCCCAAGCCTTACTCTTGATGAGACCTCCTCCTGAGGAGCCACTCCTGCCTTTTGGCAGCTCTGCACGCTCGTGCATCGAGAAGAGGCTCCTCCTCTTCGTCCTCGTCACTTAAGGGAGCTTCTGGAGGTTCTGAAGGCCCTGGCTGAATCCCCACCTCTGGCACCACATCTTTTCCAGCCTCCTCATTGTCCGACTCGAGTGCCAGCTACACAGGCTACTGGTGCAGCACCACACCAGCCTCCTCGCTGTCTGAATCAGCTACTAGCTGCACAGGCTGCGTACGGGCCACAACACTCAGAGACACCACAACAACAACAGTAGACTCTTTCCTGGTCTATCCCATTTTAGACTGTATGGTTGGGTAAATGCATCTTGTAACACACACACACACAAATACACCCAACAACAAACCTTATCAGTGGGAAATAATCTCACCTTCTCAGTGGAGAAAAACTGAGTTCAATCACGTCACATTTTTAAATGTTCAGTGGAATCCAGTTTTCAAATTGAAAATCAATTGATCGGTGAAATCGAATGACCGGAAATCTGGCTTGCCTTGTTGCTATTTTTCCTCATTCTTTTTTGGACACACTGACACTCTTGTGGAACATAAACATTGGTTGCAAAGAAATTCCTCCACATTATTCAATTCTGGCTGGACCAAAATACTTCGTTCTCTCATTACATATCAATTGTGTGTAGCAGAAGGGAATAAATACACCGAGACAGCCACAGATGTTCCATTTGCTGATGTTAATTGTCTTATTGTATCTTTTAGCTCAGCTATTATTTTGCATATATATATTTTGCTTGGTGTATATTGGGATCTTAAGGGGGGCAGGGGTGAAATGCTCCCGGTTCAGACCAGATCGCCCAATCTGGTAGCGATGGAGGCAGGTAGTTCAGAGAACTGGTAGCAAAATTCCCTGCCCGCCCCCCCCCCAATACCCATCTGAGCTGCACAATCATCAGAGGCTTTTTTTTTTACTTTTAAAAGCATTTTTTTCTACAACCTCTTCCAACGAAAAAATGCTTTTAAAAGTTAAAAAAAAGCCTCTGATGATCGTGTGGCTCAGCTGGGATCGTCAAAGGCTTTTAAAAGCATTTTTTCTAAACCTCTTCAGAGGTTGTAGAAAAAATGCTTTTAAAAGCCTCTGACAATCCCAGCTGAGTTGCCTGATCTGCAGAGGCTTTTTTTCTTTCAAAAGCCTCTGACGATCCAAGTTGAGTTGTCTGATTGTCAGAGGTTTTTTTTTTCTTTTAAAAGCCTCTGATGATCCAAGCTGAGTTGCCTAATTGTTAGAGGCATTTAAAAGAAAAAAAAAAGCCTCTGCTGATCAGGCAACTCAGCTGGGATCGTCAGAGCCTTTTGAAAGCATTTTTTAACAACCTCTTCGCTGAAGAGGTTGTAGAAAAAATGGTTTTAAAAGTAAAAAAAAAACAAATTGTCCACACCCACCCAGTCACATTACCCCCCAAGCCACGCTCACAGAACCGGTAGTAACAAATTTTAGGTTTTACCACTGGGTGAAATCCTCTGAAGTCTGCTACCGGTTCTCTGAGTCTGCTACCGAGTGCGTCCTTGCGCAGCGCTAAAAAAGGAACATTTTGAAGCCTTCCGAGTCTGCAAAAGTAAGTAGAACCATGAGAGGGTGGGAAATCCGCTGTGCCACGTGATTTAGATTAGCTAGAAAGCAGGAAAACCAATAATTCTAGCTAATATAAATTGTGCACCCAGCTGATTCGCCCAAATCGTTCCGAACCGGTAGCATTTCACACCTTGGGGGGGTGAGGAAGAAAAATAAAGTAGAACCCATAACCTCTGCCTACCTCTGCACTAGGGAATTAATATCCAAAGGCACAATGACTCCTCAGATCAGGAAATATGCTAAAATAAATAAAGCAAATAAGATTGCTGTCAAGAATGGACATCTGGCATTGAGGAATCCTACTAAGTAAGGCTGCAACTTTCCAACACCAGTATTTTGATGGGGAGGGAATTATTTAAAAGTTTATCTTACCTTTAGGTGAAATATGCCTCCAGTTGATTGTCGGATCTGGCCTTCCTGTAGCTATGCAGGTGAGACTTATGTTGCCACCTTCATTGATGGAGATGTCTGAAGAGATCTCAACAATCTTGGGAGGTACTGCAAGGACAAGGAAAGGAAGAAAGTCAACCCAAGAATTATAGAAGCTACCTTGTTTCCCCGAAAATAAGACCGGGTCTTATATTAATTTTTGCTCCAAAAGATGCATTAGGGCTTATTTTCTGGTTAGGTCTTATTTTGGGGAAAATACGGTACTAAATGCAACCATCTGACTGACAATCTTTTTTTTCCCCAAAAAGTTTTTTATTTTATAGACAAACAAACACATGTCCAGAAACCAGAAACTATTGGAGCAGAATTAAAACATGGTTAGAAGAAATGATTCAACAACATATTGACTTAAAACCGGAGCTGTTCCTATTGGGTATCCTACCAGAGAAAATTAATAAAGAAAATATATATTTGATTATACATGTACACACATACATATACACCAGCTGCCTGCAATTACTGCAAGTTCAATTCTCACCAGGCTCAAGGTTGACTCAGCCTTCCATCCTTTCGAGGTAGGTAAAATGAGGACCCGGATTGTGGGGGCAAGAAACTGACTTTGTATAAAAAAGAACACCGCTTGGGGGGTGGAGGGGTGGGCGAAAGTCTTACTAAGCAGGTATATACAAAATAGTATGAAGGCTATTGCTTAATGCATTGTAAGCTACCCTGAATCTCTGGAGAAGGGCGGCATATAAATTGAACCAATAAATAAATAAACAATAAATAAATATTTTAAGATATGGAGACAATTTTATCATTGGTTAGAGAAGAGATATAGACAAATATATTAATAGTAAACAAGAGAATGTTATAATAAATGAATTGTGGGGAGAATGTTCTAACAAAAGAATGGAAAATATTAAGAAAGGATGAAGATAGGAGGAATCATCATCATCATCATCATCAACAACATCATCATCATCATCATCATCATCGTGTGTTGTCCCGATTGTAATTGGAGCCCTCGGAGCAATACCCAAAGGGCTACCCCACTATTTAGAAATTCTAAATTTGCCGGACTTGAACATTTTGACTCTACAAAAAACCACCTTACTCGGAACAGCTTACATCCTCCGACGATACCTTAACAGTTCCTAGGTCCTTGGTTAGGACTCGAGCTGCTGAGCTATTAACCAGCCTCAAAGGCTGTGAATCTCACTAAAGATTAACCAATAATAATAATAATAATAATAATAATAATAATAATAATAATAATAATAATAAGGCACTGAAGAAACATCCTGATGACACACTGAATGACTGATTATGACTGACAATCTTAACTGGGGCTTATTTTTGGGGTAGGTCTTATATTATGAGCATCCTGAAAAATCATGCTAGGATTTATTTTCCGGTTGGATCTTATTTTTGGGGAAACAGGGTATAATTTTTGAAAATTCTTTGGGAGAGGCCACCATTCAGTAGTGATATATAGAATGTGAGGGTGAACGAGCCTTGGTAGTACAGTGGATTAAAGCACACTGTTATTAACATCTGCTGCTTGCAATTACTGCAAGTTCAAATCAAACCAGGCTCAAGGTTGACTCAGCCTTCCATCCTTTCCAAGGTAGGTAAAATGAGGACCCGGATTGTGGGGGCAATAAAATGATTTTGTATAAATATACAAAAGTATGAAGGCTATTGCTTAACGCATTGTAAGCTGCCCTGAGTCTCCAGAGAAGGGCGGCATATAAATTAAAGCAAAAAAAAAAAAAGTTCATTCTCCGAGCTGGTGAGTTGATTTCCAAACATTTCATTATCAGACTAGATAAACATCTTCAGCAGAATTTAGGGGATGTCGGTGTTTCTGTTCTTCTGGTTATAAGGGCTTTGTATGGTCAGTAGGTCTTTTGATGGGGAGGTCACCTCAGGTGAGGGTCTTGTGATGGGTCAGGTGTGGGTTGTGTCAAGTGGGGGTCTTGTGATGGGCTTTGTGATGGGACCAACCCACAAGCTTGGAGAACCAACCTCCATCCTCATTGTGCACCCAAATTACAGGTAGTCCTCGACTTACAACAGTTCATTTAGTGACCATTCAAAGTTACAACGGCACTGAACAAAGTGACTTATGACCGTTTTTCACACTTACGACCGTTGCAGCTTCCCCATGGCCACGTGATCAAAATTCAACTGCTCGGTAACTGACTCGTATTTATGACGGTTATGCAGTGTCTCGGGGGTCACGTGAAAAGCTTTTGTGACCTTCAGACAATCAAAGTCAATGGGGAAGCCAGATTCACTTAACAACCACATTATTAACATAAGAACTGCACTGATTCACTTAACAACAGTGGCAAGAAAAGTCGCAAAATGGGGCAAATTCACTTAACAAATGTTTCACTTAGCAACATAAATTTTGGGCTCAACTGTGGTCATAACGTGAGGACTACCTGTACAGATATTCACTACTATCGCATACAGAATGTGACATTCAAAACCTTCGCTTCCTCAATTTTTGCAGGGGAATTTCTTAATGGAGAAACCACAGTTGGTCAACGATCATCATGTTGGATTAAATTGACCAGTGATTCGACTCAATATAATGGACCATTCACTGTAGTTTTATTGAACCACAATAAAGATTAGTTTCCTGCAGAAGGATAAACAACAGAAATGGAGATGGCCCTCAAAGCAATTCGGCCAAGCCTTGAAAGCATCATCAACTTTCATCCAAGATATAATATAATAATTTATGTTCATATCTTTACCCATAATTATTTTTGTTGAGGAGAAGAAGGAGGAGGAGGAGGAGGAGGAGGAGGAAGATGGAGGAGGGAAGAGGAAGAAGAAGGAGAAGGAGAAGAAGAGGAAGAAGAAGAAGAAGAAGAAGAAGAAGAAGAAGAAGAAGAAGAAGAAGAAGAGGAGGAGGAGGAGGAGGAGGAGGAGGAGGAGGAGGAGGAGGAGGAGGAGGAGGAGGAGGAGGAGGAGGAGGAGGAGGAGGAGGAGGAGGAGAAGAAGAAGAAGAAGAAGAAGAAGAAGAAGAAGAAGAAGAAGAAGAAGAAGAAGAAGCATTTTGCATACTAGCCTTTCAAAATATGTTATATTCTAACTATTCCCAGACAAAAATAACTCAGAAGGATGAATGGGTGGATAAGCATCCCGCTTATAAACTCTAGGTAAATGTAAAGGTAAAGATTCCCCTCGCACATACATGCTAGTCGTTCTCGACTCTAGGGGGCGGTGTTCATCTCCGTTTCTAAGCCAAAGACCCAGTGCTGTCTGATGACAATTCTGTGGTCATGTGGCCGGCATGACTAAATGCCGAAGACGCACAGAATGCTGTTACCTTCCCACCAAAAGTGGTCCCTATTTTTCTACTTGCATTTTTTATGCGCTCCCGAACTGCTAGGTTGGCAGAACCTGGGACAAGTCACGGGAGCTCACCTTGTTACGCGGCACTAGGGATTCGAACCGCTGAATTGCCAACCTTTTGATCGACAAGCTCAGCGTCTTAGCCATTGAGCCACCGCGTCCCCTTATAAACTCTAAGTATGTTTAATTGGGTAATTGGATCAATTCAATTCAAACCTTCATTGTCAGAGTACAACATGTGTACAATGAGATTGGCTGAGCCTCCCTTCATGCACACCCCCCCAACACAACACAACTCACAGTGAAAGACAAAAAGAAAATCCTTAGCCCAGTGAATCCTGCTGACAAACATTCAGTCCTACTGCACCATTTGAACTTATTTCACGTCAATCGTGCTCTGTTGTTGTAGAGTTATTTTTCATTCAAGAGTCTGACAGCCCACAGATAAAAACTCATTCATGGATCAACTCATTCACAATGGATTGTATACCAATTATATTCTCTCAGATCACACGGTTTGGGAGAATACACCTAGCAGTGTCGATAAAACTCTGCTTATGAGAATATGTGCCAAGGGCAGAAAAAAATCCCATCTATCCCTTCCTGTCCATATGTCCTCGGCATACTATTTCATCAGTCCCATCATACATTTAACATTTTCAAAACCTGGGTTTTCTTTTCCATGACGTTTTGGCATTTATACACCTCTTCCCTCTTAGTCTAAAACCTTAGCAAATTTAAGTTCCCATAGCCATGTCTTGCATATGTCCTGATATTTATTTACCTGACATGGGGACCGTTGGTTGAGAGATGCTCATATATTTGAATCTATAATTTAATTATTAAATAGCAATAGCACTTAGACTTATATACCGCTTCATAGTGCTTTACAGCCCTCTCTACAGAGTCAGCCACTTGCCCCCAACAATCTGGGTCCTCATTTTACTCACCTTGGAAGGACGGAAGGCTGAGTCAACCTTGAGTTGGTCAGGATCAAACTGCTGGAAGTTGGCAGAGTTAGCCTGCAATACTGCATTCTAACCACTGTGCCACCACTCACTCCTTCCTTCCTTCCTTCCTTCCTTCCTTCCTTCCTTCCTTCCTTCCTTCCTTCCTCCCTCCCTCCCTCCCTCCCTCCCTCCCTCCCCTTCCTCCCTCCCCTTCCCTTCCCTTCACAGTAATTAGAATGCAATATTGCAGCCTAATTCTGCCCACAATCTAGAGTTCAAACCTGATGGGCTCAGGGTTGACTCAGCCTTCCGTCCTTCCGAGGTGGGTAAAATGAGGACCCAGATTGTTGGGGGCAAGATGCTGACTCTGTAAAACCGCTTAGAGAGGGCTGTAAAGCACTGTGAAGCAGTATATGTCTAAGTATTATTGCGAAGGAAGGAAGGAAGGAAGGAAGGAAGGAAGGAAGGAAGGAAGGAAGGAATCAGTCTTTGAAGCAGTATATAAATCTAAGTGCTACTGCTATTGTTATTGTATTTTTCTCAATATTTTTTCCCAATACTTTTATTTGTACAAAGTTAAGTAATTCAAATGAAGCTTATGACCACTCAGAGAAAATCCATAGATTTTGCACATCAACCCCCCACAAAAAGAAGGATCCTCCGTACTTTTAATATCTTGGAATCTGTTTTCCGCAATTCTTTCCCTATGTCCCATCCATCTGCCAGTCACCTTCCCAGTCTTTTTAACAAGGAAGCTGGATAAATGTAGAACGGACACAGCGGCTTTGCATTCATTGCCTTTGACACAAAGTAAGTAATTTATTGATCTGTAAAACACTCGGAGACGCTCAGGAAAGGATTATGTCATGCCAACACTTGGCAATAAAATAAAAAATGATGGACTTTTCTGCGAACATGCGAGGTGATTTAAGGTTTGTAGCTGGAAGTGTAGTTAAAGTACATTTTAAGTGGAAATCAAGGTAAGTAATGAATTATCCTATGCCTGGAGAGGCTATTCGGAGTTCATTTTCTTGGCTTCTGACTCAAGAGCTAATATTCTAATGGTACGCTAGAGAACCACAAAGGACCAAGCTAGTAGAATGGGTTTAAGTAGGGGATGGGCTTAAGTAGGGGAGCGCTCCATGGCATAGGACCCGGGTACCTTCGAGACTGACTTCTGCCACCAATAGCCTCCCACCGGCCAGTTCGCTCCCACAGAGAGGGTCTCCTCAGGGTGCCATCGGCCAAGTTATGTCGGCTGGCGACACCCAGGAGGAGGGCCTTCTCTATGGGAGCCCCAGCCCTGTGGAATGAACTGCCCCTGGAAATTCGTAAGATCTCCGATCTCCGGGTATTTCGCTGTGCACTGAAGACCCTGTTGTTCCGCCAGGCCGGGCTATCAATATAATAATTTTAAATTGGGGTATTTTAAATTTCTGGGGTTTTAAACGGAGCCGAATTTATTTAATAATTTTAAATTTTTAATTGATGTTTGTCTTGTGTTTTTAAATAGGCTGTACACCGCCCTGAGTCCTTCGGGAGAAGGGCGGTATAGAAATAAAATTATACTTATACTTATGGGGCAAACATTTTTTTTTTTAATTTGATTTATATGCCACCCTTCTCCGGAGACTCAGGGTGGCTTACAATGTGCTAAGCAATAGCTTTCATCCTTTTGTATATTTATACAAAGTCAGCTTATTGCCCCCACAACTGGGTCCTCAATTTATGTACCTTAGAAAGGATGGAAGTCTGAGTTAACCTTGAGCCTGGCGAGATTCGAACCTGCAGTAATTGCAGTCAGCTGGTCTTTATAACAGGGTGCTTTAGACCACTGTACTACCAAGACTCCTAGACATATTTAGACATGGATATTGGTTTGTGGTGACACTTGACTCCATGGCAAGGTAGCCAAAGTAGGACTCTAAAACAGTAGGATGTGAAATATAGGTCCCAATGTGACTTTATGAAAGTTGATATAGAACAGGAGTCAGCAACCCGTGGCTCTGGAGCCACGTGTGGCTCTTTCATCCCTCTGCTGCGGCTCCCTGTCATCCCCACAATTTTGAGAGGAGCTTCCGGTTATGGGGAAGAAAAGCACGGCGCACCAGGAAGAGATGGCAAGGGGCGGGTTTTCCGGTCAGCTCCACTATTGATAGGGTTTTCAGTTAGGACAGCTAGAGGAAAAAGGATGCCGTGCTAGGTGGAGACTATGGTGGGGGAACTGGACTTCCAGTCGGCTCCAGAATTGAACGGGGGGCTTCTGGTTAGGACCTTTGTGGCTCCTTGAGTGTTTAAGGTTGCCGACCCTGGATGTAAAAAAATCCACAATTGTCTACAGGGAACAAATAAGAGCTTTTGAAGAAAGACTAAAAAAGAAACTTCTACCATCTTGAAGACCAATTGATTTATTAGTGTGCAAGCTTTGCTTCATGCATCTGAGGAAGGGAACATATTATCACATGTGGTGGTCTTGTCATAAGGTGAAACAATACTGGCAAAAAATTAAAACACAAATAGAAGAAATTATAAATCAACACATAGAAATGAAGCCAGAAACTTTCTTACTGGGAATAATTTCAGGGTCATATGAAAAAGAAATATGATGGTGGGCATTGGTGTGGCTTGGTGGGTGTGGCTTGGTGGGAGTGCCAGGGGAAGGATACCGCAAAATCTCCATCCTCACTGCACTCCAGGGGAAGGATACTGCAAAATCCCCATTCCCTCCCCACTCCTGGGGGAAGGATATTGCAAAATCTCCACTCCCACCCCACTCTGGGGACAGCCAGAGGTGGTATTTGCCGGTTCTCCGAACTACTCAAAATTTCTGCTACTGGTTCTTCAGAACCTGTCAGAACCTGCTAGATTTCACCCCTGGTTAGAATGCAGTATAACTCTGCCCACAGCCAAGCGTTCGATCCTGACCAGCTCAAGGTTGACTCAGCCTTCCATCCTTCCGAGGTGGGTAAAATGAAGACCCAGATTGTTGGGGGCAAATATGCTGACTCTGTAAACAGCTTAGAGAGGGCTGTAAAGCACTGTGAAGCAGTATATAAATCTAAGTGCTATTGCTATTGCTATTACTTCTGCTACACATCTACCAGATTTTCACCCTGTAACCTTTCCTTGTATGTAGGTCAGCTGCGTATACAATCCTCTAGTTTCATGAACAGAAATACTATTGTACCTGACTCTGACCTGTTCCAGTTTGATCAATGCTACATTTCCCTTTCAGTTCGTAAATTCTTTAATGTTGCTCTCAGAGAGAAATAGGACAATAAGATTTTTATTTTTTATTTTTTGTGTGTGTGTATCCAGTTCCCTTCTGGGATCTAAAGGAATAAATGTATAAATCGGCCTACATTTAGAATGAGTTACATGTTAGCAGCTAGAAAACTGTCACTGATCCTTCCATCTGCAGGTGAGGCGTCAGAAGTGGCTCGGGAGTTCATGGCTTCCATGACGGCCTTGGACCTGACCCAGTTAGTTCAAGGCCCCACTCACATAGGGGGACACACTCTAGACCTGATTTTTATCTCTGGTCAGTGGTTGAATGATCTTGGTAGAGGGGACCTAGATATTAAACCCTTGTCATGGACAGATCATTCACTCCTTCAACTAGACTTTCCTACCGCCTGCCCCCACCGCAGGGAGACGGAACCGACTAGATGGTTCTGTCCCAGGCGCCTGATGGATCCTGAAAGGTTCCTGATGGAGCTTGGGCCGTTTCCTGAGACTCTAACACACGACTCGACTGAAGAGCTGGTGGCCGCCTGGGAAAGGGCGGCCGCTGGAGCTTTGGACCGTGTCGTGCTTTTGCGGCCTCTGACCCGATGCCGATCTCAATTAGCTCCTTGGTTCTCTGAGGAGCTGAGAGAGATGAAGCGTCGGAAAAGACGCCTAGAGAGCATTTGGAGGACTAGCCAATCCGACTCCGACCGGACACAGGTGAGGTCTTATATCAAGACCTACCTAGTGGCGATAAAAGCGGCAAAGTCTAACCATTTTTCTGCTCTTATCGCATCTGCAGAGAACCGCCCAGCCGCCCTGTTTAGGGTGACCCACTCCCTTCTTCGGGGGGGGAGTGCGGGAAGATCCCTTGCAGGGTCGTGCTGAGGACTTTGTGCAATTCCTGCACGATAAAGTCGCTCGGATTCGGGATGGCTTGGACTCCGATTGGATGAGTCCACGGGAGGAGACCGGGGCAGGTCTTGAGAATGTTATCTGGGAGGAGTTTGATCCTGTGGCTCCCGAGGATGTGGACAGGGTTCTGGGTAAGATTAGTGCCGCCACGTGTTTATTGGACCCGTGTCCCTCCTGGTTGGTACTGGCCTCCCGGGAGGTTACACGAGGCTGGCTCCAGGGGATTATAGGTGCTTCTTTGAGTGAGGGTGCCTTTCCTGCCGCCTTGAAAGAGGCGGTAGTGAGGCCCCTCCTCAAGAAGCCTTCCCTGGACCCGGCTGAATTAGCCAACTATCGTCCAGTCTCCAACCTTCGTTTTGTGGCGAAGGTTGTTGAGAGCGTGGTGGCACGACAACTTCCCCGGCACCTGGATGAAGCTATCTATCTAGACCCGTACCAGTCGGGCTTCAGGCAGGGGTACAGCACAGAAACGGCATTGGTCGCGTTGGTGGATGATCTCTGGAGGGCTCGGGACAGGGGTTGTTCATCTGTCCTAGTCCTATTAGACCTCTCAGCGGCTTTTGATACCATCGACCATGGTATCATGCTGCAGCGGTTGAGGGGGTTAGGAATAGGGGGCACCGTTCTGCAGTGGTTCTCTTCCTTCCTCTCCGACCGCTCGCAGTTTGTGTTGGCAGGGGGGCAGAGGTCGACCTCGAGGCATCTCGCATGGGGAGTGCTGCAAGGGTCGGTCCTCTCGTCTCTCCTGTTCAACATTTATGTGAAGCCGCTGGGTGAGATCATCCGTGGTTTTGGGGTGAAGTGCCATCTGTACGCTGATGATACTCAGCTGTACATCTCCACCCCAGACCACCCCAACGATGCCCTTGATGTGATGTCCCGCTGCCTGGAGGCCGTGCGGGCCTGGATGGGGAGGAACAGGCTCAGACTCAACCCCTCCAAGACCGAGTGGCTGTGGCTTCCGGCGCCCCGATATAGTCAGCAGGTGCCATCGCTGACTATTGGGGGTGAATCCTTGCCCCCCACAGAGAGGGCTCGCAATCTGGGTGTCCTCCTGGACACACGGCTGTCTTTAGAAGAGCACATGACGGCCGTGGCCAGGGGGGCCTTTTATCAGGTTCGCCTGATTCGCCAGTTGCAGCCCTTTCTGGATCGGGACGCCTTGCGCATGGTCACTCACGCCCTTGTCACCTCCCGGTTGGACTATTGCAATGCTCTCTACATGGGGCTCCCCTTGAAGAGCACTCGGAGGCTCCAACTGGTCCAGAATGCGGCCACGCGGGTGGTTATGGGCGCGTCCCGCTGTGCCCATGTGACACCCCTCCTGCGCGAGCTGCACTGGCTCCCAGTGGTCTTCCGGGTGCGATTCAAGGTGTTGGTTACCACCTTTAAAGCGCTCCATGGCATAGGACCCGGGTACCTCCGAGACCGTCTTCTGCCACTAATAGCCTCCCACCGACCAGTCCGTTCCCACAGAGAGGGTCTCCTCAGGGTGCCATCAGCCAAGTTATGTCGGCTGGCGACACCCAGGGGGAGGGCCTTCTCTGTGGGAGCCCCAGCCCTATGGAATGAACTGCCCCCGGAAATTCGTAAGATCTCCGACCTCCGGGCGTTTCGCTGCACATTGAAGACCCTGTTGTTCCGCCAAGCCGGACTATCAACACAATAGTTTTAAATTGGGTATTTAAATTTATTGGGGTTTTAAATTTGAGCCACCTATTTAATTATTTTAAATTTTATACTGTTGTTTTGTCTGTGTTTTTTAAATAGGCTGTACACCACCCTGAGTCCTTCGGGAGAAGGGCGGTATAGAAATAAAATTATTATTATTATTATTATTATTATTATTATTATTATTATTATTATTATTATTATTATTATTATTATTATTATTATTATTATTATTATCACAAAGAGCTAAGTAGGATTGGATTTGCTTAATCCTTTCATGTGAGATCATCAGGAAATCCCAGGTCTGCAGGCTAAGCTAGGAGGTTGAAAAAGACATAATAGAAGAAAGCAATGGTGAGAAAACAACATGGAGCTGCTGAGATCAACCTCAAGGCAACTTTACCAACATCCTATTTGTACCAAAGGCCCATATAATAATAATAATAATAATAATAATAATAATATAATAATAATAATAATAATAATAATAATAATAATAATAATAGTCATAGCACTTAGACTTATATACTGCTTTACAGTGCTTTACAGCCTTCTCTAAGGGTTTACAGAGTCAGCCTCTTGCCCACAACAATCTGGGTTCTAATTTTACCAACCTCGGAAGGATGGAAGGAGGAGTCAACCTTGAGATTTGAAGTGCCAAATTGCAAGAAATCGGCAGTCAGCAGAAGTAGCCTGCAGCTAATCGGCTAAATGTTGAAAATGCAATCAGGCACCAGGCTCATATTACCATATGTGGTGGACATGCCCTAAAGCCAAAAAATACTGGGAAAAAAAAATACACACATGGCTGGAAAATATGATAAGACAATGAATAGATCTGAAACCTGAGACATTTTTGTTGGGCATGCTTCCAGGAAATTATAATAAGGGTAATACATATTTGGTTCTACATATGCTAACAGCAGCAAGGATCGCATATGAACAACATTGGAAAAACTCAGAAATTATCAAGTCTGTGTTTGAGATCTGCGAGTTTCCATGTGGTGGGGTTGAACTCTTGTCGTTTGCTCCTGCTGGGACATGAAAGGAACCCCAAACTGGGCATCCCCAGGGCAATGGTGATGTCAACAGATAATCCTTTGAAGTTGACATGAGTGCAGCAACCAATCTTTTAAGGACATCAATGCTGAAGTGGCAGATTCTCTTTCAGTCAATTGCACTAAGTATTTGTAAAGAAATCTTCCCTTAAAATATCTTCAACCAATTTTGGTTAATTTTGCAGATGTAAGAGTTGTTGCACTTCTAAAAATGTTGAGCTCCCTCTATCTACTGTTTTCTCTGTCTTGCATGGGTGTATGTGTATGTGATGCTATTTGGGTAAATGAAACCAAAATGATCTTGGTGTGATAAACTACTTTGATAGAAAAATAAATGCTGCTTCTTTCATGCCTTATCCAGCAGAATTTATTTTGCTCCGTGGACTCCCAGTTATGGTCAGGATAGGAGAAAAATTATACAAGATACCTCCAAGTTTAACCATGATCTAATGTTGTCTTTCACTCTTGCGCGGAATGATTACCTTCAATACAATATTTTTACTGTTCTCTCTCATGTAGCCGAGAGTAGTTTAAAAACTAAATCAGTGTGTCGTGAACTCTCATCAACATAGATTGTAGTCCCCACATTAATCAACTATGTTTCCTGATTGAACCAATTCAGAGTTACAGCCTTAATTGATATAATTTGCATCTGAAGGAAAATAGAAGTTGGGGAAGAACTGTTTTATTGCCTTATAATTACAGGTGTCCTGTGTTTAATGGGATAGTTACTTTAAAAGAGCAGCAACTCACGTGATCCTTCAGCAGCTGGAGAATCACAGCGCCCTTCAAAGACTTGAGATTGCTATCCTCTCCCAAAAAGAAACACAACATGACCTTGTAAATCTCTACCCCGCGTCAATTCATTGATGTGGTGGATGTGATGTCCAGTGCCTGGAGGCTGTGAGGGTCTGGACGGGAGTCAACAGGTTCAGACTTAACCCAGACAAGATCGAATGGCTGTGGGTATTGCCTCCTAAAGACTATGTTGACTGTCCATCCTTGGTTCTGGGGTTGGGGGGAGAAATTGTCCCCCTCAGAACGGGCTTGCAATTTGGGTCTCTTCCTAGACTCACAACTAAGATTAGAGCAACATCTGACAGCTGTGGCTAGGGGGACTTTTGCACAGGTTCGCCTGGTGCACCAATTGCGACCCTACTTGGATCGGGAGGCTCGCCTCACGGTCACTCATGCCCTTGTCACCTCACTTTAGATTATTGCAACACGCTCTACATGGGGCTACCCTTGAAAAGTGTTCGGAGACTACAGTTGGTCCAGAACACAGCCGCGCAAGCTGTCGTGGGTGCACCTAGGTACACCCACATTACACCAATTCTCTGCGAGCTGCACTGGCTCCCTATTGGTCTCTGGTCACAATTCAAGGTGTTGGTAATTACCTTTAAAGCCCTACATGGCTCAGGGCCAGGTTATCTTCGAGACCGCCTTCTACCGCATAGCTCCCAGCGACCAGTAAGATCCCACAGAGTTGGTCTCCTCCAGGTCCCATCAGCTAAACAATGCCAGCTGGTGGGCCCAGGGGGGAGGGCCTTCTCTGTGACTGCCCCAGCTCTCTGGAACAAGTTACCTCCTGAGGTCCGGACCATCCCCACCCTATTGGCCTTCCGAAAAGTGGTGAAGACCTGGCTTTTCCGGCAGTTCTGGGGCCGTTGATCTCACTCTTGCGATCCAGCGAGATCCTGTCATGAATGGTATGAATGAGTTTTAATGTTTTTAATTTTTAAATGTTTTTTATTAGGATTTTAAATGTATTGTGAGATACCCTGAGTCTTCGGAGAGGGGCAGCATGTAAATTGAATTAAATTGAAATTGAATTCACATTCTGCATGGTTAATTTGCTGTACATCCATGTGATTTTGTTATGACCCAGGTTGCTTAGGTAGATTCCAATAGAGTCCTTTATTGCTCTGCTAATTCCACGACAAATGGCCCTGCAACAGCTAGTAAAGTTCCACCCCAAATTTCCTTGAAGACAGCCAGTGCAGCACAGTCTGTTATGGCCTGTCAGCTGCTGGCCCCTCCAGCAGCCAAATCAGAGGAGGCATGGGAGTCAGCATCAAGGCAACCTGAGAGCTCTGAGCAGGAAGAGGGAATGGAGCTGGGAGAGAGAGAGAGAGAGAGAGGCGGAGCTTTGGTTGTCCGTCAGCCCTCAGATGGACAGTCAACAGCTCCCAGGTCTGGAGGTGGCCGATGAGGAAGAGGAAGAACAGCTGGGTCCAGTGCCTGATGCATGGATGCGCAGAAGACAGAGAAAGTGGAGAGGAGAGCAGTGGAAATGTATGGGCCGATCCTGAGGATGGAAGAACCACTCCTGCTAAGCCCCACCCTAACTCTGGGGATAAAAGGCAGGGGGCAGAGATGAATAGATGTGGAAGTCAACTATTCATCTTCCAGATGGACGGACTTGTTAGCCTGCGGTGAGAGAGAAACTTTTTGCCGGGGCTGCTGGCGCTCCTAATAAAGGAATCTTTGAGTTCACTTCAGAGGGTTTGCCGTGTTTGGGGAGCTGGGTCAGGACACAGTCCCACAAAGAAAAAGCCAATAATCACCAAAGCCAAATTCACAAAGGCAGAGAGGAAGTCCAAACAACAAGGTCCAAGTCCACAAGGCAAGGTCTGTAAGTCATACAGAAGATTCAAGATCTACAAGGTGATGTCCGGAGTTCACAAGACAGAAACACGATCCAAAGCAGAGTTTTTCACAAGGCATGCCAAAGCAAAACAATTGTTCCCAACAAAGAATCCCTCTCCCAGCATCCGTTTAGATCAACTCAAGCCAGGTATTCCTCGTGAGGAAGGGTGGGATGTAGTGGTGGGATTTGAAATTTCCACTACCAGTTCTGTGGGTGTGGCTTGGTGGGCGTGGCTTGGTGGTGGGGTCATGTGACTGAATGGGTGTGGCCACCTCGATGTCACTTATGTCGTTTTCGGCTGCCTTCTGAACAGCTCTGTTGTGACGGCATTCCTCCAGCACAGCAGTCCGTTCGCCTGCTGGGTCTGCAGCACCAGCAGGCATTGGGGTGCGTGGGCGCAGCTGGTACTAAGAACAGGCGGCAATGGCAGCGATGCCCTGTTCGTACCGGCGACTTACCACTGCTCCCCTCTCCTCTGCCTTCTGCTCATCCACGCATCAGGCACTAGACCCAGCTGTTCCTCCTCTTCCTCATCAGCCATCTCCAGACCTGGGAGCTGTTGACTCTCCGTCTGAGGGCTGACAGACAGCCCAGGCTCTGCTTCTTGTCTCTCTCTCTGCCAGCTCCATTCCCTCTTCCCCCTAAAGCTCTCAGGCTGCCTTGATGCTGACTCTGACTCCCACACCTCCTCATCTGATTCAGCTGCTGGAGGGGCCAGCGGCTAACAGACCACAACAAAGGGTCCTGCTTCTAACTTCTCCTCCTCCTCTGAAATGGGATCCATTTTTTTTTTTTAAAAAGCCGACCTTAAAAACTTAACCTAAATTACAGAAAGCACGGGAGAAGAATCAAAAGAATGGCACTGTTTCGATGCACAAAAAGGATGGAACTAAGGTTCCAGCTTTCATGCCAAAAATATTTAAGCTTTCCTTTCCTCCCTTCCCTGATCTTTGCTTGAAAAGGTGCCGAAGAAATGTCAGCTGTGATAATCAATTAATTATTATGAACTGGCCATCACTGGGTTCCATTCAAACCATGCCGAGATGGGGAACTTGAAAAGGTTTGCATCAATCAGTGTCAAGAGTGAAGAAGGAGCAATGACACCGGGCCAATGTGGTGAAGGAACAGGAGTGACAGTAGCAAAACCTGCCACGAGTTATCCTTTTAATTTAAACACGGGAGCCTAGGATTTAACATGACAGTTATTATATGCTAATTAAAATGCTTGAATAATTAATCAAATGAATTATTTAAAACGCCTTCCCTGCAACATAACAGGTATTAATAGGAGATGTCTACAATGCAAGGGGAACAGAAGCATAACAATAAGTGCTAATCAATATCAACCAGGTAATGTTTAAAAAAAAACCAAAACAAGCTATAATCTTACCCCAGCGACATCAAAGATGTTTTATGAAGATGCTGCCATTTCCGAAGAGCAGATGGGAGAAGTGGGAACTCTGAACCAAAGCAGGAAAATAGAAAGAGAAACTTTCCAGTGATGATGGGTGGAAGCTATCCATCCATCTATCCAGCTGTCCCATTGGGGAATTCCATGCCTGCCCTACAATTTCGGTTTTCTCCACATGTCTCTCGCTCAGAGCTGATTAAACATGGCAGCCATGTAGCAGGCTGTTCTGGTGACAGAAGCGGAGATTTCCCCAGAGTGGAATGTGATTTTTTTTTCTTTTTCTTTAGATCTCATTTACTTCTCTACGAAAAAGGATAGCAACACATCCTTGTTTTGTTCAAAGTTGATTATTGCCCTTTAGGTTGGGGCTCGGCAGATAACGGTCCCTGTCACTCTTCATCCCTACAGTTGTTGTTAGTTGTGAAGTTGTGTCCGACTCATCGTGACCCCATGGACAACGTTCCTCCAGGCCTTCCTGTCCTCCACCATCCTCTGGAGTCCGTTGAAGCTCATGCCTACTGCTTCAGGGACTCCATCTAGCCACCTCGTTCTCTTTCGTCCCCTTCTTCTTTTGCCCTCAGTCTTTCCCAGCATTAGACTCTTCTCCAGGGAGTCCTTCCTTCTCATTAGGTGGCCAAAGTATTTGAGTTTCATCTTCAGGATCTGGCCTTCTAAAGAGCAGTCAGGGTTGATCTCCTCTAGGACTGACCGGTTGGATCGCCTTGCAGTCCAAGGGACTCGCAGGAGTCTTCTCCAGCACCAGAGTTCAAATGCTTCAATTCTTTGGCGCTCAGCCTTCCTTATGGTCCAACTTTCACAGCCATCCATTGCAACTGGGAAAACTATAGCCTTGACTATACACAGTTTTGTTGGCAGGGTGATGTCTCTGCTTTTTAGTATGCTGTCTAGATTTGCCATAACTTTCCTCCCCAGGAGCAAGCGTCTTTTAATTTCTTGGCTGCAGTCCCCATTTACAGTGATTTTGGAGCCCAGGAAAATAAAACCTGTCACTACCTCCCTTTCTTCCCTGTCTATTTGCCAGGAATTGAGAGGGCCGGATGCCATGGTCTTAGTTTTCTTGATGTTGAGTTTCAAGCCAACTTTTGCACTCTCCTTCTTTACCCGCATCAAGAGGCTCTTTAGTTCCTCTTCGCTTTCTGCCATCCCTACAGAGAAGTTCTAAAACTTTGGGCTCCAGATCTGTGATACATGTTCCAAATCAAAGCGTTTCAAGGGATTGAAGAGCATGTGATGGGTGGAAACTCTGTCTGAAGACTTGGGGGAGTTGCTGCTAATCGGGGCATGGAATTTTTACCTAGATAGACCTGACTCATGACTATGGACCTTTGCTGAAAGAAAGAAGGCAGGGGTGTCAAACTCAAGGCCTGTGGGCCGAATCCAGTCCACGGGAGTACTTAGATCTGGCCCCATGAGATTGACCTGGAAACAATAAAGGACCAGCCTCTGCTAGTGAAAATGGAGGTCAGTTGAGCTCCGTTTTCACTGGCAAAGGACTGCAGAGGGCCGTCAGAGCTGAAAACCGAGAGGGACAGTGAGGCTCCTCTGGAGGTCAAAGGGTTTGGCACTCACCCTGGTTTTGCCTTTCTCTGCTGGAGACAATGGATCCCCCCCAGCCCTGCCCGGGCCTCCACAGGTGCCCCCGACATGAATGAAGTTGAGCTGGCCACGCCCACCCAGCCTCCCAAGGTCAGGGGTGGGTTCTAATTTTTTTTACTACCCGTTCTATGGGCATGGCTTATTTTGTGGGCGTGGCTTGATGGTCATGTGACAATTCTTTAGGATTTAGCAGACGTACTGGTCTACAGGCTTTTAACTGCTTGCAAAGCTGTATCGGTCTATTCATGTATTTTTGCAGGCACTGGTCTACCGATTTATTTTTACAGGCACTGGTCTACTCATGTATTTTTGCAGGCACTGGTCTATCCATGTATTTTTGCAGGCATTGGTCTACCCATTTATTTTTACAGGCACTGGTCTACTCATGTATTTTTGCAGGCACTGGTCTATCCATGTATTTTTGCAGGCATTGGTCTACCCATTTATTTTTACAGGCACTGGTCTACTCATGTATTTTTGCAGGCACTGGTCTATCCATGTATTTTTGCAGGCATTGGTCTACCCATTTATTTTTACAGGCACTGGTCTATTCATGTATTTTTGCAGGCACTGGTCTACCCATTTATTTTTGCAGGCACTGGTCTACTCATGTATTTTTGCAGGCACTGGTCTATCCATGTATTTTTGCAGGCATTGGTCTACCCATTTATTTTTTCAGGCACCGGTCTACTCATTTGTTTTTGGAGGCACTGGTCTACCATCAAACTGCCTTTTATCACTGATCAGCTGTAGGGCAGCCCTTTGAAGCCCCGCGACAAGAGTTTTAACAGTTTTTCCTTATAGCCTCCTGGGACTCAGGAGGCAGCAATAGATTGGGGGTTGGGCCAAATAAAAGGTAAGAATAACGTGTGGGGTGATGGGGTGGGGGGCAGAACCAGTTCGGTGACATCATTTCGTCACCGCTACCAGATCGGTGGAACCGGGCGGAACCCACCACTGCCCAAGGTCCAACACAACCCTGATGCAGCCCTCAATGAAAGTTTGACACCCCTGAAATAAGGGATCTAAATACTCAGATACCCACTTAACAAAATGAGCATAATTGTTCTCAATTTGTGAGAGATGGTACACATGAGTGGGAACTGGAGTGATGGACTACATGAAATGATAGTTTCCCAGGAAGGAGGCAGTGCAATTCAAAAATGAGAGGAAGACAGGAAACAGCACAAGACAGAGCTTGATAGGAGACAGGAACAGAACAACAGAACAGGAACAGGATAGTCACTTCCTAGAATCACCCAGGGTATAGCAATAGCGTCAGCACTTAGACTTATATACCGCTTCACAGTGTTTTACAGCCCTCTCTAAGCAGTTTACAGAGTCAACATATTGCCCCCCAACAATCTGGGTCCTCATTTTACCCACCTCAGAAGGCTGGAAGGCTGAGTCAACCTTGAGCCTGGTGAGATCTGAACTGCCAAATTGCAGTCAGCCGGCAGTCAGCAGAAGTAGCCTGCAGGACTGCACTCTAACCACTGCGCCACCGTGGCTCATATATTCGTTAAGCTGCAAGTAAAGGTAAAGGTTTCCCCTGTCAAGTCATGTCTGACTCTAGGGGAGTGATATTCATCTCTGTTTCTTAGTCGAGGGAGCCAACATTGTCCGAACACAGATATGTGATCTGGCCAGTATGGCCACATGCTGAGATGCACAGAACACTGTTACCTTCCCACCAAAGTTGTATCTAGTTATCCCCTCACTTTTGCATGCTTTCAAACTGCTAGGTGGGCAGGAGCTGTGGTAATAATGGGAGTTCACCCCTTCCCGGGGTGCTTGGGTCTCAAACTGGGCTGTTGTGGGCCGCCAGCAGCCAGCAGATTCAGACAGTGAGGAGGTTGGGGAAGAACATGGGCCAGTCCTGGAGTCTGGGAAAGGCTCTGACAAGTGCTCTGCGTCAGAGGCAGAGATGGGGCCAGGGCCATAAGACCGGTATCAGCTGCCGAGTCAGACATCAGTGAGGCAGACAAACAGCTGGACTCTGTTCCCAGTGTGCGCATGCGCAGAGCTGCCAGATGAAGGGAACAGCTAAAGAACAAGGGTCGACTTGGGAGTAAGGCCACAGGTGGACAATGAAGGGCCCCTCCCATGAGGAATAAAAGAGGAGCGAAAGGGGAGTGGAGTTTGCAGGAGACAATTAGTTCATTCCTGCATTCTTGCCAAGTATTGTGGGAGTCTGAAAGATATCGGCCTGGCCACTCTCCAAGCCTGATAAAGGTCGGTAATTGTGAACTATCTTGAAAGACTGTGGGAGAGGAAAGACTTTGCTGGAGAGGAATTCACTGTCAATTAAATAAAAGGGGTTTATCGGGACAAGGACTCGGCTTCGTGCTGCTGGGGAACATGGGCTTTCCAGCTGAGAAACTCAGTGTCTGGGTGTAGTCTGGATAGATTCTGTCTTTTGTGTGTAAGCAAATAAAGAGCTGAACTCTGGCTGAATTGCTTCAGGTCATTCTTAGGCTCAGCTCGACATGGCCACAGTATTCACCCCATTTTATAAGGCAATGAAGTCATGCATATTATCATTTGCAAAGAAGATAAGAATAGATCACCTAAAACTGCCGCATTACTAGATAAGGCAAATGTAGCTATTCAGTGGTGAAATCCATTTTTTTTTACTACCGGTTCTGTGGGCATGGCTTGATGGGCATGGCAGGGGAAGGATACTTCAAAATCCCAATTCCCTCCCCACTCCTGGGGAAAGGATTTGGCAAAATCTCCATTCCCACCCCACTCTGGGGCCAGCCAGAGGTGGTATTTGCCAGTTCTCTGAACTGCTCAAAATTTCCGCTACCGGTGCTCCAGAACCTGTCAGAACCTGCTGGATTTCACCCCTGTAGCTATTGCAGTCTCAAAGATTCAAAGGCAATGGGGGTGGAAAGGAATCCCATTTCTTCTCTTACAGTTCTACAGGAAGGAAAGAGTGAGGGGTGCATCTCACTGGCTGAGCAAACATTGTTCAAGTAGGACGTCCTAAATCCATCTGGCTTTATCTGATCATGAACTGATCTCCTAAATGTGCAAAGATAAAGAGTCTTCTTCAATCCATTGGAAACTGTTATCATTCAAAGCAGGCCATATTGAGTAGGTAGACATTCTATTGCATGCAAAAGAAGAGAAAGGGTAAAAAAAAAAAAAGGACCATCCAGAGCATTACATAGGAATCGTGTTAGGGCAGCTTATTCTTGCCAATCTGAACAAACTTTATCCCCTAAGCCAGGGGTGTCTAACCTTGGCAACTATGGACTTCAACTCCCAGAATCCCCCAACCAATATGGCTGGCTGGGGAATTATGGGAGTTGAAGTCCACAAGTTTTAAAGTTGCCAAGGTAGGACGCCCTGTCCTAAGTTATTATTTTTAAAAAAATCTGTCTCTCTGACTCTACTCCCTTTAGCTCTTTATATGTTTGTTTGTTTGTTGTTGTTTTTGTGTTCTGATAACCAGGCCTCTCTCCTGAAACTGGTTTCATTACAGCTGATAGCCTCCATTCTAAAACAACAGATTGTTCAAGGCAATATCATCAAACTGAATTGTTTCTAAGCACTGGGTGCTCAGCTGTGTTATCTAAAGAACATTTTCCACACAGGCTGTCTCTATTCGTCTTTTCCAACCAATTCAGGGAGAATATCGGACAGTCGATTGTTAGCTGAGGATATTTCTCCCAAGCGGCAAAGGATGTGGGTTTCGCATAAGGAAGAGAAAACTCACTCTTATCAGTGGCCTCTGTACTTCTTATTGACAAGACAAGATGGAAGACTGATTCGACCTCGTGGACTCGGCCCCTGAAGTTTTGAGACAAGGAATTTTAGGGCAAAAGACGCTGTGTGGTAATATTGTGACCCAGGCCCAAGTAAGTAGTAGGAAAATCAGTCAGTGAAAAAAACAAACAAACTTTATTCGAACAGCTGAGAATTACTTCATTCCCAGCATCTTTCAACTAAATTAAAGCAAATTCCTCCTCACACAAATTCCTCAGTCCTATCGCAAACCTTGGTCCAATTAGGCAAAGGCCTTTCTTGGCAAACGTTCAGAAGTCCCAGATACAAAAATAAATACAAGATGTAGACGAAGAAGAAAACAAAGCTACCAATGTTGTTTTCCGGCAAAGCCCAAACACCATTGCTGGTCTGTTTTAAGACTTATGGGAGGGGCCAATCATCTCTTGGCCCTACTCCCGAGTTGTCCTCTTTGCTTGAGCTGCTCTTGCCCTTCTGGCAGCTCTTCTCATGCGTGCATTAGGAACAGGGTCCTCCTGTTCCTCTGCCTCTCTACTGTCAGCCTCTGGAGGCTCCGGAGTCCGCTCCTCACTCCCCAATGGCCCTGGCCCCATCTCTGCCTCTGACGCAGAGCCCTCATCCTGGCTTCCCCAGCCTCCAGGACTGGCCCCTGTTCTTCCTCAGCCTCATCGCTGTCCAACTCCGCTGCCAGCTCTGCAGGCTGCTGGTGGACCACAACAGATAATGGTGGGGAAGTAGGTGTGATCAGCAGTGAGATTCACTTACCTTCCCTACTGGTTCGCAAATATGAGCACGCGCTCACCTCTGCGCATGCATGTGCCCTTCCGTGCATGCGCATTGCTCGTACATTACATCCAGGTGGGTGGGCGGAGCCTCCCTCAGTCGCCACAACCGGTTCGCCTGAACCGGATAGAACCGGCTGAATCCCACCACTGGTTGTAACTCAACAAATCGGCAAACCTAGTCTAAATGCCAGGCCGAAGGTTGTAACAAACAACCTTCATAAAGGAAGAGTACAATATCATGCAGGTATAGTCTTATTAAACTGGGGGAGTGGTGCAGTGGCCTAAAGGTAGAGCTCTTTTCTCACAATCAGGAGACTGTGTGTTCGATCCTAGGTAGAGGAAGATATTTCTCTCTCTGGGCACAATGATAATATATCTGCTGAACAAAACTCCGCACTGGTGTCAGGAAGGGCATCTGGCCATTAAAACACTCTGCTAGCTCTATTCAGTTGCCCAGACTCCACCCCGTAAAGCAGGGGTGAAATCCAGCAGGTTCTGACAGATTCTGGAGAACCGGTAGCGGAAATTTTGAGCAGTTTGGAGAACTGGCAAATCCCACCTCTGGCTGGCCCCAGAGCGGGGTGGGAATGGAGATTTTGCAATATCCTTCCCCCAGGAGTGGGGAGGGAATGAGGATTTTGCAGTATCCTTCCCCTGCCACGTCCACCAAGCCACACCACACCCACCAAGCCATGCCCACAGAACCGGTAGTAAAAAAAAAAATAGATTTCACCACTGCCGTAAAGTACTATGGGGTCATTAAAAGATGATGATGATGATGATAGTCTTATTAAACTGGGAGTACATACTTCAAAACTCGTCCAGCACTGTAGAATTCCACTGGGATGTTCCCTACACCAGAAGGAGCACAAAACACGTACATATTTCACTGTCAGATCAAGGAAGAGGACAAATATAAAGTCCCCGAAGAGAAAGTGAGAACTGTGCGTGAATGCTTTGTATCTGATGCTTCAGCTTTGGTCAGTGGCTCCTTGGCTCCTCATTGGAAAAGGCGTCCTCACAAAAGATTTGTCATCTATTGACTGTGTGGTAAATTGTGCGTGGGTGTTTCCCAAAGGAAGGTCAAGAGTTCCATTGTCTCCGATCAATAGATAAAAAGAAGAGGTTTGCAAAGAAAAGACAATGGTCTGTTTTTCGGAGCCGGTATTGAATAAACAGCAATGAAGGACAGATCTATTTTTTTGACGAGGCATGTCTGCATCTATTTACTTATTTACCTGCTACAATTACTCCTTGTTCCTCTTTGGGATGTGGTGGCTCAGTGGCTAAGATGCTGAGCTTGAAGATCAAAAGGTCGGCAGTTCAGCAGTTCAAATCCCTAGTGCCGTGTAAGGGAGTGAGCTCCCGTTACTTGTCCCAGCTTCTGCCAACCTAGCAGTTCGAAAGCACATAAAAAATGCAAGTAGAAAAATAGGGACCACCTTTGGTGGGAAGGTAACAGCGTTCCATGTGTCTTTGGTGTTGAGTCATGCTGGCCACATGACCATGGAGACGTCTTCGGACAGCGCTGGCTCCTCAGCTTTGAAGTGGAGCTGAGTACCACCCCCTAGAGTCGGGAATGACTAGCACATATGTGCAAGGAGAACCTTTACCTTTACTTCTTTGGGAATTTTCAGAGACTCTAATACTCAGGTTAACGAACTACATCAATACAACCTGAACTTATAGCAATGCCATGGAGATACAAACTATAGCAGGACTCACCAAACTTGGCAACTTTAAGGCTTGTGGACTTCAACTCCCAGAATTCCTCAGCCAGCCATGCAGTTGAAGTTCACGAATTATTTTTTTTAAAAAAAGTTTTTGGGGTTTTATTTTTAAAATATACATCAACATCAATACATGAACCGTGCATCATCTGGGTATCATTCACTTTGGGACAAGTGGCAATAATGATATTAATATAAATATATATAAATATATTTTTATATTTTATATATATTTATATATAAAAATAAATTTTAAATATTTATATTTAAAAATAAATATTTATATAAAATATATAAATATGTGCTAATATTCCTATTTCTTATTTCTACCTCTATTCTGTCTTCTAGTCAGGTTATCATTGCTGATTCCAATGTTGATACACCTGCTTATATTAAGATATAGTCCTTTATTCTTTAATTACCATATTTTTCAGAGTATAAGACGCACCTTTTTCCCCAGAAAAAGAGGGTGAAAATCTGGGTTCGTCTTATACTCTGAATGTAGCCCCGCCCAGCTTCGCAAACGGAGATTTCAGAAGCTGAAAGAAGCCTCTGAAAGAAGCTTCAGAAAAAAAAAAAAGCCTCAGAAAGGCTTTTATCTAAAAGAATATGGCAAGCAACAAAAGAAGAATCAGTAAAGGTTCTAACTAAACTATGCAAACAAATCTGGAGAATGACACAATAACCAACAGATCAGAAGAGGTTAATCTACATACCAATACCAAAGAAAGGAGATTGAACAGAGTACAGATAGTCCTTCAGAATAAAAGCCTCTGAAAGAAGCTTCAGAAAAAAAGCCTCCAAACAGAGCTTTAGAAAAAAAGCTTTTTTTTTTTTTTCCTGAAGCTCTGTTTCAGAGGCTTTCAGAGGCAGGAAAAAAAAGTTTTTTTCTGAAATGGAGTTTCAGATGTTTCAGAGGCAGAAAAAAAAGCAAAAAAAACAAAAAACAAAAACAAGGCACAGAGCTCACAACCAACGAACCTGTTGCTAAAATTCACCTCTGGGAACAGCTGATTGGGGATATTTCGGGAGGCTGATCGATCCAACAATCAGCTTTTTTTCTTATTTTCCTCCCCAAAAACTAAGGTGCATCTTATACTCCGGTGCGTCTTATACTCCGAAAAATACGGTAGTCAATGTTTCAATGCATCATTCTAGTTCCAATCACCATATTATTTAAACATACTTAATAATATCATATTTCGACCTCTAATCTTTCCATCCACAAATTTTAAAATTGCCAGGTTTGGAGACCCCTGAGGTACAGGACAACTCACTGTGATTGAAGCTAAAGTTAGCAGCAGACAAACACTATTTCCTATTCCTCAAAGGGCTACTATATTCCCAAAGCCATTGTCAGTGAGGTCTGACAATTTCATTAGCAAAATACATCATGGCATGTTTATCATCCGGACTGCAGTGTGTGAAGAACAAATACATTTATAATTTAAAAAGTAGCATCATGTAGAAATGATCAGAAAAATAAATAAATAGGGAACTTATGTGGTAGAAAGATTGATTCCAACAATAGCAATGAATACACACAGCTCAGGCTTATAACACGTTGTGATATCAGAGATCCGGGAACTAAATTTGAGACTGCACAACATTTCATAACCATACCAGGTTACATCAGCAGCATAGGAGTTATGATTTGTTGATAAGCAAGGATTGCATACTTCGTTTTCTTTTATACTATTAACTACGCTGTTAATTGCAATTTTTAAAATGAACCGAAGCACTGCAAATCGTTCTCATTCTTTTTGGATGCGGTGCATGATGATGGAGAGGAAGACAGACGCCGTATCTGGCATGGGAAATATTATGGTCTCTACAATCTCCCAATTTCAGGTCAAACTGATATTACTCTATCCCAGGTGTCTGCAACCTTAAACACTCAAAGAGCCATATGGACCCGTTTCCCACAGAAAAGAAAACACCGGGAGCCACAAAACCCTTCCCGTGCCTGACAATTTCTTGAGCGGCCATAAAACTAGCATATGTAGTTGAATTAAACATTCCGTTTTCTTCTGAAACTTTTCTTTTCTTGGATTTATCCATGGTTGGCCTACCGGGGGTTGAAAAGCTCAATAAATTGTGTGCTGGCAGGTGTCGCACATTGGTGGTTGTGACACATATTTTGAATGACAGGGAGCCGCAGCAGAGGGGTGAAAGAGCCACATGCGGCTCCAGAGCTGCAGGTTGCTGACTCCTGGTCTATTCGAAAAAAAAAAAAAAAATACTATTAGTTCCTCTTGTTTCAGTTCTGGCATGTTTTATATAATATTACCAAGGGCAGAGGATTATCAAACAAGCTTCATCGCCACTCCCTTCAATCTGTGCACAGAGTTAGGCAATGCCTGAACACTGTGTATCTGCTATGCTGACTAGATCTGCAGAACTGGCTTTGGAATATTGAAATAAAGGAGCCATACGTTGCAGGCTTAATAGGCAATTAATAAATAATAGAAATTGCTCTCCCTCGAATGAGGACTAATGAGATGTGTCACATGTTGCAGAGATGGGTCTCGACGATTTCTCAAAACAAATAGCCTCCCTTCTTATGTTTCCTTTCTATACTGGAAGGCACGTTATTATTTACATGCATCTCAATGCATGTTTTATGATAAAGAGTCCCTGTAATTCAGCGCTCTGTGAGGAGGGAAGTGTTTTAATCACACATTAGAAGTGCATTTATAAATACTGCTTCATTAGAAAGTGTCACCAACTCAGCTCTCTAATAAAATCCCCATACTGAAGGCTGATTCTAATATTCCTTACACCAGGCAAACGTGACTTTTTTTCCAGTGGGGAAATCTGAACCAGTTTTCCACCTGTTTGCTGGCCGCGTGTGTGTGCTGCGTGGCAATTGCACGCTTTGCGCAGAAAAAGAAGACTTCACTAGGTAAGTAGAACAGTGAGGGCGGGAACAGCTGTGCCACGTGATTTAGCTTTGCTAGCTTTCTAGCGAATATAAACCACGCGGCACAGCTGATCATTTGGAAATACCAGTTCAGACAAACTGGTAGCTTTTTTTTTTTACTACCGGTTTGCCCGAATTGGTAGTTTTTATCACTACCAGTTCGCCCGAACAGGGGCGAACCGATAGCATTTCACCCCTGCTTTCCCCCACCCCCAGAAGATATGTATAGGACTCAAGGAATGGTCAGTGGCCTAGAGGTGGAACTTTCACCTCAGAATTAGGAGGCTGTGAGTTCGACCCTAGGTAGCAGCAGATATTTCTCACTCTGGGCACAATGAGAATATATCTCCCGTTGTTTTTGTCTGGTAATATCTGACATAACGGGCATGCTGCAAACCCTCAACTTAAAATGAGGGTCATCTGGTGGAACTGAAGACTTCTAGAAAAGGGTTGCAATAGTGTAGATCAGGGGTCGGCAACCTTAAACACTCAAAGAGCCACAAAGGTCCTAATCGGAAGCCCCCCATTCAATTCTGGAGCCGGCCAGAAGTCCGGTTCCCCCACCATAGAATCTCCTCCTAGTGTGGCATCCTTTTTTTGTCTGCCGACTGGTAGTCCAGTTCCCCCACCATAGAGTGTGTACACGCACACGTGACCCCCTGTGCAACCCCTGCTTTTGGCACGTAATGGCTCGGTGGGCCCGTTAGGCCTGTTTTTCGCCATCCCCAGGCTCCAGAGGCATTTTTGGAGCCTGGGGAGGGTGAAAACTGCCTTCCCCATCCGGGCCACCCGGAGAGGCCCTCCGGAGGCTGGAAATGACCCGTTTCCCGACTTCTGGTGGGCTCAGAAGGCCCCAAAATCAGCTGGCTGGCATGCACATGCGTACTGGAGCTGAGCTAGGGCAATGCTCGCGTGCCCACAGATATGGCTCTGTGTGTCACCTGTGGCATGCGTGCCATAGGTTCACCATCACGGGTTTAGAGTAATTCGTTATGTTGCTTTTCTTGGTGTGCACTGACCAGAAGTTGGGGGACGGTTTTCAAATAAAATTTACAACGGCAAAAATCCAAAGGATGATATTGCAAAGAGAGAAACACAGCACACGTGTCTTCAAGCTCCACTACTTCATCGCAAGGGGACGATACCCTGCTTTTGTCACATCCTACAAGCCTTTGGAGCTGGTAGTGGTTTTGTTAATCCCTTTGTGAAATGTCACTGTGCAAGGAAGGAGTTGAGAGAGAAAGTTCTTGTTAATACAAAGCTTGTCAAGCCCATCACCTGGAAATGTGGAATGTCTTTATTAGATTCCTTTATCTCTCCTGAGGTTGGGGGACAAGACTGGCTGATACTCTACGGAGGTGTCATCACACAGAAACTAATTAAGGACTGAGAGAAGGAAGTGGGCCAACACACATTCCTGAGAATAAGATGTATTAGAAGCTGAAGATATTACCAGTGAACTTCAGATCAGAAAGGGCAAGCTGGGAATTTATCAATAACTCCTTGCCCTTCCCCCACCTCTTCCTAGCTTACCATCTCTCCATTTCCCAGATGTCTCCTTCTGTCTAAGGGGCAAAACATATCCTACTTTGATGATTTTCTTCCTTAACTCTTACCAAATCAGACTTTGGAGCAAGGGTGAAATCTAGCAGGTTCTGATAGGTTCTAGAGAACCGGTAGCAGAAATTTTGAGTAGTTCGGCGAACCAGCAAATACCACCTCTGGCTGGCCCCAGAGTGTGGAGGGAATGGGGATTTTGTAGTATCCTTCCCCTGGAGTGGGAAGGGAATGGGGATTTTGCCATATCCTTCCCCTGGAGTGGGGAGGGAATGGGGATTTTGCAGTATCCTTCCCCTGCCATGCCCACCAAGCCATGCCCACAGAACCGGTAGTAAAAAAATTGGGATTTCACCACTGCTTTGGAGTATATTTGTGCATGTGCCCAAGTTGCATGGGTGTTTAAATATTTCTTAGGTAAGAAAATCCCCCATGGCTTTGGAGGGATGTACAACTCAATGACTTTCATCTAATGCTCCGAAATTGACCGTCTTTCAGTTGCTTCACTGAGGTCAGCAAAAGTTTTAGCCATTTGGTGTGTGTGTGTAAATGGTTCAGCGGCTAAGATGCTGAACTTGTCAATCAGAAGTTTGGCAGTTCAGCGGTTCGAGTCCCTAGTGCCGCGTAACAGGGTGAGCTCCCGTTACTTGTCCCAGCTTCTGCCAACCTAGCAGTTCAAAAGCACGTAAAAAATGCAAGTAGAAAAATAGGGACCACTTTTGGTGGGAAGGGAACAGCATTCCGTGCGCCTTTGGCGTTGAGTCATGCCAGCCACATGACCACAGAGACATCTTCGGACAGCGCTGGCTCTTTGGCTTTGAAACGGAGATGAGCACCGCCCCCTAGAGTCGGGAACGACTAGCACATATGTGCGAGGGGAACCTTAACTTTTACTAAATGGCCTTGAAATGTGAAAAGAACAGTAACACTAATAACAGAATAATCGAGTTGGAAAGGACTTTGGAGGTCTGCTCAATCAGATCTTCTACCATTCCAGACAAGTGGCTGTCCAGTCTCTTATTAAAAACCTTTAGTGATAGATCACCCACAACTTCTGATGGCAAACAGTTGCACTGACTTATTGTTTTCACTGTCAGGAAATTTCTCCTTAGTCCTCAATTGCTTCTCTCCTTAATTAGTTTCCGACCGTTGTTTCTTGTTTTGCTTTCTGTTGCTTTGGAGAATAGGTTGACCCCCTCTTCTTTGTGGCAGCCCCTCCAATATTGGAACTCTGCTCTCTCTCCAATGTACTGAACAAAATACTGGAACACTGCGATCTGTACAATGTACAATAAATTTACTGTCAGGGTTCCAAGTAATACCCCCAGCGAAAGAAAACTCCGAGGCTTGAGTTTCCTCAAAGTTCCATTTTATTAGAGATGTCATATTGACACATCTGGGAAAACCCAAATCTGAAAGCTTCCCCACCCAAAGGAAAGTTGAAGTCCCTGCCCAGCACCCACAAGTCCATCACATGGTCCAATCCAAGCACTGTCCCAACTGGACAGGCCTCAAAATTCCATCCAGGTGCAGGGCAAGATGGTCTTGACTTTCTGAGAAAAGAATGTTATTATGACTACATATCACCTTGGCTCCATACAATCCTCCCTCCCAGTTTCCCACAGTAGTAAATGTGGCAGGCCTGAAGATCCAACGAAAAAGATGGCTTCCAGGCCTGACACGTACCATGTTTCAAATATGGTTTATTTGAACTTCAGAGTGCCACTTCTTGTTTATGAATTAATTTCCATCCATCAGCTAAGTTATCTTCTTCTTTGCTTGCCTGTGTTTATTTAGAAGAAAATGTTATGCTTATTATATTGATCCTTCTAATCATTATGAAGATTGCTCATGAATGAAAGATTTAAGGGACAAACCAGAGACTGAAATTGATGCTTTGGCTACCACTGAATGGTCTTGGATGTTACGTTTTCCTTTTGAATGGAATGTTTATTTCAAACATTCAAGCTTAGATCAAATTTTTCATTGTGGTTTTTAATTACAGCCATATGATAGCATATGTAGATTAATCAAATAAAATTTGCTCCTAAAGATGAAAGACAAGCTGGCACCGTGTTTCATATGGAGAAACCATCTAAACCAGAAACAAATCAGAGATTATAACAAATTATAACTGACAATAAGACAATATTTGGATATGATAGCAGTCTTCCAATATCTCAGGGGTTGCCACAAAGAAGAGGGAGTCAAGCTATTCTCCAAAGCACCTGAGGGCAGGACAAGACTGCCTCCTGCCACCAATAGCCTCTCACCGACCAGTTCGCTCCCATAGAGAGGGACTCCTGAGGGTGCCGTCGGCCAAACAATGTCGACTGACGGCCCCTGGGGGAGAGCCTTTTCTGTGGGGGCACCTACCATCTGGAACGGGCTTCCCCCGGAGTTACGAAACATCCAAGACTTACGCAATATTCCGCCGTGCCCTGAAAACGTTTCTATTCCAACAAGCTGGTCTGGCCTAACTCTCCCTTTTTAATTGGCTTTTAAACTGGCTTTTAAATCGGGTTTTAGACCTCTTTTAGATAAATTTGGATGTTTTTAATCTTTGAGCCAAATTACTTAATCTGTTTTTTTTAAATAGTTTTTAACTTCTATATGTATTTGTATTTATTTTGGCTGTTCACTGCCCTGAGTCCTTCGGGAGTAGGGCGGTATACAAATATGAAAAATAAATAAATAAGAAGCAATGGGTGGAAACTCATCAAGGAGAGAAGCAACTTAGAACTAAGGAGGAATTTCCTGACAGCTAAGAACAATTGTATCAGTGGAACGACTTGCCTTGAGAAGCTCTGGGTGCTCCAACACTGAAGCTTTTAAAGAAAAGATTGAACAACCATTTGTCTGAGATAGTATAGGGCTGTGATGACAAATCTATGGCCAAAGTGGCATGTGAAGCCATGTCGCGTGGCCTTGCCTGTTTGTCTTCCAGGTTTCTAGCGCACATGCGCACGTGACAATCATCCTGTCCTACCCATGCCTGGCAGTGCCGAAAGCCAGTGTGCGCATGTGGGCCAACCAGCTGATTGACAAGTGTCCATGCACGCTAGAACCCGGAAGTTTGGCTTTTCTGGGGCGCGATCCCTTTGTGTGCGTGGCAGTGCCTGGATGGGGAGAAACAGGCTCAGACTCAACCCATCCAAGACTGAGTGGCTGTAGTTTCCGACGTCCTGATATAGTCAGCTGGTGCCATCGTTGACTATTGGGGGCGAATCGTTGGCCCCCACGGAAAGGGCTCGCAACTTGGGCATCCTCCCGGATTCACGGCTGTCTTTAGAAGAGCACTTGACAGCCGTAACCGGGAGGATTTTTCACCAGGTTCGCCTGATTCTCCAGTTGCGTCCCTTTCTGGATCGGGACTCATTACGCACAGTCACTCATGCCCTCGTCACCTCCTGCCTGGATTATTGTAATACTCTCTACATGGGGCTCCCCTTGAGGAGCACTCGGAGGCTCCAACTGGCGCAGAGTGCGGCCGCGCGGGTGGTGATGGGAGCGACATGGCACTCCCATGTAACGCCTCTCCTGCGCGAGCTGCACTGGCTCCCGGTGGTCTTCCGGGTGCGCTTCAAGGTTTTGGTTACCACCTTTAAAGCGCTCCATGGCTCAGGACCTGGTTACCTACGGGACCGCCTGCTACCACCAATAGCCTCCCACCGACTAGTACGCTCCCACAGAGAGGGGCTCCTCCAGGTGCCATCGGCCAAACAATGTCAACTGGCAGCCCCCAGGGGGAGAGCCTTCTCTGTGGAGGCACCTACGATCTGGAACGAGCTCCCCCCGGAGATACGGAGGATCCCGGACCTGCGCACCTTCTGTCGCACGCTTAAGATGTTCCTATTCCAACAAGCTGGCCTGACCTAAACTTCTCCTCTTTTAAATGGGAATTTTAAATTTGGTTTTAAATTATTGGGGTTTTAAAATGGTCAGCCAAATTTATTTAATTTGTTTTATCTCTATTTTAAATTTTGTATTTAATATGTTTTATTTTATGGCTGTTCACCACCCTGAGTCCTTCGGGAGTAGGGCGGTATACAAATTTAATAAAATGAAAATGAAAATGAAAACCAGCCTGTGCATGTACGCTGGCCAGCTGATAGTTGGACATGCATACACGCTAAAACCTGGAAGTTCGGGTTTTTCAGAGTGTGGCCCTGATGAGCTCACATTTTTGTGCAACGAGTGCCGAAAAGGTTCACCATCACTGGTAAAGGGTTTCTTGCCTGATCAGGGGGTTTAGCTAGATGGCCTCCAAGGTCCCTTCCAACGCTACTATTCTGTTATTTTATAGATGGAGTGCAAGGCAGACTATAAAGCAGGGGTGTCCAACGTTGGCAATTTTAAGACCTGTGGACTTCAACTCCCACAATTCCCCAGGAAGCTTAAAGTCACCAAGGTTGGATGCCCCTTCCTAGAAAGTATTCCAAGCTCTGTTTTCCAGCATTTTATTTCCGTTCTTTGCCATTGGAGCACGAGATCGATAGAAACACTCTGCAATGAAAGCATAATCCAAGGATGGGAGAATTGGCTCTAATCCGATTTGAAGTGTCATTTCAATTTGTGGCTCCAGATTTATTCAGCTGGAAGCGAGGTTTCTATCCAGACAACTGAAACACTGAAGTGGGTCCATTCACTCCAGAAAAAAAGAATTTTGTGTGTGCACACGTACGCAAAAGATCTTTTATCATCTGGATATAAACTATGTAGACGCTCCGATCTGGCGCTTTAAATAGTCTTTTGCTTCAAATATTTTTTTTTAATAATAATAATAATAACAAAAAAACTTTGACAAATTGAAACACCCCTCCAAAGCTTTTCATATGCAGAGAGTCTTGACTCACAATCATAGCAGTGGTGGATTTCAGCACTGGTCAGCAGGTTCTGACCAGTTCTGGAGAACCGGTAGCGGAAATTTTGAGTAGTTCAGAGAACCGGTAGAAAAAATTCTGACTGGCCCCGCCCCCACCTATCCTCTGCCTCCCAAGTCCCCGCTGATCGGGAGGAAATGGGGATTTTGCTGTAACCTTCCCCTGGATTGGGGAGGAAATGGGGATTTTACTATATCCTTCCCCTGGATTGAGGAGGGAATGGAGATTTTACAGTATCCTTCCCCTGCCACGCCCACCAAGCCACACCCACAGAACTGGTAATAAACATTTTTGGAACCCACCACTGAACCATAGTAGTTACAACAGCACTGAGAAAAGTGACTTACAATCAGTTTGCACACTTACAACAGTGAAACTTCCCAGGAGTTACGTCATTAAACGCTCATAAATACAGCTAATATTACCCTGTGGTAAGATGGATGGCCAATAAATTTCATACATACATACATGCCAGTTGTCAAGCATCCAAGAGCCGAGGTGGCGCAGTGGTTAGGGTGCAGTACTGCAGCTACTCCAGCTGACTGCTAGTTCAGCAGATCAGCGGATCAAATCTCACCGGCTCACGGTTGACTCAGCCTTCCATCCTTCCGAGGTGGGTAAAATGAGGACCCAGATTGTTGGGGGCAATATGCCTATTTAGTATACTGTCTTTGGTGTAAGCCGCCCAGAGTCCTCGGAGAGTGGGCGGCATAGAAATATGAATAATAAAATAAAATAAATAAAATAAATAAATTTTGTTCATATAACCATGGAGAAACTGCAACAGTTGTATGTATAAAAAATGGTCGTAACCCACATTTTTCACTGCCATTGCAACTTCACCGTCGCTAAAACAAATGATTGCAAATTGAGGACTACATGGAGTTATGGTTCTCACCTCCCTTGCTTTGTCTCTTACACAATTAAGCCACTACTGTGTTTCTTCCAAAATAACACCAGGTCTTATGTTAATTTTTGCTCCAAAAGATGCATTATGGTTTATTTTCTGGTTATGTCTTATTTTGGGGGAAATACAGTACTAAATGCTCTCTGTCTGCTAATGATCTTAACTGGGGTTTATTTTGGGGGTAGGGCTTATATTACGAGCATCTTGAAAAATCATGCTAGGCCTTATTTTCCAGTTGGGTCTTATTTTTGGGAAAACAGAGTATTATTATTATTATTATTATTATTATTATTATTATTATTATCAATTATTATTTAAATTTGTATACCGCCCTACTCCCGAAGGACTCAGGGCGGTGAACAGCCAAATAAAATACACATAATACAAATGTTAAAAACCGTTAAAATACAATTAAATAATTGGCTCAGAGAACTAAATTTAAAACCCCCAAATTCATAAGACAAAATTTAAATTTTAGAAATTTAAATTTTTTAAAAAAGTTTAAAAGAGAAGTTAGTAGAGAAACAGACTTTCTGGAATAACCCATGATGTACTCAATTCCCCAGATCCACAGAGCAAAGCTCACAGAACAAAAAAAAAAAAAAAAATGTCCTTCGCAATGCTGTATTTATTTCTGAAAGGACAAGCCAGCTTAATCACCATTCCCATTCAAGATCCCTTCTCTTCCAAGCTGGCATTGGCCTCCCTTGTCCAACACAGCCATAATTTTGTGCAAAAACAGGCAAGAAGCTTTTGGAAAAGTAATGAACTCTGGGCTGGATCCACAGCAAGGGGGAGGGGGAGGCTTTAATTTCTCTGTTCAGAGACTGTGGCAAGGCCATCAATTATACAGCTCTGCAGCCAAAGGAGCAAAATGGACCATTTCAGACAGATTCTACCATGGGAAGGGAGAATACAATGAAATTATATACCTGAAATAAGTAAGCAATGGATGAGCACATCTGGAGGGCGTTGCCATCTGGATAAAATTAGAGGGAGAGAGGGAGGAAAGAAGGAAAAAAGGAAAGAAGGAAAAAAGGAAAGAAGGAAAGGAAAGGGACTGTGTAGCAACTTAGAAATAAGTGTTGTGGGAAGGGAAGGGAAAGGAAAGGAAGAGAAGGGAAAGAAGGAGAGGAAGGGGAGGGGAAGGGAAGGGAGGAAAAAGGGAAGGGGAAGGAAAGGGAAGGAAAGAGAAGGGAAGGACTGTGTAACATCTTAGAAAGAAAAGTGTTAGGAAGGAAAGGGACTGTGTAGCACCTTAGTAAGAAAAGTGTTGGGAAGAGAAGTGGGGAGGGGAAAGGAAGGGGAAGGATCTGTAGCATCTTAGAAAGAAAAGTGTTGGGATGGGGAGGGGAGGGGAAAGGAAGGGGAAGGGACTGTGTAGCATCTTGGGAAGGGAAGGGAAAGGAGGGGAGGGGAAGAGAAGGGAGGGGAAGGGAAAGGAAAGGAAAGGGAAGGGAAGGAAAGGGAAAGAATGGAAGGGACTGTGTAACATCTTAGAAAGAAAAGTGTTAGGAAGGGAAGGGACTGTGTAGCATCTTAGTAAGAAAAATGTTGGGAAGAGAAGAAAAGGAAGGGGAGGGGAAAGGAAGGGGAAGGGACTGTGTAGCATCTTGGGAAGGGAAGGGAAAGGAGGGAAGGGAAAGAAAGAGAAAGGAGGGGAGGGGAAGAGAAGGGAGGGGAAGGGGAAGGGAAGGGACTGTGTAACATCTTAGAAAGAAAAGTGTTAGGGAGGGAAGGGACTGTGTAGCATCTTAGTAAGAAAAATGTTGGGAAGAGAAGAAAAGGAAGGGGAGGGGAAAGGAAGGATAAGGGACTGTGTAGCATCTTGGGAAGGGAGGGGAAGGGAAGGGGAAGGGGAAGGGGAAGAGGAAGGGAGGTGCGGGGGAGTCAAGATTTTGCAGAACTTACAAAGATTTCCAAACACGAAGAAAAATATAAATTCATCTTCTTTTTGGAGAAAAGCTACTTGTTCCCCCACGTGTCTGATTAAAAGCATTTCAAAGATTCAAAGATAAGCAGGCTTCTCTGTTAAGTTCCTTTATTATTCTACGGCTTTCCCCTTCAATTAATTCCACTCCTCCCGAATTCCAATGTAACAAGAAATAGTTCTAAAATTATTATTTTTTTTTTCTGGAATTGGAGCATGAACAATTTGGCACAGCTTCCACTTTCTCTAATTCCGTTACCGCTTTATTACTGTACAAATTTTTCGTGGATCAAACACAGCACAGAAAACACGCACAAACAAGTTGCTTGTAGGTTATTGGGATCTATGCTCTGCGGCATTCAGGGGTGCGTACATACACAAAAAGCTCTCCGGCGGCAGTTGTATTTATATTTTTTTAATCCCCATTTCTAATCTGTATTGTGTCGGACTGTGTTTATATGCACATGCATCTTTATTCATGAGCTACGTCTTTTATTTGGGCCCATAAAATAGAGGGGCCACTGCATATATAATTATTTTCTCTGTGTGTGGAATTTTATTAATGCAGGCAACCTTGAAAATTAGATGCTTATTCTGAATGGCTGTTGGTGGATATGTTCTGGAGCTGACGTAGGAAGTTAGCACCCACCCCTCTCCTAGGAAAATGAGATATTTTAGGAAATATTAAAAGGGCAGAATATTTCCCCTAAAAAGGGAGGCAGAAACTCAGCCCCCCCACCTTTGTCAATGGGCCATGAAGTCCTGTCTATTCTACATAACAAAGATCTATCACCTTCAGTAGAAATTGCCCAAAGCCCTGTCATTACATCATCACCCCGCAAGGCTCAACCAAGCCTGGGACAAAGACAACCTACAAAGTTATCCCTGCATGCATGGCCCCATGGGAGTCTGACAACCAGAATACAAGCTCAAATTCAAAGCCCAATGGAGGGTATAAATCTCTCTCTTTCTCTCACCCATGTGCTTTTTTGTCCAGGATTTCAAACCATGTGGTCCTGCCCACAAGTAAAAACAATTTTTCCAAACAGCCACCATGTTTCCAGTGAGTTTATCCCCACTTGGAATGGAACCCAGAAGGACATTTCTTCCAACACTGAGAAGGAAGTATTTGCTGAAGACCAGAACTCAAGATCATGGACTGGCTTCACTCCATCTGGGCTTGTAACTGCTCGTTTCCCTCAGATGGATTTACAGGTAGCCCTCGACTTCCAGCCAGTGGTGGGTTCCTCCCGGTTTGGCCTGGTTCGGCTGAGTCAGTAGCGGTGACGATATGGGCTTGTAACTGCTCGTTTCCCTCAGATGGATTTACAGGTAGCCCTCGACTTCCAGCCAGTGGTGGGTTCCTCCCGGTTCGGCAGAGTCAGTAGCAGTGACGATATGGGCTTGTAACTGCTCGTTTCCCTCAGATGGATTTACAGGTAGCCCTCGACTTTCAGCCAGTGGTGGGTTCCTCCTGGTTCGGCAGAGTCAGTAGCGGTGACGATATGGGCTTGTAACTGCTCGTTTCCCTCAGATGGATTTACAGATAGCCCTCGACTTTCAGCCAGTGGTGGGTTCCTCCTGGTTCGGCAGAGTCAGTAGCGGTGACGATATGGGCTTGTAACTGCTCGTTTCCCTCAGATGGATTTACAGGTAGCCCTCAACTTCCAGCCAGTGGTGGGTTCCTCCCGGTTCAGCCCGGTTCGGCCGAGTCAGTAGCGGTGACGATATGACATCACCGAACTGGTTCTCTTTCTTCGGGAGCTGGGCCCTCCCACCCCACCCCACCCACATTATACTTACCTTTTATTTGGCCCCACCCCCAATCTATTGCTGCCTCCCGAGTCCCAGCTGATCAGCTAGAAGGAAAAAAACTGTTTAAACTCTTGCCGCGGGGCTTCAAAGGGCCGCCTTATAGCTGATCAGTGGTAAAAGGCAGTGTGGTGGTAGACCAGTGTGCTTGAAAAACAAATGGGTAAACCAGGACGCTCCAAGAACAAATGGGTAGACTGGTACAGCTCTGCAAGCTGTTAAAAGCCTGGTAGACCAGTACCTCTGCTAAATCCTAAATAATTGTCACTTGACCATCAAACCACGCCCACAAAATAAGCCACCCCTGCTTCTAGCCATTCCCTTAACAACCATTTGAAGTTAACAATATCACTGGGGGGAAAAAAGACTTATAACTACAGGCTGTCCTTGACTTTCAACACTTCGTTGAGTGCCCGTTCGACGTTACAACAGCCCTAAAAAAAGTGACTTAAGACCGTTTTGCACACTTACACAACCATTGCCGCATCCTCATGGTCACATGACCAAAATTCAGATACTTGGCCACTGACTCCTGTTTATGACGGTGGCAGTGTCCTGAGGTCATATGATCTCGTTTTGTGACCCTCTGACCAGGAAAATCAGTGGGAGAAGCCAGATTCATGCAATCACCTTAACCACAGTGATTCCCTCAATAACTGTGTCAATAACGGTCGTCAAATGGGGTAAAACTCAGGTAACAAATGTCTCACTTAGCAACCAATTTTTTTTGGGGGGGTCAATGGTGGTCATAAATCGAGGACTACCTGTGGGCTTTGCAGTTACGATGGTTGCAGCATCCTCACAATCATGTGATCAGAATTCAGGCTCTTGGCAACTGGCAGGCGTCAATGACAGTTACGGCTTCCAGGGTCATCTGAACGCCATTTGCAATTTTCCCAGCCAGTTTCTGACAAGCAAAGTCAACAGGGAATTTAGAATAACAGAGTTGGAAGGGACCTCGGAGGTCTTCTAGTCCAACCCCCTGCTTAGGCAGGAAACCCTACACCACTTCAGACAAATGGTTATCCAATCTCTTCTTAAACACTTCCACTGTTGGAGCATTCACAACTTTTGGAGGCAAGTTGTTCCACTGATTAATTGTTCTAACTGTCAGGACATTTCTCCTTAGTTCTAGGTTGCTTCTCTGCTTGATTAGTTTCCCCCCATTACTTCTTGTCCTACCCTCAGGTGCTTTGGAGAATAGCTTGACTCCCTCTTCTTTGTGGCAGCTCCCAGTTCCCTAATCATCTTGGTTGCTCTTCTCTGCATTCTTTCTAGAGTCTCAAAATCCGGGGTGAAATCCAGCAGATTCTGGAGAACCAGTAGCGGAAATTTTAAGTAGTTCGGAGAACCAGCAAATACCACATCTGGCTGGCCCCAGAGTGGGGTGGGAATGGAAATTTTGCAATATCCTTCCCCCAGAAATGGGGAGGGAATGGGGATTTTGCAGTATCCTTCCCCTTCCACACCTACCATGCCATGCCCACCAAACTGCACCACGCCCATCAAGCGACGCCCAGAGAACTGGTAGTAAAAAAATTTGGATTTCACCACTACTCAATTTTTTTTTTTACATCATGGCGACCAAAACTGAATGCAGTATTCCAAGTGTGGCCTTACCAAGGGAAAGTCAGATTAATTTAACAATTACCTAAGTCACTTGCAGTGACTCACTTAAGTACAGCAAAAGAAGTTGTAAAATTGGGTGGAACTCACTGAACAAATTCCCTACTTAGCAAAGGAAATTCTAGTCCTGACTTGGTTGGTTATAAGTCAAGGACTCCCTGTACAGTCTCTTCAGAGTTGGGCCTAATTCCAGGTTTTTTTTCCCTGTGAAGTGCATTTCAAGTTTCATTTATGGTCTGTAGTAGTTATCGAATTAAATATACAACTAGGATGTTGGTTTTAAAAAAAGGGCAAGTATGTCAGTATTTCAGAGGATTTACCATTCTATCATCATTATCAATAATGTATTCTCCGACAAATGGAAATCTTTACGAGGCAATCTTCCTTTCTCACAATTAAAACTTGTCCTTGAAGGGAAAAAAAAGAAGAAGAAGGGGAAAAAAAATACATTTAAAGATCAGGAAGGGCAAGAAGAATGGCGCGAGAGAAGCAAGTTTAAAATAAAAGAACAGAATTTATACTCAAGACTTAAAAAGTTTAATAATGCAACAGAAAATCAATATTTAATAAAGCAAATGATGGTTAAAAAAAATAAAACGTCGAACAGTAGCTGAAGCTGGGGCTCTGTTTTCAAACATGTAACTCTGAGGCTAAATTGGCAACATGATCAGATCGTCATAAAGATGTGGCACGCATTAAAAATGTGTCTCACTCATGCCAAATTAATACAAAGTCTTCTTCTTACGTTAAAGAAAAAAGAATCACGAAGCTTCGACATCTGCTATATAAATCATGGACAGTAAGGGACACTGATTAGTTAATGGAATAGAAATTTATTCCATCAGAAATGTCACAATATGTTGTGTTTGGACTTGTACGAGAAACCAGAAGATGCAATAAGACTCAAAGCTGCAAGAATCCTAGACCACAAGCTAACTCCAAAAAGCCTAGAGAATTCTTGGAAGCGCTGAAACAAATCAGCCATCAACAGGAACATAGAGATAAACAGATTAACAGATTAACAGAGTTGGAAGGGACCTTGTAGGTCATCTAGTCCAACCCCCCGCCCAAGTAGGAGATCCTACACCATTTCTGAAGAATGACAGTCCAATCTCTTCTTGAAAGTCTCAAGTGATGAAGCTCCCACAACTTCTGAAGGCAACTTCTGTTCCATTGGTTGATTGTTCTCACTGTCAGAAAGTTCCTCCTCATTTCTAAATTGAATCTCTCCTTGTTCAGTTTCCATCCATTATTCCTTGTCTTGCCTTCAGGTGCTTTAGAAAATAGCTTGATCCCTTCCTCTTTGTGGCAGCCCCTCAAATATTGGAAGACTGCTATCGTGTCTCCCCTGGTCCTTCTCTTCACTAGACTAGCCATGCCCAGTTCCTGCAACCCTTCATCATATGTTTTAGCTCCCAGTTCCTTAATCATCCTGGTTGCTCTTCTCTGCACTCTTCCTAGAGTCTCAACAACTTTTTTATTGTGTGGTGACCAAAACTGGATGCAGTACTCTAGGTGCGGTCTTACTAAGGCTTTATAGAGTGGAATTAGTACCTCACTTGATCTTAAAGATAAACCATATTCCACCCATTCTAAAGAGACAATTTTAAAATTAAAAGATCAAAACACCTCCTTGCCAGCAATCAACACCCAAATAAACAGAGATTAACACCAATTCATACTGGTAGTAGAACAATAATCAAATAAGAAATGATACCCCAATCAAAGAACTACCAACTCAAACAATCAAACTGTAAACAACAGCCTAATGAAGAAATTCATTATGAACACTCCCACCGTCACTGACAGGACAAGTCACCTTTATATACAGAGACCAAACCCCACTACTTTCTGGCACTGATGAGGTTACCTAGTTGGGTAATGAAAGGTCTGTAAGAAAACAGCCCTGCTGAGAGGACCCCACTGTCCTTTTTAAAAGCTTGTGACATTGTTTACAACTGAAAAGTGAATATGTAAGTAGTATATAAAAACACTGTGATTTGCAAGATGAGAAGTCGGCAGCAACCTGAACTGATTTAATGGGGCCTTTTCTAACTCGTCCATTTGGAGTGACCCAAGCATGAAATGTGATTGGGAGGAAAAAGAAGACTGTGAACCAGTAGTGGGTTTCAAATTTTTTTATTACTGGTTCTGTGGGCGTGGCTTGGTGGGCGTGGCATGACATGGCTTGGTGGGCGTGGCAGGGGAAGGATACTGCAAAATCTCCATTTCCCCTCGATCAGCTGGGACCTGGGAGGCAGAAAATAGATGGGGGCAGAGCCAGTCAGAATTTTTACTACTGGTTCTCCAAACTACTCAAAATTTCCGCTACCGGTTCTCCAGAACTGGTCAGAACCTGCTGAAACCCACCTCTGGTATGAACTACAAGGTTAACATCATCTAGAGCAGTGATGGCTAACCTTTTCCAAACTGAGTGCCCAAAGCATGCACCCAAACCCCCAAAATGCAATGCGAGTTTGTCCCTGCGCATGCACCCCGCCCCCATGCATGTATGCACCCCTGCATGCCCCCTGTGCATGCACACGTACCCCCCCCGCACGCATTCTGGCCCCACACACATGAGTGGTAGACCCAATGACCAGCTGGCCAAAAGGTCAGAAAAAAATAGAATTGATATAAAAGAAAGAAAGAAAAAAGGAAGGAAGGAAGGAAGGAAGGAAAAGAAAAACCAAAAGGTCAGGAAAAGAAATAGTTGATAGAAAAGAAAGAAAGAGAGAGAGAGAGGAGAGGAGAGGAGGAGAGGAGAGGAGAAGAGAAACCAAAAGATCAGGAAAAGAAATAGAGTTGATAGAAAAGAAATAAAGGGAAATGTCGAGATCCCCTCGACACTCAGCGCTAGGGCGGTAGCCGCGGATCCTGGCGCCGTGACTGTGGAGTTGGTTCCCGGCGCTTCCCAGACCTGGATCGGCGGAAGGGGCGTTGGGCGGGGTCATTTGCACAGGTGGTGGTAGGTGATTAGCATAAGTGATAGGCGGTTGGTCACGATGCGGTCGGAGCCAGGGTTTGTTTTGTTTTGCTGACTCATGCAGGGGCTGGGCTACGCTAAGCCGGAAGGGCGGGTGGGCTGTTGTAATTATTGGGCGCGTTATTTAAAGCGTTGGGAGGCGCCCGCTCCCAACGCCGACTTTGTATGCCTTTGCATTGATTGTTTTCTTTAACGCTGACGGTGCTGACGACCGTTGGAATAAACCGCTTACAACTATCAAGCCTTTGCAGCGTTTTTCCTTCCCGACGTCTCCAGACACGCAGCAGAAAGTTAGACAGGAAAAGTATAAAAAAGAGGCTTCACATATTTTTCACTGCCGTTATAAATGCTAATATATTTTAACCCCTCTCTCTAAAATTACATCGAATTACTCTTCTTTCTATAATCTCTCCTACCTAATCATCAAAAGCATAAATCAGAAGTTCATTTTTACAGTCCATAAGACGCTCGCAGTCGCCAAAAAAACCCCGTAGATCATGTCTCTTCTCTAATCAAAGAAGTCAATTTATCCATTCCAGCATATCTAATTCCGATTTTGCTAGGGGGAGGAAAAGACTAAGCCATTTTATTGCTTGGACAAATGTGGAACCCTAGATTACCATCTTAAAAAAAAAAAAAAAAAGATATGCCATTTAGGGACAGTGCTTCTCAACTTGGCAAGTTTAAGATAAGTGGACTTCAACTTCCAGACTTCTCCAGCCAGCTTTGCTGGTTAGGGAATTTGGAGTCCATATGGTACATCTTAAAATATACTAGCAGAGAATTTTGGGAGTTCAAGTCCAAATCCCTTAAAACATGCTGGCTAAGGAATTCTGGGAATTGAAGTCCACACATCTTCATGCATGCTAGCTGGGGAATTCTGGAGTGCACGCCCATGACAGCACGCGAGCTGGGGGATTTTGGGAGTTGGAGTCCACATCCCTTGATGCATGCTGACTAGGAATTCTGGGAGTTGAAATCCACACATCTTAAAACATGCTAGCTGGGGAATTCTGGGAGTCTGCACATCTTAAAGTTGCCAAGGTTGAGATACACTGATCAAAGAACTTTCAGCTGCCGCAGATACTTCACTCTGGCTCATATTTTCCCAATAGGGGTGATTTTAAAAGTTTGTTACACCACCAACTCTCTGGTATTGGAAAGTCTAACAGATAACACAGAGTTGGAAGGGACCTTATAGGTCATCTAGTCCAACCCCTCGCTCAAGCAGGAGACCCTACACCATTTCTGACAAATGGCAGTCCAATGCTTTCTTAAAAGTCTCAGGTGATGAAACTCACACAACTTCTGAAGGCAACTTCTGTTCCATTGGTTGATTGTTCTCACAGTCAAAAAAGTTCCTCCTCATTTCTAGGTTGAATCTCTCCTTGGTTAGTTTCCATCCATTCTTCCTTGTCTGGCCTTCAGGTGCTTTGGAAAAGAGCTTGACCCCCTCCTCTCTGTGGCAGCCCCTCAAATATTGGAAGACTGCTCTCATGTCTCCCCTGGTCCTTCTCTTCACTAACTAGCAATGCCCAGTTCCTGTAACCATTCTTCATATATTTTAGCCTCCAGTCCCCTAATCATCTTGGTTGCTCTTCTCTGCACTCTTTCTAGAATCTCAACATCTTTTTTATAGTGTGGTAACTAAAACTGGATGCAGTACTCTAGGTGTGGTCTTACTAAGGCTTTATAGAGTGGTATCACCTCACTGGATCTTGATTGTATCCCTCTGTTAATGCAATTTAGAATTGAATTGGCTTTTTTTGGCTGCCCCTGTACACTGCTGGCTCCTATTTAACTGGTTGTCCACTAAGACTCCAAGATCCCTCTCACAGTCACTGTTATTAAGCCTGGTTTCCCCCAGTTTATACGTGTGCTTTTGGTTTTTCTTACCTAACCTAAACTCACCCCATCTAAATAGTCCATTCTTGTGTGCTTTGATTGGCAGAATGTCCTTGCAAATTTAAACTTCGGTCGTTAAACCGAATCTATTGTTGCTGATATCCTACCAGTTATCGAAGAAAAGGCATTTGCCTCAGACTTTCCCGCCAGATGCAGGTGACAGATTAGCAATGACAACTCCGCCCTCTGGAGGCAGCTGCCGAGTGCATTTGATAAAAACAGACAACTTAACAAACTAGCCACAATTCGGGAAGTCTCTCTTGCGTCCCTCAGGTCTGTTTCCTCTGACAAAGGATGGACTGCAAGGGCAAAGAGGAAATTTACCCGTCTTTTCTTTGTTTGTTTGTTTATTGAAGGAGTTCTTTTTCCTGCTCGAACAATATTGCAGCCCAGCTTCGTATTTCAAGAAATCATTTCCTGCGTTAGATTTACGAAGGCAGGATTGTCACGTTGCTGAGACAACGGTTGATGAGCTGTCAGGGGCTGGGACTACTTTATTTCTCAAAGTGGATGGATGAATTCAACGCCGTCAGATTCTCTCCCCTCTACGGCTGGAGTTCCCAACACAATAGTCCTTGAGTTACAACCACAACGGAGGCCAAAATTTATGTTGCTAAGTGAAAGATTTGTTAAGGGACTTTTGGATGCTCAAGTTCAAAGAGGAAATCAGAAGAGGAAGGGGCTCACAGGAACATCAACAACAAAGATCTACTATCTCGACAGATCTAGGCAGAACACATCTAACTAGGAAAAGCTTTGGAGAAATTTCTCTTCTCTAGAACATCAACAAACACCTCAAATTAAACCTTTCTCTCCCAATTTCTCTGGGAACTTCCTAGTTTTAACAGATTAACAGAGTTGGAAGGGATCTTATAGGTCATCTAATCCAACTTCCCCACTCAAGCAGGAGACCCTATACCATTTCTGACAAATGGCAGTCCAATCTTTTCTTGAAAGTCTCAAGTGATGAAGCTCCCAAAACTTCCAAAGACAAGTTGTTCCATTGGTTGATTGTTCTCACTGTCAGAAAGTTCCTCCTCATTTCTAGGTTGAATCTCTCCTTGGTTAGTTTCCATCCATTATTCCTTGTCTGGCCTTCAGGTGCTTTGGAGAATAGCTTGACCCCCTCCTCTCTGTGGCAGCCTCTCAAATATTGGAAAACTGCTATCCCGTCTCCCCTGGTCCTTCTCTTCACTAGATTAGCCATGCCCAGTTCATGCAACTGTTCTCCATATGTTTTAGTTTTTAGCAAGTGTGTAGGATTTCAGAGTTTCCTTCTCTTTACCTGAGCCACAAGAGTTGTGTTATGGGAGCAGACAGGTAATTAACTATCAAACAATGGCCAGGATTTAAGAGATTAACTGGGGCACAGAAGGAATGGGAAATCTCATTTGGACCAGACAAAAGTGGCGAGGAGTGATTAGTTGCTTCAGCACAAAAGAAAGGACCAGATAGCCTCAAGAAGCTGATAAGAAGCCGAAAAGCCAAATATCTCTCAAATTCTTCTACTACTTCTGCTTTTTAAAAAAGAAAAAAAAGAAAAACCCTTTTCTTCCTTGCATCTTGAACTCGGATTCCATCGTTTTTCTATCATGCAAATGCTTGTGTCTAAGTGAGATTAAGCGCAGGGGTTCTTCACAAAGTCCATTTTCATCAACCCTGAGATAAGGTGGACTTTTCTTAATCTCTTCTACAAGATGAGAATATTTCGCAGCACAGGACAAATACAAATCTCATTTGGCCTCTTCCGTTTCTTATTTTCGAATACATCCATCTGAGAGAAAGGCCGACTTTGTAAAACTTTTAAATATACACCGTATATGCTCGGATAGAAGCCCATCTGTGGGTAAGAGAACCCCTAAGTTTTTAACCAAACGATTGTGAAATATACCTACAAATAGACAAGCCCTGAATTTTTTTGGTATGTTTTAATTTTCACAATTGGCTTATCTGTGAGTAGTCAACAATACATTTTTTCATGCTAAGGTTCTCCTCACACATATGTGCTAGTCGTTCCTGACTCTAGGGGGCGGTGCTCATCTCCGTTTCAAAGCCGAAGAGCCAGCGCTGTCCGAAGACGTCTCCGTGGTCATGTGGCCGGCATGACTCAATGCCAAAGGCGCACGGAATGCTGTTACCTTCCCACCAAAGGTGGTCCCTATTTTTCTATTTGCATTTTTTACCTGCTTTCGAACTGCTAGGTTGGCAGAAGCTGGGACAAGTCACGGGAGCTCACCGTGTTACACAGCACTAGGGATTTGAACCGCTGAACTGCCGACCTTTCGATCAACAAGCTCAGTGTCTTAGCCACTGAGCCACCACATCCCCCTTTTTCATGGTAGTTTTGTTAAAAATTCATGGGTCAGTTAATCCAGGGATAGTCCATGAATACATAGTCAAGTCAAGTCTTTAATATTCCTGGATATTCCTTGAGTGTTTTTAATTTATTCTGGTCTTTGACTGTAATAAACATTGACTTGACTTGAGAATATACATGGGCTATATGGACACTTAAAAATAAGGCAAAGAACTGTTGTATGTCAGGACTCCCAAGTGCTCCACCTTGAATCAGATTTTAAACTGTAGTAGCAATTACTACAGTAAGCTAATTTTGGGGTACTTTGCTTCTTCTCCATGCCCAGAATTGCATACTATTTAGCTTGAATAAATAAATGCCTGGAGAAGCTGAACATGCTGTGTTGGCGTTTTGATTAGCCCTTAATGAAGGAATTGTCCATTGGTAAATTGTTTGTTTTGTTTTTGTTTTTCATCTGAAGGAGTTTGTGCTTTTCTAAGAAATATAAAAGGGATGCGGTGGCTCAGTGGCTAAGATGCTGAGCTTGTCGATCGAAAGGTCGGCAGTTCAGCGGTTTGAATCCCTAGTGCTGCATAATGGGGTGAGCTCCTGTTGCTTGTCCCAGCTTCTGCCAACCGAGCAGTTCGAAAGCACGTAAAAAATGCAAGTAGAAAAATAGGGACCACCTTTGGTGGGAAGGGAACAGGGTTCCATGCGCTTTTGGCGTGTAGTCATACAGGTCACATGACCACGGAGATGTCTTTGGACAGCGCTGGCTCTTCGGCTTTGAAACGGAGATGAGCACCGCCCTCTAGAGTCGGGAACGACTAGCACATATGTCCGAGGGGAACCTTTACCTTTAAGAAATATATAGAGTTTTGTCCTTGTCTTCCGCTCTATCACCGTACTTTTTCTCTGAGGTTCTTGTACACAAACTCAAGTGATCTCCACTTATCGGAGGTCAGCTCACCTATTGATCAACCATCAGCTCTACTTTCTTATTATTTATCAGTAATCTATAGCTGAACACTTTGATCGTAGTGAAATCAATATGTGTAATGGGTTGTGAGAATAACCTTGGGAGACAGGAGGAAGAACCTAGACGATAAACAAAATCTGAATACAAGAGAGGAGTAGGGGATGAAGAAAGCATCTCAGAAGGGGACTCTTCCTCGTTTTCTGTATAAAGGTAGAGGAGGGGGATGGACAGATCCCTAGAGGGCATTTTGATGAATATCTAGTCACATCAGTGGCTGTTATAAATGATAAAGCTTCACAGGCTAACAAATAGTAAATCTAAGAGATAAGGATGAGTTGAGATGTCACACACTTCATGCTCTAATATTTGCTCACTGGGAAACTGATAGAAGTAGACCGGGTCTACTTCTGCAAGACACTTTTAGTTCTTCTGCCTCTAACAAGCTCACTTCGGACTGTGGCAACTAACTGAGTTTATGTAACACCACTGTTTTATGGAAGAGTATAGCTCTTAAGATCATTGCTATATCTTCATTTCAAGGATGTGACCATAAGCTAAACAATTTTGCTCTTCAGAATGCAACAGTCTACTTTTCCTTGAATTGTTCACACACCCCCCCACACACAAATGGGCACAGAGTATATAATTTTTCGTTGTAGATGTTAAGCATAGAAATATCTCAAATTGCTCTGGCTCTTTGCACAAGTGGCTGAGTTTGTACAATCAATTTAACATGGGCTTTTTTTTTTAAAAAAAAAGTAATCCATTGAACATTACCTGAACCATAAACTATTCAAATAGATTGGATTTACACAATACTTTAAGCCATTAACAGCAACAACAACAAAAAGCCAGCTAAAACTAGTCAGATACAGCACTTCATATGCTACTAGCCTGCAACATAGTTGGGTAAGGATGTTGGACAAACCCACCGATATCAGAGAACAGTGTGGCAGTAGGCACATAACCATCAGGTAGAAAATCCCTAATTCAATCCTAGGCAAGACTGGAGGAAGGTTTACTACTGTACATCTTGGGGGGGAAAAAATCTGCCATTGTTGTGTAGTTGAATTAAATGAATCTCGTTATAACTTTGTAAGAATCTTCCGCAACGGTATTCACCAATACTGACCCTTTCCTTGACTTTGTGCCACAAAGCCATTTAGGTAGCCAAAACACAAGGAAAAAAAAATTTACGCAAACATCTTATGCAGTCCTACAATTCCCCATCTTGTTCCTGAGTATTGCAAGAGACGACCAAGCTAAGCCCGAGGGAAGGGTCAAGCATATCATTAGTCTTGAGCCGTAGTGTTGCAGGGGTTACAATGCAGTATTGCAGGGTAATTCTGCCCACTGTTGAACCTGACTGGCTCAAGGTTCAGTGGTGGGTTGCTCCCGGTTCTGTCCGGTTCTTGAGAACTGGTAGTAAAAGTGGTGGGAGGCTTCGCCCACCTGCCCGGATGTCATAATGGACGATCTGTGCATGTGCAGAAGCTTCTGCGCGCACGCTCCCATTGCGAACCGGTAGTAAAGGTAAGTAGAACCCACCCCTGTCAAGGTTGACTCAGCCTTCCATCCTTCTGAGGTTGGTAAAATGAGGACCCAAATTTTGGGAGGCTATATGTGAAATTAGAACAGGGGTGTCAAACTCAAGACCTGGGGGCCAGATCCTGATCATGGGGTCCTTAGATCTGGCCTGCAGTGCCGCCCTGGAAACAGAGAAGGACCGGATTGCAATGCCTCTGCCAGCGAAAACAGAGCTCGGGAGGACTGCAGAAGGTTGCAGGAGGCTATCGCAGCCAAAAACAAAGCTCAGGAGACCGTTTTCGCTGGCAAAGCACTCGGCCCACCACAGGCACCCCCGAAATGAGTGATGCTGAATTGGCCATGTCCACCCTGACCACACTCACCCCGCTCCCCTGAGGTCAAACACAACGCGGATCCGGCCCTCAATGAAATCAAGTTTGACACCCTTGGCTTAGACAGTGCTGTAAAGCACTGTAGAGCAGTATATAAGTCTAAGTGCTATTGCTTGGCGCCCACAAGAGACCTACATCCATCCCACATTGAATTCTGCTGACTCTTATCTACTGCCAATTGACTTTGACCGTTAGTAGTTCAGATTCTTGTAGAGAATATTAGTGCACAATAAATCCAGGGATGGGTTCTAATTTTTTTTACTACCAGTTCTGTGGGCGTGGCTTATTTTGTGGGCATGGTTTGATAGTCATGTGACATTTTTTTAGGATTTAGCAGAGGTACTGGTCTACCAGGCTTTTAACTGCTTGCAGAGCTGTACCGGTCTACCCATTTGTTTTTGGAGTGCACTGGTCTACCACCACACTGCCTTTTACTGCTGATCAGCTGTAGGGCGGCCCTTTGAAGCACCCGCGGCAAGAGATTAAACAGTTTTTTGCCGCTCTGCCACCACCGAGAGAATCGGAAACTGCTTTCAGGCAGCTTGGCCTCAATTGCCAATCTACCACCACCGAGTGGTTTACAAGGAGTGGATCGGTTCTAGCCAATCTGTTGGGAGGCTTCTTGGCTTCTCAATTTAAAGCTACGGTGTCTTGTTTTTTTCTTTTTCTCTTCTTTGTCAAGTGAGCCCTGATTTTTTTCCTTCTAGCCAATCAGCTGGGACTCGGGAGGCAGTGAATAGATTGGGGGCGGGGCCAGGCAGAGGTGGTATTTACCAGTTCTCCGAACTACTCAAAATTTCCACTACCGGTTCGCAAGAACCGGGGAGAACCGGTAGCAACCCACCACTGAATAAATCTGTATTCATTTGAACCTCTTTGCTTCCTGATTTATCGCATCTGACAAACATTCAAGGAAGCTCACGAGTGTCAAAATTCCAGCCTCACGATGAAGGCCAAACCATCAACCAATAACAAATCTGTGTGAATAACTGTGTAGAAATAAAAATAAAATGTGTCACCCCCGCTGGTCACCAGCTGAAATAGACATCATTTTCTCCTAATCCCCTGCAGTATGAAGTGGTTGTGTGCTCTGTTATTGTTTGACAGCTATTAAAGGAAAGTAGGTACATTTGATAGCACTAAAACGTCTGTTGTGTTTGTGACTCCGCAACCCCCTTAAATTCAAGGGGGGGGGGAAAAGATAGTGCCTTCCCTGCTTATGGTGCCCATGAATGGGGGGGAAAAGGGGGAGAAAAATAGCATCTCCCCTTAAATATATTTTCACTGAGGAATCATGCAGGGAACAGCCGGTTATTTCATCCACAACAGATGGTGAGGTATATTTTCGGAACCAAGAAAGATTATTATCAGACAATTATGTTCCCCCACCCCTACATCTTTCACTGAAAAGACAAATATCACTTTGTAAATATCACTACCAGATATTGCAAAGCAAAGAGATAAAGCAGCACAGCTATTACAATGAATTTGAGGATGACGTTTATGTATTGTTTTGGAAATGGAACAGGGTCCCTGCAGGCTCGTTTTTATATTCTTCTGCAGAATATTTAAGGGCATGCTTTCCCCCACTTTGAGTTCTAATGCCATGGACACTATCTTAAATCTTTATTAAAGGTAAAAGGAAAAGTTTTCCCTGTCTAGTCATGTCAGACTCCTGGGGGTGTTGCTTATCTCAGTTTCGTAGCTGAGGGAGCCAATGTTGTCCAAAGATCACTTCATGGCTATACAACGAAGTGCACAGAATACTGTTATCTTCCCACCAAAGTGGTACCCATTTCTCTACTTGCATTTGCATGTTTTGGAACTGCTAGGTTGGCAGAGGAAGCAAGGACAGGAGCTCACCCCATCACACAGTGCTTGAGTCTCGAACTGTGAAACTTCCAGTTGACAAGCCTAGCATCTTAACTCCTAGGCCACTGCGCCCCCCTAACAATCCGCAATTTGACATGTGTTTTTGATGCAAAATTCACACTAAAAAGTTTGGCCGTGATGATACCACTCTAATGGCAGAAAGCGAAGAGGAACTAAAGAGCCTCTTGATGCAGGTGAAGAAGGAGAGTGCAAAAGTTGGCTTGAAACTCAACATTAAGAAAACGAAGATCATGGCATCCGGCCCTCTCAATTCCTGGCAAATAGATGGGGAAGAAAGGGAGCTAGTGACAGATTTTATTTTCCTGGGCTCCAAGATCACCGCAGATGGGGACTACAGCCAAGAAATTAAAAGACACTTGCTCCTCGGGAGGAAAGCTATGGCAAATCTAGATAACTTACTAAAAAGCAGAGACATCACCCTGCCAATAAAAATGCATATAGTCAAAGCTATGGTTTTCCCAGTTGCAATGTATGGCTGTGAAAGTTGGACCATAAAAAAAGGCTGAGCGCCAAAGAACCTTTGAACTCTGGTGCTGGAGAAGACTCCTGTGAGTCCCTTGGACTGCAAGGTGATCAAACCGGTCAGTCCTTGAGGAGATCAACCCTGACTGCTCTTTAGAAGGCCAGATCCTGAAGAGGAAACTCAAATACTTGGGCCACCTAATGAGAAGGAAGGACTCCCTGGAAAAGAGCCTAATGCTGGGAACGATGGAGGGCAAAAGAAGAAAGGGACGATAGAGAACAAGGTGGCTGGATGGAGTCACTGAAGCAGTTGGTGTGAGCTTAAATGAACTCCAGAGGATGGTAGAGGACAAGAAGGCCTGAAGGAATGTTGTCCATGGAGTCGCGATGGGTCGGACACAACTTCGCAACTAACAACAACAACATAAAGCTGGGACTGTACTAAAGGCTAGTTTAGTGTGGTGGAATGTAGTCTGGATTCCCAGTAGGGACGGGATGCATTTCAGAGGATCAAGAGACAGCAAAGTTTAGACAGTTTGTCTGAGAGGAAAAGGATTGTGACAGTTTTTCACTAGACATTTTCAGAGTGCATCTCTAATGATGCAGGTAGTTACTTTCATTTGGCAACATTTCTCTCCATAGGCAAAGAACAATAAATAAAACTGTCTTTCCGGTCTTTGTAGCCTGAAATTTATTCATCCATCTGTTATTGAACACAGCGCAATTAGATAAGTTGTGGCGGCACCAGAGACAACAGTTTGCAAATGCCTGGAAGATTTGTGAACTCTGCCATTAAAACAAAACAAAAAAAAAATGTTATTTTAGTAAATTAAATAATTATGTTTTGTTTTTGTTTTTTGTTTTTGGTTCCACGGTTATTTGTTGTTTTCAGTCTGTTTCAGAGATGGCCACAATTTATATACATGACTTTGAGAGCCGCGAACAAACATACCTTTCTTAGATATTACAATATTCTGAATGCTCCCAATTCCAATTACCTTCAAAGTCAAGCGACAGCAACTTTCTAGATAACTAGTTACCCTTCTCCTTCATAGAACGAGACCTTGAAGTACCTTCCACTGACAGAACGTGTTGCTCTCTTGAGGAAACCGTATATCTTCCTTCCACAATTATTCACGAAGAGAAGAAGCCGAAATAATAAAACACTAAAACAACAAACAGAGAGGCAGGATTGATTTTAAATACCAGAGGTTCAGAAAGGATGGGTAAGTAATTACTACTCTCCAGCTTCCATGATTATAGCTTTGATTTTTTTTTTTAATGTGATCAGCTTTGATGCATGAATGGGAACAGACGCCATAAATTTGAAAGATAACAGAAAATGCCAAGATTGGAAACACATCCGTTAGTTGTTTCATGAGTAAAGAGATGTATATGCTCCGAGGAGAAAATTTGCTCTATTTTTTAACACATCCGTTAGTTGTTTCATGAGTAAAGAGATGTATATGCTCTGAGGAGAAAATTTGCTCTGGTTTTTTTTTTCCTTGATTGCTTTGAGAGGAAGATGTCCTCAAACACGACAAGCCCTCTGACGTTAACTCAAAAGATTCCTTTATTAGAAATGCCAGCAACCCAGTCAAAAAGTTTATCTCGCAGGCTAACAAGTACGTCCAGCAGAAAGAAGAATAGTTGTCTGCCACACCTGTTCATTAATACATTAATTAAACATTAATACAATTGAGCGAGTCCAGAGGTATTTCACGAGAAGAGTCCTCCACTCCTCTGCTCACAACAGAATCCCTTATGCCACCAGGCTTGAAAGTTTGGGTTTGGACAACCTAGATAGAACTATGCTACCTATGATCTGACCTAAGCGTAGTCCACAAAATTATCTGCTACAACGTCCTACTTGTCAATGACTACTTCAGCTTCAACCGCAACAATATACAAGAAACACAATAGATACAAACTCAAGGTAAACTGCTCCAAATTCGATTGCGGAAAATACGACTTCAGCAACAGAGTGGTCAATGCCTGGAATGCATTACCTGACTCTGTTGTTTCATCCTCAAACCCCATAACTTTAACCTTAAACTGTCTACTGTGGACCTCACACCATTCCTAAGAGGTCTGTAAGGGGCGTGCATAAGCGCACCCGCGTGCCTTCCGTCCTTGTCCTACTGTCTCCATTTATTTATTCATATTCATCTCTGCCCCCTTCCTTTTATCCCCAGAGCTCGGGTGGGGCCTCGCTAGCAGTAGTGGCTCTTCCTGCCCCAGGTTCGGCCAATGGATTTCCACTGCTCTCCTCTCCTCTGCCTTTTATGCATCCACACATCGGGCATTGGACCCAGCTGTTCCTCCTCTTCCTCACCAGCCACCTCCAGACCTGGGGGCAGTTGACTCTCCATCTGAGGGCTGATGGATGGCCCAGGCTCCAGCTCGGTCTCTCTCTCTCTCTCTCTGCCAGCTCCATTCCCTCTTCCCCCTCGGAGCTCCCAGGTTGTCCTGATATTCACCCTGACTCCCACACCTCCTCTGATTTGGCTGCTGGAGGGGCAGGTAGCCGACAGGCCACAACAGAAGGGAGTGGAAGAAGAAGGTAGATAAATGCCTGGGAATTTTTTTATCATTCATTGGTTGGTCAATGACATACATGGTGTAGGAGGTGATCCGGTTGAGCCCGAGGGAAGGGTCAAACGCGTCATCAGTCATGAGTCTCTGTGCACCCACAAGACATCTAAATCCAGCCCACCTTGAATTCCTTTCTTAACTCTGCTAGGAGCCGAGCTTAACTCTGCTAGGCACAGTGGTTAGAGTGCAGTACTGCAGCTACTTCAGCTGACTGCTAGTTCAGCAGATCAGCAGTTCAAATCTCACTGGCTCAAGGTTGACTCAGCCTTCCATCCTTCCGAGGTGGGTAAAATGAGGACCCAGATTGTTGGGGGTAATATGCTATTTAGTGTAAATATGGTATTTACACCTATTTGGTCTAAGCCGCCCAGAGTTCTCGGAGAGTGGGTGGCATAGAAATATGAATAATGAAACAAATAATAAATAGTAGTTCAGAGTCTTGTAGAGAGCTTAAGCAATAAATCTTTATACTCATTTGAAGTGCCTGAATCTCCCGGTTTTCTCTGGTGTTTGACATATATTTACTTACTCTTTTCATGTATTCAAATTATGTTTATACTTTTACCTGTTATCTTATATATGCTTGACTAACTAACTAACTAAATAAATAAATAATATTGTCCAGCCTATGAATTGCAGGTTAGCTCAGGGCAACTTGGCGTACAAGACCAATGTCTTCCTTAACCCAGCTTGTTTCCAAATCAATGTATCCATCAACATTTGAAAATTAGCCCGAGTTCAAACTCCCAAGACTCAATTTCCTAGCTCTATTAAAAGGGCTACCAAGAAAAGCCCAAGAGAAACGATCGATGGTAAGGTAAGACAAAATCCTTATCTTAATCATCCTTAGCATTATCCCCATCATGTCAGAATAACAAAATAACATTGGACCTTGGAAGTCTTCCAGATCAACTCCCTGCTCAAACATTTCTTACATTTCAAAATATTTCACAAATATTTAAATATGTCCTACTTGGAAAAGCCAGGAATGAAACTTGGTCCATGTCACACAAGCAGATGCTCAGTCATGAACCACAGATAAACTGAACTGGACTTAAATCTTACTGACCGCAACAGGGGCAGGAAACCTTCAGAGACTGATAGTACAGATAATCCAAATTTGTTAAGTGAGTTTTGCTCCACTTTACGACTTTTCCTGCCACCATTGTTAAGTGAATCATTGCAGTTGTTAAATTAGTAACCCGGTTGTTAAATGAATCTGGCTTCCCCATTGACTTGGCTTGTCAGAAGGTCGCAAAAGGGGGACCGACCCCATGAACCAAGAACACTGCGACCGTCATAAATGTGAATCGGTTGTGAAGCATCCGAATGTACATCACATGACTATGGGGATGCTGAAACAGTCATGAGTGTGAAAAGTGATCATAGCTCGCTTTTTCCAGCATTGTCGTAGCTTCAGATGGTCAGTAAGTGAACTGTTGTAAGTTGAGAACTCCCTACATTCTCTCTCTGTGCGTGTATGTATGTGTGTGTGTGAGAGAGAGAAAAAGAGAAAAAGATGGGATGATGTCAGTGGTGAGTTGCTACCAGTTTGCCCTGGTTCGTGTGAACCGGTAGCGGTGGTGGCAGGAGGCTCCGCCCACCCACCCGGATGTCATCACGGACGCTCTATGCATGCGCAGAAGCTTCTGGGCATGTGCAGAAGCGCCGTACGCTCCCAATAGCGAACCGGTAGCGAAGGTAAGTGAAACCCGCAACTGGACGATGTGGAAAAATAAGGATTGGTTGGTTGATGGTGGGATTTTCTGAATGTTTCTGGATTTGTAGGAAAGCTTGAAGGGAAGACCCAGATTGTTGGGGGCAATGTGCTGACTCTGTAAACCGCCTTAGAGAGTGCTGTAAAGCACTATGAAGTGGTATATAAGTCTAAGTGCTTCTGCTATTTTCTTTCCTTCCTTCCTTCCTTCCTTCCTTCCTTCCTTCCTTCCTTCCTTCTTTTTCTTCCTTCCTTCCTCCCTCCCTCCCTCCCTCCATCCCTCCCTTCAAATGTTAGAATGCAGTATTGCAGGCAAACTCTGTCCACAGCCTAGAGCCGTGATGGTGAACCTATGGCACGCGTGCCAAAGGTGGCACACAGAGCCATATCTGTGGGCACGTGAGCATTGCCCTAGCTCAGCTCCAGCATGCATGTGTATGCCAACCAGCTGATTGCTGATTTTTGGGCCTTTTGGGCCCACCGGAAATCGGGAAACGGGCAGTTTCTGGCCTCCGGGGAGGTAGGGAAGGCCGCTTTTGCCCTCCCCAAAAAAGCCTCTGGAGCCTGGGGAGGGCAAAAAACAGGCCTACTCGGTCCACCGTGCCATTGTATGCCAAAAGCGGGGGGGAGCGCAAGGGGGTGTCACACATGCATGCACGGGGGGTGGGCACATTGAATTATGGGTGTCGGCACGCGTGCGCTCGACCCCCTGCACTCCCCCACCGCTTTTGGCACGCGATGGCAAAAAGGTTAGTGTTGTGGCTCCGTTACCTGAGCCTGTGTCATCAGCAGGAGAGGACTCCGAGAGTGAAGGGGAGGAGTTGGCAAGGCCTCCCTCTCCAGGATCCTCCTCTCTGGCAATGCCTTCGGTGTCCGCCGAAGGGCAAGAGATAGGGCCAGGGCCAAGTACGTCCACACAGCCACAGGTGGACAGTGATGAGGGAAATGAGTCTTGGCTGGATCCTCGGCAGCGTCGCAGAGATAAGCGTGCGCAACAGAAGAAAAGGCGTGCCAGAGATTAAGCTGAGTCACTGGACCACACCCCACAGGGTATAAAAGGGGTTGAGGTGGCTTTTCAGACTCTGTGACGGACAAAACTAACTACTATCGAGTCACATTGCATCTTTGGAAACAACATTATCGGCCTTGGATTTATTTTACGAACTGGACAATTCTTTTTTTTTTTTTTTTATTGCAAAAGTTTTACAATTACATTTTCACCCCTTTCCCCCCCCCCTCAACCCACCCCAAACTTCCCAACCTCCCTAACCCACCCTAACCCTCCCCTCCCCCCAGACTTCCTCACAGTATACTCATGTCAAATAAAAGGAAAAACCCTCCTTTGTATATAAAACTTGAACCCCTCCCTCCCCCTCCCCCGTGATGAGAACATCACGGTATAATGCAATTGAGCCAGGACCTGAAATTTCAGCCTCCCTCTTTTTTTCTCCATTGTAAAAAAAATCTGGATTTAAAACAGCTGTGAGAGTTTTAGTTTTGCATAGCTACTTCTTGGCTCCCCGACTGTGGGATGCTATCCCCGAGCTCTGATTTTTGGGTTGCTCTGGAGCCATTAAAAAAAAAAGGAGTTCTAAGATCGTCTGGACTATTGTAACACTCTCTACATGGGGCTCCCCTTGAGGTGCACTCGGAGGCTCCAACTGGCGCAGAGTGCGGCCGCGCGGGTGGTTATGGGAGCGACGTGGCATTCCCATGTAACACCTCTCCTGCGCGAGGTGCACTGGCTCCCGGTGGTCTTCTGGGTGTGCTTCAAGGTTCTGGTTATCACCTTTAAAGTTCATGGCTTAGGACCTGGTTATCTACAGGACCGCCTGCTACCACCAATAGCCTCCCACCGGCCAGTACGCTCCCATAGAGAGGGGCTCCTCCGGGTGCCGTCGGCCAAACAATGTCGACTGGCGGCCCCCCAGGGGGAGAGCCTTCTCTGTGGGGGCACCTACGATCTGGAACAAGCTCCCCCCGGAGATACGGAGGATCCTGGATCTGCGCACCTTCCGTCACATGCTTAAGATTTTTTTATTTCATCAAGCTGGCCTGGCCTAAATGTTCTCCCCTTTTTAAATGTCAATTTTAATTTGTTTTAAAATTATGGGGTATTTTAAATTTGTCCAGCCAAATTACTTAATTCGTTTTTATTCTATTTTAAATTTTTGTATTTATGTGTTTTATCCTGTGTCTGTTCACCGCCCTGAGTCCTTCGGGAGTAGGGCGGTATAGAAATTTAAATAAATAAATAAATAAATAAATAAATAAATAAATAAATAAATAAATAAATAAGATCTTGGTAGCCTTGGTACCAAGAGCCTTGGTACCAAGAGCCTTGGTAGTACAGTGGTCTAAGGCACCCAGTTATTAACACAGCTGCCTGCAATTACTGCAGGTTCGAATCTTACCAGGCTCAAGTTTGATTCAGCCTTCCATCCTTTCTAAGGTAGGTTAAATGAGGACCCAGTTTGTGGGGGCATTAAGCTGACTTTGTATAAATATACAAAAGTATGAAGGCTATTGCTTAACGCATTGTAAGCCCCCCTGAGTCTCCGGAGAAGGGCGGCATATAAATCAAATTTTTTAAAAAAATCTACATACAGCCTGCAAGGCAAGTGCTCTTCATCTGGTTAGAAGATTGCTGTGTTTTGCAAACTGCCGCAAAAGGAGAACATCAACTACTCTTGAATTCTACAAAGGGACATTCATTCCCCCGAGCATCAGCATCACAGCAGCTGGAGCACTTAAATGTCAGAGCCACGCGTTTGATCTTTATTTGAAGGTTTCTGGTCATGTTCTGGAGGTTTGACCTCTTCTGAAGTCTTCCTCCAGGGCGGACCAGACCACAGCAACCTTCCCGCAACAAAGCCTTACCTTGCACAATGAGATGGACCCGTGAGGTTTTGGGGTGATTGTCCGTCTGTACTGAGCAAGTATACGGTCCCTCGTCGTAAACATCCACGTCATTTATCCGGATGGCGTAATGGGTTTTGGTGTTGGCAATTAGTTCCACTCGCGGGTCCAAGCACCACTTGTCGTTGCCCGCGTAAAGAATGCTGCTTCGGTTGAGCCAAGCTACCCGCGTCACTCGATTATCCACGATGCATCTGAAAAGAAAGAGAGAGGGAGGGAGGGAGGGATTATAATCTGCAAAAGAGTTTCCTAAAGGTGTCCTTATTCCTAAGGTCTCCGTTCTCTTTCCTCTCTTTTCCTCATTCTGAAGTCCTGATGTGAGCAAGCAGTTATCCCAGGGCTCTGCAACCTTAAATACTCAAAGAGCCATTTGGACCTGTTTCCCACAGAAAAGAAAACACCGGGAGCCACAAAACCTGGGTGGGCGTGGCCAACCCGATGTCACTCACTTCCACTGGTCACATGACCCCCCGCTTAGCCATGCCTACCCAGCCGGTCATTAGGGCAGAGAACCAGTTGTTAAAAAAAAGCGGGAACCCCAAAATCCTTTTGACATCTCTCTCTCTCCCCTCCCTCCCTCTCTCCCCTCTCTCCCTCTTTCTCTGTATCTCTCTATGTCTCCCTCTCTCCCCCTCTTTCTGTATCTCTCTGTCTCTGCCCTGGCCGCTTCTCCATCCCTCGCCATTGCCCTTACCCTTCTCAGGCCAGGTGAGGAGTGACTGGGAGGGGAGGGCAAGGGGCGGGGCCAGCCAGTGGTGGGATCACCTGACAAGGTGCCACAGCGGAGGGCTCAAAGAGCCACATGCAGCTCCGGAGCCGTAGGTTGCTGACCCCTGAGTTATCCCAAACAGCATAAACCAGCCTTTTATTTAGATATAATGGCCACCAGTAGTGAGTTTCACATATTCTTACCACCAGTTTGCCACACGCGCGCATGCTTGCTCCCTCTGCGCCTTCCGCGCATGTGCTTTGCTTGTATGCATGCATGCGTCCAGCCTTGAAAACATGGCTAAATAGGATGGCATTACGCTGGGGCGGGTGGGCAGGTGGGTGGCACCCACAATTGCCGCTACCAGTTCGCATGAACTGGAACGAACCGGCTGAATACCACCTCTGGTGGCCGCATTCTATATCCAGCTAGTCCTTATGACCACAAGTGAGACCAAAATTT